>OX123184.2:114060834-114708612 GCA_944739405.2 Euclidia mi
AGTTACATAATTATATTAAATCACCAATCGAGGGCAGGCTGCAGTAATAAGTGAGTTAAGTAATAGATTAGAAATAAAATTTAACTTCAGGGTCCATTTTAAATAAAATATTTCACACATAAAGAATCACATTTATTTAATGTAAAATAGAAAAATTCACTGACTGTGTTATTGGTTTAGTTAGAAACAAAACTCAAATCTTTACAAAATCATATTATATATACAGGTTAAATTAATTACGCCCTTATAGATTCGCCTAGGTCTTAAATAAGTGAGAAATAAAATAATTTAAAAGAATTAAACCAGGAGCCCGCATGGTGAGTAAGAAAGAAAATAAAATTTTGTGCGTACTTCTAACTGGCACCGAACTCAAAAAGTGTTGTTGTTAAAAATATTAGTTTTTCTGCTGCCTAGTGCGAACATCTTTAGATGTTGGTAAAGGCTCTTGGCGATTAGTCCATTTGCTGAGACAACTATCGGCACAATGAACGCCGAGTTCACATCCCACATATCGACAATCTCATGAGCTGGGCCCAAATATTTGAACTCCTGCTCTTTTTCTGCTTTTACGAGATTGCTGTCATGCGATATGGTTATAACGTCTATCAATGCGAGTCGCTCTGCTCGGTTGATCACTACAATATCACGCTTATTGCCTACAATAAACCTGTCAGTAATGATAGACCTATACCAGGACAACAACGTGCGGCCATTTTTTCGAGAACTGAGAACAAATATTTTAAGGGTTCACAGCAGTCTACTTGTCATTTGCATGACGACAGGTTTATCATGGCTACGATTTTATAATCATGATAATGACTTACACGATTAGCATCATGGTAATTTATCGTTTTTTGGCAATATGTCGCCACTGCAAAAAAGTAGTCAATGACTACTCAGTACTTAGTCCAGTTAATAGTATCGTCCTACATGTGAAGTCTTGCATTTAATTACAAAAGCTTTAAACTTAGTTGTTAGCAGCAGATGGTTTTATTTGAACTTTTATAAACACGAAAGTTTGTGATGATCGATGAAAACACTTTTCTTGAGATATATAATTATATTCAAGTATACTTATTTTTCAAAGAAATATTGCAGTATAGCTTCTACATCACAATAGTGCAAAGGCTACCTTTTTTTTGCAATAACTGTCACCCACATCGGCGAATACGTGGGCCGAAGTTAGTCTGTAAAATAAAAGTATCGATAAAGTTATAACGTCACTATGTTTATGCGTCACATTTTTATACGAATAAATCAAAATGTCTATGAACAAAGTATCAAAGTTTCAAATGAAGTTCTATTAAATTTTGACGGGTAATGGGGCCCACACCGGAGCCCAGTCCCAGACCTTTGAGTGATGGGATTCCTCCGTCTATTTACACAATATATATAGTCTAAGGGTAAATGATTTCACCTTTAAGCCAATGTGTCTAAAACACCGGCCAAACTTGGGCATTCGAGATTTAAAATTGCAAGAGTATAAAGCCAGTTAATTCATTCAAGGGTCGTGGTTAGGCTGTTGAGCGACGTAAACGTTCTTTGTGAAATAAGCCTTTTATTTATTTACATACTTCGTTGTATATTCACACAAAAAGACCAACAAAAACAGGGATGTTGTATGAAAACGGTTATTTAAACGAATTTAAAATGGGTTAGATTCAGTTGGTAGGTACCAAGTAAAATGTGATGAAACTATTATATGTTCTACACGAATACAGTTTAGGCATTTATATATCAAAATAAAAGGCCTGACGTAGGCTGAATGAGTCGTCAACAGCCAGCCTACCTTTTAGACTTGAACAGACACTTATTGTGATGTAGATAACGTAGATAACCGCGTTTCAAAAACGTGTACGAATAAGGTAGATAATAAGTAAATGCTATAAATTGTGTTGCAATGTTATAATATATATTTTGTACTTTTATTATAGGCGAATGAACATGTAAAATAATAAAATTGCATAAAGTTCATATGACTTTCAGGTTTTATGTGGAGCTGTAGACCTAGCATCATTTTTATTTTGATAGTGTGTTCGTGGGCAAATATAGGTTTCCATCTCAGATTTTTTTATTCTTGTACCTGCAAATGGAATAAGCATTTTATTTAGATGCAGCTTAATAAATTAAGTTAGCTCACGGACAAAACGTGGCTACAAAAAAAGGCGCTGGTCAGCAACGCACCGTGTAGAATATTCGTATAATACCTATATAACTCGTAGTGTCTACGACACATCGTAGACACGCTACTAATATTAATTAGTAACAACCTTTTTCACATCACTACATTCGTGTCACAACACTACGGCGCCTGCGCACGGGAGCGCGCGCCGTCATCGGTCAGCCATCAGAAGCCCAACGAAACACACGTACTCAGAACTATCGCTTGCGCTGAATATTGTCGGGCATTTTTACTATTGTAAAGAACCAGTACTACTTCAAAATATATATACAGTCCACTGCAGAACACCTTTTATTTATTACTGGCTCGAACATGGTCCTTCGAGCCGGATCTACAAAGGTGAAAAAGTCGATCGTACGCGCCTGATCAAGATCAAGACAGCGGCCGTAACTACCGCCTTGTCAAGATTCAACGTGCTGCTTCTAGAAAATTCTTCACGGCGAGGACAACGACGGTCGACGAGCCACGGTGGTGTCAGCGCGGCGCATCGCAGCCTCAGGATAACAGATAATCAGACCAATTAATTTTTCCCTAATTTCACATCCAACTTTTCAAATTGCTACAGCAATCGAATCAAACATCACAGACCCACCTCTTCGTAATACTTATGTTCTCCAACTAAGTACAGATCAATTTCAATCAGAAATAAGCTAAAATATTCACAAATATCATCATAACGTCACCTGTCAACCTCTCAACTAACATTTCATGTTTTTCTTTTTCAAACTTTAACGTCGCCTTATCATTTACAGCATCACAATTGCTTGCCGTGCAGCCGGGACGTGCTTATTTTGCCAGCCGCCGGTCTCGGAAGGGAGGCACCACGTGGTCGCATGTGCATGCGCCCTAGGCCTTCGCCCTCCACGTGTTAGCTGTGCACCCAAGCTTTGCACAGCCCTGCTTTCTGCCGCTTACTGCACTGCACGCTAATATAAGTATTGCACAATTCTTTTGCAGAAATTTGTGACAACATTTGCCTCCTCATATTTTTCATTTCTTTTCCAACATTGTGTGTCCATTATTCTCAGCAATGGCCACTAAAGGTAATAAACCTGATAATATAGAATTAATCAAACAACGTGGCATTGTTAAGAGGAAACTCACATTATTCAGAAAATATATTAATCTCATTCTGCCATATCAATCTTTAACAGATATTCAATTTATTGAATTAAAAAACCGACTATCGGACTTCAAGTCTACACACAGAACGTTCCAGCAAATTCAGACACTTATAGAATTAAACGCTGACATTTCAGAGATCACTGATGAACCGGACCCAGAGAGTGAGCAGTTTGAAAATGAATACCATCTCCTAGTGGTACAGGCTTCCCAGCTGATTCAGTTGAACGACAGGCCGGTAACTAATCCAGAATCAGACAAGGATAACTCAGGTGGGACCAAATCTTTTATTAAACTACCCACAATTGACTTGCCACACTTCTCGGGTGATCATCATGATTGGCTTGAGTACAGAGACACATTTCAATCACTAATTACCAGTCACAAAACATTACATAACATTCAAAAATTTCATTACTTGCGTTGCTCACTATCAGGCAGAGCATTACTTGTTATAAAATCACTTGAAATGACAGGTGACAACTTTGAGGTTGCGTGGAGATTGTTGTGTGAAAGATATGACAACAAACAACAGTTGATAGGAAATCACATTCATGCATTATTCAACATAAAGCACATTCAAACAGAATCCTCAGTGTATTTGAGACAATTACTCGACACAGTTCAGAAAAACCTCAGCGCATTGGCCACTTTAGGTGAAAAAACAGAATACTGGGATACATTAATTATTCATTTAGTGTCCAGTAAATTCGACCCAAACACATTAAGATATTGGGAAGAACACAAAAATACGCTCACAGACATGCCCACACTTGAGTGCCTGAATAAGTTTCTAAAAAATCGTGCTGATGTATTAGAAGTTTTAGAACAATCAAATAGTAAAAACAACAACAGATCAGATACTCAAGTAGGACAAAACACAAAGTCATTCACAAAAATGAACACATCAAAAGTACCCACATGTCCATTTTGTAAACAGCATCATCTAATTTTTTCCTGTGAAAAGTTTAGACAGATGCCCATACAACAGAGGATCACAGAGGTTCAGAAATTAAATATCTGTTCCAACTGTTTACACCCTGGTCATGATCACAAAACTTGCCGAGGAGGGACATGTAAGTACTGTAATCAAAAACATAATACACTTTTACCCTCAGACACACAAAATTCACCATCAGTTACATTCACCAGTTACACACAGATTAAAACAACATTACTATCAACTGCTCAAGTCATAATCTTGGACAAACATAGAAAACCACAAACAGTACGAGCACTCCTAGACAATGGCAGCACAACAAGCTACATTACTAGGCACTTGTGCTCAAAACTAGGTTTACCCATAAATACTAGGGACACCACAGTCACTAGTATTAACAATCAGTCCACACACATAACAAAAAACACTAACATTCACATAAAATCAGCACACAACAATTACAGCACAAACACATTGTGTCTTGTAGTTAATCAGATTTCAAACACAGTACCACACACATTCATAAACAAACACAACATATGTTTACCTAGTTGCATACAACTGGCAGACCCAGACTTTAACATTCCAGCTCCTATTGACTTGTTTTTGGGCGCAGACATATTCTGGCAAGTCATGGGTACTGGAAGATTGGAATTAGGGGAACAGCAACCAGTTCTAATTGAAACAAAATTAGGCTGGTTGATAACAGGCTGCATCTCAGACACGCTGACCAATCAGAACAATCAGACCACTCAAATTCAGAACACATTATTCAATCAGACCATTCAAAACAAAACTCAGACTTCATTTTTCAATCAGAACTCAAACATCAGAAACACACACAGATTTAGGGAGATGGAAACCATTTCTTCTCCTTCAAAAATATCACAGACTCCTCATCAATCATGTGAGGAAATGTTTAGTTTAACCACACCGCTTATTAAATCACCAGATTGTTTAAGCCGGTCAGACAAACAGAAAAATAATTGTTTTCTGGAACAAGGAAAACAATTCAAATTACACCCAAAAACACATACACACAAACAAAAATGGCAACTTACTAAACGAAAACCCCCAGATATCAAATCTAGGGTTATCACACCATCGTCACACAAACATTCACACTTGTGGTTCTTTGGTCCAGGCTCTCTCAGGGATGATGATAGCAGCTGCTGGCCAACATCACCTGGGCATATCAACAATTGTTCTGACCTTCAAGAACTGCCTCAGAACCACAACCACACACACAAACACATACACAAACACAAAATCAATCAGTCATACACACACTCCTACAATTCAAAACTCCAAGAACTGACTCAGAACCACAACCACACACACAAACACAAGCATAAACACAAAATCAGTCAGTCATACACACAGTTGGGGAATTCATACACTTACAATTTAGATCTCCAAGAACCGCCTCAGAATCACATACAAAACCACACACACAAACACAAGTACAAACACAAGCATAAACACAAATTCATTCAATCATAAACACACCCAAAAAATTCATACACTTACAATTCAGATCTTCAAGAAACCACCTCAGAACCACAAATACAAAAACACTCATCACTTTCACACACACTCAGACAATTCATACATTTACAGACAATTCAGAACTTCCGGAAACACTAACAAGTGTTAGGAAATGGTTTTAAGAACCACACCGCTTAGCAATCATCAGATTGTTTAAGTTGGACAGACAATAGGCATGGGCGTTTTCGGATTTTTCCGCAAACCGATACAAATTCGATTTCAGATACTGAAATCGATTTCAAAAACCGATTTTAGAAATCGATTTCTGTAGCGGATGTCGGAGCGACGAGCGTAGTTACTAGTTGCGTAGACAAACGCAAACAATCGAATTCTTATTGTATTGTCATGTCATGCGTCCATATTTCGCTTGGTTTGCGTGACATATTGAAAAAGAAAACCTACTAACTACCTAAAACTAATTGTTAAAAAACTCAGTCGCCAAACAAACTAAAATTACGCAACACCAATTGTTTCTATTTATTTACACTTTACAATCCTAACAACGTAACAATAAAACTTTTTAAATCCTAATAGTATAACTTTCACGAAAACCAAATATAGGTACTTAATTTTATTATTATTACGCGCGCACTGCACTGCACGTGTCACCTAGGTCAAGTGAACAAATAAACATTGATCAAGTCAAAACTCTCCAAACATAAATCCCTAATAACTATTAAAACTATTTGCAATTTTCAAAACAAACATTAAATAGTTGCAATCTGAATTAGATCTTATCGCCTCGATGTTTAGTTTTATTTATTCTATTCAATCTGCAATTCATAAAACCGCCAAAATCCATAACGCACTAGGTACTACGACTGGCTTGCTTGGCAACGATCGATATTCGCTTCATCTCTTTTACTCTTTAAACGGATCACTAAGTAAGAAAGAAAAGGATATGAAATTCGCTCTCTCTCATTCTAACTAAGTAGTCGTTGGGTAGAGTGAAAGAGAACGAATGAATATGAAAACTATCGAAAACGTAAGCTTTAGATTTACTTTGTAGTTTGGTTGCGCTTGCACAGTTTCCGTTTAGTTTGGATTAGATTGTTTGCGTTATCGTGGTATTGTTTTACGTTTTCTAAAATCGGTTTTCTCATATTGGAATATCGATACGATACGATTTCTGACTGCAATCGGATTTCAGTTTCGTTTTGATATATCGGTCTCATGCCTAACAGACAAATAATTGTTTTTCTTCACACAGAAAACTTAGAACTTTCATAATCAGAATTTCAGAATTCCTAAAACACTCGTCAAGTTGTAGGAATTGGTTTTAAGAACCACAGCACTTAAACAATCATCAGTGTTTGAGTCGGTCAGACAAATAAACAGAATTGTTTCTTCTTCACATAGAAGAATGATTCAAATCAGAACTTTCAAATTCAGAATTCCTTGCACATTAATCATGTTTTAGGAATTGGTTTTAAGAACCACACCACTTAAACAATCATCAGAGTGTTTAAGTGGAAAGACAGAAATTTTTTTCATATCATAGAAAATGATTGAAATCAGACAACAATTCAGATACAGATATTACTATATTACATACCTTTCAGAATCAGTATTTCAGAATCACTGGAACACTAATCAGTGTTCACACACAATCAGACAATTTCTCAGAACTTTCAGAAATAACTAACAATCTCAGAAACAACATACAGAATTACACACAGACAATTCATTCATTTACAACTTCACAAATTAACAGACATAACTGCATACATATTGCAGTTGATACACAATTATAAAATAAAACACAGTAATTCAGCATAAACAATTTCATTTTATTAACAACAGAACTATTTTTAGACAATTAAATTCAGTAAAACATAAAAATTCATTTTCAACAAATCATTGCAAAATAAAAATCATTAATTTCATAACATTCATTTATTATCAGGCTGGTGCTCTCATTCGCGTGGGCGGCAGGCTCGGTAACCCGCGATTACAATATAAAAAATAGTTTGCAATCATCACATTAATTTGCAAACTCATTAAGTACTTCACATTTCACAGAACATTTTCCATGCTTCTTCACAGTTGCTACCAGTCCCTTAAAGTCATGATCAGTAACCATAGGGGGCGTGGTAATCAATATTGAGTCATACATATGCATTTATGTATGCCAGTTCTAGCTGTCAACCTGGATCAGTTACCGACTTGACGAAAGAATCTTACTTAGCATTACTAAATGCATTCATCAGCTGCCGAGGAACCTGACATTCATTCACACTTTCAGACATTCATTTTCAGACTGTTCAGTTTCAGATTTTCACTTTCAGACTGTTCACAGTCCACAGACATGCAAATTCAGGCAATGGCTTCACTTGTAGTGGCGTCAAATGTTGTCACAGGTGTCTGGCAGAGAATCACAGCTTAATCAGCGGCAGTGCAGCAGAACAAGGCATCACATCCACTTCATTCCCCCGTAGTATCAACACTATGGTGGGTTATGGTGAGACATAGGCAATGGACGGCAACTTAGGCAGGTCTAAGGCTTAGCACACCACAACATGAGGCATTTCCCCACATACTTCTCACTTTCTAGGCCTTAGACGCCTCTCTTCCAGCCCGTCTGATTCACTCTCTGCCCTCACTCCATTTCACTTCTTAATTGGTCAACCATTGTCTGTATCCTGAGCTACCATCTCCAACTGGGGCCTGACGGAGTCACAGAAGTGGTCGGCATCAAGACCAACACAGAACCGATCAGAAGAGCAAGAAGCAACCCACTCGTTTGCGGCCCGGCAGAATGTCTACGACACATCGTAGACACGTTACTAATATTAATTAGTAACAACCTTTTTCACATCACTACAATCGTGTCACAACACTACGGCGCCTGCGCACGGGAGCGCGCGCCGTCATCGGTCAGCCATCAGAAGCCCAACGAAACACACGTACTCAGAACTATCGCTTGTGCTGAATATTGTCGGGTATTTTTACTATTGTAAAGAACCAGTACTACTTCAAAATATATATACAGTCCACTGCAGAACACCTTTTATTTATAACTGGCTCGGACACGTAGTTTTAAACCCACCTAATGGTATTTATTAGGATCAACGTTTGCCTTTTCATTGGAACTTGAAACCTGTAGCAGATAGAATATGAGTGATTTTGCTACAGCTGTGTTTCTGTACAATGGTGTCCTCATTATGTTGGGCTCGTTTTATTTTTTGTTAATAGTACTCTGGTTACGAGTTACATTTCCACGAGGTTAAATGTAAAGCACCTAGAAATTTTCAAAATCCTATATTTTTGAGCATCGTCATGAACACTATATCATCACTATAATCTACGGAAAGCATAAAACAGTATTCAATGAGAAAATAAATAATTCTATAAAATAGCCATTCACCAATATCATAGATTATAGACAGCCCGAAGGCCTCACATTTGACGCGATACTAGTCCCACGACGAGAATCAGGACGGGCCACTTTCTACGCCCTTCGAAGAACGGTAGCACTCTGTTGTGAATACAACAACAAGCGGTCACCCATCCAAGGGCATTGCTGTATAAAGGCTGCTTAACTTTACTGACAACATAATCATATCGGCTGAAAGACTTCCACTGGTGGACATAATGGTCCCTCAAGGCTTTCCACGTGGACAAGATCGTCAGTCCATCTTGCGGAAGGCCTACCTCTTCTACGACGTCCGGTGCGTACTGATAACCACGGCAAGTCAAATCACAATGTTGTAAAATGGTAATCTTAATAGGACTACATCAGTAAAGGTATTAATTCCGTAGTCCCTAACAAAATCAATACGTAAAATAAATCGTGCTCACCTAATCGATTCTCATGTCGATCCAGTGAATGATCGTCCAATATTTTAGCTCAAACTAGGTATTAATTTCCGTGACCTTAAAAATTGCCGTCGTACACAAACGACTTATAGCAATAATTTATAACCACTGACCTAGAAAAATCCTAAGACATTCTAAAAATAAGGTAATTATGGAAGAAAGTCAAAACTTTTAGTCCTGGTTCGGCGATACACCGAAACCGTAGGTTCTAGGCGACTTGGGAATGATTAATGGAATGGACTGTATTCAAAGGATAGCGGGTTTTAGTCACCTAGGATTGGAATGGGAGAGATGATTGTGAGTGGGTATAGGATATTCCAAGGATGAAGGGGACTTGCCTTGTTCGGCAATCTTCTTCGTCTCAGAAGGGCGGTCTCCTGGTGGTTTCGGGATGAAGCTGCTGGATTCACTTCACTACACAAATCACCTTCACTTGCGATCGGTTTATATAAGCGGTAATAACTATAGTGGGAGCGGCGCGGTGATACGTTATGGCGGACGCGTATTTAGCGAATCGAATGTTCTCGAAAGTTCAGCCCGTCCAGCATACGCACCACGAGAAAATCATCTCTACACGTTTACTCGTGTTTATGACGATTATCTCTACTAACTCGCTGACTCTAACTGTTATGTCAAATGTAGCTAAAATAGTAATAATAGTCGTCATGCTTTCATACGACGAGAACTACACGAGCAACTAAAAATATTTCTTTAAAACAACAAAGAAAATGGCAGTCCCTTATTATAATTATTTAATAACCTTATACCTATTCTTATATGAAGGGCGCCACGCGAGAAAAGTGCAAAGAAAGCAAATTAGTGATCTCTGTGACCCTTTTACGTTGAACGACAGAGAATTCCAGTTGCTTTGGAGTATAACAAAACCAATGGCTCTGTTTCTCATAGAAAGGCTTGCCACGGATCTCGAGCCTCATTCAGATGGCCTGCCTGTCTATTTAAAGATAAGTTAATATCATTATTATCGAAGCTGCGCATGGGACCTCATTCTTATTCAACACAGTAACAATTGTTAATACTTTGTAGGTATTGACATCACTTTCGAATTAAAACTAGGTAATCAACTTTTCAATTAAACAATACATACAAATTACAAATGTCAAATAGTACATAATATGATAAACTATAGAGGTGGATACAAGTCTTTTGAGCCATTTGAGCACAAATTGAATGAACTAAACCCGTGTGGTCACATTAATAAATACCGTAATTGACATTCTATGTTTCAAAGGGCAACATCGGTTACTCGTGCAACGAGAGCGAATTCTTCGACGTGAAGCTTGTCTATCGTGGCGCGCATGTTAAAAAAAACGAGATATTAACCGATAACGACAATATTTCTTCATTCACGCGAGTGATATCTCGTGGTGCGTATCCTAGGCGGGCTGGACTGTCTCTCGCGTCGACGTTTCGCGGCGACCAATCCGAGAAAGGCGTGCCCCTTCTTGGGGATGGGATAGAGAGGGATAGAAACAAAAGGCATCGCTCGCATTGGCCAAGCAGCGACCAACCATTGACATTGATGCGATTAGTTATAGATAGGAAGGTAGATGGCGCTACCATATCCCCCCGGCCCTAAAGGGTTGCCTTTAAAAAAAAATAGAATTGAACTTAGCTATGTTGGGTGTACTACCGTATAACCCATCAATAGGCTAAGACAGCGATATGACAATAAAATTAACCTAAATTAACTTTAGCGAAAACTACAAACGCAATAATAGCGAAAACTACTAACTAAATACTTAAACTAAGAGGTAGATCCCACTTCAGGCTAGATCTCACTGGGTTGGAAGCGGACAGAGACGTACAACAGGGCGCACGTAACTCCCCTTAGCGGTTTCACGGTAACAACGCGGGTTGTACCGTCCTTGGAAGTATGCAATTTCTCTACGATGGCTAACGGCCATGAGAGCCGGAAGTGACGATAATGGCACTGTGTTCAGAAAATGTGCAGGGCTTAACGCGGATGGTTCTGCAGGGTCACTACTCAATGCCGGGAGCGGACGCGAGTTGATCAGAGCCTCAACTTGTGCAAGGACAGTTAAAAGCTCTTCGTAAGATAGCTGTTGACCTATAACTTTTAAGAGACGCGCCTTAATTACTTCGACCATGCTTTCCCAACATCCACCGAAATGTGGAGATGCTGGTGGAATAAACTTCCAGTCAATATGATCTATGGAAAGAAGACGAGTACGAGAACCCGCGACGTGATTGAAACAAGTAGCGAGAACAAGTTCAATCAATTTACTAACGCGGTTGGCGACAAAAGTCTGCCAGCGATGAGGAGAAGAATGAATCCAAGCGAGCACTACTTTGGAGTCGGAAAATGCGTATATTTTATTAATAGGGTAGTGGGGCAAAACTGTGTCTTGAACCTTGCGGAGCAACTGAGACAGCAGAATGGCCGCGCACAACTCCAGTCTCGCAACCGAAATGGTTTTAACAGGCGAGACCTTAGACTTGGCACAAACTAACTGCACTGAGTAGTTAGAACCAATGCGGACCTGCAGATATACAACTCCACCGTAAGCACGCTCGCTGGCGTCAGCGAAACCTATTAAGTTGATGGTACATCCATCTACCAACCCAAGATGACGCGGAATAGTAATTTGATTGAGCGCGGTAAGCTCAATACAAAACTGGCCCCAAGCGGCGACAATATGGTCAGGGGGTGTTTCATCCTACTCACACTTTGATAGCCAAAGTTCCTTTGTCAAGAGCTTAGCGTACAAAATTGTGGGAGCCACAAAACCCATTATGTCCCATAGTCGAGCCACTGTGGACAGCATAGTGCGTTTGGTGCACTTATCATCTGGCGGTGAGACGTCAAACCGAAAACTATCGCAGAATTTGTCCCAGCGTAAACCGAGAACCTTATACGGTACAGACTTCTCAAACTCAATGTCTGGAGAAGCCTTATGAGAATCTGGTATGCGTGCGAGAACCTCCTTAGAGTTGCTTGTCCATTTGACAAGATCAAACTGGCCTCGCTTGAAAAGCTGAATAAGCTCTTCACAAAGCGAAATTGCTAGCGGAGCGGATATGACACTACAGGCAATGTCATCCATATACAAAGCGGAAGTGGCAACAGCCGCTGCGGCGGGAAAGTGATCGCCTTCATCAGCGATCAACTGGCGAACAACTCGTAACGCGTGATATGGGCTAGACTTGAGTCCAAAACAAACACGATTGAACTGATACACAGATAAGGGTTCTTTCTTGTCAAAACGATAAAAGACCCGTTGAAATCTACGGTCAGATTCGCGAACGCCGATATTGAGAAACATTTGGTGGCAATCAGCTGACAGAGCGATTTGGAAAAGACGAAACTTTATTATGATGTTAAATAAATCACCCTGTAGATTGGAGCCGGCATGCAAAATGACATTAATCGACTGACCCGATGTAGTTTTACAACAAGCGTCTAAAACCACACGGAGTTTAGTAGAGGTTTTATCTTCGCGAACTACGCCGTGATGCGGGATATAATATGAGGGCAGAGAGTTGCCCTCGTTGTTTACAACTACACTCAAAAAACCTTTAACTATGTAGTCACGAATGACGTCATTATAGGCGCTGCGTAACTTAGGTGATGCATCAAGTTTACGTTCCAAACAATGGAAACGTCTGAGCGCAGCAGCGTACGAGTCGCCTAACGAATAAGGGTCACCACAGAATGGCAACGCCACAACGTATCTGCCACTGTCGTCACGAACAGTGGTAGCGCGGAAATGCTCTTCACACTCGAGATCTTTACGGCTCATCGAGGGCGGTGCGGTAACCTCTTCCAGCTCCCAAAATCGCTTGAGAAGAGAATCAATATTGTTTTCTTGAAGAACAGAACAACAGCAAGACGTAACGTATTGAGTAGTATGTAATGTAGGTACGGTACCCATAATCACATACCCAAATACCGTCTCAATAGCGGGCGGTAAGTTATGTTGCTCACTACGTACCAATTTAGTTAGGAGCAAGTGCGGAAATATTGCGGCTCCGATCAAAACATCAATGTCTGCCGGATTCGCAAACTCCGAGTCCGCTAGCGGCAATGACTCTCGGGGTGTGGGAAGCGATACGTCCACATTAGCGTTTGGCAATGTGTCCGTAATACGCTCCACGATAAGGGAAGAAATGTTAAAATTAATGTCCCTATCAAAACGCGAATGTATTTTAATATCTACGGAACCCCTGCAATGTTTTTCTGATCCGCCTATCCCTCGGATTATTGAGTTCGTATTTTTAAAGTTATTCCATAATCCGAGGCGTTTGAACAATTCTAACGTTATTAAATTGGTCTGAGATGCGCTATCTAGCAGACAACGTACCATGTGCGGCGACCCATTAACATCATATATGATAACTTGCGCTGTCGCTAACAGAACAGTCTTAGACGCCATACATGGCGGCCTAGCACTGCTCTGATCACTACAAGCGCGCGAAGGCCGTCCGCGCGTGCGTGCCGCCCGCGCAATGGATGTCGTACACAACGATATCTCATTCTGAGGCGTGGAGGGGGAAGTCACCGTGGCCTGCACCTGTGAGGTAAGTGTGTCAAGGTTAGCGGCTTGGCTTGACAACGTGTTACCTTTATCGAAGTGAAGCAATGAATGATGTTTTTATTGCATAAGCGACACTTTGTCTTACTAAAACAATTACTTGTTTTATGTTTTATGCTTAAGCAATTTATGCAAGCTTTGTTATCTTTTACGCATTTAAAACGAGCGGTTGCATTCAAATTATCGAAGGCGGGACACTTGTATAAGTGGTCGTGCACTATATTACTGCACAGACACTTCTGTGAATTATTACTATTAGATTCTGAGCATGTTACGTAAGATTGTGGATTAGGGACCGAGTTATTATTGTAGCGCTCATAGCGAGACTTGGCTTGCCGTTCGTAACAGATCGGCAAAGTTAAGCAACGCTTGCACAGGTTACCAGTTGGATGGGTGACCGTGTGTGGCATTTTCATCTGAGCGCTACCGTGCTTCGGAGGGCACGTAAAGCTGTCGGTCCCGGCTCTTGTCTATGGATAAGGGTCGTTAGGCCAAGTCGGAGGCCTTTGGGCGGTCTGAAAACTCCGACACCAGAGTTGGCCACACACTCACACGAAAAACAAACAAATTATTACTATTTCGCGATTTATTCAACCTTTCTTTGTTGCTGTTAGTGTTAGACGGGCCAGGTGAACCAGACTGCGTATTATGAAATATTCGACACTGATCTTTTATGAACGAAATAAAACTATCTAGTGTAGGTATTTTATTATTGCGTTCCGTCATCTCGAATGCGCGAATTGTATCAGTGTCAAACTTTTTTAAAGCGAGTTGAAGCAACATAAAGTCGGAAAGATCTTCTAATTTTAAGTTCCTAAGAGAATTAACCGCGGTTACGAAGTTATCAATAAACAGCTAGAAATTCGAGACGGACGCGTTGCCGGACAGTTTGAGATTTAAAGCTTGGTCAAAGTAGGTAGACGCTAGGACGCGCGTGTCCTGATATCTATCAAGTAGTGACTGAAATATGACCTGATAATTCTCAGCACTGGGTGTGACACCTGCAAATATGGACTGGGCCTTCGGTGACAGTTTACCTATTAAATAGTACAACCTCAGAATAGAGCATCTGTCAGAGAACCATTATCGTGCACTGTAGACTTAAAACTCGCATAGAATAACGGCCAATTTCGTATATCTCCGTCAAACGACATAATCTCGATTGGCGGTAATCTCGGTTTGCGGGCAACGGGCTCTGCTGAACATTTACCCTCCAATTGCGATTGTATACGCTTAGTGATACAATAAAGATCTTCGAATGAGGTGTACGCCTGATAGTTCGGTTTTTCATCAGGATTGATAGAAAGTAATCTTGCGTTATAATCGTCTAACAGCTTATGAAAATCTGTTCGAATACTATCTACTGTCATACAATAACTGAGAAATGCTTCGCTATTACTGTCAGAAATAGAAGCGGTTTTTGAACGCTCGTATATGTTTAACTTTTTTTTAGAATATCTAAAGTACCTTTAATTTATCTAAGTACCTAGGCAACACTTTAAAGCGGAGGAATTAAAAGTTGCTTGAAATATGAGATTTACAAGACAACTATGATAGTTCCAGAAATGATAATTGAGTAAGTAGGTAGCTACATAAAAGTTTACCTACTGATGCGGGCGGAAACAACCATGTGACGGTTATGTGAATATATTAGGAGTATAGCTAGGTGCTATAACTGCCTAGGTATAGCGGTATAACGTATAAAAACGTAAATTAATCCGACTCGTATGGATCAAAAAAATGGTTCGGCGATACACCGAAACCGTAGGTTCTAAGCGACTTGGGAAGGATTAATGGAATGGACTGTATTCAAAGGATAGCGGGTTTTAGTCGCCTAGGATTGGAATGGGAGAGATGATTGTGAGTGGGTATAGGATATTCCAAGGATGAAGGGGACTTACCTTGTTCGGCAATCTTCTTCGTCTCAGAAGGGCAGTCTCCTGGTGGTTTCGGGATGAAGCTGCTGGATTCACTTCACTACACAAATCACCTTCACTTGCGATCGGTTTATATAAGCGGTAATAACTATAGCGGGAGCGGCGCGGTGATACGGTATGGCGGACGCGTATTTAGCGAATCGAATGTTCTCGAAAGTTCTGGACTGTCTCTCGCGTCGACGTTTCGCGGCGACCAATCCGAGAAAGGCGTGCCCCTTCTTGGGGATGGGATAGAGAGGGATAGAAACAAAAGGCATCGCTCGCATTGGCCAAGCAGCGACCAACCATTGACATTGATGCGATTAGTTATAGATAGGAAGGTAGATGGCGCTACCAAGTCCTGACAAATAAACCACGCTTAGCTGTCACCTACCAAGGCTCGAATTCAGTTTGAGATATCAAAAATCTTTTGATGAAAAGTCTTTAATTTTATTAGGAGGTACTTCTTCCGTTTATAATTGAGTTAGGTAAACAATAAAAATTAAGAATTTTGTTGTTTGAGTCTTTGAAAATAATATTTATAAACATTTTTGTATTTCTTATTTTCCAATAAAATCTTATCAGAATTAAGGAATAAGACACATGAACGGCAGTATGGTTAAAATTATACTACCACCTCCATTTTAAAAACCAAATGGAGTACTGTGGGCTTGATCTCAACATGCGAAAACACTTGTGTGATTACACATTGCTGTATCAAATAAAAGTGTAGTCATCAGATTGCAAATTGTTGGAAACACAAGACTCATTGCTACAAAGGGCGTTGTCATTTTATAAGATAGAGACAAGCTAAGTGTACATAAATTCTCTCATACGAGTTGTAAGAAAATGGTCACTCATTAGTAGGTAGTTGTAAAAGCGATAACGCTAGAACGCTTATTTGCTAGCATGCCTCCATCAAAAAAGTTCTAAACATCATTTCGCTAGCAAGCCTTCTTTAAAACAAGAGTCCTTGCAATAATTATTGATTTATATGTAACTAGAGGACGCCAGCAGCTACGCCTGCATTTTTTTAAATATACCCGTTTTGGCCGATCCCGTGAGAATTTCGGGAAATCCCTTCTTAGTGCACCCCTACGGTCCCCAAGGAACATACATGCCAAATTTCAGTTTCCTGCGCTCAATAGTTTCGGCTGTAGCGTGTCTGTCACTCAGTCAGTAACGCAAGGATTTTATATATTAAGATAAATTAATTTGATTACCAAAAAATAGTAAAAAAACGTATACCCTTGTTTGGCGAACAGCAGGGTTATTTACAAGTGCTAGTCATTCCACAATAATTAATCATATTTCTGTAATCAATATGCCTAGTTCGGCGATATGGTGCTCGCTCTAATCTTTCGTGGTCTATTTAAATATCCTTTGTAATATTTGTAGAGCTTTAGTCCCATTGTTGATTGTTTCTGTTTAATACAATGAAACGAAATGAAGATATTATCAAACAGCTAGATATACTTTTTTGTCAAGGATCCTAAGCTAAATGTTCACCAGAGGTTTTAAAATAGTCTTTTAAGCATTATTTATAAATTGAAAATTGTAAATTTGATAGCGTATCTATGCACTTTCAGACAGCTCACTTAAATTTAAATAGACACATTCAATATAGAAAATACTAACGTTTGTCAGACATTCCAAGTGTAGCCGTAAAATTAATAATAATAATATATAAAGATAGTTTTGTTTTTTTTTGTACATGGAGCTTACCTTACCAACTAACGAAAGACTTCAGCCATATTTTCTAAATTTAGTACGAATAATATTCCCAATAAAGATGCAATACTGCGTATAAACTTATTCGAAACGATTAAAACGTATTCGTTGTTCCAGTAATCAATCAACAGAGGCACGCACGGCTGTAATTAGTAAGTTGTGATAGATTGAGGGGCGTGGCCTCAGAAACAATAGGACAGTCTTCATCATGATGTATTCCGACTGGCATTAATTACGGCCCGTTCACTACTAGCAGCGGGGAGCGACAGTGAGAGCGTTACCATTGCGCTTTGGACTCTGACGTGACGTCGGCAGCGGTGAAGTAGAGCGCGGCATGTACATTAAAATCGCTGCCGCTAGCGCTCGCCGCTGATAGTCGTGAGCTCGCCTGTGTTTTGTGGCAGCCATTAGGATTTCGCTAATGCTTCTTTTTTAATGATCTCGAATGAGCGGTTTTGTTCTGCGTGAAGAATTGGAGATTGCATCTATGTTGGAGTCATTAAAACCAACGGTATAATGAGGCGGCCGGCCGATGACTGTTGAGATACATTTATATTAATGTGTAGCACTGAGAACCTTCGCATATACGACGATAATTACAACTACATCTATCGATGCCTATCAGATTAAAAAAAAACAAAAAAGTAAGTCACTGCAGTCGAAATACCAATAAAATTTGAAATTAAAATGAAAACTATTTTTGACAAGGTTTCAAGGTTTTAAATAAATTAAACCGATAACGAAACGAGATGTTGGAGTCTTGTACATTAAATCTTCTTCGAGTTAAACATAACACTACGCTTTAACAATCTAATAAGCAAGTTAGTAACATTGTTTAACTTTCCCCAAAACCACTACGTTCAAGTTCAAATTAGAAAATTACTTTATTATTATTTAGGAAGAATAACTAATAGTAATTTTCAATATGGCAGGATGTCATATTCAAATTCGATACTTTTTAAATATAGTAAATAGACTGCAGCCCCCGTCTTCACCCACGTAGGGAACATATTAAAGTAGTCCGTGTATTATTAGGATGTATGAGGAAAATTTATTCCGAATCCGATAAGTAGTTCTTCATAAAAAAGTAAGAAACATATTCATCTAAACTCGCAAACCAGTCTTGTTTGTGCTAAATCAAATAGATTATTTATTGAATAAACCTTGTTCTGTTGTAACCTTGCAGTAATAACAGCTCTACTTCACAGCTTTTTAGCTGGGTATCTGTTTTTTTGCCATATTACCATCATAAACTACCGCTTTTTTATTCGCAAGTCCTTTGCTAAAGGACCTTTTCATTGTTCTACGTATTTGTGCCCGCATGGTGCGGGCACAAGTACGGGTACAGGTACGGTGCGGGCCGCACGCAGAGCAAATAAGTGAAGCCTGCAGACGTAAACCACCTTTGGTCAAATATATTTTGTAGGCTTTTTTTCCAATGCAATGCATTTTCGTTTCGATTGAAGTAATACTTTATATCGATTGATTACTTAGTGAACAAAAATATCCGACATTTAGAAGAAAGACATTAATTTTTACAAGATATTTCTCCAACGTAGTCGATTCTTTTTAATAGTGTTTTAAAGACATTGATCGATGGTATACTCCATAATATGCAGTTTGCGGGCGCTGCACCAGAAATGTTACTGAATCTACTACAAATAGCAACTAGCAAAATAAATCGTCTGCTAAAGATTATTTTTTATGCCAACAAAGTATTCTAAACTGATTTCCGAAGATTGTGAACTGAATTGCAATTTACAGAAGAGGTTCTTTAAAATATATCCATGACGTTGTTATTAGGTACTTAATAGAAGCCTTGTGTATTTACCCAGTAACTGTCTCATTGCTACTGTGGAATAAATATTTGCGGTCTTGAGTAATTAACGTATTTACGTTTTTAAAGATGTTTTTAAATATAATTCGTTTACAATATGCTCGGTTGCACCCAATACATGTACTTTGCTTTGAAGATTGCTTTCTAGTATAATCTCGTTTGATAAAATTAGCGCTTTCTACAGAAAGACGGCCATCTGACCGCCAAAACCTAAACGTTATTTTCTATATTACAAACTATGAACAGTCAAAGAATTTAGCTATATTTCCATCGTAATATTGTCCAAGTTTTATTGTGTTTAAGACAGATACATTGTGCATTTCATTGCACCTAAGGCGTAATAGTTATGAACCTGAATAGCTTAATGCATTCTTGTCAGTATTATAAATGTGAAAGTCTGTCTGTCTGTTACGCTTTTACTGCTTAATCTGAAGTAATATTGATGCCTTCATGGAGTTCTTTTACCTCCAAATAACGAAAATTTTACAATTACTTATCTGGTTTTACTAATACTTACTGTAAATATTAACACCATATTAACACAGCTATGTGCAAAATCTCATGAAAAATAAAAGCTCAGTAGCCATTTAAATGTATTGCCTATAAATACAGTTGCTTTGTATTATTTTGGAGTTTGTAGAATCAATTCTCTTAACTTCGCTAACAAACGCGAACTGTGAAATTCCTTTCTCAATTGACAAAGCGTGTTAATGATTCACTTCAAAAAGTTGGCAAAAACCGCGAAATAATTTAGTAAATATTCTTAACGTTAAAGTATTACAGGTTTGCAAGTCACATATCTTAAATCTTACGCACGTATACATTTTTTTATTACACACGCCTGTGTTTCCAAGGCGGTAGGCAGCGGTATGATATTGCACCCACGTGTTGCCATATTATGAATTTCAGGTCCCACGTAATATGGCGCGAGCCTATTGCCGTTACCGGGCACATTGCCAGACTCCGTGCTGCTACTGAGAATTTGATAAAACTCAGTAACATTTCTAGCTGACCCAGGAATCGAACCCAGCACTTCTTGATTAGCAGACGCATTATATCCTCTCCACTGGAGCTCGGAGGCATACCTCCGAGTATCTACTGGGGAGTTGATCGTCTTCACACAGACAGACAGACGCGACTGGAGAACCTTTGTTACAATATGATTAGACTTCATCCGCGGCTCCGCTCTCGTGTATTATACACTTGAAATCACATTATCTACTGTTGAAAACAGTATCAAAACCTTTCGTCAGTTTTTGGTCTATCGCGGTCATACAAACAGATACACGGCTGAGGGACTTCATGTTCTCAGTAAATAATTCTCAAAAGTGAGCTCGTTTGTAGCTGGTGTCAACTTAACATTCAAGTTGTTAGTTAGTCATCAATTCTCCATCCCTAACGAACTCACTTTAATTAAGTTATTGTGACCCTCATTTCAACCCCTTTATACGTGTCAACATATCCCATTGAACTAAAATATATGATACTCTGCTTTTCGTGAACATAATTTTCTACTATGATACGCCTTAATTACACATATATGCGTATAAAATGAAATGGTTGTCAAGATAAGTGTCACATCTGTTTGGGTTAATTTCAAAGTAAATGATAAAGTTAGACTCAGATATGTTAATAAAGATATTTCTTTACCTCATTATTTTAATGGAACAAAACTTGTTTATTCGTTTAAGAAATGTTGAGCTTGAGATGCAAATGTATAATATAATTATAATTTAATTCGCAGACACATAATGGTCTCGTGATGTCCACTTTGCTGTTTGTTTTGTGCTTGCAGCGTTGAAACTGTGGGGACCGAGTTCTCGTTTCTTAGTATAGAAAGAAAAAAGGGTACAACAATCCCACAGAGTTACGAAATGTGTAACTTGGAAGAACGGTTTAACTAAAATTTGAGCCGTTTGGGTTCGTGTATGTGTGACTGGCAGTGGGTATGAAGACTTACAATAGTTTGCTGCAGGTAGTAGAGCCTTTTGATTTCAGCATGCATTCATGTCCAGAACGATCGGCGCGGGTTCACTTACCATCAGGCGACACGCCTGATGGTACGATTTGTCTCTTTGTACATTAAGAATGTCTTCTATGTCACAAGACACGGTATGCCTTTGCTATGAACTCGCTATGATTCCGCTACGCTCTTGCTACGCTGTCTCTAGGACTTAATTTTGACAGCGTAAAGCCAGCACACGCGAGCACAATTTGCCAAACCTTCATGCCATGCTTTGGCACAAAATATTGAGCGACCGAAGTTAGTAAAGAAGAAGAAAGATAGAAAATATTTGTTAGCGATGAAATATTCGCTACAAACATAATTCTGCAAGAAACAACTGCAAGTAATAATGAAATGCAAGTGATCAGAAGGTCGTGATATTATAGAATAGAATAGATCTTGAAAAACGGAAAAGTCCGAAGCACCCGTAACCGGCGGGCAGGAAGCGCGTGGGGTTTGTAAGGATTGAAGCAAGTGGGGTTCTGTTGTCTCTGCCTATCCCAACGGGAAAAAGGCGTGAGCATATGTATGTATGTATTTCTTTCAAGTGACAAATAGTCGTGTTACACATTTCATTCAAATGTGGCCACACCAGTTTTATTTTCTCGCTTAACCAGCCATAATAACAACACTTATTTGTTGGGCAGTCGTGTAAAAAGCTATAAAATAAAATATGCTTTATTTACAGTAAAATTGCAGACTGCAATATTGCCTACTCTAAATAAGGCATATATTTTAAATTTAACATATTTATACTCAAATATTGAACTTCTTCTTTCAGCCGTTCTCGACTACTTTTGTAGTGTAGGCCTCCTTCAATTTCCTCCATTCTTCTCTATCCTGTGCAGTTTGGATCCAATTTTTTCCTGCTATAGTCTTTATATCATCTTTCCACCTCATTTGAGGTCTTCCCCTGGTTCTTTTCTGCCCCCATGGCTTCCATTCTAAAAGCGTCTTGCACCACAAGTCTGTCTTTCGGGCTACGTGACCAGCCCATTTCCACTTTAAGTCTGCCACCCTTTTTCCGACGTCCACAACTTTGCTCTTGTTACGGAGCCAAGTGTTGGTTTTTCGGTCTCTCAGTGATATTCCTACCAATTTCCTTTCCATAGCCCTTTGCGCCACTTGAAGTCTGTGAATTACTTCCTTCGTTGTGACCCAAGTTTCGGCTCCATATGTCAAAACTGGTAGAACGCACTGGTTAAATAGTCGGGCTTTTTGGCGGGATGACAGATTCATTTTAAATACGAATTCTAGCTTGGAAAAAGCTGCCCACCCCAACCTAATTCTCCTGTCAACCTCGTTACACTGGTTGTCCTTCCCCATACGGATCTCCTGACCTAGGTACACGTATTTATCCACCCTTTCAATAGTGGTACCTCCCACAGAGATCGTCGTGTCATCCTCGGTTTCGGTGGTCATGATTTTAGTCTTTGCTAGATTCATTTCAAGCCCTACTTCCAATGATGCTCTGTGTACTTCGGAAATCATGTTTTGCAGTTCTTCGGGTCTACTAGAAAACAGCACAATGTCGTCCGCAAACCTCAAGTTGGACAATCGTGCACCAGATATTAAGACACCCTTATCATGCCAATCCAGCTTTTTGAATACATCCTCAAGGACCAGTGTAAAGAGTTTCGGCGACAAAGTGTCTCCTTGTCTGACGCCCCGTCTGATGTTAATAGGGTTTGTTAGTTGCGGTATCGACACCTTCATCGTAGCCTTTTTGTAAATAGCGGCTATTAGATCATTATATCTGTGATCTACCCTTGCATTTTTCAAAGAGTTGTGTACGGTCCAGGTCTCCACACTATCAAATGCCTTTTTGAAGTCGATATAGGCTAACCATAGTGGCATCTGATATTCAGTGGACTTTTCTATAAGAGTTCTCATAGTGTGGATGTGGTCCATGGTACCGAACGCACTTCTAAACCCAGCTTGTTCTTTTGGTTGATAGAAGTCCAGTTTGGTGGTAATGCGGGTTGTTATAATCTTCGAAAATAGCTTATATATCTGAGATAATAAACTGATGGGCCTATAATTATTCAAGTCCGCCTTACAGCCTTTGTTGAATAAAAGTATTACAATGGCACTATCCCATTCCTTAGGTATTTCACAGGTACAAAGACATTTGTTAAATAGCGTAGCTAAACAGTTTATAAGTGTGAAATCTCCCTCTTTTAACATTTCGGGCAAGATTTGATCTTCTCCACCGGCTTTCTCATTCTTAACCTTAGACAAGGCTGCCCATATTTCCTCGGCTGTTATGTCAGGAATATCCTCCGATCCTACGTTCAATATTTTTAAGCTGTTTTTAGTGCTAGGTTCCAGCGTCGTAGGTGAGTAGAGCTTACCGTAATATTCTTCTATAACCTTTAGAATTTTAGCTCTGTCTTCGGTCAAGCGTCCTTGTTTATCTTTGAGTTTTGTTATTTGCTGATTGCCAGAAAGAAGTGCCCTGTTAAATATCTTCGGCCCTCTGTATTTATTGACAAATGTTTCCACTGTCCTTTCCTTGTAGTCATCTATGTCTCGTTTCAGCGTTTCCCTTGCTTTCTTGTAGAGTTTTTTGAAGTCTTCCGTGTCATTTTCTCCATTTCTTATAATTTCACGCCTCTGGTCTAGTAGGATTTTAGTTTCTGTTGACAGTTTCCCCCTCTGGTTTTTATCTTTCCTCGCCACAGTATACGCTGCTTCCAAGGTGGCGTTTGTAATATGTTGGCTGAGTTGGTCGACACTAGACTCCACGCAATTAATGTCTGCAAGATTTTCTTGGAGCTTTATTCGATAGATGTCTGCGTTCGCTCTAAGTTTCAGTGTGTCCACTTTACTAGATTTAGTCTTTTTCAAGGATAAGTATCTCTGCAACTTAGAGTTGATGACCACTTTCGCACGTACGAGTCGATGGTCGCTCCCAGTGTAGAAGTTATTTAGCACATTAAGGTCGTGAACAATACACTTGTGACTACACATTATATGATCTATCTCATTTTTGAACTTTCGTGGTGAAAGCCACGTCCATTTTCTCATAGGTCGCTTTTGAAAATGTGAGTTTAGATGGTATAGTTTGCATTCTTGTAAGAAATTGATCATCGAGGTACCTCGATCGTTTCTTTCTCCGTATCCGAAATTACCCATTACTGTCTCCGATGGTTCTTGTTTCTTGCCAATTTTGGCGTTAAAATCGCCCATTACAATTGTGTATGTGGTCTTCGTTGTATTCATGGCAGTCCTTATGTCATCATATAGAATATCAACCTGATCTAATGGTGCCGATGATGTTGGAGCATATACTTGGATCACTTTGATTGTAACTTTCTTAGATATGTTCAAAATGGCATATAAAACTCTTTCGGATACAGATCCCAGAGAGCCTATTTGATGTTCCAGTCTTTTGTGGATAAGAATCCCGACACCATGTTCCCGCTTGCCGCTATCCTTTCCTCTGTAATAGAAGGTGTGACCCGTTCGCAACTTCAAACACCCCTCACCAGGTTGTCTTACCTCTGAGAGTCCTAGAACGTCCCATTTGATTTTATCCAACTCGTGGTGCAGCTCTTCCATCCTATAGTCTTCACTAAGTGTCCGTGCATTGTAGGTAGCAATATATAAAGTTGAATGTTGTAAACTATTCTGTCGGCAGCTTTGATACTCCCAGGGATTCTTAGCACCCCTGAACAGGCTAGAACTGGAACCCACGCTGCTGCCATTGCTGAGTTTTGCCTGTCCGCTGGGAACTCGGGGCCGTTTCTTGTGCTGTACTTCCATATCGATTGAAGGGTTTAGACATTTAACTCGTCCGCCTGCCCAGAACGTCCTGACGAGTGAGAAGTAATCCAGCTGACTAGGACTTTGGGTGCTGCCGTTGATCTTGCTCTAGAAGATTCATCCGCCACCTACCCTGAGTGATCCCCCTCCTCTGAAGACCACTAGACCAATGAGCCAAATGATTATTGCCCCATTGATCCCCCCATCTCTCGTCTGTTTGTTGACTCTACTTCCCACTGGGATTGAGACCCAATCTTCCATAGAGTTGCTCAACGTAACAGGGTTCACCGCGTGAAGGTGAGAGTGGAGTTGAAGTGACATAGGCTAGTGAGCCCTTCTTGGTAGAACTCATGTATTGCGCTTGACACTCCCTTGAACCCCTTGAAATATTGAACTAGTATTATGAAATATTTTTGGTTAAATATTTTGCAAATTTTACGTAGGTTTTAAATTTCAACTAAATCTCGTTTAGAGACATAATAATAATTATGTTATGCTCATTTTTATAATTTCAACAAAATTTAATGATGTATACAATTCGAGAAAGTTGAAAATCGATTTATTTTAACGAGGTTATAATTTTAAATGTTGTAACAAATTCCGCTCTAGCAATGCTTGAGGATATATGTATCTATCGCAAACGACTTTTATTTCTTGTTGGAGGCGAAGCAAATAAAAACATGACATGATAACTTTATTGAGAATCTTTACTTTTGATAACACTAAATATATGTATATATTAAGAAGGGAATGAAATAAGGCAACTGCATTTGCTATTATCACAGTACAGACGACATGCTGTATTCTGACAACCTATGAAATACCTAATAGTTATACTGTTTCTATGTAGTAATAGCAAGTTAAACCGCTGTTCATACACACCCTGTAACCAATAAATTCGGTCCATTATGTCCACTGTGCGCGGATTCAATACCAACCGCACTGTATTAAGCGGACATCGATAGTTTCGCGATGCAATTTAAGATCATTTTCTGTATGAAAAGTTAGGTAGAATAAATGGACCAACTTTGTGCAACCATATTAGGAGGACTTCAAAAGAGAAAGACCTTAAGGTTTTCTATTTAACTTATCGATTTACGTACCTGTAAAAAAATCATGGATATCTAAATGCCCATATATTTTTATATAATACTAGAGGATGCCTGCAGCTATGCCAGGGTATTACTTTTTTTATTGTAAGTTTCTGTCCGATCACGTTTTCCATTTTACCGCGCATATCGGCAAATCCCTTCTTAGTACCCCCTGCGCTACCCAAGGAACACACATGCCAAATTTCAGCTTCTTCTGCCCAGTAGTTTCACTTGTACTTTGTCTAACACTCAGTAGTGCAAGAACTTAAATAAAAAAATAATACAAAAATGCAACTTCATACTTACAATTAGCAACACACACTACTAATCAAAACTTAGCCACTACAACCGCATAGCTATCCATTTTGCGTTTTCAACAGATCTATTTTGCTCAGTTCATAAAGTACAAATGGTGGCAAATGTTGTAGCAATTATGCAATTTACCATTTCGACTAGATAGGTTCGATGATGTTGTGACGTAGACTATGCTAATGTTAGCAGCTGATTATGACGTTTCTAGCCGACCGAAGTTATTTAGATATGTGTATTAAGCTTGACATTCATCGATATAAGTATTATATATCGATGTTGACATTTCATAATATTTGGCGCTTGTATACAGGTTTCAAACTGTGATACCAAATTTTAATGTGTTTGTTATGTACTAATGTGTGTTCTATTTGAATATTATCGACTTGATAAGTAGTTTTCTTTCTCCGTAATGTCAGGTATTAAGAATACCAAGTGTCACTGTCTAATATCGCTCCGTGCCGTAAGAGGCCTTAAGTGAATAGTATATTTGGAAAGACACAGAAATCTCAACATCAGACGCTATACCAACCCGTCTGGCCAGCATGGTATAGAAGGCTTAATCCTCTTATCGACTCGCAAAGGCAGTGTTTCGCCAAATAGGAAAGGTTATTATTATATCGAGCAGCGGTCTGCGAAATGCTATATGATAAAGTAATATTCGCTTTCCTCTGCTCCACAGAAGTCTTTAATTTCTCGCTATAAACTCAATTAGAAAATAATCTTACTACATTTAACTGTTTGTACACTGATTGGCGTAGTGGTTTAAGCCACCAGTAATAAAATCAATTATTACTTCATCAATTAATCTATTATACTATTTAGCACTACGCCTAGTGTTGGGGGTTCATTACTTAATTAGTTACCACATGGTGCGAAACTTTGTGTGAAGTGCAAATTAGCTTCAAGAGTGTTTCTGCCTACCCCTGGTTGTTTCATAATCATCAGCCTTTAACAGTCCACTGCAGGATTAGGCCTCTCCTTTGAAAGGAGGAATTGGCCTACTATACCACGCTGGCCAAACGGGTTGGTATAGGGTTTGTATCAAGTTTTCCTTCTCTTACAGTGCTTTTCTCTGCTCCCTCTGTCGGCTCTTACGACACTCATGGGATGATATGGGGTGGTGACATTCCGTATTCTTAATCCGTCACCACACGGAATGCCGAAACCCCTGGTTGTTTACCATCATTTTAATAAGCGCATAATCGTAATAGGATAAAGATCGTTAGGCCACGTCGGAGGCCTTCGGGCGGTCTGAAAACTCCGACACCAGGCCACGCCGTGGCCACACACTCACACGAAAAACAAAACAAACAAAAATCGTAATATATAAAATCCTTGCGTTACTGACTGACTGACAGACACGCTACAGCCGAATCTATTGGGCGCAGGAAGCTGAAATTTGGCATGCATGTTCCTTGGGGACCGTAGGGGTGCACTAAGAAGGGATTTCCCGAAATTCCCACGGGATCAGCCAAAACTGGTAAATTAAAAAAAAATTCAGGCGTAGCTGCTGGCGTCCTCTAGTTTAATATATACTTTAACATTTTCATCACAGCCTGTTGCCCCATAAGCCAGTCGTTTTTGCAGTTTCAACTGGTATAGATGGATGGATGAGCTTAAGGACTTCGCTGTAGCGATGTCCAACAAAACATAGTACTACTAAAATATTGGAGCGCCGTAAAAAGTGACAGTGATTGGTCACTGCTTATCCAAAGTTTTTTTTATTAATTTAATGAACAACACTTTTTACATTGCGCTTAAAAATATTTTTCTATACAGGCTTTGTGCTAATATTTCTTAATGTAATCAAATTGAATAATAGTTGAAATAAGTGGCTGGCATGGCTTGCAAACGAAAAGCAGACTCAGTGGTGTGCCATTGGAGAGGCCTATATCCAGCAGTGGACTATGGCTGGCTATTGATGATGATGATAAATCTTTGAAAGTCAAATTTAACTTCACGAATGGTGTAATAGTTTAAACGGCTTCGTCATTTGATACTGCGCCGAGTGTTGGAGGCTTGATTCCCGCTCGGGAGAACACTTTGTTGAAATTATTCACAGATTGCTGTTTAGAGTCTGAGCATTATTGTGATCAATTTATTTGCAAAGTAAAGCATTTTGTATTGTCGGGCACGAAACCATTTTTCTGGCGTGTGGGTTGTGTTAAATTATAAAATCAAATTTAATATCAATTTTAACAGCACCACTTTAACTTTATTGAGTCAGTACATGAAGTACTTTGGCACGAAACGAACATAAAAGCTATTAAAGACTAGGTACATTTCTTGTTATCATAATGTTTCTTAAATATTTATTCGGTCCTTAGCTTAACATGCTTCATAAAAAGTAAGTACGTATTGTGTTTACATAGAAATATATAAAAAACAAAACTATGATAAAACATGTTTATTTACTCTTGATTTGAATAATGCTAGATGGTAATAATGATAGACCGTTCTAAGCTCACAGAGAATAATACCTTTAAACTGCAACACAATAGAAAGCATTTGTGATTTATTTAACTGCTGTAGAAAGTTATTTTAAAAGATGATTTTATGTATATTACAAAAATATATTTTAAGTTTAATGTGAACATAAAGGTGCTCAAATATTTTATGAAACTGAAACAAATTTTATCACGCTTGATAATGTTCGGCTGTTTTCAGTTATTTATTTTTATTGCCTGCTATTATCATTTATCTTACTCCATACGTACCTACACGTCGAGCAAGATATACTTACAATTTATCGTGGATATATTAAATATACTTATTTAAATTTTTAAGATTTGACAAATATTTGCATAGTGACTCTTCTTTCTGAATAAATTTCCCGCCATTATTTCATCTCAAACGTTGTAGAGCCTATTCTTTTATTACTAGTTAACTGACAAACTAATTACATTTACTTAAATATAAATCTAAATTACACCCATACCAGACAGAACCAGTCATCCTACTCATAATAAAAATACTTATTGCTCATAAGAGGCGAACCCACGTCCGCCGGCTTAGCGTTCACCAATCAAGCCTACAGCAATAGATTAGTTAAGAACACAAATTAAAAACGTATTAATAATGAAAAAGACAAAATACTGAGACTGCCTCCGTGGTCCAGTGGATAGCGTATGCGACTGCTAATCGGCAGTCCAGGGTTCGATTGCTGGGTCGGGCAATACTGTTACTGGGTTTTTCCGAATACTCAGTAGCAGCCCGGAGTCTGGTGATGTGCCCGGTAACGGCAATGACCTAAAAATTCATGGCGAAATGTGGGTGTAATAGTAATTAAACATGAGTCAAATCAACTTAATCTCCAGTCAGCTGAAACAAACATTTATCCTATTAGACACAACATTGGGTCCTAAATAATAAAGTAAGTTCTCGACATCTTGTGTTATTTGAACGTTAACCGTCTCATATCTCCGAATACTTCAGATCCGCCGAGTCACTGTCTGATAATTACTGAAGATGGAGGGTTCGAACTGTCCGTCAATATTAGGTCATCCCTCTGTCATTTATTAAATGTACATTGACAAGAATGCCACGTTATAGATACAACAAGAAAGAATAAGCAATGAGTCACACAACGATACGCAAACTATTGTTTATAATAATAAATTATCATCTGTATGCGACATTACGATCAAATTAGTTAGTAGAGCTGGCACTTTTTTATGTAAAATGGCCGACAATGCCATATTGCTTTAGAAAATTTAGAGAAAGTAGCTGGTTCCTATGATAGTATGGCATCGTGGAGATGCGTTGCATTTGTTGAGTAGAAAATCGAAGTCCCCTGCGCATCTATAGAAGAAAAACGAGGTCGATCGGACGAAGTGAGCGATCGCATGTTACACAGTATCCCTAGAGTTGAAAAAATTTTATTGTTATGCAGGCTTCACTGGCTTCTGTAGTCCTCGGTTAGCCTGCAACTGGTATGCATCCATTTTAATATCCAAGGGAACTGCAAGAAATTTTAGTGTGAAGAAATTGAATCCTATCACAACACACAATTCACTGCCACCAAGCGTAGCCTTTTCATTACACATGTAGGGACAGAACTAGAAAAATAATGTCATCTATTTGTTTCGCCCCATCAAACGTTCCTTGTCAAATGTTCTGTAGGTGGATCGTCCGTTGTCTGTTTCAATTCCGCCGCCAATTTTAGAAGTTAGGACACAAACAAAGTTGTTGTTTGCTACGCGTGATGACTGTGTACCATGTTTGCATACAATTTAAAGTTTAGTTAGAGTGTGGCTTCACCTGCACCAGATGTGTTTTTTACGCAACAATTTTATCTATGTTGACTCATTCTCAATAACTGCGTAAATACGAATGATCCTGACAAGTACAAGCCTAGCTATTTGTCCTCCAGGATTACACAATAAAATGACTGTATGAAATGTGGATTAAAAAAAATTCGACCGTTAAGAGTCTTAGCTTGTCTGGCCAGCGTGGATTAGTAGCCCAAATCCTCTTATTGACTCACAGTTTTACTGTGAAGAACATAAGGAGAGACTTGAGTCCATCAGTATACTGCGAAAGGCTGTAAAAGATGTCATTGCGTCGATACCGTGCTTTCTCACTATGTTTATATTTATTGGTTAGCTAGATATTTGGGTACAATATTTTACGAAACGAAACAGAGATACCAGGAAACGTCGCAGAAGCCGTTGTTGAAAAGCATAATTTGAAATCGTTATCATCCGCAATGACACACTAGCCACAATTCGTGTTCCACCGTTTCTTAAACTAAAAAGTATCTTAAGAGATAAATCCACATGCTTATCTGTACTTAATAATATGTTCGAGACGGCTTTGGTAAGCAGTCTCGAACATATTATTTATGAACCGTCTATATACGTAAACAACAACAACAAACAATTTATCTAAACTCAATTTGTTTGACAAAATACGCAAATAAGCTTTTTTTTGGTAATGGTCTACGTCATACGATTCAGGTGACAGGCAATATGACACGTCTACCAATCGCGTATGTATTTCACAAAATGGAGGTATATAAATATATAACTGCTATTATACCAATGTCGACAGCGTGCGGTTGAATGACGAATGGGACAGCTTTTGCATATGTCTGTGAAAAGTTTGGAAATTCAATATTGTGGATATTAAACGCAAATCTGTCAAAGCGTAAATATGTTATTGAAATACTATTCATCTAACTGTCAGAATTATCAAAATAATTGCGCATAATATATTTTGCTCGATAAATTGAATATATTTATGGTTAAAACGCCCTCATGACAATAAACGCTGGTGGCTATAGATTGATTTTCAGGGCTATTCTTAGAAAAAGCTTTTGCAATATCAACTATTAAGTTTGCTTGAGCATCCCCAGTACAGGGATGAATTATCGGGCTTAAAGGTAGCCCATGTGTTGTTCTAATGTATTAGCAATATTTTTGGAAAGATGCATTGAAATCCGCTGAGAAGTTTTGCGTGAAAGAGTACTAAATATTCATCCATCCTTAGATATTTTCTCGTTGAGAATAGTACTAAGATAAGATTCGCCTAAAAGGAAGAGACCAATTTATTCTACTGAAGGTTTAATTCTAATTTTTGTACACAACAATTATTTTCTAATTGTATTGCTGTTACTTACCTACGCTTCAATTCGGTAAAAAACACACATATATTATCGTAATGCATAATTTCTTTTTCATTTTTCTTAATCATCAAAATAAGCTTTTTACAAAGCATGCATTTACATGCCTACCGCCTTTTTGTTTATTTTGTCATACTACAGCTCTTGTGACCTATAGCTTGACAGACAGGCGGGCACTTAATTATAAGTAGCCTGTTAAATTATACAAAACACTATGAAATAAAACAAAATATAAACTGGTTACTTTTTACTATCTCTTTATGTGTGGGTCTTGGCAATGTAACCACTGACCCTCATTTATATAATGTGACTGTTATAAGTTCTGCTTGAAATGTTGTGACCGTTTGCTATTGCAGGACAAAGGTCTGTCTTTCCTCGTTGTACTTTACAATATCTTTCTACAGTTTATCTTGTTCCAAGCACGGGAGGCCATGCTGGCGCTGCTACTGCATCTGCGGAAACCCTCAAACGGCGCAAATACAGTAATCTAGTAGCTAATTACGTATTTGAGCCGTTTGGGGTGGAAACGCTAGGCTCATGGGGTCCGAGCGCTCGTTCTTTATACCGAGAAATATCTAAACGGTTAGTCGACATCTCACGTGACCAGAAGGCTGGTTTATTCTTTGCTCAGAGAATCAGCATTGCCATCCAGCGTGGCAATGCTGCCAGCCTTCTGGGCACGTTACCCGATGATATTGATGCGGAGGCATTCTACGACGCCTAAACACACCTGTACATATGTATCTATTTTTACTCTTTATTTTTAGTTTATCTTTTGCTTTTATATTGTTGTTTTGTTGGTACTTCAGTGACAAATTCAATATTTAACATAATAGATAGGTTAGTATTAATTATGCTTAGTAAATAAGCGACTCATTAATGACTATAATTATATATATAACAAAGTTTCTTCTCTTCTGTCTGTCCCTATGTACGCTTAAATCTTAAAAACTACGCAACTGATTTTAATGCGGTTTTTTAATAGATAGATTATTCAAGAGGAAAGTTTATTGACACGGACGAAGCCACTGGCGACGTCCAGTCACCTATAATAAAACTAAAAACTAGATTTTTTTTATAACATTAGGCGGCAAACGAGCAGACGGATCGCCTGATGGTAAGCAATTACCACCGCCCATGGACACAAGCAACACCACAGGAGTCACAAGTGCGTTGCCGCCCCTTGGGGTTGGGAAAAGGGATAGGATGAGGAGTGGGATGAGGGAGAAGAAATAGGGGATAGGGCCTCCAGCACTCTCACTCACCGAACGAAACGCAACAGCTTAGGTACTGTTGCTTTACGTCGATTTTATGTGAGAGGGTAGTACTTCCCCGGTCGAGCCGGCCCATTCATGCTGAAATCAGCTAGGCTCTACTACCGTATAATTGTGTATGTAAATAGATTATGTTAGTGTTAGGAAATGGCACATTTAATTCATTCAGGATCATATAATAGCCTGTAGGTTATACTTAATGGCTGTAATATTATAATTTTATTACTATTATATGCTAATAAAGATAAAGGAGAAATACCAAATACGGCCTGTCGCGGCCAGAAAGTTGTAAATCGTTGAAATTAAACATATAATTTTTAAAATTTATACATCGTTTTCGTTTCTTGCTAGAGGTTCGGTGAAAGAATTTAGTTTTTAAAGATTATTATTTTGAATAGGCTATGGTAATAGCGGATGAATGTCTTATGTTGCCAGCATTAAAAATAAAATGAAGTATGGTAGGCAGAAATTGTTTTATGGAAATAATATTTTTATTATTATATTAGACAACAACATCTTTTATTTACTTTATAAATATATTTGTAAAAAGAATCAAGAAATATATAATATATTATATATTCCATAATTATTAATCGGTACAAATCGTTTTGTTTTTTAATCGATAGTAGAAATATTTTTCAAACCAGTTGCAACACATTTTTTATCTGTTATGTCATTCGTGTTGCTAATGGGCATCGTGAATATTTTGTTCTGATATATTGGTGTTTTCGTACGGTTTTAATTGTAATGTAATTGGATATAAATTCAATAATAATGATCACTACCTTCTACCCATGCTAAGAATATGCAGCGGTGTTTGTGATTGTGGTTAGTTTTTTTGGACGAGTAATACATAGTACGAGGTTCCCTAGTACACAGGTGATTATTCATTGTTATTGACCTCTCTTTATGTAGTTTTTGTTCTTTATGACACAAAGACATACCTCTATTTACATTTAGGTATTATATTTATGTTAAAATTCAATTTTGAGGTATATTTAGTTGTGGAATAATTTCCATTTCAAATATCTCGTATCTTATTTCCACCAAAAGTTATGTAAAAAAAAATTATACAGCTTAATAGAGTAGTCATTTATCTTTAAAACACACATGGTGTCGTGTTTGTCCGTGCCAGGCCCATAATGTATGACGAAATGGTACATCTCCTTTGCTTGTCACAGTTTTTTTAAAATAAAGATTTGTGTGTTTGTATATATATATATATGTCGGAATGGTCATCAGTACAGGACGTCAATTGACTACGAAACGGAAGTGCGAAGATTGCGCGCTTCGACAGAGTCTACGCGTCACGTTCGCTAGAGTTGAAGAGGGGGGATGACGATTGACGTTCAACGGAGCAACGACAACTATCACTTCTCTTGGAGACTCCGGGCGGGCAACAAGTAGCTAGAAACAGTCACTCGTTTCGTGTTCAGTAATACAAAATAGTTATAGTCAGTTTTGTTAGATTTGATTTGGTGTGATGTAACGAACTGTGATGTGAAGTGTTGATACCGACCAAGAATCAAGCAAATCCGCCGTCATCAGAAGTGGCATCATGGACCAGCGCGACCACAAGGCGCGAGCGAAGGCGACTGCTAACGCTGCTATGTTGGTGAATCAGCTGAGCTTGCAACTGCCACCGTGGTGAGCGTATTTTGACTGATTTTTTTTTATTGGTACTGCCAATTTTGTTTAGTGGCAGTAGTAGTAAAACATTAAGCGTTTAATCTTGGAAATGTCATAATCGTTGTGGTGATATCGCCATCACATCGTACTGAGTGTTGTAGGTTCGATTCCTACACGAGACTGTGAGTTGTTGAACCATTTGACTATTACGGTGTCGTGGTTCCCATGGCATGATCTCATGAATAATCTTCTTTTTAATGGCTTAAAGAAGAAAGACAAAAATAAATGTGGGTAGTAATGATTTAATTGTGACCTTTGCCGTATTTTAAGTACATTTTAGTTACTATAGCGTAGATAGCGAACGGAGATTTTGAATTTGATACGCCAGTTAAAAAGAAAGCGATTATTTTTATTTTCTTCATGCGAGGGTGGCTCGCACTCACGAACCTTGTTATCATATTATGCTTGCTTGCAAATAGATTATCTTGTCTCGGTCTTACTTTGTGGACTGTAATAGTAACGAGAGTGAGCGTACAAGCTGACTTGCATTATTCCAAGCAAGTGCGTTTGAGTCAAACCGAAACGTGCTAGTTATTGTTGTAGTGCAGTTGTAATTTTGGTTTAAGAACCAACACCCAGCTGTTTATTTTTCTGCTAAATCTAGAACAAAAGCACCGGTCTAGACTGTCCTTCGCAGGGCAGCGGTGCTAAAGTTGGTAAACTAATCGAATCGTACATACTAAGTTCATAGTGTAAGACTGTGCGGGGCTATTGCTTCTGACTGTGCTGATTTTGTGTAGAACAGCTTGTGGCTTTTATTTCTTAAATAGACGTGTGAACTGCAGTGCTGTCTAGACGAGTGCGGTTGGTTGGTTAGTGTAACCTGACCATAGTCAAAAGATATTACTAGCGCCATTATTTTATCGACTCGTGGTGTTGATAATACGTGACGGTTTTCGTTTAAACGTGATCAGAGCGTAAGTAAAAAGTGACGCTGTTACTCGTTGTAATTCTTAGTTGTACAGACGATCTCGATGTTGCAATTACACTTGTTTTTTTTGTGTGCATAATGTTTTAACATGGCACATTAAAATGTTTCGTACTCAGATTATTAGATGGCACCACTAGTAAAATTAAATTCAATTTTAAGATTTTACGCGTGAACATTACCTACTGTGTTTTCTTTAAATTCATGTGATACGCTGGGAATTTTTATCAAGTGCCCCGAGTTCTTAGGCCAATTCTACGTTATGCTTAGGACGTTTAAGAGTGATAGTGTTTCTAGTAGAAGCTGTTAAACTCGATTATCAGACGTAGAAAATAATTGAGTTATCATCGTAGTGCGTTACGATAATCAGTTTCAGAGATTTTAATTTTCATCGTAGGTAGAACTAGGTTAGTGATCGTTAGTGATGATTGTATGCTTAACTTTATTCTCATTAAATGTGTACTTTGTTAGTCGTTGTTGTGATAATTTTGTGGTACCCACGTTACTGTCAGTGTAGATTTGCATAAACTGGATAAACCGTTTGTGCGGCTGCATGTTTAGCCATGCGTTGCCGTTGGTTGGACCGGTAAAGTGCCTTTCTGATTAGCCTAGTTTACCCTTGAGCTTTTGTGTTAGCCATTGTCTCCGTTTTTACGAAAACAAGACGGCCATTAGTATCACAAACGCTGTCCATCGTCTTGAACGCGAAAGGTCCGTTGCTGTATCGCTTATGATTAGGTTAGGATAAGCTTCGTATTTAGACTATCTATGACAAAATTATAACGCTGCCAAGACTGATTAGATACTTGGTAGTAAACTTAACATCTGGACTATCAGCCTAGTAAGATTTTTTTTTATAGTCTGCTATGTGATAAGGAAAACCAACACAACATGTTGAACAAAACTAGTTTAAGATTACTTTGTTACGCTCGAAATGATTATCCGGGGGGTATTGTGTAACCGGATGTAGGTTGAGTAGCGTGATGTTGAAGACCCGATGGATGTCAGAGTATGAGCAATGCAATATTTTAATGAGTTTCCTATAATTGTAACGAGTATGTGTGTTGTTCAACATGTCAGCTTCGAGAGAAAGAGTTATTTGTGATTTTCATTAAAACCTGTAATGGTTTTGATCAAAGTAGCTTTATTCCCCACTGACTTGGGTCAGGAACTCAGGAATAGCCGAACGACTAGATTGAGTGCTGTGCGATAATGTTCTTTTATTCCTAGAGCGAAGTGCATTAAGGTGTGGTCGTTGATCGCAATCACGGATACCCTGCTACTCAAGTAGCTCTCATTTGATTTTTGATCGCTAAAATTATCTACCACTGGTTTCTGTGTCGTATGACAAGAGCGTGTTGCGAGAATCTGAAAGTACTCATAGACTGCCGATTGGTTATCTCAGAACTGTAGTAGTTGCCTCTATGTAGCCAAAGAAAATCAGTTTGTCCGAGAGTAGCTTATTAGTTCTCGCCATGTTCGCATTTGGTTTTAGTTTTTGTCAGTGGTCAAATCCAGTTCTGACATAGCTCATTGAGAGTATGAACGGGAGATAAGTTCTGTGCAGTTGTGAAGTTGTAAATTAATTTGATAATCGCTTAAAATTTACGAAGTGCGGACGTTGAATTAGTCTGAAAGAACGGATACTCTAGTTAGTGCGTATATAATAATGAGACAAATCTTTGAAATACTAATGGTAGATTTATTTCCTTTTTGGGTAATCCTGGTGGCTAGCGCGGCCTGATGGCCGGCGCGGCCTGGTAGCTGGCGCGGCATGGCGGCCGGCGCGTTCTGGCGGCCGGCGCGGCCTGGTGGCGAGTGTGGCTTGGTGGCCAGCATAGCCCGTGTGCGGCGCGCGGCCCGTGTGCGGCGCGCGGTCCGTGTGCGGCGCGCGGCCCGTGTGTGGCGCGGGACCTGTGTGAGGCCTGTATGTGGCTTTGAAGAATTGAAGAGCCTGGTAACTGGTACAGTTAAAACATATCTGCCCGAAACTGGCAATGAAAGTGAAGGTAGTTTATTAAAGGTTAGAAGATGTAGAGTCCAAAGACCTTAGCTTAAATGTTTTGGTTAACTTGGTTTGAAAGATCTTAAAGTGTAAAGGCCCATTTGAGGTCACAGAAGTTCTTTACGATGATCTTTATAATCGCAAGCCCTAAATTCTAAGCGTTACTGTAAGTACGCCCTCGACAGGTTGCGAAAAATGCCTGAAGGTCAAAGTACAACTGACGAAATTGAGGTAGAACAAAGTAGTTCTGATATTGAAGAAAGTGTTTAAGTTTACATGATGATCGGATCGGACCGTACCAGAGGCTGACGTGTAGCCGTAGCTCGGTAGAAATCGGCGTCTACTAACTTAGTAGTCCGTGAGTAGGCGGTATTGCAGTCAGCTCTGGCGGGTCAGGTCGGGTTTCAGTGGAAACCGTAGTCTTGGAGAGATCTGGCGTTCCCATGTAGGGTTCGCAGAAAGCCGAGTAACTGGAGGTTACTGGGCTATGCGTATGATCACATGTAGAGCTTAAATGTTATGGTTTACTTGGTTTGAAATAATATTTTGAGAGATACAGTGATAGTGAAAAGTCAGTTTTACATTGAGTTTCCTGATTATTGATTTTGATACTGAAACTTTGTGCCAGAGGATCAGAGCATAACTGACGATCTTAAAGAGAAAAAAATGTGAACCTTAATACGGACGAGACAGTAGAAAACTGGGCTTACATGTTGATTGCTTGTGTGATTTAATGTCAGAGGTTCGGTTTGTAGCCGTAATAGCCGTAAATCAGTACAAATCGGATTCAATACAACTGTGAAGGCAGTTGTCCGTGAGTACACGGTAGGTACGCAGACGACTCCGATGTTTGATTGGCGCAGACAAATGGGTGGCAACCGAGTGACTGGTGTAAGGCCTGGTTTAGTAACTGGAGGTTACTGAATGGGGGCAACCGAGTGGCTGGTTGAGTGCCTGGTTTAGTAACTGGAGGTTACTGAACGGTTATGAATCACATGTAGAGCTTTAGTTATTTGATTTGATTATAACGTGAGTCTATGGTAATTGACTGTATTATCAGTGATGCTCTGAATCCAGCTCCTATAATAGAATGTAATGTAGGAGGTAATTTTGTAGAAAATTTGATTGGAATCCCAACACTGTTTTGATTCAACCCTTACCTGAGTTAAGTCAGGAGTGACCGAGCAATGTGATACTGTGCGTGTAAAATTTTGTTACAGATTAACACACAGGGACGTGTGTCTTGTAGGATGGCCGTGTCGGAATGGTCATCAGTACAGGACGTCAATTGACTACGAAACGGAAGTGCGAAGATTGCGCGCTTCGACAGAGTCTACGCGTCACGTTCGCTAGAGTTGAAGAGGGGGGATGACGATTGACGTTCAACGGAGCAACGACAACTATCACTTCTCTTGGAGACTCCGGGCGGGCAACAAGTAGCTAGAAACAGTCACTCGTTTCGTGTTCAGTAATACAAAATAGTTATAGTCAGTTTTGTTAGATTTGATTTGGTGTGATGTAACGAACTGTGATGTGAAGTGTTGATACCGACCAAGAATCAAGCAATCCGCCGTCATATATATATAACGTCACGCCTTTTATCCCCGAAGGGGTAGGCAGAGGTGTATTTCTACACCCACTTTTCGCCAGATATACTTTAGTCGACGTAATAAGGGGCGAGCCTATTGCCGTACCGGGCATATTTCCAGACTCCGTGCTGCTACTGACAATTTCGTGAAAGAAAAACCCAATAACACTGCCCGACCCAGGAATTGAACCCGGGACCTCCCGATCCCACGCGCACATTTATGCCGCGAGACCAAAGAGGCAGTCGTATAAGGTTTGATGTCGAGTTTTCCGTCTCTACGCAAAGATGCTACTTTAGATTATAATAGGAATAGGAGTCCTGCGAAGCAGGGCTCCGTAAATTATTTTTTTTAATGTTGAAATTCGGACATTCAGTAGTCATGCTGATAAATCTTAGGATTTACTGGCCGCCCTATCTCCCGCGACCAAATGGGAGCGCATCGTTGCGTCGCGGTGGGGCCGCAGAGGAAGAGGAGATGCGGTGTTGCGTTGCCGTCCTCCCTATCCTCTGCGGCCGCTGGGTGTTTTGGCGGCGAAGCCCAACACCTTCATCCGCCGCCAAGAGGGTTTCGTTCGGGGCCCACCTGACCATCTGGCGGGCCAATACCCGTCGGGGGGTAGCAAAGAATGCTTAGGTAAAACCCTACCCTCCGACACATGGGTACATCAGGAGCACGGGTTGGTTTTTAGTCAGTAAGAGTCTGACAGTCCCCTTCGTGCTTCCCCCCAGGGCGAGGATTTTCCAACCCAACACCGAAAAAAAAGCTAAAAAAAATAGTATGAGACGCTCCTTGTAAAATGTTCCAATCCCGCAAGTTAATAGAACTTTTTTTCATCATCATTAAATATGACCTGTACTTCTGCAATTGATGTAATGGCACATTTGGACCGTTCTCTAGAAGTAGGTCTATGTACATAAGGCTTTTAACTGAGCCACCTACTAAATAGCAGACTGTAATATGCAGTCTGTTAGTTGCACAGAGTAACCATAACTATTAATTGCTCTGTGGTTATTTGTCTTTTAATAAATAACTATGAACCTCCTCACGTGGTGATGAATTAAGAAGAATTTCTAATTTTGCCTGTGCCAACAAAGTGTCCCTATTCACTGAATTGAAGGCGTTCTTCAAGTCAACCTTCAGAATGACCTCGCCATTACCACTTCCAAGATACGTCGAAAGAGCATGTATAGCAGCCTCACAACCTCCCTTGGAACCAAAACCTAGTTGGAGAGGTTGGAATTTATCAGATATCCCTGCTGTAAAATTTACAGCATATCTTAGCTGCTATACGCCGATATGTGCAACCCACGGCAATGGGACGAATGCCACCATCTCTCTTGTTAAGGGCGCACAGGTTCGCCCCATACAAGATATCAATGATAGCACCGTCCACATTACCGGAGAGCAAGGCGCCACCACATCACTGCTAAATAAAAGTCTAGACGCGCCCCGTATGTCGCCTTCCCTTAATTTGGATTCTACATATTGATACAGAGAATTACTTTTATTTGATCTGAATTTAAGGTCTATAGTGTCGGCCGAAATTTGACAATTATATTTAATTTGAGTTGTTAAAGAATTTTTACCTGCCTGATTTTTATCAACATGTAGAATCCTATAAGGGAAAGTCAATAATTGCTCCCAGGCCGCTTTTGAGTTCTCCCTTACGACAAGACAATTTTTCAACAAGCATTCAGCCAATTTTTTTGACACTGATGGTCTTGCCCCACGGGGAACTCTATTAACTATCGGAACCGAATGTTTTAATTTAGATAGAGTTTGCCAAAAAGGAATTTCGATGTAGTCACCTGAGGTGAAGGTATTGACGGGCCAGAGGCCCTAGCCAAACGGCATTCGCTCTGATATCTACTTTCGATAACGCTTGGTTGCCATGGCAACATAAGGAATTTCTTCTTCGTTGACCACGTGATATAACGAAGTCTTATGTCATTTCCATACATTTTTGCACTTAGCGACTAGCGATATCGTTAATCGAATGCCATTTGGCTAAGGGGGCTAAAAGTATATTTTGAGATTTATGTACTTTTCAAAATGTACTTTCAGGCCCCGCTTACCTTTGAAAAAACGGTCCTGAGAACAGTCCGTCCAGTCAGCGATGACCACATCGCTGACTGATCTGGGGCGCTGTCCGGTCAGTCATCCTCAGTGTCAGTCAACCTACAAAGGTTGACTGACACTAACTGCCGCATCGCCAGTGTCATTGCAATCTTGCATACACACAATATTTACAAAAATAACACCATAAAGACATACACAAACATTATATCATAAATAATATGTACAAACTGTCAATGTCACTGAAATTTCTTTTAAAAGTCCTTTAAACAGTAATAATTTGTCCAACAACTTCTTTGTAGTTTTAACCCGGATTGTCTGCTATGTTCTCACTTCGGCCGGTACCGAGGCCAAATCACACTCAGCCATCTGCGACAGTGGACCTGACGAAGTATCCATCGTGGATGGTTTGCTGTTTTTATTTACAGAAACAGTCCTTATTTGTAGCCTATATGCATCGATGCAATATGTGTTATAGGTATTTTATAGAGCGTTGACAGCGGGAGTTTCTTAGGTGCTTGGGTTTTATAGAATCATGATGGATTTATGTCTACTGCTGGTTAGACAAACTGTGTTAAATATTTAAAGTAAATTGAAAGCACGAGTAGAATCCTAGTTATCAAATTAATCATTATTACCTATTTATTATTTTTCAGTTCATTTTTTACTTGACATCATTATTATCATTACATTTTAGTTGTTCGAACGAAATATGACCCGCTCCTGAATCAATAGCCACTATGTATCTTGTGAAGTCTAGGGATTATTACCAGTATTTATGCTGTTGACTCTGCTTTGAAATCGTTTTACTTTGTTTTGTTATTCATTTAAGAGTTTTGTTGGAAAGATGTGGAAAATAAGTTATTGTTTTACTTCGCAGACGCATTGTTATGTTTTGTTGATTGGCAAAGTGTATATGTATTTACTATCCTGAGCGATGATTTATTGAAACGTATGTGTCTTGAGATTTCCTTTTTTTTTCGTGTATGTGATTGGCTCTGGTGTCGAACTTTTCAGACCGTCGGAAGCTCTCACAATGCTTGTCCTGAAACAACGCCCAGGATCGATGGAACAACCTTTATATTCACTCCGAAGCACGAAAAGCCTCGTACTGGTGAACAAAGAACCATCGGGGCCACAATATTCTGCTGTTAGAGAATATAAAGGCCTGACGCGAAAATTTAAAACGTTGCCTGATCTGTAGGTTGTTCTCCTTTTCAAGGGAATTGGCAAATCTGCCCTTTAGGTCCACACTGAGGCACGGGGAACTATACAAACATTCAGTCAAAGGACTCAAGGACACACACCTAGACTCGAAACTTTTGATAATCGATCTCATTATGACGCTCAGCTAAGTACCAAACGGTGAGGCAACCGTTTAAACCACCGTGCCATAGGTACAGAGACGATATGAGTAAAAAAGGTAATCCTATAACTACGTTCTTTGTTTTCATATCCACGCCAGCTAGAACTTATAACACGAACTTCCTATTTTGTGCAAAGTATTTTATGACAGAGCGTCTTATTTCCCAAGTCTTACACTTTTTCCTGAATAAAAAAAAAACATTTTTTATAAGGATTCGTATGATCTTCAAATATTTTCATACTAGTCGACATTTTAATATGGCTGTTGGCGTTACAAAGCGAACACTTGGCGTGCAGGCCGGTGTTCATAGGTTTCGATCATTTGATTATGATAATTGTTTTTTACTACATATTTATATTCAGTTCTGATATAAACATGAAGCTTACTTGATTAGATGCTTTAAACAGACTTTGAACTAATTTTCCAAACCATAACTACCACACCGTTAGAAGATGAAGAAGACCACATATAGTTCTAAGAACATGCTGTCTTATTGACTGATTGACTGCAGTACAGGAACCGGATTGCCGGATTGTCAGCCTACTCGCACCAGAATTCTCTGCGGAAGAATAATTTCTGTAATGATTTTCATAAAATATTGCATCAACATCTTATTAATAATCGGATTTCTTTTCATATTATAGAAGAGAAAAATATAACAGAAATAGCTAAAGATAGATATCAAAGAAATCTTTCTAGAAATAGATACACACATTCAATAAACCTAATGCGTAACTCGCAAGCAGACTGTAGAAAATTAGATTAACATTATTGAGAACGAAAATATGGTTTTTAATATCCACATAAGTGGAGCAGGCATTGTAAAAATATTCTATTAGGCGGTAAAACTTCATATATTTTACCTAACGCGAAGAATAAAACTCATGCTCAAAACATTAATACGAGTAACTCCAGTATATAATCTAAGAAAATAATGTTCTCGAGAAATCACCAATAAGCTCGGGGATAAAAGTGTTTTCAACATTTACAAGACATTTGACTGGAGTATGGCCGACTTTCAGCCTCTTTCGTTGTTAATGCCCGTGTTCATAAAGTGTTAAGTTTACTTTTACGCGCGCAGGTGTGTTCGCGGCAATTCTTCTCAGGGCCTTAACGTGCACGGTAGATAGCACCGGATATATGAAGCCTCTCGTAACGTAATCTGCTATAGAAACCTTTGTTTCTGAGCGTTCCAGGCACGGATTAGTGTTGCTTTAATCTGTAATTAATTGCTCGTGTGCTGGAAGGTACATTGTTTTAAAGATTTTGGCATCACTTGGCAAATCGAAAGCATTTGTCTTTTAAGGATCTCTTTCAATCTATAGATAACGCACCATTGAATGTTAATAAAGCGTGGCGATTGTCATTTTAATAAATAATAATCTTCTTAGATTCTAGCCCTCATCAGGGTATATAGAAACGTCATATATTATGGCGTGTTAAAAGGGTGTTAAGAACCCTAATTACATTTTTTTTCAATCGAAGTTTTCTTTCAGTGCAAACTTAGCGATCATAAAGCGAAATATACTGATATAATACCAATCATAAAATAAAATGAGTGTGTTATGACAAAATATTAAAATTACCATCTAAGGGTATCTATTTATTTAGATTTAAGTATAACTAGATCCTATGATCAAAATATCTTTCTTAGTAGTTTTTGGAAACAATTTCATAAATAACGTAATCTAGCTTTTCTATTATTAGACATGGAGGAAAAATTCACTTTCGCTATAACGGTTGATTTCTTATAGACATAATATTACGTGGGATGGTAAAAAAGACTCTGAAATGCAAAACCAACGATATAAGAATTTTTCCAGCACTAAGGCTCACTATGTGAGCCAATAAAGGCCTACCGGGAAAATTACTAACGACTGAAAATTCAGAAATGAAACGTTTGGGTAACCTGGGACCGGACTATTCCAGGAACTGCTTATATATCGAGCTATACTGGGGCTTATTCATCGACCTTATATTACTTAGAATGTATGTTTTAACAATCATTGATACATTTACTCAGTCTATAAATCACTCTTTAACTAGGAATAAACCCAATGTTGCCAGGGACTTTACGAAAATGCAGTCTTATATTATTTAATTCATCAGACACAAAAAGCCCCAGAATCGAAGCAACTATTTGTGTGGGTATCGAACCCACGCAACTCGCCGTAGTGCTAAACAATATATGGCGACGACACACATACATTGACATAGTGATCGCAGTAAATTCTACCGTCATAAGATCTAGTTCCTCTACAAAGCTTTTCCTTAGATCTTGTGTTACCACTGAGAATGTCGTATAAGTATGTTCCAATATCGATTTGCCCGACTCGTAATCAAATCTGGAATTAATCAGCCTCTGCAAAATCATCATATCGACTTATAAGTGGCTCCGAAAACCAGCACTGACCAAACATATACGAAATAATTAATCACCTTTTAAACAAATATCATTTTAATTTTAATTAGACCATTCATTAGCAGAGCAAATAAAAATTTTGCTTAATTTAACTGAGCTAAAACAGTACGAATTTCAATTAATTATCTGTGTTTGTTTGTACTACGTATGTATACATGTTGATTACATCCCGATTTAAAAGGTTAAATAGATACTTCATTACTTTGAATACGATTGAAAAATTGTGTGTAAAAAAATCTCGGTCAATTATTTAATTTTGATTGATTACTGTGATTTTAGTCAACTGATTTATCTTATAATTACTACAAATTATATGAACATCGCTTAATTCTATTTAAAAGCTACACTGAGTTTTCGACTGAGTTGTCGTTTTTGCAACAAATAGTGACGCATTGCCAGGTATAGGGCGAAAATATTGGCTATGTTTATTTAGATTATTAGCTTTTGCCCGCGGCTTCGCTCGCGTTATGAAGTATTATTATTAATTAGGTATATTTTTTGCGGCTTTACTTTTGTTTAGCGTGTGTAAAAAAATTGGGCCTACAAAACTTCAGATCACTATGTCAGTCAGTCACCTTTGAGTTTTATATAAGACGACCGGTTGGCGCAGCGGGAGTGTAAGCGACTGCCACGCCGAAGGTCGCGGGTTCGATTCCCGCTCAAGTCAAACATTTGTGTGCGTGAACATGGATGTTTGTCTTGGTCTGGGTGTTTCTATGTATAATATGAATGTATTAACAAAAAAAAGTATATATGTATGTTTATCCATTATCTAGTACCCATAGTACAAGCTCTGCTTAGTTTGGGACTAGATGGTGTTGTGTGAATGTGGTAGAATATTATTATATTATTATTATTATAATATATATACTAGCTGTCCCGGCGAACCCTGTATCGCCTTTTAAAGGTCTTTTTGCTTATTCCTTTTTTTTTAAACTACTTTTCCAGGAAAATCTGACCAAAGTTACCAAAGCCACCAATGCTTAATCTAAAATTTCAGAGTTTACAAAGGTTACAAACAAACGAAGATTGAATTTTATATACCTATATGTATAGATAGATGACCCAGCAAAAGCCGTTCGCCATCTTCGATTTCCCATTTGCCATCTTTGATCACGAAATAGATGTTGTATTTGCATTCCTCCAGGAGAGGATACCCATATTGACTTTACATTTTTTTTTCATCCGCTATCTTTGATTTCCCATCCGCCATCTTTGATTTCCCATCCGCCATCTTTGATTTCCCATCCGCCATCTTTGATCACGAAATAGATGTTGTATTTGGATTCGCCATCCCTTAAATCATCGGAGACAATAACCATATTGATTTTTTAAAACTTTCCCATCCGCCATCTTTGATTTCCCATCCGCCATCTTTGATCACGAAATAGATGTAGAATTTGGATTCCCCATTCCTTAAAATATCGGAGACGATATCCATATCGACTTAAAACAAATCCCGTCCGCCATCTTTGATTTCCTATCCGCCATCTTTGATCACGAAATAGATGTTGTATTTGGATTCTCAATCCCTTAAATCATCAGAGACGATACCCAATTGATTTTTTAAATTTTATCATCCGCCTTCTTTGATTTCCCGTCCGCCATCTTGGATCACTAAATAAATTTCATATTATTAAGCAGCGTCCCGAAAATCTCGAAAACGATACCCATGTAGATTGTATCCTATTCGTTTAGCCTTTTTTGCCTTTGACCCAACCCTCCTTCTCGTTTGACCATTTTATTATTTTTGTCTGGCCCCTAAAAATTGTGGCGTAATTTTATATAGCCCGGAATAAGTCGGCTATCATAGGCAATAACAATTTTTTTAATCCGACTGCTAGTTCCTGAGATAAGCCGACATTATCTTTTAGCCTTTTTAGCCGTTTGCCCGACCCAAAGGGTCGAAGCGTTATGTTATATAGCTTATAGCCTTCCGGAATAACTGGGCTATCGTATACAAAAAGAATTTTTCAGATCCGACCGGTGCTTCCTTAGATTAGCGCGTTCATACAAATAAACAAACTCTTCCGCTTTATTATATTAGTATAGATAGTAGAGCATCGTAGATTTACTATTCGAGTGTTACTTTTTGAGTGCAAAGATTCAAATTAACTAATAATTATGTAATCCGGCCAGATAGTATTTATTAAAAGAAAGAGCTAAGAATTTAGGTGGCAGGTACAGGTTACTACTTTTCTAATACAGTATCTAAGTAAGAAACTTAAATATGAGTGTGAGTTTCATCAACCGATCATTATGTTAATTTACATTATCAAGGCCACAGAAAGGGATATATAAGGGATACCGATTTCCACGCGGGCGAAGCCGCGGGCGCAGCAGTATCTAATATTAGTAGGGATTAGCCAAGGTTGTTACAATAATAATTATTAGTTTAATTTAGAAAGATAACCTTATAAGCGAACGAAGTAATGACAGTGCATCATAATTATGTCAATGTATAATGTGACAGTACTGACAGATATAGCACATGCGCAGCAACTCAATTATTACAGCGCATGCGTTATTACTGTCAATAGGTAGGAGGTTTGTCCCTACAAACTTCGACCCTCTCTAAAATCCCTCCCCGATTATTTTTTGCATTTTATTTTGTATCCTATGTGTTTTTTCTGGTTCTGAGCTACCTCCCCACCAATTTTCAGCCAAATCGGTTCGGCCGTTCTTGAGCTATAAATAGTGTAACTAACACGACTTTCTTTTATATATATAGATTTAGATGTTATGAACGTAGGTGGTATGACGTAAAATTATTATTTTAGAAAAAGTTTAATAGAAATGTGCTCGCCTAATAAACTCGCATCATGTAACGTGAGAACGAGACACAATAAGAAATTAACAATACTTGTTTAAAATTATCATACATACCCAAGGAAATACATATAAGCGTAATATTATGCATGTACAATATTATACATGTCCAGAAAACGGAAGATAATATGAACAAAATGTTCTCGAACAAGTTCGTATTAATCTCGACGTCCTTCTTAGTTAATTAGCACCCAATAAACGTGACCTAAAAAGCCTTTGAGCCTTATGTTTTCGTGAAACTAAACCGAAACCAAGCCCTAGTATTGCTAACCAATGCCAGACTCGCCAAATAACGAGAGAACTTAATGTTCCCCAGATCTCGTACCTAATCCATTTCGTACCAAAAGGTGACGTATAAAATCCCCGTAGAACATAGCCAAATTAAAAAGCTAACCCAATCGTAAGATTTACTAAGGTAATATGTATGAACATTAATTAATCGGTTTACCTCTAGTGAGACACAATACATAAACTATGCCTTTTGATCCGTACAGCATACAGATTTATGATGGGACTTTATGGAGCTTGCGACATAACAGGCAAGGGTTTGTGGACCGTATTACGTTGTTTGCCTTCGAATTTTGGGATATTTTCGATATTTTTCCTGCAACCTTTGTGTAACATTTGTTCAAAGTTGGAGGTGAAAGTAAAGTATGAAATATTTCATGTATTGTGTAGTCATTTATGCCATTGTATGAAATAAATGTACAAATAGTTTTTTGTTTTGTTTGGTATGTGTAGAAATTCTTTGTGAATATGGATAATATCCTATGATATCAGTTAATTCAGTTGACGCAGGAATTTGATATTTTTACAGCTGCATAGTATTTCGTATGGATTGCAATGCGACAATTTCACTCGTTACTGAGAAGAAAGACAATGAACAACTTTTTTAAGAGATCAATTGGCAAAAATTCAAGGGTTCTAGATACGATGATATTGAGCACCGCAGCCCACATTATGAAGGGTCTGATTATTCGAGATTTTTTTGTGCTCCAACCACCAGGTTCTGTTCGCAATGTCCTCGGTTCCCTTTCTGTCTGTAAGCATGTCGCAAATTTGGTTATCATTCCTGTTTGGTCTCATAAGTGTAGGTGACTACATTGCCCGTCAAGCATCTACATTTGAGGCATAAGCTAAAGCTCTTCCACTTAATATTCAAAACCCTAATAACATCAGAACAGATTCAAAGACAAATCAGGCACGATGATCATGTCACAAGGAATAAAAATATTGTCTGAGAGTAAATAAAAGCATTTCCTTCACAAAACGAAGTGAGGTCGAATCCAATCGTGTTACAAACTAAGGCTAGTCCAATTTGTCGACCTCTGGCCTCAAACATCCTGTATGTTTGAGGCCAGAGGTGATTGACAAACGGTGACCGAGTCCTATTTAGTTTATACAATTTGGCGTCGACGTTAAAGGAACACAGTAAGATCAAAATACCAGCATTGAAATTGTAAACAAATCAAACAATCAAATAGAATTTTATAGATTCTTACTGACGCCAATCTTTTTCTTCTAATAGTATATAACATTACTTAACTTACTAGTCCTGGCCAACATATCATCGCGGTGACAAAAATTCTAAAGCTTTCTAAAATTTGGACCGTAAACTTCTTTTATGATGTAGAACTTATGGTAAGAAAGTATTTTTAATATTACCTATACATTTAGTAGATTCCACCTAAATTGGATGAAAGTTTGATTCCTTCAATTTATTTATTTGTGTAAAATCTAATTGGTCCGTTAAATTAGCTTTGCACTCATTGTTAGGACAACAAAGTCAAATATTAGCAAGGGAAGATCTTCAGTAAATATTAGCTATCTTTGCGTTAATGGGCGCAATGAGTCTGTGTAATCAAATGTATACAATCCTGGTACATCTCAAAGACTTGAGCACTGTATGTTTGCATAATAAAATTTTGATTGGTACGTCTTAAGTTGCGATTTAAGTCAGCGATTATATTCGTCAAATCAGAATCAGAAATCATCATCATCATCATCAGCGTCAACGGCCTCTCTTATGGCACTTCACGTAAAATAGAAACTATTTTACGTGAAGGCCGACTCCCACACCAGGCATATTATTATAAATAATAAATAAAGCACACCTAAACTCAAAACAACAACAATTTATGTATCACACAAGATTTGTTTCGTTTGGGAAGCGAACCCACGTCACCCAATGCTGTGCTGCATCCGTACCCGCGTACGGATGCAGCACAGCACAGGAGGGACAAAGATTATAGCACCGAGATTCTTTGTTCCCATATTCAGCTTTATAGAATCCGGGACGAGCATCGAGATAAATTAAAATCGCATCACCTGTTGTTCATTCTCATTATTCCCATATAAATTAATTATCATAAAACGGCTAATGGATGGACGGAATAGATTACATTTAATTGTAAAATCGATGTATCCCGTTAATTTGGCATTTCATTGTGATCCCGGTAAAGTGCTTATTGGACTGTAATGCTAAAATCTCGAGCGTAATGATTACATGGTAAATATAATTATTTTCTATTTTGTTTGTTTACTCCATGTATTTGAAAAGTGAGTAAAGGCTATTCAATAGTGATGTCTTATAGATTACTAGGAGATCTACCGCTCGCTCGCAGCTATGCTCAACTTACCATCTTTTCGCGATCCTATGGCAATTTCAGGAAACAACCAAGAAGGGTTTCTCTGTGCACCTCTACGGTCAACAAAGAACATGCATACTAAATTTCAGCTTCTTGCGTCTAATAGTTTCAGCTGGGCATTGTCTGTCAGTGAGTCAGTAACGCAAGAATTTGAAATAAGTATACAGATTAATAATTAGATCAACCAAATAATGATTTGAGTGCGTTCTCAGGAATATAATAACTTAAATGCTGGCGTTACTGACTATCAGAAACCTCACAGCTGAACTCCCGTCCAGTTGCGTCTGTATTTTTTTATTGTACCGACGTAGACTGCGGGCATCCTGTAAATACGCAAAGACTTTTTTTAGAATGATTATCACTATTAATGAATAATAATGTTTGCCACGTTTTATGTTGGGAAGCTTGAGAAGCTAACACAAGTAAGTATGCAAAAGAAAGTAAAGATATTCAGTTTGCGAGTTAGAGTGATTTATTCTGTTAGAGTGATTACAATACTTACAAATAAAGCCGGGTGTCCACTAGGCAACAATTGACGCGCAACATGTTGCACAGCAAGTTGCCCAACATGTTGAAAGTCAGCGCTCTTACTTTACGTCAGTTGTCGACAAAATGGCGCCAGAGGAACTTACATATGTTGATTTCAGCGGCAGTAGTTATAGGTAATTTTATCGAAAAATGCATCAAAAAGAAAAATACACGTTGGTGGTTTAGAAAATACCTACAAAATAACAATCACAATCAACAACAATTGATGCCCAACTAACGATGCTCTTTATCAAACAACAATCCGCACGTCATGATGCGCGCTAGCTGGCAACGTCGCGCGCTGTTATGCAGCGTTGCCGTACATGTTAAGCGTCTCGTGTCGCGCGCAAAATGTTGCGTCCTGGAGACCCGGCTTAAGTAACATTTGTATAACTTCCCGCCCTGCACGACTACATCTCAATATACTTAGCATCAGTTTATTTGCCCTCCCATTCATTGTGTTTGCTCATCCATCATTCGATTAATCACATACGTCAGTCTCGATTCATATTCCAATTAGTCTGCAAATTATCCAATCAAGGTTATTCATAGAGGGCATATAATAAGATCAGGTCACCTTTACTTTGACAGCAAGTTTGGTGCGGTAGTAGCCAGTGCGCATTCACTTTTTGAATATATTTTGTCAGCCTACAGGACCCAGCTACGCCATAAATTGTGATCGTAAAACCTGTGTGACTAATTTACTGAACCCTGGCTTACAAGATTAGAGAAAACATTCAACTTAAAACGTTACAACGAAGTATTTTTACAATTTTATCGTGAAACAAGGAGAACGGTTGGGTCGTTAATGTCCATTTAGAAAGTGTGGCTACTGTTTAATAAGAAACCTGGGCCCAGTTTCCATTTATGAGACCACAGTGACTAACCACCCTACGTAAGGACTCATCTATGATAAATTCATCTAATTCCTAGCTGAGTGAATTACTAATCTTGTTCCCAACAGTTTAATTAAAAGTGTACTTTATTTATATTAAAGTTAATCTTAATTATTCAAGCTAAGTGCAAAGTAAACTCACGTCTCTGTTAGAGTGCCTAGGTATTTAAGTTGTAAAAGCTTTAATATTTTGTACTTTCTGTAAGCATTGTATAGCAGTGATAGCCCCGGGGATTTCTCGGGTTAAATAGAAACATTTGTAGTGGGTTTCAGCTCGACGAGTCTGTGACATGTACGTTAATCAATGTCAACGACTTGCGTTGACGACATTGCTGGTCATTGTATACAGCTGGCAAAAGTGTAATTACTTGGGTACGATTTGACTATTAATAGCATCGTTGATGATAAATCTGATCAAACTGCTGTTTTCTTGTAATGCCCTCATGTTCCAAATAACAGATGGTCAGACAGTAACTAGATTAAAAGCTTTGGAACAGGATCATTATTTATCATTATAGCCTATTTCCTTTACTATAGGTACTGTGTTTTATACACCGTATGTGTATTATACTTCGAACGTATGTTCTTCTATTCATCGCTCTAAAATATATTTGTTCGTTTGTTTTACATAATCCTACTACTATGATAAACGCAAAATTTTGGGTTAAGGTGCAACCACGAGTCAAAACAAGCATTTTCATATTACTACAAATTCACAGCAAAAATAGCCTGCTTCCCATATCTTTACAGTAATTGAAACTGGCAGCAGTTACACATCATATAGTATTCGAATGGAGCAACAGAGATTTTCCATTTTATTTTTCTTGCGTATACTTAAGGTATTCGAAAGAACTTTTCTTTTCCCACAAGACTGTACCTACATATTGGACTCCTTTATCGACAATTTGATTTTTTCGTTCAATTTTCGTATAGCCGTATCCATTAATATAAAGGTAAACGTGTACTTCAGGTAGTAGGTCGTGTACATCGCACAGTTTGTTTTTTAAATCGTGCTCGAAATCGTGGGATCGAAATCGACGCATTTTTTAAGTTAAGACGTTATTGTTTTATTATATGGCTAGGATAGACTAGAGTTTGCCCGCAGTTTTGCTCGTGTGAGTGTAGGTTATTGCAACTAAAGATAGTAAGTATTTGTTATTCAAAGGTATAAACTATTTTATTTTTTATTTATTTATAGACTCACGACTGTTTCCCCAAAGGGGTATGCATAAAGGTATAAACTATATTACTGCATATTACTATTAATTTTTTTGCTTATAAGGGAAAGGTACCAATTATGGAATACGTACCTAATAGCACGGAGTCTGGTATAGTGCCCGGTACGGCAACAGGCTCGCCCCCTATTATGTGGGACTAAAATAAATCTGGTGAAAAGTGGGTGTAGCAATATATCTCTGCCTAACTCTTCGGGGATATAGGCGTGAGACTATGTATGTATGTATGTGTGTATGTATGTATCTAATAGAGAATACAGTTATATTTCTAGATCTTAACGCCACGAATAATCGTTGGAATTTTGTAATATAATTTATTAGAGACGTATACCATAATTGGTACCGCCCCTCTACTAAAAAAAGTTTTGAGACATTTGTGGCGCTTAGTTCTAGAAATATTACGGAATTGCATTTGATGGACGTATTCCATATATGGTACCTTTCCTATAATAATACCAAGAATATGTGAAACGAAAATTCTTAATAAGCTTGCGGTAATAGATGGCGACCATAAAATTAATTTCCATGCACAAAAAAGTTTCTTGCCACATAGTTCTTTATGTTATGTATGTTCTCCATGCAATATCTTATGTTCCCTTTCTGAATTTTCTACATAAATACAGGTAGTAATCTTGAATAATAAGATTTTGTGTGAAATAATACTGTGGACTGATATTGCCAACCAAATGATGTTACAAAAAAAAAATTATGCCCAAAGATTGATACATTTTGATATTTTAAAATAGATATTACAGCAGAAGTATCCAGTAAGCACAGCACTGATAGGTCAACTTCTGCCTCAGGAGAAACACTAGAACTAATAAAAAACCTAAATCTTCACATCTAGCTACTTTCAAAGTTTAACTAAAATCGTTACGAACTTCGTCTCTTGTGCAGTCCACCAATTCTGCTTTTATTCGTTGCGTTCTATTACTTCACCTACAAGTGTGCAGTGTTACCGTTAATGTAGAATCTCACTCTCTTTTTTAAACGGCATAAACTGGAAAATAACTGCAAGGTTAGGTCTATGACAATAGTTTTGAGAAACCTTCCATAGTTATGTTATTGGCAATTATGCACATTTAGCTGTAAAAAAAGCTTATTATTTTGCAAGTAACTAATAACTTAATATATGACTAAATGTTTGCAACTAATAAAATAACTTACTGGAGATTAAATATTTTCGCGACTATTATATTAAATAAGATTCAAAACTAAGGGTGTTATAAAAACTAAAAACTAGCGGCTGCGTTTAGGTAGCAAATAAACTATACAAGTCAATTGAAATTTTAGCCGGGGAGCTATAAATAATGACTTGGCGACTAATAATGTTAGTGTAGGTTATGTTAGGTTTTCTTGTGACCCTGTACCCAAAAATAGGAGCCCTGCGAAGCAGGGCTCCGTCAACTTGGCTTAAAAACACTTCATTTAAGATAAAATGCGGCTCAGTATTAATAAATCGTTTGCCAAATATTGAAATTTGTATTATTTATGAATGCCCATTTTCATTTTTTTATTCATCATAAAGTTTCCGCTTAGATACTAATTCAGTTCCCAAAAAAAAAATGACTGCTTGTTTAAATTAAAACGAAGCTTATAGCTGACATATTTATATGCTACTTTTTACTTATTACGATACTCCTTATTAGTTGCCAAGTTGCCAACCCATTATATATGGTTGCCACTCTTATTATTTTTGAACCCTGCATTCGTATTACTTAGATGCTGCATTAAATACAAGCCTAAGAAAAATATCGAGAGAGAACCTGCATAACCTGAGAGTTCTGCACAATGCACTCGAAAGACGTAAAATCTGCTAACCAGCACTAAGCCAATATGTCTGTGTGCTATGTGTGCAGCGGGCTATGATCCGACCCTTTTCATTATCTGAAGTCAGAAGTGTGACAGATTATAAATCAAGCCGGATTATGATGATGGCATTTACTATAAGCAGATATTTTTGACTGCCATTGAAAGATCTGGGCTGTAATGATTATGATAAAATGTTACGTGTATCTTTGCTTTTTGAGTAGGTTTTGACTCGATTTGACATAATATTCGTTTTTACAGTGCAACTACTGCCTGTTCGCCAGTATCAAATGGCATAAATTGCTATACCATTTGGTTCCAGCGCGGCAATCGGAAAGCGGCGAGAAAGAAATCACCACAAGACTTATTGAGGGGCAATTTTTACCATTTTAGTTAAAACTGCACCATTTTCAACCTGTAACCAAAGCTAAAACTGACATCACAGGGCAAACATAGTTTTTACTTTAAGATGTCTTTCGCAACACATTATTTGCGCAACGCAACCCATTTAATACGCGCAAGTCAGCCACCCTCAAGTCAGCCACCCTTTATTATACGCGTTCAAAAGCGCCGTTCATTTGACAGTAGAGACACAATTACATCTGCATATCTATCGCATTGAGTAAATGACTAGCATAGACAGAAGAACATTGTTCATACGTTCACACAGGGATTCAATTACGATGCACTCGGCAGCGGCGTGACAGTGAGACATAAGCAAGTGTGAACTCTTACGAGGTAAGGTTAACTTTTCCACACCGCACATAAATGCAGTCGCAGAACAAATGTAATGGCCTTAAATACTTGTACGAAGTTTCATTACTTGCTGTACGGACTTTGAATTTATTGTTCTGAAAAACTACGAAGTATTGCATATAAGAAGATTGCATTTAAAAAACGAGAGTAGCAATTGGACTATCTGTTAGAATAAGTAAGAAACAATTTTTCAAATTATTAGCTATTTGATGGCCATAGATAATTTTGTAGAAATATATATGTAGAAATAATCATTGTGCACTTAATTGAATGCTTGAATAGATTCAACGATAGGATATTTCGGAAACTTTATGGGTATTTTATTATAGGTAAAATGAATGATTTTAATATAGTTCTTTTATAATGCGATCCGTATACCTAGTAAGTTATTAAATACATAGGTTACGTGCGATTTATACATATTGTATTTTTATTCTTTGCATAAATATCTTTCCATTTCGTAACGAGATATTTGCTTATAATGGTTAGGAATTGAGTCAGTTTCACGACACAGGCACATGATGACTCGTAATGATAACCATCTCGACTCTATCAATCGCACCACATGACAAACTTTAGATCCGTTTCACGTCCATACATTGGAAGACCGGATTCAAAAATGTTATATTTCCAGGACTTGTAATAGTGATTGATTCACACTAATAAAATCGAAGAATTATTAATTCAAGAGTTCTTATTTAGCTTATACAATATATTGAAATCAAATAAAGCTCAAGTGAATAATGGCATGCAATTATAACAGAGCCACGTTAATACGGAGCTCTTTTATCTGGATTCCAGATAATCCGGACAACCGCGCTTGAGCTCGCTGTGATATTTTTATTCAGCGTAAACATAATTAACCAATAACAAAATATTGAGCTACTGTAAAAATAACTACATAATGTGTATCTACATAATTATTATATATATTAATATTTAATAATATATATATTATCATAATTATATTTGTGGTTTTTACCTAATTTTTATAATTGTTTTTGAATCTATTTCTGCGGGTGGCTCAAGATCGGTCTTTGTGAAGAGCCTATGTGCAGTAGTAGACGTCTATCGACTAATATGATGAACCATTTCTGTCCGATCCCGTAACAATTTCAGAAAATCCTGTCTTACTGCACCCCTAAAGTCCCCGAGCAACATAATCAAAATTTCAGCTACCTGCGCACAATAAATTCAAATTCAAATTCAAAATCCTTTATTCATTTGGGTCACAATGTGACGCTTATGAACGTCAAAATAATAAATTTATAAAATAATTACTTGTAGACTCTACATTTACATTTACCGCCACGTTCGCAAAGCAATAGGTAGAACCATGAGAAAGAACGGGCAATAAAACTCACGGTCACTCTTTTTCATCGCCAGGTTTTGCATAATACACATAATTTACATTTTGTAAGGTGCTGCAACTGTTACACCTTCTATATCACTTGTATATATTTACTGTACATAATAATACTCAAGCATAATACTTTTGATGTTCATTTGGTTAGCCTCCTCAGAATAGACATGGTGAAACAGGAGCATCCACTTACATTATATATACCTAATAATGCAGGCAATCCGCGAAAGTGATCAGAACCATGATGGAAATGATGCAGTTAAATATTAAAATCTAATACCAGCCCGCAAGACCGTCATCGACCAGTCATCGCAAGTAGCACCCGTTCACGAGTATGACGCATGTGCCAGCCATCATCCCTCTCGCCATATTAGAGGGACAGGGATGACCCGACACATGACGCCACCACAAGAAATGACATTTTAGTGAGCATGACGACAACGGTATACGAACCGGCCGGCAGTAAGAAACAATCTATTGGTATACTGACCATGACCGCCAATTACCTCCATTTTCCAGATCGAATAGTTATGTTTGTGTGTATTCGATTAGTCAGTTAGCAACGAAAGATAAACATGATTATTTTAACGATATAAGTAGCTATTTTTCCCTCACTACTTTAGCCGAGGTTTTCATAAACTTGCATTGGCAAAGACTCGAAACGACGACAACTCTTTTCTTACAATAAGTTCGTAGAGAGTGAGGTTTATTATAGAACAATGCCCACTTCCCATACATTTCAAAACCTGATAGTGAAAGTATTTGTATAGTTATACTTACAGGCAATCTTTCTACTATACCTTATAGTAGAAAGATTGCCTATAAGTTTAGAAAATATTGTCATGTAATCATTTTTACGATTTCAACGCTACGAAGCTCAAAAAATATACATTAATGTTACTTTTTAGGTTAGGATTGTTCGTTACCAATAGGTGATGTACCTACCAAAACTAATTATGAACGGTCGAACTCAATTATATATTGCATCATTAATTTATTTCTCTATAATGTTATTTTTAATTCATCTGTATTATATAAAGACTAATAAGAATATATTGACTGATTAAATAAAACTTAAAATAATGTATAAAACTCGGAAATAGATTTGAATGAAGACCATTGCCAATGCGTAAAATGGAACGTCGTAAATAGATGGTTGTTGTGATGCGTTCAAAACATGCTAATAATACGTTTACCCATTACGTAGAATAAGTGTAAAGAATTACTGATAAATATTTTTCCTGGGTTTCTTTTAACGGGTCAGAGCCCATTCGTCCCCTAAGATTCGCACCCTGTGCCCATTCGTCCCCTGGAACTTTTGAGGGGCCCATTCGTCCCCTGAAGAATATTTATTTTTATTTATTGTTCTAATATAAGTACATGTATATGTGTATACTGCAGCTTGGTAGTCCTGGTACAGTCGCGCAGAAAAGGGTAAAATAAAAAATATTGTAATTCGGTAGATATCATGTTTATTTCAAATAAGATTACATACATACATACATAGACTCACGCCTGTTTCCCTGAAGGGGTAGGCAGAGGCATATTAAACACCCACTTTTCGCCAATGTTTTGATCCCACGTAATAGGTGGCGAGCCTATTGCCGCTTATCGGGACATTTTGTTTGCCAGAGCCTCGTCCGTTGATCGGCAGGTGCACCACTTGCAGGTGAGGTTGGCTTGGGACCCTAAGTTCTTGGTGGGAACCCTATGCACCCTAAACCCAAAGAAGATTAAGTTTAATAAAATGCCTCTAGGCTCTAGGCCACAGAATAGATAGTTCTTACGAAGGCATGTCTAGTCATTAAGTCAGTCTTCAAAATAATTATTCAACTTTTGGTTTCTTGTACATTTGTAAATATTTAGCAAAATATATGATTATTATAATATCTTTATGCAGTAAAATAAAACTGTGTAGCTATTTAAATTAAATCCCAGTAATAACTAAATTTTAGATTAATTTACATCCAGTGTATAAACAAATAACCAAATATATATACCAATATAACAAAAATAACAATTAATTGTTAGTACTTGTACAGTCAAAGAGATCTACAAAATAATGCAATATCACAATAACTTTGTATAAAAGAAATATAAAAAGTAAAATCAGTCTTTATCAACTATGTTAAACCAACATTTTTACTAACTGCAAATACACATGCAAAATCACAATGTCCTAGAAACTAACAAAATATAACTCTTTTACAAAAATCAGCCTTGATTGACCATCATATTCGGGGTAGTAGAGCCTTGCTGATTTCAGCATGAATGGGCCGGTTCGACCGGAGAAGTACTACCCTCTCACTGAAAATCGACGTAAAGTAACAGTACCCAAACTGTTGCGTTTCGTTCGGTGAGTGAGAGTGCCGGAGGCCCTATCCCTTATTCCTTCTCCCTCATCCCACTTCTTATCCTATCCCTTTTCCCTACCCCAAGGGGCGGCAACGCACTTGTGACTCCTGTGGTGTTGCGGGTGTCCATGGGCGGCGGTAATTGCTTACCATCAGGCGATCCGTCTGCTCGTTTGCCGCCTATTATTACATAAAAAAAAAATCATATAAATCAACATTAAATATAAAATATGCAAAAAAATAGAACACATATAAACAGTAAATACTCCCTCCTCATTTTTTGTATATTTACGAACTACATACATGCAAACTCATAGTAACTTTAATCTAAAAAAATATAACAATACAAAAAATACTAAAATCACAGTAATTATTGAAGACTAGATAAATCAACATATTTTTTTTTGTATATTAACCAACTACATGCAAAATCGTAATAACTTAAATCTAATAAATTATAACTAGAAGTACTCCACATTGAGCTAAAACGAAACACTTAGAATACAAGAACATAATAACATCCACTAATATGATAAAATTATAATTGCGGATAAAAAATTGCTATACATATTTAGGAGTAAATAATTTAGTTTTGACTTTTTAGTCAAATTATGACTATAGTATTCCACCAAAAAGTGAATTACCATCAATAATAATACTAATCATATTCCAGGATTCAAATGAGATAATTCGATTTAATTATGTTTAAAATATTATTATTATAATATTAACAGTATTGTTTATTTCGTTAGGCGAACTTCATTTAATAAAGGACCAAAGACACATTGAACAGTCTCGTATTCGCAGTCACTTTCAAGAACCAATATGTCACCGAGCCAGCCATAACATACAAACAAAACACCTTATCTATTTTGTAACCCGTTTTTTTAACAAGTCATTCGTATAGAGACAATATTACATCGTAAGCCTATCGACAGGTTATATTATTATCATGACGGATTATCATTCATCATAGCTTTTTTTTCAATGATCTGTTATGATTTATTAAATCAATTCCGTTAATAAACTGTTCACAAGTGTACTATGTTAACCGTTTCTTATGTAAAATATAGCTAATTTTATCTCAGGGGACCAATAGGCACCTGAAGAGGTGCCGAATCTTTAACTTATATTGTATATATATTAGAGGGGACGAATGGGCACCTTAAAAATAATATTTTTTATTAAAATATTAATTGGTCCCCTACCAGGAGACCAATGGGCACCTATATAGGGGCCGAATCCACAACTTTTATGCTGGGGGACGAATTTTAGGGGACGAATGGGCTCTGACCCCTTTTAACATTGTGATAAGCGTAATTAATATACGGTTAAATTAGCTTAATTTTAAGATTTATTTCATACATATACATATTCAGGTGAAGAATGGGCATTCTTCTTTTTAACATATGGGAAAACATTAAAAGCGTAGAATCTGTTCGAAATTATGATAAGAATTTCATGTAAGACACCAATTCTCACTTTAAACAATCGCTTTAAACTGGCACTGTCGGTACACAGATGTAGACGGTAATAAATAAAAATAAATAATGCATACTTCTCAAAAGCAATGTACTCAATATATAAATATGTATGCAATATTATAATCACCAGTTTGAAGTTATTAATGCTCCAACGACGGTGCGTTCGCAAACTGTCATATATGGAATAATGTAGGTACCTTCAATATTTGTGAAATATTCTTTTATTAAAAATATTCGCTAAGTCGAGGGTAGGTTGTCATTTGACACATTGATTTGTACTGTGCTATGCTACTAAGCGCAATAAACTGATTTACCAAAATCTCGTGTTTTAATGGACATAATACAAACAAAACATGAAGTACCCTTAGGTATCATTTAGAGTACATTTTGTTTTTAATTCACTCGATTTACTTCGTCTTCGGAGCAAGTGATTTGTTTGGCCCAGTTGCAGTTTTATTATTTACGGCTAACGACTTTTATTAAGAACGTTATGAAGATTTACGATGGTACACCCGAACTCGATCGCCAAAGTATTAATAAATCATTATCAGATTGGGAAGCTGTTTGACGGAATGAGTTGGTTTTCGATACTATCTCCAGGGTTTAAACGCTTCGACAAAATAACTTTTTATCAGGATGATTTTCGTTCCTTTTGATTTTCCCACAAGTATCGTCACGACATGCATAACGTTATGGTATCGTCATAAAATCATTGTTAGTACTACTAAATACAAAAGCTACTCAACTGTTCTTATTCCAATTCATCTTCTCTAGTGTTATAATCTATTTACTACTATATACCGTTTGACGAGCAAGGTGGTTTCAGGTCTCGGATTTTGTTTTGATTCTTCCTGTTCTGCTTGTATATACCAACCTCAGTGAATATGCCTTAGTCCACAGACTTAGTCCTAAACTAGACTTTTCAAAGACGGTCGTTTCTTTTGGACATTACATCGTTCAAAACGATTATACAGACAGGAGCTTTACTAAAATTGGCAACAGTTTAAAATCGAATATTAAACCCTAGCAACCTTCTATGTAAAATAAAAATTTCAATGTTATATTGTTATACTGCTACGTACTAATATATTACTAAGGCTAGAACTAATCTTAAAACTATAATTCTTTTCATGTTGTGATTTTGGGCAAGAATAGACGTATTCTTTCTTTTCTATTCCACTTAAAATAAATTATGATGGTTAATGAATCTCAGGTAAAATCCTTTTAATCCTTAGTAGCGTTAGTGCCTCACGATATCTACGAGCCGAGTGCTTTATAAAATCATTAGTGCCATAAGTACACCTTAAAGTATTGCTCATAAATTCATCATCATAATCATCAGCCTGCCATACTCCCTTGCACGATATAGTCCTATTTAATGGCACGCCACTGAACTGTATGTGTAATTTAGATAATTTGTTTCACATTAATGTAATACATTAATTCTGTAATTAAATAGCAGAGAGTGTGAGGTACGTAAATCATACATCATACACGAACGTAAAGGTATGTAAGTGTATCGAATTATAAAGCTGCACATCGAACAGACATGAGCGACTCGCATACACACTCAGCTGGCTGATATATGAGGTCATCATCCACCAATGGTATCACGACCGAGCTGTTTAAGGAAAAGTGATAGTTTTGGTGCATAGATGGATATTTTCTCCGCTCATCGCACTACGACCTCGCACATCTTCTTTGTATGCGCAGCCTAATATATGTAATGATGTTCGAATCTGCTATTTATCAATCGCATGCTATGAACTATATGCTAAAAAAATTTAGCATGCTATTGAAAATGCTATAATATAGCATGCTATCGTGCGAAGCGTCAACACCCTTCGTGTGACCGCTAGTTTTAGCACATGTACGATATAGCTCGCTGTCGCGCTATCCATATTTGAACGTAGGTTAATATAGCGTCGACAAACATGCTATTTGCCTAACGAGTCTGAAGACTTTACGCGTGGGCAGATAACATGGTGAACTGTAATGTTACACATGAATAAACAATACATATACATATTTGTACATTTCTTCTAAGTATAAAATGTAATCATTATGCACAACAAACTAATATTAACCAACTAATTAATAATAAATAAGTCAATTAATTTTCCTTCATACTTTTCAGGCTTAGAACTGTATATAATTAATTATATTGAGTTATTTAAATCATTTTAACACACATGTTGCACAGATCATTCATAGATACACAATATTACGTGTCCTATCACAGTTTTTTTTAATCAAACACAAAACACTTAACTTTTGAGAACGTAAAATAACTCGCGTACTTATATGCCTACTTAAATCGCGCGAGCCGTCGAACAGCTAAAATTCACACGCTACGCAAGTTCACGTCTGGCTACTCGCGTTAGCACGCGAAGACTGATCGCAAATATCGCAATTCGCAGCGCTGCGAACGTGCGAAGTGCGATGTGCCGTCGCGTCGGCGCGATGTTTGATAGATATGCTATATGCTATTTTATAGCACGAACGAGAGCCGAATGAACTTGCTATTAGATGCGAAATAAAATTAGCGTGCTGTGCTATTGTGCTATATGCTATATTAACCACCATTAAATATATGTACTGTAACACAATTCAAACGATTATTCACACATACAGCGTACATGACTTTAATAACATTGTTGTTTATTGTTAGGTATGTTGATGGCACTATTATATAGGTAGGCTACAATTTAATCACTCAATTATCTATAATAATATAATAAAGAGGAAAGATTTGTCTTTTTGTATGTTTATAACGAATAAACTAAAAAGTACCAAATTAAAAAATTATTTCACCTTTGTAATGCGGCGTTATCCCTGAGTGACATAGGCTATATTTATTTCTAGAAAATATTAGATAGTTATTTAAAGTAAGTGTCCACCCGTGCGAAGCCGGGACGGACCGCTAGTCAGGGTAATAAAGTAGTTAATATTGAATAGCTGTAGCAATGCAGTTTGATCAGTTGATGTGATAGTTAACGCGGTATGTCAGTAAAACTACTTATCAATACATTTTATTCCGATTTCACTGTATATACACGTATGAAAATGCAGTCCCCTTTCTTACCTGTTTGTCTATATGAATGATATAAACACAAGAACTACCGAACGGATGTCTGTACAGTTTTCACCAATATATAGTGATTCCTGAGGATGGTTTAGGTGTAACATCACCAGGGTGCAACCGCAGGCGAACATAATAATAAATCACTGTGGCAAATGTTAATTACTGCTACTACTACTACCGTGTTAATCAGCCGGTTTCGGTTCTTTGACAGTCGATACTAAGTCGTTTGCTAATTACCCTTGAACATTATACACTGACACTTTTTTTATAGACTCACGCCTGCATCCCCGAAGGGCTAGGCAGAGGTGTAATATTACAGCCACATTTCGCCATGAATTTTTAGGTCCCACGTAAAAGAGACGAGTCTATTGCCGTACTGGGCACATTACCTGACTCGGTGCTGTTACTGAGAATTTGCTAAAGGAAAAACCCAATAACCCCTTGTCCGACCCGGGAATCGAACCCGCGACCTCCCAATCCCACGCGCACATTTATGACGCGAGCCAACGAGGCAGTCTATACTAACACTAGTCTAAATTAAACCTAGCTACTTCGCTCCGTCCACAACGTAATATTCTATCATGTCTGGTTAGATTAAAAACGTAACCTGGGCTAAGCTTGCATCCGCGATAACACTAGGACGAGGATTATGATTATAAATGAATCATGAACAAATGTAATATTAAATTAATTTAGAACGAAAGTTACACGATGTTACCTGGCAATAATTCAATTGGGTTATTTATCAGCGTGGTAAAGAAGCGGCAAGCGTGGTAATCAATTTCGCTTCCAAAATAACAAATATTGTTATTATGTTATGTCGATCACTAAATCAATCTTGAAACATTTCGTGGGACGCAGATTGTTTTGTTTCTCGCTTCTGGCAATAAACTAAAAGGTAACAAGTTAGTTATTTTGTGTTTGTACTTCAGTTTAATCAAACCAACAGGTTTTGTCCAATATCCGCCCTTGAACTTTGTGGTCTGGATTGCAAATAACCCGTTTTTAAGTATCCTAAGCTTTCATTTTGCTTCTACTTAGTTTGTTGCTGGTCTTGAATATATTTGCTTCCTGTGGTTAAATAGTCGATCTATATAAAGTGATGGTTATCGTAACTAATTCACAGATATGGCTAAAGTTTATATGCACGTGTAGGTACGTAATGAATGTATGAGCGTAGGCTTGTATGTAATGTACGACTGTACATGTGTGTGTAGAGGCAGCTGCGCCCGCCGTGTAAGTTAGGTAAATGACAGTCGAGAATAAACGCAGTTAATGCTTTCTGCATATTTTATTACTCGCTGTTTATTAAAACATCGTGTTGTGAGTCAGTCAGTTCAGTGATCCCGGTTGTCGTGGCAATATTATAGACTGATATTGCCAGCGCCCATACGTTACAACAAAATGCTTGTCGTACCGTAGCCAAGCGTGCTACGCCATGGCCTTAGTGAGCTACGCATACGAGCGCTACGGCATCATGTCACATCGACTATTCAATTACCAATTTAAATTCTCGCCACTACAGAAATTAATGTAGAAATAAGTAATTGTAGTGTTAACAACTAGCAAGGTCTAAACTCTCAACTAAATTCTCAAATCAATTCACAGAAGTGGTATACAACACTCCTTCCTAATAAAATAAAATACATACATCCAATGTGCGCCACAAATTTTATTTCATCCAATGGATACTGCAACGTTAAAGCTGTAGCATTCTCGTGGATGCATTTCACAACATTTTAAATCGTATTCTTTGAATGGGAGCTTCTCCTTCTGAGGTAAATTTAAGACTGGTGAATTTAGACTTACGTATAAAAGTCTGAGTGCTGGTTTAAGCCATTACTCACATGGCTTGAAAGTGTTATCGGCTTAAGGGCCTGTTCACGAGATCGGTCTAAGCGGCGCGCGGCGCGGCGCGCGGCGCGGCAGAGCGTCGTGCACGCCACGACCCCACAGTAGCGGCAAACACAGCGGCAGCGGTGGACGTATTTGGATAGACGTAACGCACCCAATATTATGGCCTTGTCCAAAATATCTCTTCTGTGCTTGGAAAGCAGTTCATTTCTTAAACAGGACATTCTTTATAATATGAGAGAAGGAGTGCACGAACTAAATAAATCACGACGTTTAAAGGGTGAATTTCGTAATATATATGAAGACTATAGGAAATATCCAGATAAATTTTATGAATATACAAGAATAAGTGTGCAAACGTTCGATTACATTTTGAAACACATAAATGTACATTTAAAACATCATCTTACATCCAAAAGGGTTATCAGCAATGCAGAAAAGCTTTTTCACCACAGCAGCTCAAACAAGCCATTTTTGCTGCGAGATAACAGTGAACAAAACGCGATTTTGATTCGAGCGTGAGTAAAAGTAGCTTTTAAATTTTTCAATCTTCAGTGTCACGAATTGACATTGTTCAGCCATAAATTTGAAACATTCGAATTTTACTGTGCTCTGTCTCTTTCACATGCATATAAAAAGTGAGTGAAAAAACAAACCCTTTCGAATTCGAAATTCGATTTTGGAATTCGACCTCAAAGAAAGCACCTTCGGAAACGCAAATAAAAAAAATATTTGTAAAAAGAAATTACTTTTTTTATATGTTATTATTGTATAAATGTTTAATTTATTATTGGATTTTAATAAAAATAAGTCTAATTAATAGTATAAAATTAGTATTTAACCAATACATTTTTATTTGGAATTACAACAATGATACATTTGAAAAATAAACATCAGGGACGCGGTATTAAAACGCGATTTAAAAAAGTAGCTGGAATGAAAATGTCGCTGATGCTGATACAGTATAGCGTAACGTGTTAAATTATATTAATATATAAAATAATCTAAAAAGATAAGTGAAACTAGCGATGATGACTGTACTTTAACACCAGAAGAGTTAAATCAAAAAGTGATTAACCTTCCGTGAACCACGTGGATAGATGTTACGTCCTGCACTATGTGGGGTTTCCTGTACCCCATCATCATTCGACCATTTTATAGGTACTTTCGTTTCAGAATTAATATTTTTTGCATTATTTCATGTTTTTGGACTATCAGGAGATAAAAATAAAATATATTTGTCAAATATAATAAACATTTTTAATACCTTTAGTCATTGTATCAAACATAGAAATTTTTACTAACTAAGAGAAGACTATCTTCTTTGGCTTAGCCTTATACAAAGAAAGCTTAGTAATAATTTCTTATTGTCCTTTATTATAGGACCTAATGAAATAAGAAACATAATAATTAAACATAATTAGTCTTTTGGAAATCCCAGTTGGTCCAAATCTGCACAACTTTTACAAAAAAAAATAAGCCTGGCCTAAGCATACGTATAGGTAGTTCGCATTGCTCGCAACCGTACTTAGTCTTTCGAACTTTTCTCCTATAGCATTCCGAACATCTCGTTATACGTCTTGGTATCTTGTTTCACGGTTCCACACTAGATTCACTAAGTAAATCAGCTCATCGGTGTGGCCATCACTAACATCCAGAAGTGCCAATTATATTGAATTTTACTAGGAACGACGAGCCATTATGAGTCCCGACAACAAATAAATATACATTAAAGTAATAAGAAAAACAAAATAAATAAATATTTATGAAGAAATTGATAAGTTTTGCATGTTGCACTGCGTACCTTCTATACGACGTCCCGAACTACGTGGGGTTGATGAAACCAAGCCACACTTTGCGGGTGACCGTCCGCTCTGCACCTACGATGATATTATTAAATCACTGCTACTATGCGATCTGGAAACGTCGCAAGACCAGCTACACGAAGTTTCGAGGAATTCGCGCGGCTGTTAAAAAAGATACGAAGATTTTTGTTTCCCTGGGGTTTATTAAACCCCGCGTGGTGCACGGAAGGTTAATGCAGAATTCAATCTATTCCTGTTCATTTCTATGTCTCCTAAGTAATATGTGTTCTCACTGCTGTGGTGAAAAGTTATGTGTGCTACACGAGAGCAAAGTTTTTTGTATCTCGTGCTGTTGAGTCCCTCACCACGCTTAGGATTCTAACTTTGATTCACTCGCTACGCTCGTGAATCAATCATAGAATCCTTCGCTTGCTCGGGACTCAAAATCAGCACTCGAAACAAAAAACAACTTTGCTCTCTTGTTGCACAAATAACTATTTCTCACTATGAGGTAAGTGTAAATAAAATGCAATTAGGTAGATATAGAACGCAAATAATATTTATTTACTTTTTTCATATAGATTCTCGTTTTATTATGATTAATGTAAGCACTTAAATAGAATATGATCAAACATATAATTCTATTATATATTTATTTAGAATAATCAGTCTCTATTAATGAGTAGTAGTACTCTACCTAGTAGGTACGGACGTAATCATAGTTGCTAGGTGCCATTTATTTAGTATAGTAGGGGTGAGAACGATGCCCGTCTTCACACTATTAGCCTTCTCTCATTTCATAGTTTTCGGCCATCATTGATTATGCATCAAGCGTATTAGTGATATATCATAGGTACAATTATTATTTTATTTTCTCAGTGTAATTCTCAAATAAACTTATTATTACGCGGCGGGAGTGTAAAGGCCTGCCACGCTGAAGGTTGCGGGTTCGATTCCCACTCAAGTCAAACATTTTTGTGCGTGAACAAGGATGTTTGTCTTGGTCTGGTGTTTCTAGGTATAATATGTATGTATTTACAAAAAAAAGTATATAGGTTTGTTTATCCATTGTCTAATACCCATACTACTTACCAATAGTTACGTACTTATTGTGATTCCTGAGGAAGGTTTAGGTATCTAAAGCACGCGGGCGAAGCATAGTTTATAAATAAATGGCACCTTTACACTTATTAATCAACATTTCACTGGGTTAAAATAAATGTGACTTTATCTAATCATTGCTAATGTTAGTAGTTGGAGGCGGTTGTGTGTAGTAAGCATGTGGTGTGTAGATATCTCCGTACGTATTTAAAGCCAATTCATCCATCAGAACTTGGTTTATCTTATTCCGCACTCTCATTTTCTGCATGGAACTTAATTTTTGCATTTCGGGCAAAATACTCATGAGATAATAATAATCCTCTGATCTTTCCGTATCTGGGATATTTTGTGTCTTTTTGACTTCTTCTTCCAAGATCTTCAGCTTTTCCTTTTCAATTTCTAAATATTCAGCCCGAATATCAATTACTTTTCTTTTTCGGGAGGAATCAGGTTTCGCCGAATGCGGGGTTGCTGGTTGAGGCTGAGGCGATAGTGATACCTCACGTGGCCATTGAGGTTCGAAAGGTGACGGCGGTGACAGCGTAACCTGACCTAAGTCTGATTGTGAAGCATTGTCCAAATCCTGACATTCGTTTTCATTGAGATTCGACTCATTTTCTGGTGGCATAAACTCTTCTTTTAAAAATGACATTAACCTAAAATATTTCCACTGCGAAAAACAGTCTTCGTCGTCGGGGGCAGGATCCCCAGAGCGTTCAATTGGACTCTTCTTTAACTCTTTTCTATAAAAATCCTTCAGATTTTTCCACTTTTTCTTCAATTGATCAACTGAAATAAAAGTTATTTATATTAACACTAACGACCCATCCCGGATTCGTATAGGTAGGATATATTATCAAATTTCATAAGAGTATGATATTCAATAGCAACAGCGCGGTGCGGAGATGATCGCATCGAGCGCCAAATAAAATTGTCGGTGTTTGAATTCTTTCTTGCGCTCAATACCTACTTATTTATATAGCGGTAGGTACTTATGTACTACGTATACGTATGTACTACCTCTATTCTAAGATATATAACTAAAAAAGATAGGTATATACTTATGTACCTAGGTACCTATCTTCTAAGATAGTTATTCTACTTAAAGGCTGTAAAAACAAAGAAAGCTGACCGCCACCATGTGGGATATGTAACTAGGAAGAGAGACAGGTTGTAAAGAGCCTTTGTCATCTATTATAAATAACTTAACGTATTAATCCTATTGCTTAAAATGTTATGTTTATTATTTTTTGCTACATAATTTTTAAAATTGTTACTGTAGTAATTGTTTCGCGGGCTTTTATATATATATATATATATATATATATATATTTTCTTATGATAAACTTTTTGTAGTAGGTGCAATGTATTTAACTATCTCGTAAGGTTAAGCCAGCGTTTGCAATGTAAGCGCTGCACAATAACTTCGTGGTTTCGGCATTTCTATAAGAAAGCGCGGGAAACGCTGCCGGGCGTGCGGCGGCCCTCTCTGTCGTTTGTACCGATAGCGGTACACGAAATGGTAGGTATTTATCGCGCGAATTTGAGCCAGTGACGGGGGCTGACATTAGGTACTAATGCCGCCTGCACGTAGGTAGGTAGATACAGCTACCTATGGCGTGAGGTCGCCTCGCCGTTTAGACGCCGTTTTGTCTCGGTAATAGCTATTACCTCGATTCGAGCGTGTGTTACAGCTGTAACACACGCTCGGATTTGGTTCAAACAGACCACGGATTTGGTTCGCATCCGAACCAAATCTGACCGTCTGCAGACTAGTCCTGCGAACATAATTATTATTGATAGAGTCCGCCTTGGTCCGCTAGTTTGCACATCGGATATGGATTCACCTGAAGGCTTACGTGAAGCAACTCCAGCAACTGTTCGGTCCGATCGTCTGTAGCGAGAACGGATTTGGTCCGCCGGACCAAATGTAACTCGGCCGTCTCCCCGAGTTACCTATATGGCTACAGTCGCGCCGCACGCCAGCAAGCAGTAGGGCTTTATAATATACCTACCTAATGATTTGTTACAGATACCTTGCACACGGGACATCGTTTATGTTGCTGTCGCATTCATATCGCCTTGGTCGAAGCACAATCGGAGCAATTATTTATCAAACACTTAATGCTATATGGGTGGCTTTAAGTGATATTCATATGCCGCATCCGACGCGAGAAGATTTAAAAAGAAAATCTGATGATTTTTTCATGAAATGGCAATTTCCTTATTGTATGGGGTCGATAGATGGAAAACATTTCCGAATAATGAAACCACCACACAGTGGTAGTGAATACTACAACTACAAAAAGTATTTTTCGTTAGTACTCCAGGCCATTTCGGATGCGGACTATAAATTTACCGCTATTGAGATTGGTGGCAAAGGACGTCAAAGCGACGGTGGGACTTTTCATTTTTCTTTGTTGAACAAATTGTTGACCAACGATAGATTGAATGTACCTCCAGCTCAAAGTTTGCCTGGTACGGGTATAATATTACCGCACGTTTTGGTGGGAGACGAAGCTTATCCACTAAAACCTTATTTAATGCGCCCTTATCCGTCCGGAAATTTGGACAGAGAGAAAAAAATATTCAATTAAAGATTATCACGAGCCAGAGTTACTATAGAGTGTGCCTTTGGTATTCTAACAAACAAATGGCGTATTTTTATGAAAACTATTGAGACCAATACAAAACATGCAAAGTTGATAATAAAAGCTGCATGTCTGTTGCACAATATTGTACGGGAAAGAGATGGTGACAGTGATAGGGATTTCAGAACCTATATTCGTAATTCATCCAGTGGAAGGAACACAATAACAAGATCGAGGCGCAATAATCGAGCGTCATTACGTGCAATCGCCATACGAGATCATTACAGAAATTATTTCGTTAATAACCCAATACGCATGTAGGTGATATAGGTCACTATTTAAATAAATATATTATGATCAATATGCGATTAATTAACGAAAACTGAAATCCTATATTGTATCAATAATTACGAACATTTTTTACTGCGGCACCATACATGGGAAATTACTGGTTAAGGAGATATTGAAGCTCAAAGTCCCGATATATTTTTTCTAATTAGGTATTGCAAAATCGTGTTTAGAATGATAAATGTAAACTTTCTGAAGAATTCACTACAACTCGTCGCTATAGAACACTGCTACAAAAACCGTCACCGTCCGTTCGTCACCGCGGCACGATCGCAGCATTCGCAGCTGTTGTGTAGGTACTATAGGCACAGTATAATGTATTGTGTACTGCGCTCAGGGCGCGTAGGTATAACTCGAGTTTTGTGCATTTGTATGGAGTTAGAATACTGTTAGATATTATTACCGTGGTAATGTTGACCTGTATAGATACCTACTTACAATATTTCAACTTCGTACAAACGGTCTGTAGGTACGGTGTTATCTATACTTATTGTTATTTATCTTCACACAAAACGGTTGGATCGCAAGTCATACCCACGCTCCTAATCGCGCCCGTTCGAATCACACTAGGTACCGACACGGTAATGCCACAGTACATAGTAGGTAGGTAGTTTTGAACTTCGTATAAACGGTCGGGACGTGGTCGGAGCAGACGTGATAGATACCTACACGATTCGGGCGCGGTACCTAGTGCATATCGAGCTCAAGGCGCTCTGATACACACTCAGTACTGAGCCCGAGTCGTGTAGGTACCTATTACACCTGTTCCGTCTACGTCCCGAGTGTCCCGACCGTTTATACGAAGTTTAAATAACTCCTATGTAGATAACATTATTACCGTGTCGAAACCTAGTGTGACTGGTGATGAACTTAAGGCGCTTAGGTATGACTCGCGAGCCAACCGTTTTGTGTGAAGATAAATAACATTAGGTAAGTATAGATAACATAAGGTACCGTGATATAACAGGGGTGGTAAAATATGGTCATGAATATCTACATTATGTAAACCATATTCTTACTTATGTACCTATAATATCATAGTAGCTGTGTCAACACTACACTATGTTCCTAATCTACCGATTTAAATAAAAAACTTACCATCATTCTCGGGAAAACATTCTTTTATTTCATCCCACAACCTTTTTATTACGTTTTTGTATTTATGGTGTGGATGTCTCGCCATCCATATGGGAGGCCGTTTTAAAATTTCTCCTATAAATAATTCTGTATTCATTGTAAAATTCGGTATTTAAATTTCTTAGCCGCCTAGTTCGTCCCTCGCGCGCCGCTGTCTGTGCCGCTCTGCGTCGTGGCGTCGGACTCGGTCGCAGTACATTTGTTCCCGCCGCTCGACGCACCGCGCGCCGCGCCGCTCGCCGCGCAGCCAATCGCGCCAAAAAAAACGCGCGCGTTATCGCTGTGCGCGGCGGCTCGTGGCGTGCTTCGAACGTTTTCATACATTTGTTCTTACCGCTCGCCGCCCCGCGCTAAGCCGCCGCTCAAAGCGGCAAGGTCGTGACAGGGCCCTAAAGGTCAGGTCTTCTATTTATGTCGCTGTAGATATTTGTCAAACTTCAGAGCTTTTTGAAAATACGGGTATGTATATTTTAAAAAGGCTGTTATTGGTACCGCTGGGCAGGTAAGCTCTAGAGTGGGGGATCCACGTATTGACCGATGATAGGAGTCCATTGTTAGCGACTACGTCTCAGCTCCGATTTGATATTAACTGCCAGTGCTGTCGCAAAATAGTTGTAAGCGTAATAAATAGACAGAGCAACGTATATAACAGCGCATCCTATTTTCATGTCCCGTATCGATTGGTATATTCATTAATCACATTATACCATCCAGGCAAACAGATAAGACATCATATCCTAGCTGCCCTTTATATTGACCATAACAACATTTAATATAAACTAAATAATATTGTATTATAGTGCGCAGTTAGACAGCTCCACTTAGACATCTAATACTAAGCATAAAGTATAACAAACTACCAAAGCGACCACACAAGTCCATTACAGACCATTACATTACATGGCCGTTAAAGCATTACTTTCAGCTGGCGGGTAAAAACACCATATTATGTACAAAAAAAAATAGAAAACGAGGTATTATAAAAAATTATGTTGGCGTCCACATTTTACACAACATAAGCCAGTGCACTTTGGCGAGCGCTGATGGTCGGAGCTTTATCATAAAAATTTCCTTGAACAGGCGCCTGGTTGTCGGCCTATTAACTATAATGCGAGTACTGCTACCTCTATGAGAGGGTTTATCTCGTTTACCGCCGTAACCTGCCTACTTATCTGTTATGGCTATCTAAATTTATACGTTACATTTTGTTAACAGGAAGCTGAAAGTTCATGCTACTTAAATAAATGCGAAAGTTTCATGGATGGATGGATATTTGTTATTCTTTCACGCAAAAACTACTGAACATATATTTGCTGGCACTTTGCAATAACATACATCAGTACAAAGGCATATTTTTACGGAAGTCTACGTAGGCACATTATAATATAAGTAGGCAGGTTACGGCCTTGTTTACAGAACCGCGGATAGAAACTAGGTACACTTATACGTAGATAGTAATACTTTGCGTGTTCTGTCTGCTCGTCCGTAAAAAGCCAAAATAAAAAAACGTATTACTATAATACAATCTATCACGAAAATTGTTTACCTGTCATACAGTACAGCAAACAGCGATCCTCATAAAAATTAGTTACGAGGCAGTATTAAAAGCATGAATAATATAATAAAGCCGATGATTGTAATAATCTGCCGTCCTGGAAACTGGTAATTAATTTACTCAGGCCCGGGGCTAAGGAAAACACAGCAACGTTCTCGACTTGACTCATGTAAAATGTAAATTCTACATCAAACGATATCTTCAGGTAAGTACAAGTACTACGTAAATAGGTATAGAATTCATATTCCATTTAAAAAAATGAAATGATCTGAAAAGCGTTTCATTCTGATTGATTTACTTTTAATTTTTCTAGGTAATAGAGCCTTGCTGATTTCAGCATGAGTGGGCCGGCTCGACCGGGGAAGTACTGCCCTCTCACAGAAAATCGACGTAAAGTAACAGTACCTAAACTGTAGCGTTTCGTTCGGTGAGTGAGAGTGCCGGAGCACTATGGTTCGTCTAGAACAAGCTAGCTAGACAAAATTATTTTATTTGATTTTTATGTCTAGATGCGGTTAATAAGCAAAGATATAAGGTTTTTGGTACTTTTTTCAAGGCAGTTTGTCATTTGAGCTGGTATCATGAAAAAAAAAACATTTATCGGGCATATGTGTATAATATATTTTTTGAACATTTTATAAAGTGATTTATCCCTCGACGTCGCTATAAAATCTAATAACAGATGCATAAAATATCTAAGAACTAAATCTATTACTCATTATCATCACTATCATCAGATGAATCATCCATTGAATAGTCATGATCGTGAGGGGCAAAACTATGAAAAGTAGAAATCATATTAACATTTTGTTCCTTACAGCTAGGTGGGACAATTAAATCTAATACTTCAGTTGGAAGCGTACCTATTTTCTTCCGAGGAACTTCTCGTAAACCGTTTATTACAGGGTCAGATGTTATCAATAACATATTAAGTAAATCTCTATTCGTAGCCTCCCGTGATCGCTTTCGTGTGTTGTGCTCACGAAATCTTCTGCAGTCCTTATTCCGAGCTTCCTGTGCTTCCTCGGAAAGCTGGCCTATAGGTAGAAGGGACGATCTAATTACTTCGCCACTGTGCAAAAGTATTTTGTGGACAGTAGCGGGCATGTAATACCATGAATAGAGATTTACATAAAGTTGTCTAGTTTCTTGAGCTAAGTTAACGAATTTTTCAATATTTATATCATATCCCGATGATAAAGTGCGAAGTAGTATGCCAAATTTTTGTATTAGTGAAACACCTAACCCTGTAATATCGGCACTAGCCTCGGGATTTCCAAAAAATCTTCGCGCGGTGTTCCCGTCATTAGTGTTACCGAACCCTGGTTTTGGTTTGTCTACAATCAAGCCCATTTCGCTTTTAAATCGTTTTTTAATGTCATCTGAACGTTGTTTCACACTAGCTTTGTCTTCGGCTGTTGTTAACTGCCATTTTTTTATATTTAGTCGATAGCTAATGTGAAGCAAGCATTCAAAGCACCTTATCCAAGCGTGCAACGTAGACAAACCAAAACCAAGATTATCTTTGTCCGCAGCAAACTCTTTTGACAGATCATTCATCATTGTTGGAGTTGCCCCACAAATAAAACATTTTTGTGAGGAAGAAGTTTCGGTCAGAGCATTGCAAACTTTTCCGTCAATCATTGTTAAAAGCATAACATGTGTGACAGATACTTCGGTCTCCATCACCTTGCAGGTTGTCGGCAATAAAGCGTATATCTCTTCTAAAACCTTATTGGTTTCCGAAATCGTAAAATCTTTCGTTTCCTTAGAAAAGATAAACTTTATTGGCCGACAATACATTGTAGAACAGGGCCGAGGATTCTGCCACACAATATTACCACTTTCATCTTTCAATTGAAGAGGAACGAAAGAAAATACAAATAAAAACTCGTCACTATCGTCACAATTAGTGAATTTTTGTTTGTACATACTATGACCGGAACTTCCATCACAACCCCATTTACTGATTAATGTGAATGACGTGCAAGGTAACAGACTATGAACAACTTCTTGTTGTGCTGAAACTAAACGTTCGGCAGTCTTATCAAGAATTGCCTGAACTTTGATTTCAGCATGCGTTTCATTGACTGTAATTTGTTCACCTGACGGGTAGCAGGCTATTTTAGCCTTTCTAACACTGTACATTGACGGAAACACCTTATGTCCAGCTTTAATACTCCACTTCCGAGTCTGCTTATAGCTATGGCTACTTGATTTACTATCAACGTAGTACGCTAAAGCTTCCTCACTTGTTAAACTCCTGGGGGCACTTTCTTCACTCGTGGTCTTGGTTATTGAAGGATCACTAGTCACATCTTTAATTTGACGTGCTACACTTCTCTGACCCGAGATTCGAGCTGACACTTCAGCGGCGTAAATTAATTCACTAGCACTTCTGGACTGTAATAGATCGTCTACACGTCGTCTCTTCGTTTTGAGACTAGAATGTTCAAAATCTTTAGTAGGTCTTCCGGGTCCCGGTTCTCCAGATGTAGTTGGCAGAGATAAATAAACGGACACATCGAAAGATATGTCAAGACCCTCCAGCCACGTCGAATACTTTTGTAGGAATCGCTCTCGATTTCTTCCACAGCTGCTCCACTTTTCAGCAAATTTCGTTGAATATCTTGAGATTAGTACTTTAATATCTCGCAGAGACTGCTCCGTAACACCATCAAAATTATATCTCAAAGATATAAACCGAAAGAGCTCCTCATTCCGCGTTTCCTTCGGGTGTTTCAGCCATTCTTCGAAAAAATCCATTCTTGAGACGGTAAAAACTGTTGAAAGAAAAAAATAAATAAAAATTAGTTGTGCAAATATATCGCAATGAATTTTTTTACGTATAACTACTAGACACTTATGAGAATCGTATATAATAGGTTCTACGGTGGGGACAAGTGGGGACATGTTATTATTTGACCGATGAATTTGAAAAAATGAGTAAAAAAGTGGGTGAAAATTCAAACATTTCATTTTATAAGACTAAAGAATGAAGTTCCCATGTTGAAAATGAAATAAAATATAACTACTTACCCTTACGTATACAATCCATCACAAAAACACTTTCACAAATTTCTTTTAGTGACATAAACAATGCTATCAAATATGATGTAAAAATGCAAATGAATGCCCTTTAAATAGTCAACATCTTATAAACATACCTTACTGACGCTCTTAATGAGGGTAGAATTGATAATTAATAGGTGTAATCCTCAATGTATAGGGGTAATGAGTTCGTAATAGTAATTAACTTCCAGGAATTTAAGAGTTGTTTTTGTCTAGCTAGCTTGTTCTAGACGAACCATAGTGCGGAGGTCCTATCCCCTATTCCTTATCCCTCATCCCACTCCTTATCCTATCCCTTTTCCTAACCCCAAGGGGCGACAACGCACTTGTAACTCTTGTGGTATTGCTTGTGTCCATTGGCGGCGGTAATTGCTTACCATCAGGCGATCCGTCTGGTCGTTTGCCGCCTTATACTATAAAAAAAAAACTTTATAACAAATGTGAAATAGAGCGACCCATAGCCACAACAAATATATTTTTGTAAATCGAATTCCGTACGACCAATCAGCATATCATTTGCCGACTAGTTACAGTATATAAAAGGTTAGGATAATTTCCAATAAGAGACGCAAAGTCAAACGCTTTATATCTGAAACCATATTAGACTTGAACCCAAAAAAAACGTTTAAACCTGCTCCGCTAAGTCTCGACAATTCAGTTGCTACTGAATAAAACGCAACGTATACAGACAAGAATTTGGCTACTTGCTAATGTACGAGAGTGAATGAAAAATTCATGGTTTTTTCTTAAGTGGGGAGCGAAAGCATCGAAAACGGCCACGAAAGTCAACCTTGTATATGCGCATATACAAGGTGAACATGGGAACTGCTGACGATCTCGTTTCAAATACATCGTATTTCCATTGAGCTAAGGACAAGCTTGCCTTTTCTTTAACGTAGGTAGGTACTTATTATATAGCTTAGATTTAATTAATAATGTTATTGTAAAAAAAAAACAAATATTGTTTGGTGTACGATGGAATTTGAAACTTCTAGATTTAGCTTTATTGGTACGTTAATAAAACTAACTTATAGCATCATGTCGTAAATAGTTGAATCAGCCGCGGGATTAACTACTTAGCTATTCTATTTATTAGTATTAATAATCAAAGCACGACAAAGTCATAATGATTGAGAACAATTGTTATTACAATTGTATATTTGCAACAATTAATACTGATATTGAAATTAAATTCGTGACAAAAAGAGTAAACACACGTCAATCAAAACAACAACCACTGATGTCAATCACAGGGAACAAACCCGCGACAGCGACACTGCGGCGTATGAACATGACCACTTTATTCATTTCTCTGTTAATGCAATCAATACTTCGCCATCAGCGACTCATATCACGTATGGCCGTTTACTCTTCCGTGGCGTATTTACGTCTTATTGTGTGCGAACAAGTCTTTGTTGTTCTAGCGACCCACGGCTTGACTTGAATACAGGTGAGTCTTTAGAAGGCAGTACTTTTATGGCCGCAAGTTACTTAGCGATTTAATAGGCGATCTAGGTTAGGTATGGGCGGGGATTGCTTTTATTTTAATACAATTTGCGCATATAATACGCCTTATTTCAGTTATAATTTTGTGATATCATATATTATAACTTTAACGTGTGGCACAGATGCTTAAACTATTTTATTATCCAGCCTTTTATCCAGGTCCTCTTTTGAACAAGGGCCTCTCCTAATTGCGTCAAGATAGTATGAATCAATATTGTGTTATATTTTGGACTTGACTCCTTCATAGGTAAGTACCCCGAATATGAAAATATTTTAAATTAAGTGTCGTGATGGACAACAGTCAGTAGCGAAGAGGAAAATTAAGGCCTTTTTACAAAAAAAATATAACGCCAGACTTAATGGCAGAAGGAGACGTCTTAAAGAGATTTTCTAAATAAGCTTCTTAGTTATTTCAAGGGGCTATTTGTTTTAACAAATCTGGAAGACAGTTGTCTAAGCAAAAATGTAGAATTAGTCTATATATAGTAACTTCTACACTAAGCTTGACTAGAAATGAAACTAAATACTAAACTATAATTAGTACCGACCTATTAATTGTATGATAAGACCCATTATGTTCACGAAACGTTGGCGTATGTAAGAAAAATACTAAAACAGAATGCCCTAGATAATGGTGATTAACGAATGTAATATTACCTAATTACGTAACATTACGTAATCCTTAACGATACTAAGGCTGGTATATTTTTACGACGTAAAATATGCGAACGAACATTCTTAGCTTCCCGCCAACCACGTCACGATATAATATCCAATTATGTCATTAAAATAGAACCATTTTCCTACCTGATGCATTCTACTTAACATGCTTTTAACGTCTTATGACAAAATAAATATACCATCATATAGCCAATCTTTTTAAAATAAAGAAAAAAGTAATCGGAAAACACTCATTTAAAAGTTGTAGAATCTAATAAGAAATGTTTACTTTTTCTTTTACCAAGTTAAATAGCTTTCACCGGACTTGGCGGGATCAGGAATCTAATTCGTGCCAGTCCACAAGACTAGTAAAGAACTTTGATATTTGTGTTTGTACTTATCTTCCTTATATGGTATACTGACGACTACGGTCTCGATACTTGAGGAAATTAAATGTGATTGGCTTTGTCAATTGCAGAATCTTATTACTGCACATCTTCGAATGATGATTGCTGTACAAATATTAGTCAAACAGCTCACAAACGTTCAAAACCGACACTAAGTTTCAAGAATTCTATATCAACGCCATATTTTGTTAACTTTTTACAAATAGTTTTTAGGATTTAACTCACCTGTACAGTAGGTATGTGTATAAAAATACTTTCTCGTGTCCGTAACATATTTATTTAATTTATTACTAATTTATTTGTAAAAACGGTCTCAACAGAATACCAGTGGCATATTGTGTCACAAAATGGCATAAGGCCGCGCGCACTTTGGACACGTTTTCGTACGAATTTTACTCGTGCGTACACGTACGAACACATAGGAACGATCCCGATATTCCAAGTACTATGTAAGCGCGCAGACTGGGTGCGAGTTAGTCGTCGTGCGTATACGTACGCGTAGTTCAGACGTCCGAAAACAATCCAAACTTGTTGGGATTTCAAAACACATTCGCACGTTTTAACATAAGAAATGGATGTAGAAAAGTTAATTTAACCTGATTCTCAAACAGAAATGTTTGTGGAACCAAAGTGATTGTATAAGTGATGTTATAAGTCTTCCATGATATGATGAAATTCACCAAAATCGTGTCTTTTTAAATATATTTCACGCACCAATTCGGTTCTACGATAGCGACGACGCCACCACAGTCTTAGAGAATTGTCGTGAAGATACAGATTATTCATCGCGCTCCAACCAAAGCAGACTTCACAAATCCGATATCTCTAGAACACTGCTCATTGGACTAACAAAAACGTATACAGTGTGCGCACTCAATTCGTACGACCACGATCGTACGTATAATGTACGATATGAATTCGTGTCCAAAGTGCGCGCGGCCTAACGCTGAGTTGCGAAACGATTCTTTATATGTTTAGTTATTTTTTAAGATTTTATCTCTCTTTATGTTGCATAGACTGCCTCCGTGGTCCAGTGGATAGGGTATGCGACTGCTGATCGGAGGTCTCGGGTTCGATTCCCGGGTTGGGAAAAAGTGTTACTGGGTTTTTCCGAATACTCAGTAGCAGCCCGGAGTCTGGTGATGTGCCCGGTAACGGCAATAGGCTCGCCCCCTATTATGTGGGCCCAAAAAATTCATGGCGAAATGCGAGTGTAATATTAAAACCACTGCCTACCCCTTCGGGGATACAGGCGTGAGACTATAAATAAATAAAAAAAAGTATGTTGCATACTAACCTGTTACATAAACGGAGTAAATGAGTTTTTTTTTCTTTTCTTTCTTTCTTTCTTTTTTTTCTTTCATACAACCTACTAGTTGTTAGAAAAACTTTAATAACTTCTTGGCGATATTTTGATAGCTATCGAGTTCTTCTTCCCCAAAACTTTTTCCAATAATTTTGGGTCAGCTTACCTAGTCTGTCTCTTCCAATCATATCTTTCTTTGACGCATGTTTCGGATACTTGGTTTGCTTTCATATCTTTCTGGACAGTCACCGTGGGAAGGTCAAAGCTATATGTACCATGTAATATTAAGGACAATAGAGAATATGGCGATACCAGGGCCGGATTTAGAGGTCTGGAGGCCTCGGGGCAAAGTAGCTGTGGAGGCCCCTTTATACCACAATTTTTTTATTAGTCCAAAAAATTTAACGGGGCTCTAAGTATCTTTAACTGGTCATATTTGTGTAGGTAAAAAATAAAAACACTAAGTCCCAAAACTGTCTCAAAACTGTCCACAAAAATACGTAATAATTGGTAAATGCGTAACTAAAACTATGACCTACCCGCGTCCTATGTGTAGTACTATGAGTTGTAATAGTAGTAAACTGCTCCATTGATTAATTCCCCCCTGCCCCTCTGCGCCCGCGCCGCGCCCTGATGTGACAAACTGTGCTAAATTGTTAGCGGAAGGGAGCGCATCCATTTTTCGCCACAACAGTTAATTGTTTGTTTACGTTTGCCCAACGCAATGGCTTATCAGTTCACATCACGGGAGTATGTTGAGCTATGCTGCGTGAGTACTTTTTGAGTGGAGGAAACGCGAGTGCAGCTGTGCTTTAGTACAGGGAAGAGTTTGGAAGCCAGTGTATCGGTCGAGGCGGCCCTGTAGCTTGCCCTCGATGCCTAGCTGACCTCACGCCTATGAACTTCTTTTTGTGGGTGCACAAAAGTGAGCCGGTTAGTGTCGAACAATTGAAACAGCGCACATTGGACGCTTTTGACGAAGTGAAAAGACAGAAGCGTACTTCTCTCGTTAAAAAACAATTTAATAAAACGTGCCCCTCTGTGTATTGACAATGGTGGTGAACATATTGCAGGACAATGGAAAGACTTGTAAGTTTAGTAAATAATACCTACTTAAGTAAATAAAAATTTGATGTGGGCGGCTCAAAATCGGTCTGTGTGGAGAGCCTTGAGGGAGGCCTATATCGAGCAGTGAACGTCTTTAGGCTGACTGGCTGATTTGTAAATAGCAGATGATTCTAACTTCATAAATACGCCAAAATTACTCTTTTCTTTTATTACAGAATACCTTCTTTTATTTATTATATTTGTTTGCTTTCTAATCACATACCTCCGTATTTAATCACTTGTAAAAAGGTACATTTTGCCGGTTTTAAGCCCGGATGAAGTATGAAGGAGAGGTTAGAATTTAGAAAATTAAATAAAGTAAGTAACTACATCTCTTATTCTTTTGTTTCATTTTATTGTCTAAGGTTACCTACATCATACAGGCATACAGGTAAGTATGCAGTGGGACAGAGATAATGCGAATGAGCAGGATGAAATATTATCAATGAATTAGTAAATTGATTGTAAAATATGTCTATGATTTAAGTGAGATTTCTACAATAAACAATGATATTAACTTTGCTATTTATAGATATTATGAAATTCTTACGTCACGTAGGTATATGATAATAATGTCTTCGCTAATCTGTCCTTAAAGTTTTTGTACTAATTAAAAAATTAGGGTGTATATTGCCCATATACATTTTTCCGAAATTTGCGAACATTTTTGGATAAAAAGTCGTCGATTATTTTGCTGAAGTCTAGCTCGCGGAGTAAATCACTTTCGATACCAGGTAGTAGCGTCAGTTTAATAAAAAAAACTAGGAGGTGGTTTCTCGGAGTATAAGTATTTATATCTCTGTTGTGCCCCGGGGCCGTTGCCTCGCCTGATCCCACTTAAATCTGGCCCTGGGTGATACCATTGCTAGTGTGTTGTGGTGTCCTTTTACCTTATCGATAATAGAAGTAACCTTTTGACTCCCCAACCTCTGACTGCACGCATGGTGTAGTGTCTAAAGCGAACGCCTCATCTGTTAGCAGTGCGCTAAATATTATGGGTCCGATCCTCGCACGAGACAAAATTTGTATGATCCTCAATTTTATACTTTGTGTCCGTTGATTGTTTTCAAGTCTCACGTGTCCGAAGATTGATTCTTAGTGCGAGAGTTGTCTTTTTTAGAGATAAAGAAAAATCTGTAATATATGTGTCTAGTAGAATTGCCAGGATATCAAACTAGTTATTTATTTCGGCAAAAATGAATGTCCCAAAAGGACACTTTTAAGCCAGTCCACAGCCATACATAACTACCGGAAAATATCATACCAAAAGTTTATTCATATTTATTCATACTATGCAACTTTGTAATGGATAGAGTAGGTCGTAAAAATTAATAATTTTTCGTCTTGTTGAAGGTGTTTGACCTTAAATTGTGTGTGTGTGTGTATTAAGCTTGCTCTAAAATAGAGATAAGTAGAGCTTCATGTATTTTTGTTTGCTAAGCTAGATGATTAACAGGATTGTTAGGTTGTGTTAGAAAATATCCATTCGTCTGATTTTGTCCAACACAACATAACATAACTTAGGGGGCGAGCCCATTGCCATCTACCGGGCACATTGCTAAGCGAGCGACAATTAACATTTTTAATATATACACTTAACTTCGAAAAGTCAGAGGTGTGTGTTCGGGGTAACTGAGGATCGAACCCGTGACCATCGTCTCGGCAGTCCGTTATGTATACCACCGGGCTATCACCGCTATTTCGTCCAATTTTGTCCAACACATCAATTAAATAATGTCTTTTCCATACTGTAATCTGTTCTGCCTATTGTTATAATAAGTTCGTAAAATTTGTTGGACAGAAGTTTTTCGTCCCCGGCTAAGCTTAGTTACACATGTAAAAGTACATTACATGGATTTGTTAGTAGTTAAACGTAATATTTAATTACAATATATTACTTATTTGATTTCAATAGGCAGCTGATTTATAAAAAATATATTAGTTAGGGTTCTTTGAGATAACTTTTAAATTCAAGACAAAGATAAATGTCACCTCAGTCCGCCATGACCACGGTACCTGTAAAGAAATCGAAACGTCGGCTAGTAATAAAAAATGTAGTTTCCAGATCATTCGGTTTAAATGTAACGTAAAAAAAAACAATATAGAATCCGTAAACCGTACATTTATTTCAACAAATATATTGTTGTAGGCACATTTTAATAAAAAGTATTTAAAACGATGCAATAAATTTTTAGTCTGCCGAAAATAAAGTAAACTTATTTTATTTTTTTAATTTATTTTTACGGAGTTTAGTCAAGCATGACTATAATACTCCATTGGACATTCATAACTTAGCTACTAAATAAACACAGTACAATACTCAATTACTGACAGCGACGACGCATACCAAGTTTAACAATTTGATATAGGTACATGGCTTGCTCTGAGAGCGGAAAAGTCAAAGCGGAATTGCAAACACCTACCTGCTAAAAATCTATGGACTGATTTACTATGTTATTGGTCCTGATATCTTCGTTCCGAACGCATTCCATCATGATATGCAGGACATCTTCTATTACTCCACGCTCTGTACAAAGAGGAGAGGTAACTTTTTTCATAAGAAATGCGAATCTATTTAATGGAATGTGTCCCGAACGAAGTCTAAAAGCAATAATTAATATATTCCGAGACAATTTGCTGTTCTCAAATCACGGAGATTTCCAAGGTACATTCTGTATGGTTTTGTACCAAATTCCTTTTTCCAAAGATCTCTCGTAAAAATGTACCCTCCCCTCCACAAATCGTAGCAATGCTTTTTAATTAAATAGACGCAATCTGTGTTGTTTGAAATAGAATAAGTTTTATGATAAGTCGAATCACTTATATCGATTTAGTAACGTTTAGTTTAGTCTATTGTAAAATTTGACTATGGTCACACTGAACTGTCAACTTCCGTTCTTCTAAAAATTGCTTGAACAGACGTTTTGGCTTTGGGCTCGCGTGTTTGTAATTGATATAAATTGATCGCCTTTTGGAACGCTCGTCCTTGTAGCTTCGCGAATTGTTGTGTTTGGGATAAAATATAAAATTATAAGTAACCTTATAAGGAACATTGTAAAAAGTGTGAATCCGGTATCGACGTCCACGTGCCAACGTGTCTTGAAAACGTCGCGTTTGCAGCTTAATAGCTAAGTATAAGATACTTCATTCACTTATTTTGGCCAATATATTTGTATGAATGTGTCTAATTTAGCTCAAGCCTGACATCAGTGAAGATATCAGGTAAGTTGAAATATAATATTATTAGTTGTAATTCACTGTGCAACGCAGTGCATTGTGTCTGGATATATTGTCTATCGTGGTCAGGTAGATGTATTACAGCTTCCACTGCGCACTTCTGAACAATTTCCTACCTACCTACGGTAACTCTAGACATAATTTTTGGTAGCAGAGCGTAGTTGAAACTTAGCCGTTGATTGTATCTAAACTCAGATTGGTATAAGCTTGTATCTTATCACCTTGTAGATAGTATTGTAGTGTTCTCAGGTCAGTATTGTCTAAAATACATAATATTTAATTGTATAAGTTGACCTAGATAATTTGAAACACATTGTCATACATAACCTCAATCAGTAATTGTTTGATTTAAATTGTTGAAATCTAGCATAGATTTGTTGTTGTTACTATTAATAAGTCGGTTTGTTTGGATACATAACAGCTGTATGTATCAATAAATTTAGTAAGTTTAGTTTATTGCATATATTGGACATTATAACATTCAAACTTGACCTTGCATCTTGGGCGGGTCAGATTGAAAAATTGAACTTAATAAACCTTTGTTTTATTATAATATACAGATAATATTGTTAGGTAACACAAACTGGTGCCTACAGTTGTAATATATATAACACATTTGGTCTGTTTGTTGCAGTAATTAATTAATTACCTAATTTAAGTTTCAACTTTAATTGTTGTATGTTATAACTTTAATAACCTTTGTCTTTTAGTCGATATATTGAAACTATTAATTTTGTTGGGCAGTAAATACCTGCCACTTGCTTGTACCAGTAGTAAACAGGCTAATACTTTGTTGGTTTCAAATAGTTAATAAATATTAAGTTTTGATTGTTAATATTATTTAAAGCTTGTCCGGGCTCTTTTGAAATTTGATTATGTCAGCTATCAAGGACTTGCGTGCGGCTGCTGGTGCTATTGCATCAGATTTGCGCTGGTTTGCCTCGGCCAGTGCCTTAGTGAACCAGCCTGATCGCCAGCAGGCCTTACTACAAAGGTACGAGCGGATCGATGATCGCCTGGCAAGTGTGGAACAGCAATTTCGCATTTTCAGCGCTTGCTGTCTCGAAGTGTCAGTTAATGAATTCACCGCTGACCAGCGAAATAAGGTCAGCGAAGATTATGCCCAGGTCTTAGACCTGTATGATGCTGTCTCCAATAGTGCGAGACAACTAGTTGCCGATAGGGAAGGGCAACCCGGCTTGAAGCAGGAGCATCCTAGGACAGCACCGGGGCTGGTGAGTAGGCTCCCTACTTTAGACCTCCCGCATTTCGATGGCTGCCTAGGAAGCTATCTGGGCTTCGTTAATTTGTTTGACAGCCTGGTCAATGACAGGGCTGACCTTCGGCCGGCACAAAAATTGGCATATTTGATGTCGGTTCTGGATGGAAAGGCCAAAGGCCTCATCCAGCATCTGCCCGTGTCTGACGAGGTGTACCAGACGGCTCGGGACCTAATTACCCGTAGGTACCATAACAAGCGTGGCCTCGCCGACACGCATATTGAACAGATTTTGAGTTTGCCCACCCTCACCCGGGTCTTTGGGTTGCGCATCCAACTTTTGAACCCGCTTTTGGTGGCTATCAACGCACTTAAGTGCCTTGACCTGCCCGTGGACCAATGGTCCTATCTGTTGGTCCACATTGTACTTAAAAAGCTGCCTGCCGACCTGAGGTCGCGTTTTGAGCAGCGCTTTGGTGGGGATAGCGCGACCCATCTGCCGCCCTTTGCTGACCTGGAGAGGTTCCTGGAGGATGAGTGCCGGGTCTTGGACAACTCCGGTGGTGACACGCCGGCTAAGTTGCAGCCGCCCAAGGTCAAGGAGCAGGCTCGCGTTCACACCCGAGCCAATATTGACCGGTGCCCTCCTCGCTTTGCAGTCACGCAGAGCCCAGCGGAGTGCTCTTACTGCAAGGTCACGGGGCACAGAACGGCCAGTTGCAGGGCATTTTTGGACCTTCATGTCGCCTCTCGTAGGCGCATCGCGAATGCCCGCCGCCTTTGCTTCTCTTGCTTGGGGTCCCACTACCAGCAAGACTGCCCAAACTCTCGCCCCTGTCCTCACTGTGGAGGACAGCATTTGGACATTCTCTGTATGAATGCCAGAGAGGTTGGCCGCTTGTCCAACCAGCCGACGCCGCGCACGGGCGGGTGTTTTGAAGGTAGCAGCTGAGGCTCACCGGCGCGTAGCCGAGAGTCGCCTCGCTCAATTGATCGCCACTCGCCCCGCTTGGAGAAACGTAGCGTGCGCACGCCTCCTCTCTCTCGCGCACCTGAATGTGCTGTTCAGCGTCACCAGCACCATGACTGCTGCCCCAGGTATTCCCCTCCTTTGGCGGAGCGTCCCCGCCTTGACTAGCGCCCACCTCGTTTTGGGCGGGTGCGTCACTATGACCCCCCACAGATGGCGCGCGGATCGAGTCATCGAGCTTTTGAGGACTTCAAGCCGCACCCTCATTTTGATTTACCTGGTCCTGGCCAACGGTCGCCGCCCAGGCAACAATAGGTCACTGACTCCTGCCCTATAACGCCAACCACCCCCATTGACACCGTTATCCTACCAACGGTTGCTGTTAGGGTCTGGGGACCCACGGGGACCTCTATTGTTGTCCGTGCTATATTGGACACAGGTTCACAGGATTGCATTTTTTCCACTTATTTGATAGGGCAGGTTAAATTAAATATGGGTTCATTACCAAATTGTATACGGGGCATAGGTGACGTAGCCTCTAATGTTGAAGGGCAAGTTAAGGTTTTGTTTGCCCCTGTTGAATCTTCACACCCGAGGATTAAAACCTCGGCTATTGTGTTGAAGAATATTTTGGGCATGCACCCACAGAAGCAACTACCTGCTGCTGTGGTGAATTTGACATCGGGATTGGAACTGGCAGACCCCAAATTTGACACACCGGGACAAATCGACTTGTTGATTGGCTCTGATGTCCTCGGTGGAATTTTGATTGGTGGGAAACGGGTGTTGATGCCAAATGGTTTGACTGCCATCCCGACCATATTTGGATTTGCTCTGATGGGACCTGTACCTAGGGACCCCCCTCCATCTGAACTTGATAATTTGTTGGCTGTAGGCTCCGCTCTCTCTGATGCGGTTCAGAGGTTTTTGGAGGTAAAGGAGCCCCCTCAAGCTGCCCGTTTGAATCCAGAACATGAGGAGTGCGAGCTGTTCTTCCAGAACAACACTGGTCGACTCCGTTCTGGTCGGATTATTACGAGGCTACCCTTCCTGTCTGTTCGGCCTCCGCTTGGTGAGTCACGAACTTTAGCCGAAAAGAGATTGTTGGCTATGGAGCGCCGCATGGGTCGTGATCCGGAGCTCTGGCAGAAGTATATTGAGTTCATGAGAGAATATGAACAATTGGGACACATGTCTGTGTCAAATTTGGATTGGCGTTCGGTGGAGCACTACTTTCTCCCGCATCATGTGGTATTGAAGCCATCAACTGGCAAGCTGCGCACAGTGTTTGATGGTTCTGCGCAGACTTCAACAGGGTTGTCTTTGTAGCCGATATAACAATGATGTTCAGGCAGACGATTATCCACCCTGATGACCGTCGTTTCCAGCTGATCCTTTGGAGAGAGAATCCTCGCGATCCCATGGTCGTCTACGAGCTCAATACTAATACGTACGGGTTAAGTTCGAGCCCCTAATTGGCACTCGCAGACCGCGAAGGCTTACGTTTCCCACGAGCCTCCGCCATCTTGAAAGACGATATTTACGTCGATGACATTTGTTCAGGCGCCTCCACAGCGGACGAGGCGATCCTCCTGCGGGACGAATTGATAGCTATCTTGGCCTCCGCTGGTTTTGAGTTGCGCAAATGGATTTCCAACTCACCAGCGCTTTTGGAAGGCTTGCTAGAGGATCATCAGCAGGATCCACATTTGTTTGAGATTGTTGACAACCCCGCCATGATAGCTGTTCTCGGCGTTCAGTACAGACCAGTCCAAGACATCTTTACGTATAACGTAGACCTGAAATTGCCTTGTGCTTGGACTAAACGTCTCGTGTTGTATACTGTCGCCAGAACTTTTGATCCAAACCGTTGGATTAGTCCAGTTTTATTTTGGGCAAAATGCTTCTTGCAGAAGTTTTGGACAGCAGGATTGACCTGGGACGGACCTCTACATGGCACTCTTTTTGAGGAATGGACCTCTTTTGTATCCTCACTTCCTGCCGTCAACGAGATCTCCTTGCCTCGTCCCATCCTTCCTCCTGGGAAGTACAAGGCCACCCTTCACGGGTTTTGTGATGCCTCGGAACGTGGTCACGCGGCCGTGGTGTACTTGCGCACAGTCAGTGCCTAAGGTCAGGTGAGGGTTTCCCTGATCATGGCGAAGAGCAAGGTTGCACCCCTTCGGACATCTTTGACCATTCTGAAATTGGCGCTCTCGGAAGCAGCCCTACTTGTACGCTTATTGAACCACGTGTCCAGTACTTTGGGTAAAAGCATTTGTATTAATGGGACCTACGCCTGGACAGACAGCCAAATTGTTCTTTGTTGGTTGAAGGCTTCTGTCCACACCTTGGAGGTATTTGTCGCTAATCGCGTCTCCCAAATCCAAAAATCTGAAGTCAAGCTTGTTTGGAGACACGTGCCAGGTGAGCTCAACCCCGCTGATTGTGCCTCGCGCGGATGCTTGACGCCTAGTTTGATAGGTCATTCGCTGTGGTAGGGTCCGGAATGGTTGAGTCGAACAGAAATTGATTGGCCTCAAACGCTAGTTTTGAATACTTCCAATTTGCCGGGTCTACGAACACTCGCTCTTGAGAAGGTCGAATGCGCCTTCGACCCCGAATTTTTGTTGAATCGTTACAGCTCCCTTGACAAGTTGTTAGGTGTTACTGCTTGGATACAGCGTTTTGTTTTTAACTTTAGGCACCCACAACAGAAACGACTGACACAGTTTCTCTCACCACAGGAGCGACAGGAGTCCCTCACCTTTTGGGTTCGTTCTGTGCAATTGGCGCATTTTAAGAAGGAGATTGCTATCCTTAAATCAGTGAAATCGAAATTGTCGGGAGCTGTATCTAAATTGAAACCCTTTTTGGACGATACAGGTCTCTTGCGCGTTGGAGGGCGTCTCAAGAACGCCGACCTCCCTTACGGGGCACGTCACCCCCTTTTGTTACCCAAGGACGGTCATTTGGTACGCTTGTTGGTAACTGACCGTCACCTTACGAACTCGCATGCTGGTTGTAATGCTTTGTTGGCTATTCTGCAACGCGAGTTTTGGATTTTGTCGGCCCGAAGAATTATTAGGAGTGTAGTCTTTCGCTGCATCCCTTGTTATAAGCTCAAGGCTTCTACAATGCAGCCCTTGATGGGAGACTTACCGGCAGATCGCGTAACTGAGAGCAGGACGTTTGACGGTGTTGGCACGGACTTCGCTGGTCCCTTTTTGGTGAAAACGTCGACGCTTCGAAACAGCAAGACTGTTAAGGACTATTTGTGTGTTTTTGTTTGTCTCTCCACAAAGGCCGTACACTTAGAACTGGTCTCCTCGCTTACGACCGAGGTGTTTGTAGCCACATTTGACAGATTTGTATCCCGTAGAGGGCTGCCTTCCTTGATCCGTACTGATTGCGGCACTAACTTCAAGGGCACCTATAATTATTTGAATGATGTTGTTACTTTCCTTGAAACCAACAAGGCTGATATAGGTGATAGGTTTGCCCGACGTGAGATAAATTGGTTGTTTTCCCCACCAAATTGTCCACACTGGGGTGGTATTTTTGAGGCCGCTGTAAAATCGGCCAAAACACACTTGCGCAGGACAATCGGTGAATCTGTCCTTACATTTGAGGAACTCGCAACTGTGTTTTGTAAGATTGAGGCCGTTTTGAACCCTCGGCCGTTGTGCCCGATCTCCTCAGATCCGAATGATTTGAAGGCCCTTACGCCGGGCCATTTTTTGATTGGTCGCCCACTTGTCGCCTTGCCTGAGTACCCCTATATTGATACGAGACCTGGTCGTCTCTCGCGTTTTGAATAGGTACGCCAGATTATTCAGAGCTTTTGGAAACGCTGGAATTTGGAATATTTGCACATACTCCAGCAACGCGTTAAGTGGACCGACAAGACCGATCCACCCAAGATTGGTGACCTCGTTTTGATCAAGGAGGCTAACCTTCCGCCACTCAGATGGCGCAGGGGGCGCATTCTTCGTTTGGTAACTGGGACTGATGGAGTTCCCCGATTTTCTGAGGTCTTGGTGGACGGTTCGATTCTGAGGAGAGCGGTTGCAACATTGTCACGTCTACCAACTGATTAGCGGACCGGTAGGCCGGTACGGGGCGGGTGGATGTTTGAAATAGAATTAGTTTTATGATAAGTCGAATCGCTTATATCGATTTAGTAACGTTTAGTTTAGTCTATTGTAAAATTTGACTATGGTCACACTGAACTGTCAACTTCCGTTCTTCTAAAAATTGCTTGAACAGACGTTTTGGCTTTGGGCTCTCGTGTTTGTAATTGATATAAATTGATCGCCTTTTGGAAAGCTCGTCCTTGTAGCTTCGCGAATTGTTGTGTTTGGGATAAAATATAAAATTATAAGTAACCTTATAAGGAACATTGTAAAAAGTGTGAATCCGGTATCGACGTCCACGTGCCAACGTGTCTTGAAAACGTCGCGTTTGCAGCTTAATAGCTAAGTATAAGATACTTCATTCACTTATTTTGGCCAATATATTTGTATGAATGTGTCTAATTTAGCTCAAGCCTGACATCAGTGAAGATATCAGGTAAGTTGAAATATAATATTATTAGTTGTAATTCACTGTGCAACGCAGTGCATTGTGTCTGGATATATTGTCTATCGTGGTCAGGTAGATGTATAACAGCTTCCACTGCGCACTTCTGAACAATTTCCTACCTGCCTACGGTAGCTCTAGACATGTGTAGTAAGGTCGAATATCTATTTGTAAGCCATCACTTGACGCTTCTTTAGCAGCCCTATCAACAAGTTCATTCTCAACTAGCCCAATGAGTGAAGGGATCCACTGAAGGATGACTTCGACTGATTTATTTTTCAATTTGGAAATTGCATTAATAATGCTGTAGGCTATCGGAGTTCCTCTTAGGCAAGAGGTACACCGAGCCAAGTGCTGTAGAGAACTTCCTAAATCGTTTAGAACAACGAATTTGTCAATGACTTCGATAGATTCTATATAAGCTAGAGCTTCTAAGATGGCAATTAATTCTATATACATGATTGACATATTGTGACCAATTTTGAATTTAATGGTTTGACAAATTTATGGGTCAAATACTGCTCAACCTATACTAGAGTTACTGTCCTTAGAGCCGTCGGTAAATATTTTGTAAAATGATGCATACTCTTTTTCCAAATATTGTGTGCATTTGTTTCTTAGGATTGAAATCTCGTATTCTTTTTTCCCTTTAGTTAAATCTCCTATCCGGTATTTTAGAACACTATTTAGGTCATATCTATTCATCCAAAAATCTAGTCTAAACATATCTAAATTTTCCCTTGTGTCTATGTTAACATCTTTAAATTTTAAATACATTTGTACCATGCTAGGTATCTTTTTGCGCCTCTAATATCTACTAGAAATATGTAGCGACAATTCTTTAATAGCATCTACCGTGGTGTTGTTAGATTGTGACATCAATTTAAACCAAAACTTTCCAGCAAGATAACTCCGACGTATTTGTAAGGGTTGTAACACCAGTTCAAATTCCATCACGTGGATGGGAGTGTTTTCACGAAACCGCCAATGATACGCATTGCTTCATTTTGGACCTTATCTAATTTATATAAATTAGAGTGACTACTACTATCAAAGAAAAAGCTGCCATAATCCAAACGACTTCTGATGATAGAAATATAAAGTCCAGCTAGAACTTTAAAAATATTTAAAAACTTACGAGTTTTGTGACATATTTCGTTTATGTGTTTGGACCACCGCAACGCTGAATCCAACCACATACCCAGATATCTTACGTGAGCCACTTGTTGCAATGGCGTATCATTGACAGTTATACAAACATTATCATTTTTTCTACCTTTAGAAAATAAACAAGTTTTACTTTTTGTGGAGGATACACTAAGACCTAAATGTTCTAATAACTGCAGTACCATATTTAATTAACTCTGAAGAAAATCACGTGCATTACATACGCTTTTGTCTGTTACATACAGTGTGAAATCATCAGCATACTGGGAAATGAATACATTGTTGACACTGTTGCAAATCTCAGAACATAAAAAAACAATAGAAATGGTATGCACCCAAATTACTGTAGGAACCGCTGTCGCCAAACTCACACAAGTAAACCGATAATCATATATTGCACTACAAAGAAACAATGCGTTTGATTCGTAGTTTAAATTTATTCAAAACTAGCCTACTTCACAGATTTGGAATTAAACCCTGATAACCTACAAATAAGATTTATTTTGCTTTAGCGGTAGAACGTATTTACGATCTATAGTCATACTCATGTCATACTAGATTCGATTTACGAGTCAATTCCGCTACTCAACCATAGATGGCGGTATTCTCAGTTGTAGCAATTATAATCTTAATTGCATAAGGCATATGGTTGACATTTGCGTGATCGGTCGGTTTCTGCTTCTACTCGGTTAGGGCCGTACCACGTAGCACATTGGATTACTTCATCGATATCGATAGATGATGCGATATTTTGTTCAATATAATGTGCAAAAAATAAGACTTGTCGGAAGTATATTTTTTATTTGGCACACAAACAGTTGTACATTTTAAACAATCATAAAGACACAAAGACCGACAGACAAGTAGTTATAAAATTAAATAAAAGTGCAATAAATATTAAAAAATATATTTGTTAAGGAATTGGCGTCTGGAAAGTCTTATTTTTAATTTTAATAAATGGTGTATGCGAACAGTTACAACTTTTCAACTATTGCCTTCATCAAATCGGTAACGTGATTGGCCGCAGGAAATTCGATAATTTGATGGGAGGCAATGTCGTTAAATAAAAGGGTTCCTATGAACTGTCGCATTATTTGTTTTATCGCCACTTCTTTACGAAAAACTATTATGCCAACGTTTTTTTAAATGTTTCCGCTGTTTGGCATATTTTTACCACATCTGGCGAAGGATACAACAAACCACCTTGAACTTTTGCAATAATGAATTTGTGGACTAATGCATCAGCACAGACATCACAGTTATTTTTTTATTAATATCCGGGCAATGTTACCAGCAATATGGCCTATTGCTTGATTACTAAAATCAAAAAGTGCCCTCCTAGTTCCTCAATTTCTGAATTGCCCTGCATTACTTCGTATTGTGACAAATTTTGAAATATACTACTTCTATTTATCCTTTCAACAGCTGATGAACAGATTAATATTGATATTTCTTCTAACGCAATACAGTTGCCTCTTAGTATCTTTTAATTGCACATGGATTAATATTTTTTATAGGCAGATGTAAGTTGTCCGGCAGTTGGGGTATTGTTAGCTAAGTGATCTTGACTAAATTGATAAATTATAATAATTACGTTGCTATTCGAAACATTGATAATATTTTTGCAACAAAGTATATATTAGATTCAATCTAATACACCTCTTAAAATAAATTACGTGAATGAATAAAGCCGACCTTATACTTGGATTGTAATGTAATACTAAATAATAATATACAACGTGTAATGGAAATAACGCACATCCTCAGACACCCCAATTAGAAAACCTTGTTATTATCATAATGCATGCATTGAAATATTTTTTTTATTAGCCTAAACATTGTTTTTGATCGAAAGTATTAACTTCATTATAAGTAAAATGCGTGGTCACTACAAACCTGCGCACGCACACAATCACACGAAACGTTTGCTGTGGTAAACAAACGACAGCGAAATACGATACGGTCTATCATTTTTTAACATCGTTAGTGGCTATTGTGACTATCTTAATTTAATCATAATAATCATACCTAGTTAGCATTATTAATACATTATAAATTAAAGTATTAAAAGGGTATCAATGAGAGAATTAAAGAAGAACGGCGTGTTTAAAGTTGTAAATCATATTTTTTTTACAATAAAAGAATAACCAAATGACTCACAGGCTTATTGTCACTTGTTCGGCGTCCTCTGTTTAAAATGCTGACATCAGGTGTCCACCACCCGGCTTAAATATTCCTTTAGTTCACACACACACACAATGTTTCTTTTCACTGTTTCAAAAGCAGCTGATATCTTATTTTAACTCCCCGGCACTTGTTGTCTCGACACAATCAACTAGTGGTTTAATAGGTATGTCCCCATAAAGCAAAAGTCCAGGGGCGTCAAGTCAGGCGACCTAGGAGGCTACTGGACAGGACCGCCGTGATCGATCCAGCGCTCCTTGTATTCGACTTCACGATGATCTCGAACGTTCTACGTCAAACGCGCGTGGGCACCATCATGTTGATAATACACATTTTGTAAATAAACAAGTAAACTTGTTAAACATTTTTTTTCACTACACTCACAGAGAATCCAGGTAGATGACTAATTTTATTTATCTAAGCGCAACAATGGCCGCCCGGCCGGCCGGCGCTGTACCTACCAGCGCGGGCGACCGACGCGACGGTGACAAGTGAGACACATTACGTCTCGCTCTTTCCCGCTGTTAAAACGTAAGCGAAAGAAAGATGATAGATATTTTGGTGGTCAATTGTGTGTTATTGTCTTGTACCGGCTGTTATGTTGTATTAATGTGTGCGTTCCTGTACGTGGAACCACTAAACAAATGCATTTAAAAAGAAGCCGTTCTACGTTGACTTAAGGTTTATTTTCGTATATTTTGCCTTTTCAAAGCAATGAGTGACTATAATTTACGTAATTTTAATTATTTTAGGATTAAAAAAAAATGATATTAAAAATGTCAGAAATGGATTCAGTAGCTGATTCTGAACAAAGTACTTTCAAAATGTGCATTAAACTTGTTACATGTTGTATAATAATAACATATGCTACTACATACACACAACACCATCTAAGCAGAGTATATATGTACTATGGGTACTAGACAATGGATAAACATACATATATTATTATACTATATTTTATACGTACCTACATAAATATAATATTATACATAGAAACACCCACCCAAATAAACAATTAATTAAAATAAACATTTCGTAAATTATTTATTTACGTGTTTCGATATCAATCGATATCAATATGCGACTTGGCTACATCACTAAATGAGTAGCGCGGAATTTTCGAGAATGTTCTATTGAATAGAATCAATCCAAAATAAACTTTATCATCGTTGTATAAGATTCATTTTTACTAATCGTTCTATTAAATATTAGTTAATTGAAACAAATTAAGACTTTTATTGAAAACATTGAAAATTGTACTTACTGATGGTACGAAACACCTCCATTTTTAAGGTTTTTTCTCCTACTATCATTTTTTGCACTCCAAAACGGCACAAAACGGCATAGCTACAGAAATGTGAATGTGTCAAGAAACGAGCAACTCGACGCGATGTAAGAACGTGACTGGGGCCAGTTAAGCGTTACAACGCTTAATTGTGACACGCGTGCCACGCCTACATACCATTTCCAGTGTATTTTCTCTTCCGTGGTTGCAAATATTATAAGTAGCGATACGAGGGTCAAACTGAAAGTTCTTAGAAAATCAAAAACTGATTACATTAGCCAGTTATTAGTTTTATTATATCTTTTCAAAATATTGTCCATTGACGTCAGTACACCGCTGCATGCGATGGAACCACTGGGAAAAGCACTTTGCCCACTCGTCCTTAGGGGTCTCTTCAATGGCATCGCGATACGCAGCCACCGCTTCTTCAGCATTCATAAACCGCTTTCCTTTAAGTTTTTCTTTAATTTTTGGAAATAAATAAAAATCACAAGGCGCTAGGTCGGGGCTATACGGCGGGTGACCCAGTAATTCAACGTTTGATGTCGCCAAATAGTCGATCGTTCGCTTGGCGGTGTGTGACGAGGCGTTGTCGTGGTGAAGGAGGATCCTACTGCGAGGTCGTTTCTCTCGAACTTTTTCCAAGACAAGTGGCAAACAATTGGTAGTGTACCATTCTGCAGAAACTGTTTTTTGATCCTCTAACACAATTGTTGCGAAATGACCTATCCTTCCAAAGAACGAGGCCACCATTTTTTTTCCCGCACTTCGATGTCTCTTCACTTTAGTTGGCAACTCCTCGAAAGGAAACACCCACTGAGCAGATTGTCTTTTGGTTTCAGGATCATAACAGTAAATCCAGCTTTCGTCACCTGTTAGTATGTCGAACACAGCATTTGAGTTCGGAGAACGGAGGTGCCGTTAAATCTTTCAATCATTTTACGGCACCAATCCACACGATGGAGTTTTTGAGCCTTAGTCAAATTATGAGGTATCCACCGGGCGCAAAGCTTCCTGACCGCTAAATGTTCGTGGAGGATTTTGTGCACTTGACTCATACCGATGCCTAAGCTTGTCCGAATCTGCTGATAGGTCACTCTTTTGTCAGTCTCTATCATACGCCGCACAACACAGATGTTATTTTCAGTCGTCGCCGTAGAAGGCCGTCCCTCACGTACATCATCAGTGAGATTAGTGCGACCACGTTTAAACTCATTAAACCAGTTGTAAACAGTCGCACGAGATGGGGCTTCATCGTGAAAGGCCAATCGTAGTCTATCATAACTTTCTTGTTGACTTAAATGACATCGAAAGTCATAAAAAATCATTGCACGAAAATTTTCTCGTGTTAAATTCATGTTGACGTGACACAGACAATTTTTAATTTGCCGCCAAATCGTAAAACAAATGACAAATGAATGAAATATATACTCAGTAATATTGGCAAAGAGTTCTATTTTCAAATTTTAGAATTTTTTTTTTATTATATTGTTTATAAGTGGCCAGTTCTAAGAACTTTCAGTTTGACCCTCGTATTAAATAACAGAGGCGACATAGGGTCACCTTGTGCGATGCCCTGACCAGTACACTGGCTTATATAATAGTGTTCAATTCTAATATTTAAACTCCTTAAACTAAGAAAATTCCAGAGGTAATTACATATAATTACTAGCTAACCCGGCGGGCGGAAGCCCGTGCAGGTCAACTCATCTTTAGCATCACTGAGCTGCACTGACTTCTACTCCCTGCACCTGAGTCCGGTGCAGGGAGTGGCGAATGGTCTCAGGGGTAGCGCAGGTCGCGATGATCCCTAAGGCAAGGCTGGTGGACTATCCTTCTCGAGGTTGCCGCCCGTTCTTGGTCCAGTTCCTTCAGAAATGGATGCAACCAAAACCTCCAGCCGAAACACAAATAACAGGCACTTTACACACGCATACACACACACGTACACACATGCGCGCACACACACACATTCACTTACACATCTCTTCACCACGCCCCCTCGTGGCCGGGTGGGCTTGGGCCCGTAGTAAACAGTCACGGGTAAGAGAAGTTGACCACCTGCGCTAGGACCTGCGCAGTCGAGCGCCGTACGCGGGGATGACGGAGTCCTGGGGGGTTGAGCCGAGCGGCGCTGGCGGTAATGCGACCGTGAGGCAACACGCCCTCTTTGGTCCCGATTTCACGCTAAACGGTAGCCCCCGCTGTGAGCCGCAGCGGGGGAAATGGCCATCGTGTCCCGTCAGAGAGCCACAGGCTAGGGACGTGGGGTCCGCATCAGCAGTTGGAATTTATTTCGGCTGTTGATGTGGTGGGTGAAGGCTATACTGAAGGCGCAAGCGAGGGAAGACGGATGGAGTTGGTAACTCGGCTCCGACCTTTGACCCGAGCGGGCGCCCGATGTCGTGCTGTAAGCCAGCCTTGCGTTCCTATATCCCTCTGGTAATCCTAACGTCCGGTATGACGTTCCCTGTTGCGGGCTCCATGGAGGGTGGGAAGCCAGAGGGATGAAGTCTTTAAGTAAACGTATGGATACCGAAATCCTTTTTATTACCCCAACCGCGACGGGGACGGCGAAAGCTGTTCCCGCCGCCACAACCAAAACCATACAGATGGTCGACGCCGTGGCCCCGGCTGCAGGTGTCAAACCATCCCCCAAGGACGTGACTTCAGCGCTGGCTAACGCTAGTACTGGTCCCGTCCTTACAATCGTCAGCCCGTTTGAGATCAAGCGGGAAGATGACTCCTCCTTCGCGGGCTGGCAAGTGGTGAGTCACCGTAAGGGCAAGGGTAAGGGCAAGACCACCGGTCCTGTCCAACGCACGCCCACCACACAACCGAGTGGCCCCGCTGCTACCAGTTCCACGAAGAAAAAGAGGAACAACAAAAGCAAGAGACAGCGCATGGCAATTAGGCGGAAGGCTGAACAAGCCGCTGCTACTGCCGGTGCTGCCTCCACTAAAACAGCTGAGCAGGTTGCCGTCGCAGGTCCCAGCAATGTGACCAGCGCGCAGCCCACGCTCAGTAGCGAGGGGTGCACGAAGGCCGGAGGCAGTACGGGGAAGCCGCCTGCCGCCAAGCGGCGGGCTGGCCACCCTGGACGGCATCCAGCCCCAGCACCACCGGGAAACGCGGCAGGTAAAACTGCCGAAAACAAGGAAAGAGGTGAGGCCAAACGTGCTCTCAACGAGACCAGCTCGCCTCGAGGGGAGCACAAGAAGCCCCGCCTCGACTCCTCCAGGATACAAGGTAAGTCCTATGCACAGGCCTCCAAGGCGTCCCTGGGTGTTGCAGTAACATGCAAACGCACAGGGAACTTGCCGAAGGAGTTGGTGGACCAGGTACTCCGGGAGCTCCAAAAGAAGATCCTGAGTGATGCCTGGTCGACCAAAACCCCCAAACGCCCCGCTCCAGCGTTCACCGGGAAACCCGTGCACGCGGACGGGGTCCTCAAACTTTGGTGCGCCGACGAGGCAACGCGTACCTGGCTGACGGAGGCAGTCTCTCTCCTGGTCCCACCACCGGGCTTCGAACTGGAGGTCAGGGGCCAGGAAGAGACCCCGAAGAGAGTGCGGTGCGGCATTGTCGTACCCGACGAACAGGGGGTCTTAGACGACGTGCGCGACGTGGGTCGCGCTCTGGAGTTTCAGAACCCCTGGTTGGAGGTTGACAAATGGTCGATGCTGCACTCTGAAAGGCAGTCGGGTGGGTGGTTCCTAGTAGTGGGCGTCCCAGTAGAACAGGTCCCGATCCTGATGAAGAACGAGCGCCGCCTCGCGTTGGGGGTAGGTGCCGTCTACGTCAGGTTCCGGGACCCCTCAGGTAAGTTTGTCGACCATCCTCCGGACGACAACTCCACACGAGTCAAGCAGGACTCAAACACCAAGCCAGGGTGCGACGCAGAACCCGGCCCGTCAGAGCCGGCCGCGTCTGGCTCGGGGGCTGGCCCGTCAGCCGAGGGTAACTCGGAAGATGAGAGCCTGCTCCTGAGCCCGGTGCGGCGGGACGACGGGGTGGAGGCTGGCGACATCCTGGCCGGCCTAACGCAGCTGACGGTCGGGGAGGTGGGGACATCATCCAAAGATGAACCCTCTGCCTAGTGACGTCAGTTGCCTCCAAATCAACCTCCATCACAGCCAAACGGCCACTGCGCAACTGCGCAAATGGATGGAGGTCCAACAATCAGCCATCGTGCTCGTCCAGGAACCTTGGATAAGGGGTGGCCTCATCAGAGGCCTCTCCAGCCTGGGAGGTAAGATTTATTCTTCAACTGACCACACACATCCAAGAACCTGCATACTGACAACTAAAAACATCAGAGCCCAAGTTCTAACGGAGTTCTGTTCCAGAGACATCACAGCGATACAAATTGAAATAACACAGCAGCCAAGGAGTATAGCGGTTGTTTTCGCATCGGTCTACATGCCCGAGGCCGAAGACCCGCCACCGTTCGACCTCACGCGTCTGGTTAACCAGTGCGAGAGAACCAAAACGGAGGTCGTAATAGGAACGGACTCCAATGCCCACCACCAAATGTGGGGCATGAACTGCAATAACAACAGAGGTAAATCACTGGTTGAATACCTATTCACCACTAATCTTACCCTATTAAACACAGGTACGGAGCCCACCTTCGTCACAAGACGTAGTCAGACAATTATCGACTTAACTCTCGCAACAGAAGGAGCGGCTGAACGCATCAAGGGATGGCACGTCTCGAAAGAGGCATCGTGCTCAGACCACAGATGGATCAGCTTCTCTATGGAAGTCGTTATACAACCTACACAGCCACGCAGGAAACCACACAACACTGACAAAGCAAAGTATGTCCAATTACTTAAAGAGAAACTTACCCTTACTGCTATGCCGACGGTACTGGGTGACAATGAACAGATCGACGAGCAGGTATGTACACTGACGCAGTCGATTCTAGACAGCTACCACGCAGCATGCCCAGAAACCACTCTACCCTCAACCCCAGGTAAACAACCCTGGTGGGGCGCTGAGCTTGAACGCAAACGCAAGAAGGTAAGAAGGGCCCTTAACAGGGCAATGAACACAAGCGCGGACGCAGATTGGGACGCTTATAAAGCGGCCAAATCAAGCTACAAGAAATGCCTCAGATTCAGACGCACCATGGGATGGCGGAAATTCTGTGGGAGCATTGAATCTTGCCAACAAGCAAACCGGGTAAGGAAACTACTGGCTCAGCAACCGTTGGTTGCACCAGGTACTCTCCGTAAACCGGATAACACATACACCACATCGGAGGAGGAGACAAGACGCGTCCAACTAGAAACACACTTCCCAGGCTGCGTCCTCACCCCGGTAATAACGTGGCACGATACACCAACAGTGGCGACCGAACACGAGTGGAGACACGCAAACACCGTGGTCACAGAAGAAAAACTCCGATGGGCCATCGATAGCTTCCATCCCTTCAAAGCAGCCGGACTGGACGGCATCTTCCCTGGGTTATTACAATGGGGGGGTGAACCGGTCCGCAAAAGACTTCTGGCAATCATGAGGGCTAGCCTGGCCCTTAGATATGTACCGAAGAATTGGAGGGAAGTCAAACTAATTTTCATACCAAAACCAGGCAAAACAGACTACACAAATGCAAAGTCCTTCAGACCAATAAGCCTGACCTCCTTCATGCTTAAAGCCTTGGAAAGGCTATGCGAGAGGGAATTAAGAAGTGGGGCACTTAAACACCTACCCCTACATGCCAATCAACATGCATACAGCTCAGGGAAATCGACGGAATCGGCCTTACATCAGGTCGTGAACCAGATAGAAGCTGCTATACAACAAAAAAGCATCTGTCTGGGCACCTTCATTGACATAGAAGGAGCCTTTGACAAGACAAACTTCTCCAGTATAAGCAACGCCCTAGCCAGACATGGTGTGGATCAGATGCTCATACAGTGGATCCAAAACATGCTCAGCAAAAGAGTAGTGCGCCTGCACGGCGACTCCCAGACAGCCTTGATAACTAAAGGTTGCCCGCAGGGCGGTGTACTCTCCCCGCTATTGTGGAACTTAGTCATCAATGAACTCATAGACAAACTCAACGCGAGATATTTTTACACAATAGGATATGCAGATGATCTGACCATTCTCACCTCAGGTAAGGTAACTAGTACAGTGTACGACCTTACTCAACAGGCTCTACGCATAGTAGAGTGGTGGTGTAATGAGTACGAATTATCAGTAAACCCGAACAAGACCGAACTAGTTATGTTCACACACAAACGCGCGCTGTGTACTTACCGACTGCCCAGGCTATTCAACACAGAGCTCAAGCTGTCCACCGAGGTAAAGTACCTGGGAGTCACTCTTGACAGCAAATTGACATGGAACAGCCACATGGAAAATAAGCTCAATAAAGCCAGCATCGTCTTCTGGCAGTGCAAGAAGATGATAGGTAAACGATGGGGCCTATCCCCCAAAATTGTCTTATGGCTCTATAAGACAATAATACGTCCGATGATAAGCTACGGCGCAGTAGTGTGGTGGCCTCGGACCAACCTAACAACGGCCGCCAACAAGCTTCAAAAGCTTCAAAGACTTGCATGCCTAGCGGCCACGGGCTGCATGAAAACTACACCTACAGCGGCACTCGAAGTGTTGCTGGACTTGCCTCCATTGCACCTGTTCATACAACAGGAAGCAACGATGTCGGCAATCCGGCTAAGAGCACTGAAGCTCTGGAAAGACACTAACACACCGCACACTAGCAACTTAAACACACTCTTTAAAGAAGTTCCTCTCACACAAGCCATTGGCGACCGAATACCGAAACAATTTGTTTTCGATAAGAAATACAAAATCCAACTGTACGAGGATCTACACGAGGGAGCGGTTGGCCACAACGAGCTCACGATCTTCACAGATGGGTCTAAGACGGATACAGGTACGGGTTCAGGAGTATTCTCCGAGGACCTTAACATCAACATCGCAGCACCGCTGGGAGCCTACAACACGGTCTACCAGGCCGAATGTTTTGGCATAATCCTAGCTGCCACAGCAATCATGGCACGTGAGGTAAGGGAACGATCCATTAGGATCCTCTCAGATAGTAAGGCTGTCCTCTCAGCCCTCAAAAGCCATACTATCACCTCGGCACTCACGCTTGAATGCCACCAGAAACTAACAGAGGTAGGTAAACAAAACAAATTAACACTGCAATGGATCAAGGGCCACAGTGGCTCAAGAGGGAATGACGCAGCCGACGTACTTGCCAGAAGAGGGGCCACTTTAGAGGTGGTGGGACCCGAGCCCATTATTCCCCTCCCTTCTGGTTTTTATCGCAACCTGGTAAGGGATAGGACCAGGACCCAACACAACCAGTCCTGGATTGGTATTGAAACATGTAGGCAGGCCAAGGAGGCTCTTCCCGCAGTAGACGGTAAGATAGCCAAACAAATCCTCCGGCTGTCCAAACAACAACTGCGGACAGTCACGGCCGCCTACACAGGACACGGATTCTTTAATAAACACCTATTTACTATAGGTATCACCGACAGCCCGCTGTGCAGGGCCTGTATGGCAGCGGAGGAGACGGCAGCCCACCTGCTCCTCGACTGCCCTGAGGTCGCACAGTACAGGCAGCAGTACCTGACGAGATACAGCACCCTGAGGGAGGCAGTGGGCCACATCAAGAGTCTGCTGGCCTTCCTCGAAGAGCTGGGGTGGCTCGAATGAAGACACCATTCCCACCTGCACGCAAAATACACGCCAAGACGTGGAGTTGCGGAAACAGCCCGTGCCATCAAGTATCAAGTAGCTAACCCGGCAAACGTTGTTTTGCAAATTTATTTTTTTATTTTTTTGAAAAATAGATGTTGGCCTATTCTCATAGATACCGGATAAGCACAAAAAATTTCATCAAAATCGGTCAAGCCGTTTCGGAGGAGTATGGGAACAAAAACTGTGACACGAGAATTTTATATATAATTATTAGAACCGAGACCAATCTCGTCTAAAATTCTAAGTAATGAACTAATATTTATATTATTGTACGCGTTATCAATATCAAGAAAGCATGCCAAGGTGACCTTGTTTTGTGAAAAACCTGATTGGACCCTTGTTACTAAGCTAGTCAGACTATTTAGACATGATTTAGATTTTCTAAAACCCACCATATCTTGTGAGAAAATACCTTTTCTTTCACAAAATCATTCCAATCTCCGGTTAATGATCACATGAAATATGGTACATACGCAGGAGATTAGGCTAATAGGGCGAAGAGACGAAATTAAGGACGGATCTCGACCAGGTTTGGGAATCAGTACTATGCATATATCTCGCCATTGTATAGGTGTAAACCCAGAAGCTAAGAACTGATTAAATAGTGTTGCTAAAATATATTTGCCATTATTCGGTAATTGTTTTAACATAGAAAATGATACGAGGTCCATCCCTGGTGCAGTATCAGTATTTTTGATACATGTATCTAATTCATTAATAGAAATGGGCAACTCTAAATGATGGTTCGATGACATAAAATTGGGTTTAGCAGGGGTTACGTATGCGGGACATAAATTATTTAAAACTGATTCAGCTTTTGCTTTACTAATGAATGAATTTTGAATTTTGTTGCCCTTTAACCATTTCATCTTTCTCCACATTTCCACAGCTGATGTTACCTCATTTAGAGACTGACAAAACATGTGCCAACTGTTCGACGCGGCCTTCCTAATAAGTTTTTGAGTCTCCTTAATGCAACCCTTAAGATTTGATAAGTTAGATGGAGTAGGGTTTCTTCTAAACTTAGATAAAGCTAATCTTCTTTTCGCAACCGATTGGGATAAGCTAGGGGTCCAGTAAGGTTTTGGCGAAAATTTACTTGCTGGGTTTAAATTTATTTTAATAAAAGGTATATTTTCATCTGCTGCGTTATTAACGTGGTACACAAACTTATTGTAATCATGTTGTGGATCTGCTGTTAAATTAAAGTTCGCAAATACATTTTCAGGATGGTCTTTGTAAGTGGTCCAATTAGCTTGCTTAAAGTTACGTTTTTTAATAAAGTTTTGTTTATATGTGACAGCAGAAGAGATATTTATTATAAGGTGGTCACTTCCAAGACTCTCATTTGAAACTTGCCAGTTAAAAAAACATGCAATATCGGATGTGGCTAAAGATATATCCGGGGAGCTCTGTTGCAAATTATTAGCTACCAATTTTATGCGGGTATGGCTGCCGTCGTTTAGGGACACAAAGGTGCTTATTATTTATAGAATTGTAAATTTGTAATCCTCTAGTATCTGTTTTATATGACCAAGACAGATGATGACCATTCACATCCCCTAAAACTAGCGTTTTGCTATCAAATTGTTCAAATAAAACATCCCAATCATTTTGATTGGTATGTAACCATTGAGGGCAGTAAACACCGATAATATTTTTAATATATTTACGATTGTGAATTTTAACATATACTGTTTGTATATCTTAGTTATGATGTACTAAACCGCATAGCTCGGATTTGATGGATTTGTGAGTAAAAATGGCAACGCCACCGTAGTTGTCTACTCGGTCCGTTCTGTATATACAATAGTTATTTAATTTAAGCGAATACTCAGGATCCAGCCAGGTCTCACTAACTACGGCAACATGTATTTTATTTTGAAGTAAAAATTTTCGAATGTCAAAAGTTTAGGCTTAATACTTTGTGCGTTCTATTGCGCGATATTGATAATACTATTGATGATACTACTGGCCATTGAAAGACTTAACAATAGTATCTAATACATTTTTACAGATGGAATCATCTGAAAAATGGTTCATAATTGGTAGCGCCATCTACCTTCCTATCCATAACTAATCGCATCAACATCAAGCGTTCCACGTACAAGTGTGAGCGATACCATATTTCCGTCTCCCTCTACCCCACTCCCTGGAAGAGGCACTGCCTTCGCCTGATTCGTCGCCGCGATCGTGGACGCGAGGGACAGTCGAGAACATTCCGCTCGCTGAGAACGTGTCCGCGATACCGTACCGCGCCGCACCGTTGTATGTGATTTATTACCGCTTCCACCAAGGAAAACCCGCTCGCGAGTGAAGTGAAAACAAGCAGCTGCATCACGAAACCACCAGGAGACTGCCCTTCGGAAACGAAGAAGGTTGTATAAGGTTAGTGCCCTCCATCCTTGAAATATCCTATACCCACTCACAATCACCTCTCCCCGTATCCATCTCCTAGGCGGCGAAGAACCGCTATCCTCTCTATACAGTCCATTTCCTTCTCCAAGTCGCCTAGAACCCTACGGTTTCGGTGTAACGCCGAACCAATAATAGTTGTTATACCCCATTCCACAATTAGACCAATAATTTTCCTAGATTTTTCTGACCAATTATCATTGTTAGAACAAATAACACGCGCAAATTTCTTCAACATAGAATCAAATGTTCGGTCATCAACACACGATTGCGATGTAGACTGCTTTGCGCGTTCATTCATAAGCAAGTTATTATTATATACGTCTATATGGCTATCGACATGGCTTCGCCGGTGAGGGCGGCGGCGGCGCGAGCGCGAGCGACGACTAGGGCTGCGTTGGCTGCCATGCGTTGTCTCCGCGGCCACTTCAGTACTTGTGTGTTCGCCGGCGCATGCACGCGTCTCGTCCTCCTCCGTATGCGACTCCGATGACGACTCCGACGATTTTGAGTTTAGTTCATAGGCAATTTGTTCCGTAGAATTCCGTTGCTTCCTTTTCGTAGGTGTATCTTTGGCCACGTTTGAAGTGTTGTGTTGATTTGCTAATACAGCTGCATATGACATAGGGCTTGATGTAATGTGATTTAATGGCGCCGGCGACTTGTTTTTATCGTTGTTAGTTGGCATCGCTGTTTCATTGGATCTCGGGGAAAATGGAGGTACATACATCGTTAGTGCCTTACGATATGTGCAGTTGAAATCGGACATTATAGCTCTTATTTTCCTTTCTTTGATGTACGCTGGGCACGATTTTACCAACGACATGTGATTGCCGTTGCAGTTGACACATAATATAAATTGGGTGGGCTTGCAGTTAGCGTGATTTTTACCGCACTTAGGGCATACTATTTTTAATGATGGGCAAAGTTTTACCTTGTGTCCGAAACGCCAGCATCGAGAACATTGCGTTACTGGGAACACATAGGGTTCAACGTTAACTATCAAGTTAAATAATTTAATATACCGAGGGACTGAACTTCCTTTAAAACATAATCGCACTGTTTCAGATGGGGTCCACCCAGACTCAGAATTTTTGCGGTTTAGTCTCTTGGCAGATATTATTTCACATTAATTGCTACTTTTTAAACATTCTAGCAGGTCAGCTTCAGTTAAATCGATATCTATGTCTCTTATAATACCGTATGACGCATTAACGACCCAGCTCCTTTGTATTCTCCATTCTTTATCTATCAGTGTTTGACATGTGATTAACTTTTCTGCATTGAATTCGTTATCGAAACTGACTATGCCTTTATAGGCATTAACACACTTAACACGCTGTATTCCTGGTATATTTTCGCTCGAAAATAATTTTGCTAGTGCGAATTGCTTTGGTAATTTCTCTTTGTTAGAAGCACAGACATCAATGCTTTCCTTTTTCCTTCTTTTATCATCACCCACTACTCTCCAGTGCCCATCTTCTTTCACACCGCCTTCGTCTAAATTGTGTAAGTTCTCCTCATTGTTGTATATATTTTCATCCTGTGTAAATGCCTCATCCATGCCACTTCCCTCCATACTTATGTTGTCCTCAGCTCCCCTATCATTCTGCGTAATATCTTGACTCATACTGCACTGTCTGTTACCGCGCTGCGCGCTGTTCTTTGCCGGTAAGTTTTGTAGAGAACGAAAAGAGAATATTTGCACCGAACACGAAACACGTCCTACCCACTCATAGAGAGAATAGACACGTGCCAAGTAAACTTATTGATTTTTGTATCTGCTTCATACGCTTGTAATCCAATATTTGGTCGGTACACACACGCAAAGTGTTTGACTACGGGCGTCAGGCCCATATGCAAACAGAGTTGGCTTTTATCCACAATTTTTAATCCCTAAGCCGATGTTAGAAATATTTATTTACATGTGGGAAAGCCGGTAAAATACATGCATTGTACTATTTACCAACCCATACAGATAAAAAATAAGGATTTATTCGATGGATAGGTAGAAACTCTTTATTGTACACCAGAAAAAACACAAATACAGGTATTAAATACAAAACTTAAGTCTAGTGGTACAAGGGTGGTCTTATCGTAAAATGCGATATCGTCCAGACAACCAAGAATGGAATACAATGATTGAGTGACTGAGAGAATGGGTAGATTATGGTGTGCTTTATGAAACAGTGTATTTATAGGAGCTCAGCAAGGCTAATAACAATACTATTTACTTACATACTAATATTACCAAATACATAAAATTACAATATCAGTGCAAGTTTAAAACAGTAGTCAAGAAATATCTGTCAAGTAGTGATTGGTGACAAGTTTCTTAAATACTGTCAATGAATGAGGCTGAGATATGAAATACCTAAGTGTCATTTTTCTATCGTGTCTCTCACGAGTGACTTTGGAAATACCCAAGTAAAGGACAGATTCATAACAACCAGATTCAATATGTGGTTTACACAAAGTATTGTCTTACGTAGGGATCGAACCAAAAACACTTAGCCTAGCGCTATATGACGAAGCAACGCTCAAACCACTACGCCATTTGCACTGTCAATCAGAATTTATATAGCAATCTAGGAATTCTGCATAAAAACACGGATTTAATGTTTGCCGATTGGTAGTATAAGAAATATTTTAAACTTTTTCTGATTTAATATGAAGTATAGAACTGGATAATTTGTCTTGCTTTTACATGTATTTGCTTAGGGTTATATTGTATACTAAAGAATAAAGTTAAATGAATATTTTTGTAAGTAGAAACTTATCAGCCGGCAAATTCATCGCCCACGTCAACATTTACATTCGTTAATATCTTATTACTTTCAATAGCAAAAACGAAATGTTTTTGCTATTGAAAGTAATAATTTTGTTTTCAACGAAAATGTTTCCAAGTTCTCTTTCACAAATCGTAAATATTTAGATATACATATATATATGTTGGATAGTAAAACAATACGTAGCACTACTTTCTGTTCTGTGACATAACTCTAAAGCCGATTCCGAGCGGCACATCAAGAAGAACGCGAGTAATATCGCCAAGTTATTTTGCTGACGATGTAAGAAGATTGCCTCGTGTATTGTTGTTTTAATATTATACTCGTAAATACTACGAACTACACAACATGTTACACTAAGTTATATCACGCAATAGACGCAACAATAAACACTGGTTACATTATTCTAAGTCGACAAAAATACGCCACAGTCGCAAAACCGGCACATTTTGACATAGAGATATCTTTATCTCAAGCTGATTTATGTAATACGCTCTACAAGTAAAATAATACGCTCTACAGTCTTGCATTGGAAACCTAAGCCATAAGTACTGATCTTGTTTCGATTGAACTGGGATCATTTACAGGCAGAATTAAAAGTCTCACGATGCGTGTTACTGTGATGAAGGGTTTCAATACAAAAATATAATTCCATCAACCACATATACAAAAAATATTTTAAAAATTGTATCAACCTGGTGCATCAAAATATACAAGGGTTGATGAGCAAGGAGTTAGAATTGGAATTGTTTATGAACTGTAACAATATTGATATTTTATGCATTACAGAACATTGGCTAAGAAGCCACCAGTTCATATTCAATTTTAATAACCACCAGGTTGTAAGCTCGTTCAGTAGAGAAAATTTTATGCATGGTGGCTCGTTAATCATAGCAAGTAAATTTCTAAAATTTAAAGAAAGGACTGACATTGTGAGCCTCTCTGTTGAGCGAGTAGTAGAGATTACATGTGTTGAGTTTGAGAAGCTCATTGTTATGAGTGTATACAAACCTCCATGTGCACCATTTGAAAGTTTTTTAGTTATTATGGAGGATGCTCTAAGTAAAGTTTGTAATTGCCGTAAAACGGTTGCTATTTGTGGAGACTTTAACATTAACATATTAGAAAAATGCTCTTCAACTATCAGTTTTTTAAATTTATTTAAGTCATACAATTTATGTCATAATTTCTATGAACCAACTAGAGTGACTGCCACAAGTGGTACTTGTATTGATAATATATTTACTAGTATAAAACCAATACACAAATCTTTGATTAATATGCTTCAGCCAGATCACAGTGGGCAGTTAATCTGTTGTCCAAGAGAATGTCCGAGAGACCAGAGAAAAATTGTTAAATATATACCAATAAATGAGAATCGACTTAAAACTTTTAAAAACAATTTATCTCGAAAAATGCGTTGGTTGCGTCATCATGACCATCCGGATCAGTTATATAATTCTTTATTTAAATTAATTAATGACGAATTTCAAACCGTATTTTCATCCAAAAAATTAAATGTAACTGACCGTCTGATGTTTAGTGATTGGGCAACTGAAGGTATTCATAAAAGCCGGATTAGGTTATATGAACTGTATAATGAAAAGTCTTATAATAATAGTCAGACCTTTATTAATTACGTAAGAAAATATTCCAAAATATTTAGACAAGCTTGTAACACGGCAAAATCTATTTATCTGAGAAACAAAATAAAATTATCAGAAAACACTATAAAGGCTACCTGGAATGTCATCAACAATGAAACTGGCAGAGCCAAAGCACGCAGCTGCGACTACCTTTTAAAAATCAATAATGTGAGTATTTCAGAGGATCTGGAAGTTGCGACAGAATTTGAGAATTTCTTTGTTAATATACCTATAGTGACAACAAAGTCGCTCAACTCATCTTCCATGTCTGCTGAAATGCTTCTTAGGGACTGCGTGCCAGAATGTGATGCAGCCTTTGAATTCACTTTTGTTACTACTGACGATATTCCTAAACAATTTAAAACTTTAAATATGAAAAAGACAATGGATTTGTGGGGACTGTCAGTGAAGACTACTTCATCTATTATTAGCATAATTGCTCCACATCTTGCAGCGGTATTCAATGGTTGCGTTGCTTCTGGAATATTTCCTGACTTAATGAAATATAGTAAAGTTATACCTTTATTTAAATCTGGTGACACAACCGACCCTTCTAATTTTCGACCTATTTCTGTATTGCCGACACTTAGTAAAATTTTTGAAAAATTAATTCTTAGTCAGTTGCTTAGTTATTTTAATAGACATAATCTACTCCACGAGAAACAGTTCGGATTTACGAGGGGTCGTTCGACTACTGACGCAGGAGTTGAGCTACTCAAAAGCATATTTGCAGCTTGGGAGAAGTCGCAAGATGCATTAGGTATTTTTTGCGACTTGTCAAAAGCGTTTGATTGTGTACATCATGACACTCAGGTCAGAAAATTGTATCATTACGGCGTTAGGAACAAAGCTCTCGATCTTCGGTTTCTTACTTGGGCAAGAGAATCCAGAAGGTCCAGATCAATGACAAGACATCTCCAGGTTCTGCCTTGAAAATGGAAGTCCCGCAGGGGTCAATCCTCGGACCATTTCTTTTTTTGATTTATATTAACGATCTACCTTATGATGTAAAAAAGAATCATGAGATTGTGTTGTTCGCGGATGATACCTCCTTAATTTTTAATATTAGACGACAACAGATAAATTTTGACGAAGTAAACAATGCACTCTCTAAAGTTGTTAATTGGTTTAATGTAAATAATTTATTACTTAATGATAAGAAAACCAAACTATTAAAATTCTCAATGCCCAATGTTAAACAGATGGAAACCAATGTACAACTTAAGGAATCCAGAATTGAGCCCGTCGGGACAACTATGTTTCTAGGTATTATGCTTGATACCAAACTCCAATGGAGCCCGCATATAGAAAGACTTTCGGGCAAACTTAGTTCTGCAGCTTATGCAGTTAGGACAATTAGACGCCTTACAGATATAGATACAGCTAGAATGGTTTATTTCAGTTACTTTCATAGTATCATGTCTTATGGGATTCTTCTCTGGGGGAATACTGCAGACCTTAACACGATATTCGTTCTGCAGAAAAGAGCAATAAGGGGAATTTACAACCTCGGTCCTCGTATTTCTCTAAGAAGGAAGTTCAGTGAGATAGGCATTCTAACTGTTGTATCGCAATATATATACGATAATCTGTTATATGTCCACAAGAATATTAACAAATTTAGTAAAAAAAGTGATCTTCACACTGTAAATACTAGACATAAGTATAATCTTGTAGTTCATAGCACCCGCCTCCACAAAATAAGTAGTTGTTTTATGGGGCAGTGTATACGCTTTTATAACAAGCTCCCTCTTAGTATAAGAAATTTAACAATAAATAAATTTAAGATAATTGTTAAAACTAAATTGTGTTTAAAAGCATATTATAAAATTTCCGATTATATAGACGACAAAAATGCTTGGGATTGAGCTGCTCTAATTCAACATATTTAAAAATATAAACTTGTACAATTGCTAAATTTAAAATTGACGTTTCGTAAGCACTTTATACAAAGTTTACACGAAATAAAGTATCATTTCATTTCATTTCAAAAAATACGCACCGAATATTTGGATGTAACAAATGACATCGTTCTACCTGTGTCCACGGTCGTTTACAACTGACATTATGGAGCAATATCATCGTAGTATCAGGCCATATGTCTCGTTACTGATAACCGGAGGCTCAATATTGAGACCGTGCACGACAGTAGCGCCACCTAGCATGCGCAACTATTCGGGATTATGCCAAATAATGACATATCAGTATTTTATTGCTTTCTAGTAATTATAGTAAATTAAAGATAAATAAAATGACGAAGTGGTATTTTTACTATCAACGGTCATCCACTGCTGTCGGTATTTCAATTCCGAATTCAGTCCAGCCAATAATAACTCTTGTATTGATGTAATCTGGACTGAAACACTTGGTCATTGTTGCTTCTACGGTGGCTCTATTCGTCCAAAAGATTAAATTAGTAGTTGCACAAGCTAGATTTTGTAAGATCAAATGAAATATTCGTGAGATTGTGGTTCTGCTGTTTACCAAATAATACACTCAATGCTGAAAATGTCATGCCAGTTTTCATTTTTATAAAAAATAAGAAGTCGGTATTTAATGGAAACTGTACATTTTTTTATAATAATATGTAGTTAATCTTGTTAATAAAAACTGCAAACTGCTAAATGACACACCAGCAAAGATCTAGGAGTTCTTGATCATTTTTATTGATGAAATACCAACAAATTATTGACTTTTTGTTTCGGTACATTGATTATCATACAATATTTTGTCAGTGCAACAGCTTTTATCTTTAATTCTTGCATTATTTATTGCCAACATTTTTGAAGTTCCAGTTAGTATAAGAGTGATCACTATAAATGAATCTATTACAAATAATGGTTGTTTCTTTTAAATTCGATTCAGAAAACTGATCGATTTGGCATCCTTGATCAGCCACACGAGGTTCCATTTGATTAAATTCATTTTCATCTTCAACTCTTACTCTTGATTTGATGTGATATCGAAGACTTTTGTGGTACTACGTTTTATAAAACGTGTATATCTAGCTTACACCTGTGACTGTCTAACTTTCTTCTGTCAATATATTTGAGGGAATATCGTAGGAACATAACTTGGACTTGTTTGCACGTCAGATTTTTTGCCTCCAATAAAATATTCACTACAAATTGTGTCGTGACTTCTTGGAGTCCATGGCGAGCCATCAACACTGAAAAATAAAACATTAATTAATATAACATAAAATACAGAACAAATAAAAATAGTTTATTTATTAAGTATCGTATCTAATCTTTCTTTGATCTAATTTCCACTCTACTGTTGGAAAAATATAAAATTTACATAGACTATTTGTGCCGTTATTTTTGCAGTCCACATCACAACAACAATTATGACCCATTTCAAAGATGATAATATTTAAGATCAAGAATTAAATTATCAGATAATGTATTTGTTATGAGAAAATTCAAATCAAAAATCAAATTTACTTCCCGAATAGTTACGGATTTCTGCCACGGCATGCGCTGCGATCGTTTTAGCTACCCCCTCCATGCACTTCGCACGTAGCGAATAGAAGACGTCCCATTACGTTGTATTTTGTTCGAATGGCACAATATTTGTTGAGCGATGTTTGAAGATTACAGCGTTATTTGTCTGTTCCACGTATCGTTTAATGATAAAATTGTAGAGACATTTTACTCAGTACTTGCAATTTATTTTGTAGTTAGACAGTTGTACTCGAATCTATTATTTATTTATTGTCTCTATTTGTAGGCTAAGAAACTGTTTGTGGCAATGATGCCTCAAACAAGTGTTTTTAATGTAATTTAGTTCATGTATTAGGTGAAGAGTATGGTATAAAATGTAGTCATGTCGCTGTTCTGTCAAATTAATTTGTCACAGCACTACCTCATAGCGCATGTAATATATGCATTGTCGCTACGAGATAACGGATTTAACATAGGCTGGCTATAAGCTTTGAGAGTGGATTGTTAAAAGCATTCGTTTGTTTTCTATTTATAGAGTTTCTGTGTACATCTACCAATACTGACGTGTGCTTTACCGTTTACGAATGTTTGTTTGCAAAGTTTATGATAATAATACAGCCCAGTAATTATATTTACTATTAAAACTGATTCGACATCTTAGCGCTATCCCGTTTACGACCTAAGACCTTCTCCTTAAGCCCCGAGATCCACGCTTTCTTTTTAAAGATTATCGCACATATCGATTGTTTGTACAGTAGAGTTTTTAATTAAACTTGAAACAACTTTTAGTAAAAGTTATAATCTGTTGACTATAAAATACAATTCACAGTTATAGCAGTGGTGTCACGATAACTTAATCCACGCAGTCATTATTAGAATATTCAGTTGGCGTGACAAGCTGACACGCTATAGACAGACGCAGATAAATTGCTCAAATATGTTGCAATCTAAAGTTTAATTGAGCCGATATATGTAGCTCATGTCACCATATTTCGAATCATAATATTTTGCAGCTAAAAATATCACTCACTAAATAGTGACAAAAAATACGAGTTCAGTGATATAAAAGATTTTCTTAAAGTAGTTATAGAGATGTTAATACATCTTTGTATTATAATTACTTCAAAGAATATCGTATTTATAATGGCCAAAACTTAGGTCATCTTGTGGGCTACGCATTAAATATACATAATTATATACCTAGTAAATGGCCAGCTGCATCTAACACGAGTATTCTTAATTCCAATTTCGTTTCAACTGGCTTTTTGATCTAATGGCTAGTGACTGCTAAGCTCGTAAGTTGGATTCCCGCCAGAACCAATCTTTTTATGATGAGCAAGATTTTCTTATCTCTGTCTGGGTGAAATTTATGTACCTACGTGTTTAAAAAATAAAAAGATTGTTTATCGGTTATCTGGATGCGATAGTAAAAACTCTGCTCAGTTTGTGACCAGATGACAGCATGTGAGTTGTCTCAAGACTTCTATGCACCTGATAACTCCCACATAGTCATTAATCTACACATCCTTTATAACTTCAATACGCAATGTCTGTAACAATTTAGGTAATCCTAACTAGTATCTTTATAGAACAATACCTACACTAACGTGTGCAAATTGTTACAGATATTGCATCTTTATAGAACAATCCAATATCACTTGGTTGGTTACCCTGATATTCACAATCCAATTCACAATCCTTTAGGTCACCGACGTGGGAAACAATGTTTGGTGCCTAAATACCTATTGTTCGAGTTAGTTGATCAAGCGTCATAAACTGAGCTGTATTCAGCCAACTGAGCCGCTTAAGTTCGGCAAGCCGTAAAGTTGAAGACGATTTGAATTAATGAGAATAGAATTATTTAATGTCGCTTGCAAGTTTGTTGCTCGTAGCACATAGAATGTACGTGGTAGAATAATTTAGAATTTGACTCACTATGTAGTGAATATACAGTCTCTACGTGGAATGTAAAGAAAAAATCTATCCAAATCCTTAAATAATAGAAACATATCCCAAGGGAAACGTACGGCACGATAAGGTAGAGATAGCGTAGCAGAGAGACCAGCAGACTGCTACGTAAAGGCTCTGGAGTTTATGATCCGCAAAAATGACTCATTGGAATGATGAGCAGATTGATTTGTTGATTACCACTTGCTCAACGGTGAAGGAAAATATTGTGAGGTTATATGCATTTCTTAAAGTTCTCCATAAGGTACTGGTAAGACCTGTCATGTAAAGTCTGCCGATCTGCACCGAGCCAGTGTGATGAACTATGACCTAACCGTCGGCATGGTAACAATAGGCTCGTGCCCAGCAGTATGACAGTATTTATATAGGGCTAGTTACGACGAAATCAATTCCTGTGCGCCTTTAAATAATTAATAACATCTAAAGTAGTGACAATGAGACACGCGGTAATGTAATGACATCACATTATGCCGAGCAGATTGCGCGTCCACCGCGCCTCAACAACCTCGCTAGCTGACGACTGAATAATATTATTTAATGACAACCATGCGACCTGTTTCCAACGTGTGAATTCATTTGGAAGTGCGGATTTGAATTTATGATGTTTTGATTTCCATACATAGATAACGTGGTGACTATCGATATGTACGCTAAAGCCTATGGGAATGGACTTTAGGCAATATTATATCATGTAGGTATAGGTATAAATCTAGCATGTATACGGCTTGGTGCATACGGAGCAGTGTGACTTTTGTATGTGAGCAAAAAATATACACATTTAAAGTCATTCAGCGAGCTATCAAGAGGCTATGAGGATATAATTCGAAGTGAAGTGATACGAAAGAGAACCAAAGTGATCGACATACCACAGAACGTTAGCAAGCGGAAGAGGCAGTGGACCGTGTCACAGTTACATTTGTCGAAGAACACTTGTTGTTCATTTCATTTTATTTCACTAAAATGAAATGAAATGATTCTTTATTTCGTGTTAACTTTGTTTAAAGAGCTTACGAAATGTCAATTTTAAATTTATCAGTTTGTACAAGTTTATATTTTTATGTTGAATTAGAGCAGCTCAATCCCAAACATTTTTGTTGTCTATATAATCTGAAATTTTATAATATGCTTTTAAACACAATTTAGTTTTAACAATAATCTTAAATTTTTTTATTGTTAAATTTCTTATATTAAGAGGGAGCTTGTCATAAACGCGTATACACTGCCCCATAAAACAGTTACTTATTTTGTAGAGGCGGGTGCTATGAACTACAAGATTATACTTATGTCTATTATTTACAGTGTGAAGATCACTTTTTTTACTAAATTTGTCAATATTCTTGTGGACATATAACGGATTATCTTATATGTTTTGCGATACAACAGTTAGAATGACTCTAAACTAACTCACTAAACTTTTCTTTCTCTTAGAGAAACACGAGGACCGAGGATGTAAATTCCCCTTATTGCTCTTTTCTGCAGAACGAATATTGTGTTAAGGTCTGCAGCATTGCCCAAGAGAAGAATCCCTTAAGACATAATACTATGAAAGTAACTAACATTTTTCTTTTATCTTTACTATGAAAATAAACCATTCTAGCTGTATCTATATCTATAAGGCGTCTAATAGGGTAGTTTCCAGGGTCAAAATAATTACACTTTATTTAGTTCGTATTTTAGATTATAAAAAAATATTGGACACGTATTTTTCTCTTTTAGATTAAATAAAAATAACAAAGATATAGCCCATTAAAATTACGTGTGACGTCATCTAGTGCGAAAAAATGCAGCACGGCGTGACTTTATACGTAACTTTAATGAGCTATATCTTGGTCATTTTTGGTTTAATTTACAAATAAAAATATACGAATCGCTTATTTTTGAATAATCTAAAAGACGGACATATAAATTTTTTTTCGTCAACTAGCCTATTGTCTTAACTGCATGCTGCAGAACTAAGTTTGCCCGAAAGTCTTTCTACATGCAGACCCCATTGAAGCTTGGTATCAAGCATAATATAAACGGTAATTTGTGTAGTCGTGTCCTATAGTGAACACCGCGCCTTGATAGCCAAACGTTGTACCAGATAGGTGAAATGACGTTATACCCAAAGTGGTGTGCCATCGGAGCGAACTATAACCTAGAGGCTGCTACATACAGAAAGCTACCGAGTATCATTCCAGTTGTGTCAGTCTGTAGACCGATCACACACAAGTAGCAAGTTGCAACCCGCGCGGCCATGCCGGCGGTTCCTTTGTGCGGCAAAGCCGGCGGCTGCACGCGGTTTGGCCAGCGGCAATGTGTGTAAGAGCCTTAGCAGAGGATAACGGCAGGCTGACGATTGAAAGTTTCTTTAGGATATAAATGATCAGAACTGAAGTGAATATCGAATTTTGACCGCCACAGAACCACTAACTTTGACAATGTTGAAACAATTATAATGTGTGTATTTAAAAGGTAGTCAGTCTTTTTCAGTGTATTCCACGTATAGGTCACAAGCTGTATTTCCCAGAAGCCGATTATAGTGTACCGGCAATCTCTAAACTGGGCTATAACTGGACAATTTCTAATAGAAAACTTGATAACACTTTGGCCGAGAATTGAGTTAGAGCTTACACAATAAGCCGCCTCGTCTACGTACGTACTTCTAAATTGATAGAAATGTATGAAATAGTAGATATTTTAATGTAATACTGCTTATTTTCTTTCATGAGTCGGTTGCTGTTTAATAGAATATAATATATTTTAGTGTCATCATGCTCAGAATCACCTCTGAGATGTTTACACTAGGAACGATATCCCGGTTCGACCCAGCATTTTTGTCTTAGAGAGCCGGCCCAGTTGGCTGAGCACAGATTCGACAGAATACTTATAACATTTTTCACAGAGCGACCTGCCGTCTGACCATACAACTGTGTTGTACTACAACTTTTAACCTGAACAGAAATAGAACCTTTGAAAATCGCAGCACGATGCTACAAACATCGCTACAGATTTTTTTTAATATAGATCTGAAATAGGAAATATAATAGGAAAACTCAAATATATAAAATAATAACATAAAATGGCAAACAAAATATCCCGATAAGCGGCAATAGTCTCGCCACCTATTACGTGGGATCAAAACACTGGCGAAAAGTGGGCGTTTAATATGCCTCTGCCTACCCCTTCGGGGAAACAGGCAGAGCCTATGTATGTATGTATAACATAAAATAATAATAATCTGCATGTCCCAAAGAACGTGTATTTTTAAATGGAAAAGCCTATCTTCGTTGTTCGAAAGCCCCGAAAACTGGACAATCGAATTCTCTAAAATGACGTAGCTTTGATTGATAGGCGATTCTCTTGTTTTCCAAACAAGAAAAAATTATTGCATTCACAATGAACGCAGCAATGAATATCGTTGAACTGAAATGAGAAAAACAAATGTATGGAGATGACAATCGCTTTAAAAAAAACATTTTTTCACAAATTGTTTTGTCCTCATACACTGTATGAATTTCTGATAATACATTAAATTGTTTTAAGTTGATTGGCTCTGTGCAACGAACTGACTGCACCGTTTGCGAATAACAAATTCCGAGTATGGAAGGAACAATATTCTTTACTCTGATTGATCTATTGGGAGAGATCGTTGACCCTTTCGTAATCGAAAACATTGTGAAAATACCTCCTTCGTGGCCAGCCAGATTAAGTGACCGTTAGAAACGACTAGGTTTTTATAAGTGAAATCAAAGTAAGGTTACACTGTCTTAGATAATTGATTACAAGCTTTTTTTCCCCTCTTTGCCTACCAGAAGAAACTAAGTTTCATACTAACCCCTAATCTGTCCCCTAGGAGGGAACAATACAAAAAACCTTTCCTTAGTGTTCAAGTGTTCAACTACAATCCTCAAGTAATGCTCATGACAAATTTCAGCTTTTTGCCATTAGTAGTTTACGGCTGTGTCTTGTCTATCAGCCAGTACCACAAGAATTGTATAAATACCTACAGATTGACAAAAATCTCTAAAGCTAACTGCGAAGAATCAAATAGCTATCGAAGCATTTAGGTGCCAGCAACATTTAGTACACCAGTCACGTTCAAGCGAACCTTTTAAAAATCGGTAACCTTATTTAGGAAAATCGCATTTTCTGTTAGTTCCGTAGTCTGACTGTTAGTCACACACTAATGTATACATTTAAGTTCTAAATAAACTTAAATGTCTAAAATAGTGTGAGATAATACTAATAGCTCAGTAATTTGCATTCTACAAATATAATAATTACTAAGTAGGTACCTGCTAAGTTTATTTTAACGAAATCCTTTAGTGCCTATTGCGGCAAGAATAGACTTTGCTAATAATAAACCCCTCTACAGAAGACTGACGTCATAATAAGGCAATGACAGTATCGAATGCATTTCGTTCCTTAAATATAAGCGCTAGAAAGCATTCTCTTCAATTACTTTCTAGCAGTTCTAGCATATGAACATAATAAAATTAACCTTTCATCGTCTAATGTTCCGTTAGCTCTAATAACTGAATGCTAAAAAAACTTATATTGAGCAATATTTCAATTTCGTGCTTAAAATTTGCTTATTTAACCAAAATTGCCAGAAAACAAACGATTTTAGTTACCTATTTAGGATTCGAGGCTAAAATTTATCTAAAATAACAATCTGTCAAGTTATTTAAATGTCTTGAATCTCGAGACTAGATCTAGAGACAAGGCAGGCTTAAGTCTTATCCAGACATTTTATTCCTCAAGGCTCAAGAAATACAAGGTTCTAGTTTAACTTCTTAATAATGAAATTGAACATCTATAACCGTCTGATGGTTGTTATGATTATTGTTCAATGTTTCTTAATATTCAAGGAGTTCTAGTGTTGAGTTGAAGATTAATTAATTTAAGATTGTTGTCTTATTTACGATATAAATGTTTGTAGAGTTCTTATTGTCTTTAGACAGGTTCAGTGCTATAACACATTTTCAGAGTGCCTCGATTAATGATGTTTCAGCTACAATGTTCTACACCCTGAAATTTCCCGAATACACGTAGCACCCGATGGTGCGGAAAAAACACCGCACTCACAACCTCTCGTTTATAAATTTGTGAAACAGGGATTCACCAACTGTGCCACGATGCACTGGCGGCGAGCTATAATCAATTCTGCGCAGAGAACATTTATTTTGCATGCGGATGGCACACGAAAACTCAAATATTTAGTTAGCGAGAGCTGAAATATCAAACCATAACTTGAACGCACAGACGCCTATGAAAGACGGCCGTATATATTTTTTTATTGTGATATAATCTTCCTCAATAGCGTGCAAATGTATTTCAATATTTGAAAGGTTGCTCGCTGCCCCGAGATTAACATCCAATAGCTAATAATTCTGGAACTCAGATAATAATATTTCGAATAAACCCGGGGCGTCAGTTTAAAAGAATTGGGACGGACTTAATGCGAAATAAATTTTGTTTTTGAACAAAAGTTTGAATATTTTCGTCTGAAGTACGGATTGAGTGAGGAAAAGCCAGTGTAGTGATGGTGTATTGATTGTTGCGTGGTATCCACCAATATTGCAGTTATGGTTGCGTTCGGCTACTCACTTAAAATTGCTCGCGTAATTATCCATCCAGCTAAGGTGCTTGCGGTTATAACTCGGCCTGAGCTACCGTTTAGATATTGCTTAACATGCGAGCGAGCTTTAACCAATTTAGGAGCTTTATCCTGGTTTTATTTATGCGTATGAATGTTTAATGAGTGTCGATTGATATAGATAAAATATTATATAACAATGAAACTGTGCATTGTGTAAAACACATGATAAAAACAATACACTTTTTCATAGCATTAAGTAGGAGTTACGATGTTTCAAAAATTTTCGCTAATAATATTAAACGTTTGTTCAAAATCAATGTTTAAAATCCGATATTATGGTTTCCTCCACATTGCACACAAATATTTTCATTATTTATATAGCAGCGTCTTTAACGTTTTACAATCAGGCATTAATGTATGCAAGACATTCTACTGGGGAGACCAACACATTGCTGCAAAGATCGAGAATGCTTCAATCCACGGCGCGACCCATTGACGTGACGAAGATATGTGCGTGAGTCATCCTAAGACTACAGAACAAAAGGCAGACAGAGCGCGCGGAACACTTGCGTGAGGCCACTAAAGCAAATACAAAATTGAAAAGCGAATACAAACTCGGCTCAGTGCGCTGCGAAGCATCGCACAGTTCACACGCCACGATCAATCCAGCTTTTAAATTCATAAAAAGCCGTCTTGCGTTTTTAAACATTGTAGAAGTTGTTTCCAAAAGTAAAAACGGGAAGATGGAAAATATTTTTACAGATAACTATGGATTATTTGACTGTTTTATAATATTATTTCGATAAAATTCGTATTTCTGCAGAAAATATGTAAGTGTTGCCAGTTTACGTCGACGCCGTTTTCCCTGAATTAGGGAAAATGCACTTTTCAATTGATTATGTAATAATGATTGTCATGTTTTAATGAAAAATACATTAACGTAATGTAAAAGTGTATTGTGGATTATCTTTTTTCTTATAATATAGTAATAGAATTTCCATTAGTATATACATTGTTTTGAGTTCGATCCCCAAACGATCCAAATATTCGTGTACACATGGCTCCTCGTCAAGCTTATACACTTTGACCTTTGTACCGTTCTTATGGCGTGATTGCAGCCATTATTTATTTTTAATTGCAATTTTTTTTGTTTTGATTTATGAATCATAATATTCATAATTTATTGTGTGCATGACAAAATGTTTATAGCTAATTAATATTTAGGACGCAAGCCTATTGCAATTAATCAAAAATTTCCAGATACTATACTGAGAATATCTAAACAAAAAATAAACAACATATTCGCCGATCTAAGACTGAACCTCATGATTGGTATTCGTAAATATATGTAGTTGGTATTATATAAGTATTTCTTCTGGATCGAGGGTATTATTCACAAAACATAATCTATTTATTTCTCAATTTACGAATAAAATTAGTTAAAACTTAACTCAGTACCTACATTTAAGAAATGTATTTATAAAAGCATACATTAATGGTATCTTTTATTTGAATCATTTTCACAACAGCATTACATATTAAAAGCATTAATTAAATCCAAGGTAAATTCTTCAAAACCGCAAACAAATATAAAATATGTAATATTTTTATATTCGTTTGCAAAAAACTATATGCAAGATAGTGGGAGAATCTTCATGATCTGGCAACTTTACACACACATAGGCGCGCGTGTCCGTACAGTGCCAGTCGCCAAAGGTCACGCACACATAGCTGTCAACGTGCCTCACTTAGTCGGACGAATGCGCTCCATCTGAGTCTTGTTAAATCTGTGGAGTCATCATTATTCATCACATTCTTTACAATTTTATTGTCACTGCTAAATGGTCAACAACAAGATCATGAGTAAACCTAAATTTCTGATAGGGCGCCATAATGTTCTTGAAAGTCATTGAACAGAACACAAAAAAAAATTATATTAACAAAGCAAATTACAAAATATCGCGCAGTGGCACATTGTGTTTGTAACTTTAAAGTAACCATCAAGTACCGTTTAAATCTACGATCAACAACAAAATAACAACTAAATTAAATCTAATTGACAAATCGGTAACACTTTATCTTTTCGCGACTAACTCGAGAGTTAATCGCGAAAGAGAGAGAGAATTATTTATTATTTCCTTGAAAATACAGTGAAAAGTACAATAAATAAGGCAAAGTATGAATGTAAGATTATAAGATTTGATTTATTTAATCTTAACAAATTCAAGTAGAATAAAATTATTTGTCATTCAGCTTGGGGTACCAGCATAAAACATTAATGTAAAACCTTAAAAACGAAAAGTCGCGCAGAAGCATTTTAGACACACTTAAGCAATCAGTTTACTCTTTTAATTAAAACACTTTGTTTACGCCAGCAGCCTTACGGCGACTTTGATAAATTACCGAGAATTAAAAGAGATTCAGCTTTCCTATCGCCTTTTCATCATCTAATATGTCTACCGTTTGATTATATCTGATTTTGTTTCACGGTTGTGTTGCCTGATTTTGAACCGGGTGCCAGAAAAATGGTTGCCAATGGTAAATTATTTCGTCACACACTGACTTACAGATAACGCACAGCCATACCTATGAGGAGTAAGAAGCTGAAATGCGGCATATCTGTTCCTTGGGGACCGTAGTGATGCATTAAGAAGGAATTGCCTGAATTACCCGCAGAATCAAGTATCCTCTAGTAAAATTGCGTCATGGCATGAAAATATTACATAATGCCCTTTTTACATAATTTGATCTCATTCTAGCGAAGAAATTACAGTTATACACACCTGAACCTCTATCATACGAAATTTATGGTCCATGAAAATAGCCCACCGAAAATAATGATCGGAAATCACACCCATGGGAGCCATCTAGTTTCCTATTAAAGTTTTAAATAAAAGCAAAATAAATAAAAGTAATAACAGCTACGAATATCACTTACTTTTGTGCCGTTTTATTTCGATAAAATATTTAATTGCCTTCGATTTTTGTAAAATATTTTCTATTGTACGACTTGTATAAGAGCACATAAACAACACGTGTTTCAGAATTATGTTATAGTAGCATAGTTAGTTCGAGCTTGAATGATTTTCGAGCAATCGAGCATATTATAGCATTCGAGTGCCTGTTAACGTAATTCGAAAATTATCTACACTTTATGCTACATGCGTGCGTGCGTAGCCATGTGCGACAAATTCATTTAATTTTGCCCGTTATTCTTCGTCTTTACTCAAGTAACTAATGAAATAGTTCATTTTAAATTATCTTTCGGGATATATACCACGTACCTTTGTTTGGAGTGAACATGGCGCTTGCAACAGTGCCAAAATATCGGTTACTCCAAACAAAGGTACATGGTATATATCCCGAAAGACAACTTAAAATAAGTTTAAATGACCACGAAAGTTTAAATTCCTATAATCAAACAGTAATGAAATAATTTATAAATATTACTGCTTCATTTTAGCATGTAGCCTCATAAAGAAAACGAAAGTATTTTTCAAAGTTTATCGATCAAAAAGTGCTCTTAATTTTCATGCAATTCAAAGGGTTTGTTACTGTACTTACCCTGTAAAGATTTAAATGGTTCGTAATGTTAGGATTGCTTTGTTAAACATCGATGAGCGTGCAATAGTACGCAGTGACAGGTTGGCGAGCCGTAGCAATAAAACAGCCTTTTCTTTAGTAAGCTTTTACGAGTTCCGCAAGACAATATCGTCTGTTTTTATTTTACTTGGAATAGATGTCGCATACGAAACAATGTACCTACGTATTCCGATCGTAAATAATATATTTCTGACGCAATATTATTTTAAACATACTCGGGTCGAAGTAGGTAAAGTTGAATATACAGCTACAAGCTTGCAGACAGTGCCTGTCTGCCTACGTTTTAACTTATAAACATGTCAGCTTTCACCCACTTTTGTGATAAAATATATCGTACATATGTGTCAATCCTAGTAGCTAATAAAGTATATGCGTGCCAAATTTCATACGATATATACTTATACGATACATGTTTTTTTCATAACGTGACACACACATCAGTTTTCAACAAATCCCTACATCTGTTATTTTTGTATATTAATTTTGTAGAGATGTACTAATTTTGAAAGGGTTTTTATATGAGTTTATGTTTATAATAATTGCGTAAAATTCCTCTACTATTTAGTAGAGGAATTTTGTATTGTGGTTTTCTTTCGAACCATTTCCTAAAATACGCGTCAATAGCTACTTCAACGCTGGACAAACCTACAAGCCATCTAGCAGCAAGCATAAAAAATATCCAGAGAAATTACAGAATCTCTAATTTACACCAAACAGAATGTCCTTGATTTTTTACCTCGACAAATAGAGTGAAAGCGAACGGTCGGTATTAACACTGAATGTGTCAACGCGCACCGCTTTTTACAATTGAATGCTCCCGCGGTAACAGCAAAACGAATGAATGCTCTTTAAACTGACTTCACGGAGCTTCTACGATGTATGTCAGCTAAAGGAAGGAGAAAACATCATCGGGTTGAATTAGCAGAACACCGTTGCTCTTTGGGCATCAATGAACTTAGTTCTGAATATTTACGTCCAAAGAGTGAGATGTAGCGACAGCCTAAAATAGGAGAGATGGTTATAAGTAAGTTATTTTCAGACAAATTCAATCAGAATTTAGAGGACCTGTGTAAGACCAACTAAGGTATTAAAGCAACTGTCTTGACAAAACTACTAAGTCTAGGGGACTTAAGATGATCCAAAATAATATGCGAGATTTATTAAATTTGGACACGACGCCATCTTTAGAGTGCTTGAAAATCTTGAAATAAAATAACGTAACTGTAAATAAAACTGTGGCTCTTTTGGAATTCAATTCAATTTAATTTATTTATTTATAAGTATAAATATAGACACAATACATATAATACACGCAACACCCTCTAGTCCCAAACTAAGCAGAGCTTGTACTATGGGTACTAGGCTATGGATACCTTACAGAATTACCATACATACAGTATACAATTTTTGTTAGTAAGTACACTTATGAACTATGTTAATAAAACATGCACGATGATGCTGTGCGTTCGTGTGGCGCTTTTCCGCGGAAGCGACGGAACACCACACCCTTCGGCCAAAAGTCCTCCTTCATGACGACATGTACATAGCAAGTCGGGATCCGCACCACAAACGCCTTGAAGTTACGGCGCGACTCCAGCAACTGCACTCTCGGCATGTACTTTGCTTTTTGACGTACCTACGTACTCTGCGATGTCCCCCGCCGTCGCTAGTGTAGTGCAGGCGAGAGATGTACACGGGTGTGTTTGGTGCGGCAGCGCGCAGGTTTGCACCAGGCTCCACAGGCCCCGTGCCGCAGCAGTTCTTGACGGTTTTCTGACGACGCTTCTTTTTCTGCACCGTCACAAAACCATCATCAGCTACCCCGTTCCTCGATGCCTTCTCCAGCATAGACTTCTTAGGTAGTAGCCACAGGGGTGCTCGCAATTACTCGCTGAGCCTCTACTTTTTGAGGCGGTAGGAATTGGTTGAGATGACCGGTATTCTACGATCCTCTCAGAATATCATCATTAACCTAGCGGAATCCCAGTTGCATCCAAGATTTACACGACTTTGAGCCCAATGCCGCTCTTACAGATGATCATCGGCAGGTTATAGAAGCCCTGCTGAAAAACATAGTGATTCTGTAAGTTTTTGAAGTTCCTTTCTTGAACAACAATAAGGTTTACTCTTAAAAGCAGAGAAGAAATCATATTTTATTTATTTAAGGTAACTATTGTTATCTAATGTGACCAAAAGTGAAGTTTTGTTAAGAAAACACACTGAAAGCTTTCGGTATATTAGGTACTTTCTACAATATTCCGTCAATAAGAAGTCTGGCATTTTCGTAAAAACAATTTTTCTATTCTTTCCATTCTACGATATAAATTTGACAATGGTACCGATAAAATAGGCACTCAATGAGAATATCAATTTTTATTTAGACGCATATATACATTTCTATAAATCTGTCATAATTTTGACTGGCTTGTTCGTCTAATAGTTAGTGAAACGAACTCCTAATCAGTACAAATCTTTGTTAAATCAGAACGACTATTAATTATATCTGGGTGTACTTTATCTTTAATCATACCAGACAAAAGACGTCTACCGCTGGACATAGCCCTCCCCCAAGATTTTCCACACAGACTAATCTTAAACCGCCTATATCCAAACGCTTCCTGCGCTCTTAAACAGATCATCAGTCCACCTTATTATCTTAACTTTAATATTTATTTATTTAGTTATTTATTTATGATCACACAAATAACATAACTGGAATATTACAAAACCACTTCACATAATACTGAATAGATGGCCTCTGTAAACTCGTTCAACGTACAACATAAAACAGCAATTTCATTGGACACTATGTTGAGCAGGCGCAGCGTTCGAGTAAGTAGCGCGAGATGCAGTAAGTTGGTGCGCGTTCGCGGCACCTCCAGCAGCTGCGAGCGCCGCCGTCGACCCGCGTACTCAGCAGATACACAAAACCGAATCATCTGTAAGATGGCCTGGTTGTATAATATGTATCTATGTATTTAAGAATATAAAGAGCAAGCCTATCAGTAGTATCAGTCATCTGGTAACCGTAGTACAGACTGCGCCTATTTTGGTTTTAGATGACCGTGAGTGACTTTGTTTTTGTTGTTATCCACTATTTATGAAAAAAAAATACATTTTCTGACTGACATACCGTCGCAGAGCCTAAAGCCGAAGCTAGAGACATGAGATTTGGACAATGGGTTCCTTTTCTTTAGTGAGGAATATGTTTTACTAAAACATCACAAACGGATGCAAAACGTGGTCGAAACTAGCCCTGTGAAAATAAATGCAATAGCTATGTAGTTATGGTCCATTCAAAGTCAAAATAAATTCAAACTTATAGACCAGTTTACAATCAAATGCAATAACCGGAATGGTGAGATTGTAATCATTTTCATATGCTCAGAGTTCAATAGCGAGTCTTATCCGATTAAGAGGGTTGGAAACAACAATAATAGTGCACGTGGGTAAATTCCTCCGCACAATACCACACAAGCCAATGTAGCCAAGGTAACCAATTTGACTCTATCGTATTTGTTTACAGTTTAAATACACGTTAACTTGCTTTTATTTCAGTATATTTCGCTTGCAGTTAAGTTTAGTTATTACACTTTAATTGGAAATCGTTTATAGATTTAAAATACTCTAGCTTGATCATGACCATGACTTGTGTAACCCATATCCAAACGTCGAGACAAATAGAAGATGACTTACGGTAGATTTCATTGCCTTCTGATAATTTACTGCTGAGCTCTGTTTTCAAGTTGTCAACGGTTTTGTAGTTAGTAATACAAAATTCTGTTCATTTTATTACTTAATAGAGATGCAAAGTAGGTAGTACACGAACATCGGTTCGAAGTTAAGCGCCTAAGTCAACTATTAATTTATGGATCAGTGGCGGCCCTCCGAGCCTCGGATAACTCGTAACGGCGTCGGTGTTGATCGTCATGCAGATATATCACAGTTGTCACGACTAGTCAGTACGCAATCCATATCCTAGCACTGGTCTATAGTTATACAATTGAGTACCTATAAGTACTTAGTTTCCGCTTGCGGGGTTCAGGGTTGCAGGGAACATAACATAGAATACAACTGGGTTCTCAGAAATATGTTCAAGATCAACATATATTTTTCCACCGTCACAAACGTAATTTTTTTTTTATGGTATTATAATTTTGTAACATAACATAGCAGATGATTATGTGGAGAACACAAAAATCCTGTTAAATCTGGCAAGACTAATATCTCTATATCTTGGCTGCAACCGAGGTAAAGCCAAGGTGAAAAAAAGTACAGGTTCTAAGCTTGTTTTATGTAAGATTTTACTTCAATAATTAGAGAAGGATATTGATTACCTTGCCGTTCTTGATTGAGAACTATTGTACTCACATGGCATCATATAAAATATACTACAGCGACAGTCAAAGCATAAATGCGTTGCTTACATATTGTAAGTCGTGTGTTGCCTACTTGATACTGTATGCTGTTAATTACTGAAACATTAGCAAGGGCGTGCTTAGATAATGCACATTGTGACATACGGTTTGGTTAAATTGGATTAATATATCAAGTGTGGACACAGTACACAGGCAACGCGGCGAAAGGGTACACGATGAAATAAATGATGTCATTTATCAACTCTTACATGTCGTATTGCACGAATGACATCGACGTATGTATTATTTGTATATGCGGATAGCGCTTTGTTTGAAAAAATATGTAGAAAAATTAGAACCGGGTGCTGTTAGCAGCGACATTTCATGTGTGACAAAGAATGAGTGCGCAGTTACTGGTATCGCACAAGCTCGTAATTCTGAAAAACAAATTAGTGTTGCAAACTTTAAAAATGAACGCGCACTTGCGCGCGCTTCGTTTGTCGGATGTGATGTACGCAATTCACAAGGCTCTGTAGCTGAATATTATTTAAACTCTTATTAGTACATCCTGAATAATTTACCAATGACCTAACCATATTGGAAACTACATAGGTAAAAACCTACGTAATTAAACATTAAAACAGTGCCCTAAACAGTATGTATCAACTTCTTTGAGGATTTCGTATCTTCTTATTGAAAATATAACTCTTGTTGCCAAACATGCTATTTAGTTACGAGTGGTAACTTCAATAAGCGGTTCCCTTAAATTGCCTGCAGAGGCGAATCCAGAGTTCTGATTTGGGACAAGCAAGGGGTTGGAGTTCAGAAGTAGGTAGGATACAATACCGACTAGCTTTTAAATATTATTTCACTACTAAGACATAACGTATAATAAATAAAATAAAACTTTATTCAATCAAATATCTTACATTAGGGACGAGCGGACTATGTAGAGCTTGTGCTCCAAAGTGAACGACTTGGATGTAACTGGGATAACGCTAGGATGATGATGTTGATCTGCTTAGAATAATAGTTCGCGGACGAGCGGGCTCCAAGACAACGGTCTTTGATGCAGTCAGTATAACGATAAGACGATGATGATGACTATTTTAAGCTTCTTAGATGAACGGCCTTTCCTAGCTGTCGCCTATAAGCCTGAGATGACATCATGCATTAGTAATTAAGACTAGAGTCAAACTACGCTTGGCCCATTGTAAGTAATAATGCGGTCTTAATATAACATATCAATCATGTAAGATCGCACTGGCGCCGACTTCACATAGAAATCATCTTGTTTGAAAATACCGTTTCTAGATGTGCACAAGTTTTCTAAATTTGTTACTTAGTTACTGTACAGAACAAAAATTGCGTAAACACGTTTACGCTATAAAACACGAACCGAGGCAACAAGAGCTCCAAATGTCTATGCATCATAATTTAAGAGCCATTTCATATTAGGTGAAGCAACCTCAGAATTTGGTCTAAAACTTCAATTATTCGAATTATTTTGCTCTGATTGGCAAATAACCTTACAAAATAATAAAATGCATGCCATTCTCTAAAGTATATATATTACAGGGCAAGGTATTAGACATTTTTCATGATGAGCTGAGCCCGCGGTTACACCCGTATTATTGCCATTTTATTACCCACCGGTGACACATAGCGTGATGTTATATAGCCTTCCTCGATAAATGTGCTATGGAAGACAAAAATAATTATTTAAATTGGACCAGTAGTTTCTGAGACTAGCACGTTCAACCAAACAAGCAATCCAAGAAGCTTCAGCTTCAGTAAATTAAGATTGCTAGTAAGGAATATTATTGGGTCCAGAAAGATTTTAATTGAAACTTACGTACTAATATTATTATCTTGAACCCATTTCAAACTTCTGATTAGAGTTCAAAGTTTAGCTGTTAGTGTTATGTTATGATATTTATAATAATTATTAGGAACTAGGTAGGTAGTTTAATACGCATTCAGCGTAGTGCTATCTACCTAAGTAGTACATAAAAGGCTATAAAAGCTATGTGGGTTGGATGTTCTTTATAATTGAAGACATACAGGCTGTCAGCGGCTCCTATGTTGCCACTAAAGTACAAGCGTAGATTTCATTGCCTACCTGACATAAACTCATGGCCGCAATAGCAGAGCTACGATTTTGTTTCGGGATAAAAGGAATATTTTGATTTTTCCTTCTATTTTGTTTTTTGTTGTTGTGGGTTCGATTCCCACAAGGACAAACACATTACGAGTCTCAACAAAAATTGCTGCAGGCCTGCTTGAACCTAATTCATAGTTACCTATCTGTTTTTATTGAGTAGCATAACTAGAATAATGAAGACCTAGGTGGAAGTTCTCTGGCCAGATTGGAGACATCCTAAAAAAAGGGTGGGTAAGGTAAACCGAATAATGCACAATAAAATTTGAGGCTGATTGAAGCAAGCGAGATACTTAGATCAAGATCTGCCTACTCCTTCTCCTCTCCTCAAACAGGTGTGAGTGTATGCATGTATGACTGTACAAATTTAAAAGTCTAGTTATGGAACGAGACGAAAGAGCAAAACATTCGGTGACAATTAGTGACATTCCACGGTCTCGTCTAGTAGCCGTTTTTTAGAAGGTACTGACGCCCTATAACATATGTCAAATATCTTCATGACACCCGGGACCGACGGCTTAACGTACTCTCCAAAGCACGGGGCAAGCGATAAATAATAATTCAATACGCACATAACTCCGAAAAGTCATTGGTGCGCGCCGTTTATATAAATGAAATACTATTAAAAATAAATTTAAAATGTTACTGCATCATTTCAACGAAACTATAATTTGTGCCTCATAAACGAGAGTATTTTTCAAAGTTTCTAGATCAAAAAGTGTCCTCAATTTTCATGCAATTCAAAGGTTTTGTTACTGTACTCTGTAAGGAGTCAAATGGTTCGAAATGTTAGGGTTGGCTTTGTTAAAAATCGATGAGCGTGCCATAGTACGCAGTGACAGGTTGGCGAGCTGTAGCAATAAAACACCCTTTTCTTCAGTAAGATTTTACGAGTTCCACAAGACAATATCGTCTATTTTTCTTTTACTTGGAATAGATGTTGCAGACGAAACCATGTACCTACGTATTTCGATCGTAAATAATATATTTCTCACGCAATATTAATAATAATAAATAATAATAATTTAATAATAATAATAACACCATTGACATGTGGGATGTGAACTCAGCAATTATTGTGCCGATAGTCGTGACCGTTAACGGTCTAATAGCCAAGAACCTCGACCGACACCTTAAGAGGCTTGCGTTGGATGTTTGGATCAAGGGCCTGATGCAGAAGGCAGTACAGAAGGACACGGCACGTATTGTGAAGAGGTTCTTGTGTCTGGAGCCTTAACTACCAGTAGCTTGGATCCTGTTCCCGATACTGGTGGGTCCCCGTGAAATATACATACATACATACATAGACTCACGTCTGTTTCCCAGAGGGGTAGGCAGAGACTACGGAGCGCCATTTGCAATGATCTTGACATATCTCTCTTGCTTCATTCACTCCCATCAGATTCCTCATGCATGCTCTTCTATTCAGGGTGCTTCTAACCTGTCCTGTTTTTAGGATGTCTCCAATCTGATCAGAGAACGTCCGCCTAGGTCTCCCCCTTCGTCCTGTCCCTTCCACACTTGCCTTATATATCTGCTTGGTCAATCTTTCGTCATCCATCCTCTCCACGTGTCCAAACTATCTTAGCATACCTTTCTCGATGCTTGTCACTACATCTTCTTTTACCCCACAACACTCTCTTATCACACAATTCTTTACTCTCTCAGTCAAAGAAAAACCACACATACTTCGCAGTGCTCTCATTTCTACAGCATTTATTCTACTTTCATGACTCTTCTGCCATACCCAACTATCACTACCATACATAAGAGTAGGTACTAACACCCCTCTATGGACAGCCAAACGTGCCTTTTTGGACACGTATTGGCTATTCATAAACGCCTTCAGAGCTCCATTCACTCTATTACCTGCATTAACTCTTCTTTCAATATCTTCTACATTCTTACCATCTCTTGTAAACAGCGTACCTAAATATACGAACTCATTCACTTGCTCCACTCGCTGTCCATCGATCATAACATTACAAGCCGTAACGCATTCCTCCTTTTCAAAAACCATAACTTTCGTTTTACTTACATTTATTTTCATTCCCTTCCTCTCTGACGCACCATGCATGATTGTTACAATCTCCTGCAACTCCTCCGCTGAAGACGCAAGTATGACCTGATCATCAGCATAAAGGAGGCATTTGACAAGTAACTCATTCATCCTTAATCCACAGTCACTATTTTTCAAATCTTGCAAACAACTGTCCATGAAGAGGTTGAACAGCCACGGCGACGCTACACATCCCTGTCTAACACCTGTTTCGATGGTAAACCAATCCGTGTATGACCCATTTATCCTCACACAAGCTCTAGAATCTTCATAAAGGGATTTCAGAGCTCGTATGAGGCTGCTGTTCACCCCATACATCGACAGTACCGACCACATTTCATTCCTCACCACTTTATCGTAATCCTTTTCCAAATCCACGAATGCGCAATAGGCCTTTTGACCTTTGGCCAAGAATTTTTCGGCTACGCACCGCAAGGAAAAGACTTGATCCGTGCACCCCATACCCTTTCGGAATCCTGCTTGTGCATCCCATATTTTCTTGTCGGTTACTTCCATAACTCTTTCAATCAGTACCTTCGCATACAATTTGCCAACAATGCTGAGAAGGCTAATGCCTCTATAGTTCTTGCAGTCTTGTTGCGAGCCTTTTCCCTTATAAAGAGGCACAACCACCGCCTTGGTCCAGTCATCAGGTACTCGGCCGGTGCTCCAGCACAAGTTAAATAAACGCTGCAGCTGACCAACTATGATGCCCTGTCCAGCCTTCAGCATTTCAACTGTAATCCTATTATATCCTGCAGCCTTACCTAATTTCATACTTCCCAACGCCTTCACAATCTCATCCACACCAATATCGCTTTCATCATTGCTATTATTACCATTAATTTCGTCGATCGATGTCTCTATCGCCGTTTTTTCATATAGACCTTCAAAATACTCCTTCCATCTCTTCAGCACGCATGATTCACCATTCAGTATCTTTCCATTCTTGTCTCTGATTGACGTGTATTCTGAGGATTGAGTTCTTCCTCGAACTGCACGAACGGATTTCCAGAAAAACTTTATGTTTCTCCGGAAATCTTCAGATAGTCTGCTGTCAAACTCATCTTTCTTTTTCTCTTTTTTCCTTTTAACAATTTCTTTCACAATTCTTTTTGACCTAACAAACTCCTTTCTTGCTTCATCTATGTCATCACTCGTTGCCTTTCCCATTCTTTCATTTGCTCTGGCAGCCAACCAATCTAACCAAGCTTTATTCTTCTCTGACACTGCTGATTGTACATCCTTGTCCCACCATGTATGCTTAACCTTTCGTACTTTCCGTCTCTTGATCACACCACATACTTCAGACGCTACACATACTATCTCTTCTTTAAAATATTGCCATAATTCTTCCATATCATTTATGCCATCGAACCTCAAATCTTGCTATCAATCTTCGCTTATACTCATCTTTCACATCTTTTTCTTGCAGATTTTCTACTTTTATTCTTTCTAGGACCTTATTTTCATAATGTTCTCGGTGTCGTCATCCTTAAAAGAGTCCACTTATCCGGCTCATCACCAAGAAGTGGTCTGTGTGGATGCCGATCCCTCGATACACCCTTGTATTTAACACATTCTTTCTCAAACGTTCATCTACAATTACAAAATCAATCATACTTCTTCTAACATTCTTAGCCTCACGCATATACATGTGTATCCTTTTGTGATCAAACATGGTGTTTGTCACACAAAGGCTCCACTCTAAACAAACCTCAAGCAAAACTTTTCCATTTTCATTCACACTCTCATCACCAAATCCACCTAAAACCCTTTCAAATCCATCTCGTTTTACTCCCACCCATCCATTGAAATCACCTAACAAGATCAATCTTTCGTTATCCTTACATTTCCTCAAAATCGCTCTTAAGTTCTCCCAAAATTCCTGCCTTTCGTCTTGTTCTTGCTGTGACATACCCGCTACTATATTGACCGGGGCGTAAACCCCTACAATAAAGAGACGAGTAAGTCCTACTTTCATTCTCATCCACAATAGTCTAGCATTTACATATTCATATTCCTTAACGCACTCATTCATTCGCGCAGACAGTATTAAACCAACTCCCTTGCAGGCTCTGGTGGTACTGTCTACCCCAGACCAATAAGCCGTGTAGCTGTCATGCTTGGTGGGTCCACAACCTTTCCTTTTTGTCTCATTCACACATAGAACATCAATCTTTCTATCATCCATCATCTGGCTACTTCATTCAATTTACCATCCATTCCTCCTCCAACATTTAATGTTGCAAACCGGCTTTCCGTAGGCCGCTTTTTGCCCTCGCGGGAAACGAGACGTGATGGGTTGCGAACCGCGTCGCCGCCGTCTGGAGAAATATTATTTTCAGTTCTCATAGCGTTCCCACGAGTAATAGTGATTTAGAATGTCCATCCCCGCAGAGCCCTGTACGGGGGTAAGATGGAATACTAGCTGTGCCCTGTGACCACCAACACATGCACCCTCCGTTAGCGACCAGCTTGCCCTCTGGCCATGAATCCCTCGGCACGGGTCGGTTGACTCCTTGGATTGGGGTTTGTTTTCGGGTATGCTCCCTGAATGTTGGTTTTATTTCGGAGTTTTCCTTCTCCTAGACGGGTTGCCATCCAAAGCTGACGAGGCCCATCTCCCCAAAGAGAGTGGTTTAATTTCGGAGTTTTCCTTCTTCTAGACGGGTTGCCATCCAAGGCTAACGAGGCCCGGGGGAGAGACAGATGACAGCTCAGCGCCGTCTTGTGTCAGTGCGGGTTTCGGCACCTACCCTCAATATAATAATTTCAATCGGGAGGATGAGTATAGATTATCAGCTACTTGGAATCCAGTCATCAGCAAATGTAAACACCGCCGCAGTGATAAATCTCAACAGTCTGTAGACGTCATTAGTGTAGTGTGTCGGAGTACCGACATTGCGAACTTAAATAAAGATCAAGTAAGAGTCTCTCCGTGACCTGCTCGGTGCAAGACGAGCGAAACGTCGGAAACAAATAGGTATTTATACCTCAAATAAGTTAATTGTACGCGATTAAGACCCACTAATTTATTTTGTATGATGTATACAAATCGCGAAAGTTTAAAATCGATTATGTATAGTTAGATATACAGCTAAAAGCTGCTTATTATTGCAGACAGTGCCTGTCTGTCTAGGTTTTAACTTATAAACATGTCAGCTTTAACTCACTTTGGTGATAAATAATATTGTAAGTGTCAATCCAAGTTGCTAATAAAGTATAGGGTCGGTACCCGCTGGTCCCCTAATATTCGTCTCCCGGAATAAAAGTTGTAGATTGGTCCCCTATTTAGGTGCCCATTGGTACCCTGGTAGGGGACCAGATTATTTTAATTTTATTTTTCAGGTACCTACTCGTACCCTGGAATAAAATTAAAGATTCGACACCTACTCAGGTGCGTTTCAGGCCCCTAATAAAAACCATTTAAATTTTTAGGTAAAAAGTATTGTCATCGTTGTACATTCATGTACAATATTGTTACGATATTAATTATTAAGTAATATCAATCATTTAAAGTATGTACTATAAAATAATCAAATTATATTACGTCGTTTAAAAATAGAAGGCTAATACTCTGCAAGATACAGTATTTCTAAATGGTCATCATATTGAGCAGCGATTTTGCACGTATTTTTCTTGATCTCTATATACAACAGAAAAAAAACAAAGAATTAATTATTTACCTATTGTTGATATTTGATTTATTGTTGCTAAAGATGACTGTGAATCTTTAGATAAGCACGAACTTTAATTTGTTAATATAGTGTGCGTTATTCACATGCATACCTTTTTACCCTCATTAAATACTCAAACACTGCCTGACAACGGGTTATCTGTTATGGGACCAGAAATACTACATACAAGTAGACGGCTTTGCAAAGGGCTCCCCAGTATCGCCCGTGGTTGCTGACATCATCGAGCGCTGCAGACTGCCACCTTAACACCAAGGTTCTACAAGCGGTATGTAGATGACACTTTCACAATTTTACCAACAGATAGTGTTAATGCTTTCCTAAACCATCTTCATTCTATTCATCATCATCATCAGCCTTTAACAGTCCACTGTTGGACTAGGCCTCTCCTTTGAAAGGAGGAATTGGCCTACTATACCACGCTGGCCAAACGAAAGAGAAGGAAAACTTAATACAAACCCTATACCAACCGTATAGGGTTTGTATCAAGTTTTCCTTCTCTTACAGTGATGTTCTCTGCATAATATGTGTGGTGACGGATTAAGAATACAGAATGTCACCACCCCATATCATCCCATGGGTGTCGTAAGAGCCGACAGAGGGAGCATATTATGCAGAAAATTCTATTAATAACCAAATACAATTCACAATGGAATTGGAGGCAAACAATTCTTTAGCTTTCTTAGATGTACTTGTCATCAGGAATAAAAACAACTCTTTAAGCCATACTGTGTATAGGAAAAAGACCCATACAAATAGGTACTTAATCGGTGACTCTCACCGCCATCCTAAACAGTTAGCTACTGTAGGAATGTCTCTGTTTCAGAGAGCCCGAGGGATCTGTGAGAAGAAACACCTGGACGCAGCTGAGCTCCAACATGTCAGGCAAGTTCTGCAAGACAACAAGCTCCGACCGCCGCACCACTGTCACAGATCCCAGAAGAAAGAAAAACCAGCCACAGTAGAAGGACAACCTGCTGTCCTCCCATACATCAAGGGCGTGACCGACAAAATTGGCGACATCTTGAAGCGAGCTTCAATCAAAACTTACTACAAGCCGCCAACGAAGATAAGTCAATTATTACCAACAGTCAAGTGTCAGGTACCCTTGCAAGAGGTCGGTGTCTACGAAATTGATTGTGAATGTGGGCTCATACATTGGGCAAACCAAGAGAAGCATAGGCATTCGACTAAAAGAACATATGGCTGACATAAAACATAAACGCTCAACAAAGTCTGCTGTGTGTGAACATGTGGAACTAGGACCCAACCACTACCTGTGATTTGATGTCCCACAGATACTCGCAAAAGAACACCGTTTTCTTCCAAGGATGATACGTGAGGCTACATTAAAAAACACCCTTATTTCAATAGGGAAGATGGTTGGAATGTTCCTCCAGCTTGGGTCCCTGTCATAAGGCTAATGAAACCCAAGAAGGACAAAGTCACCAGAAGACCCAAGGACACTGTGAGCTCATTCTGCGTAAATAGTAACACCAACAGAGGGTACTTTGAGATAACAAAAAATTCAAGAAAAAGACAAATATCACCTGAGTCTGCCGTGAACATGAATCCTGTAAAGAATTCGAAATGTTGGCTAGTTATAAATTAAAAATGTAGTTTCTAGATCATTCGTTTCAAATGTATTAACTTAGTGAAACCAATACATCGTGATAAAATCCGTAAACTGTAGTTTAATTTCAATGTGATATCTACTTATTTACTGTTTTGTCGCATTTTTACCTTTAGTAGGTGACTGTACCACAACCACAGGTACTGAAAATAAATATCTAATTAGTAGAGTAAATGGGAAATGTAAATTATTTTAAATAAAAAATAAAGCAGGGTACGAGTGGGAACCACAAAAATTTGAGGGTACTAGTGGGCACAGGGTCTGAATTTCAGGGGACCAATGGGTACCGACCCAAGTGTATGCGATGCGTGCCCAATGTCATACGTTTGTTTATCTGTTATTGTAAAAATATTAAACATAAGTTGACATTACTTCTGGATGTTTAAACTACCGCCTTTAAAGAAATGTGCTAAATTAAAGAAAAGAAGAGATTTTTATTGAGATGATATTGTTAATGTTTATTTGCGTAAATTGTTAAGTAATTTGTCTTGTCGTTTGCAGTCGAAGCACTTGCTAAATTTCGTTATACGCCAAAATAAGTGTCAGTGGAAGCTTCAATGCTGGACATACCTACTAACCATCTAGTAGCAAACATAAAAAATAACCAGATAAATTATCGAATCTCTAATTAACATCAACATAACGTTCTTTGCATCATTTTGATTAATTACCTCGGCAAATGGAGCGAAAGCGAACAGTCGGGTATTAACACTGAATGTGTCAACACGCGCACCCATTTTACCATCGAATGCTCCCGCGGTAAGAGCAAAACGAATGAATGCTCTTTAACCCGACTGCTTCCTGGAGCTTCTACGATGTGTGTCAGCTACAGGGTGGAGAAAACATCATCAGATTGAATTAGCAGAGCACCGTTGCTCTTTGGGCATCCATTGATGCCCAAAGTGCAACGGTGCTCTGCTAATTTATAAATTAAATAATAAATTAAAACTAAGTTCATTAACTCAGTTCTGAATATCTAGGTGTAAGTAGTGAGCTATAGCGATAGCTTAAAATTGGAGATATGGCTATTATTATAAGTAAGTTATTGGCAGACAAATTCAATTAGAATTTAGAGGACTCGTGTAATATCAATTACGACCTGACTAAGCTATCAATGCGAACCAAGATTGCTAAGTCTATAAGGCTAAAGATGAGCCAAAATAATAATATGCATGATTTTTTAAATTTGTGCATGTCGACATCTTTAGAGGTTTAACTGCTTGAAAATGTTCAAATATGAGAACCAAACTGTGAATAGAACTGTGGCACTTTTGGCATTGCGATGGAACCATGTGATGCATGGTCTAGTACCATCCTTTCACAGAATAATATCGTCATCATCGCCCAGCGTCATTGCGGTTGCATCGAAGACTTACATGCCTCCAAGCCCGGGGTCGTTCTATATCTTCAACCACATAAGAGCTTACTTTTAAAAGCACTCGAGCAACACGGGTCCAATTGGTATAAGCAATATATTATATTTTATTTATGTTATGCAACTATTGTTATCCAATGTAACCAATATTTCAGAATTCTAAAGAAAACACACTGAAAGCTTTCGGATTATTAGGTACTTTCTACAATATTCGGCCTAGAATAAGGCTGCCATTTTCGTAAAAACAACTTTTCTATTCTTTCCAATCTACGAAATAAATTTTACAATGGCACCGATAAAATAGGCACTCAATTCATATTTGGTCGCAGACATTTCTATAAATCTGCCATATTATATGTGATTGGCCGGTTGGTCTAATAGTTAGTGAAACGAATTCCTAAGCTGGCTTTTCTGAGTTTGATTCCCACTCAGGTTATGCCTACGTGTTCAAGTTGTTCACTATTTATATAAAATTCAATAGCAGAGCCTAAACAACTGAAGCTAGAAACATGAAAGGAGAGTGGTTTCTTTTAAAATTTTTACTAAAACTTCCAAACGGATGCAAAAATTAGTCGAAGCTAGCCCTATGAAAATTCGTGCAACAACTAGTTATAGCTCATCCAAAGCAGAAATAAATTAAAACACATGAGCCAGGTTACACCCCCCCGTGGGATCTCCACCTTGTCGTGGTGGGGGGGCCTAGTAACCGTGGATTTGATTTTCTCCCACGGTGAAGCTAAGCGGGATCCCGGGAGGGGACGCTCCACGTGGGCTTGCGTGAGGCCTGCGTAGGATGCGTCCATAGGTGCGGGTACGGAGACAGTTCTGTCTGTCCCTCGCAGTCGGGTGCGGTCGCGGGAGGTACGGGGGTAACGAGGAATGCTTCGGTGAAACCCTACCCTCCGACACATGGGTACATGAGGAGAAAAAAAAAATGAGCCAGGTTACAATCAAATCCAATAACCGGGATAAAAATAGAAAAATAGAAAAAAGTATATGTATATGTATGTTTATCCATGGTCTGGTACCGATAGTACAAGCTCTGCTTAGTTTGGGACTAGATGGTGATGTGTGTATGAGGTAGAATATATTATTATTATTATAAAGCGCTATGAAGTAGGTATGAAGTAAGTAGTTACAATGAAATATATCGCTTATATGACCCAGTAGATACTATAATAGAATTACGCATGACTTCACGATACGATTCCTTAGATATCTACTTATACAAACGGGACATTAAAGCGATTACAACGTTATCAGGTAGCTAAAAGGTCACTGCGGTGGCCAACATCAATTTAATGGAGAACAATACCAGCTCGCCGTAATTCGCTCTAACACCTAAGCATTTTTCGATCGCACATTATACGAGGCTATTCGTAGATAAGTAAACGATCCAACCGTTAAATCGTACACATTGTTTGACCTCGACCTTAAAAACACTATAAAATGTTGCCAGTTTTTTAATTACTTATAATAATATCCTGAGACAACTCGCAAAATTTCCCTTCGGAGCGCTAGCAACGCATGAGGCCTCTTTCACGTTGGAAATCGCGTTCTTCGAACGTGCGCTCGGCGTACACCCGGCGGGCGTTCGGCGAGTGTTCGGCGTGCACCCATCGTTCTCTTTGTACGACAGAGTGAACGCCGAGCGCACGCCGACCACATGCCGGCCGCACGCTCTAAGAACGCGCCCGCCCAATGTGAGATCGACCTAGTCTACACAAACATCTTAGCATGCAGACTTGTAATGAAATTAAATTCGTATTCTTTGTGAGTTCAACATCAATTTTGACGGTGCCGCCCAGTAGGTAGGTACTTACACTCGGTACACACTACGAGTTAATTATAAGATGCCGATCCATTCCTCATATCTTCACAACTTCTTGAATACTACTTACTTAGCATATCCCGATGCACGACTTTAAGCTGCATAGTTCTTGCACTGCAATAGCTCGCGATAAGCCTAAATACATATTTCATTCTGAGATCTGTTTCCAAGTTATGATCGTTTTTGTAGTCAGCAGCTAATGCAAAATTACGTATATATTATATTATTACTTTACGGATCAGCTTACAAGAATGACTAGTACGTGACACGTATACTTGCACTTCAATTCGAATTTAAGCGCCTATGTCAATTATGTAATGTTTTATAGATAGGTGACCAGTCAAAAAAATCACACCCTGTGTCCGTGATTCGGAGAGCTCGTAACGGCGACGGTGTCGGTCGTCGTGCAGATATATGACAGCTGTCAGGACGAATCAGTACGCAATCCATATCCTAGCTCTGGTCTATAGTTATACAATTGAATATAACTACTTTCTTTCCCTTGCGGGTTGCAGGGTTGCGGAGGTAACATGGCACTCGCTCAGTGGAAAACACCAATATCCTGTTAAATCTGGTTAGACTACTGAGAGCCCTTTGATTCAAAGCTAGGTAATATTGGATGCAACCGGAGTAAAGCAAAGGTGAAAAGAAAAAGTACAGTTTCTTAACTTGTTTTATGTAAGATTTTGTTATACCAATAATAAGCGAAGGAAGAGTTTATATAATATAATAGAGTGTATAGTTTATATAGCAATTAAAGTACATTGATTTCTAACTTCTTATAAATCGGCGCATTTTATTTAGTGATAACAAGCACCTCTCTGAACTGAACCAAGTTTAGGTAAAATCGCACTAACTACCATTGTTATAAGTTCTGACGCCAAACCCTAGCGTATTATGTGAGTACAAACTCACACACTATTATACAAAATACAAAACAATTACACTAAAGCGACCACTAAAACATTGCAGGTACCATTGATTTGATGTATAAAATACTCAGGGCCGGATTTAGACGTCTGGAGGCCCCGGGGCAATGTAGCTGTTGGGGCCCCTATTTATTGTCCGTATATTTTTTCCCTTAAACTATTGAAAAAATACATTGTCAGCAAATTAAACTTCGGGAATAAAAAAGTACAATTGATTAAAAACGCAATAACTATGTTAATGTGTCGTGTTAATGTAATGGCGCTATGCGAACTTTTTTTGGATGAAAAGTCGTCGATTATTTCGCTGAAGTCTAGCTCGCGGTGTAAATCAGTTTCATTATTATATTTAGGGTTAGTTTCGATAGCCCGTTTTTGTTCCATCGTTGTTCGGAGCCTATTCTTGATCATTTTCATTTTGAAAACGAGCGCTCTTCAGTGCAGTTGGACAACGCTAATACCAAGTGCATTCTTAATGTAATTTCAATGTTCGGGAAAGTAGCTGCAAATAAAGAAAGAAAGAAAGAAAGATAGCTCAAATCAGCGTCTCAATCGAACAGCTTCGTATTCTTGCAATCTTTCTATGAGAGAAACACAAAGTTGATTGATAACTGGGCTAAAACCAGTCGCTTTAAATTTTTCTCTTGGTGATAGGTTTCTGTACTTTGTGTAAAAAACGTTTATAAATTCTGAATAAAGTTGTACTGCTGATGCCCAAGAGTTAGCAGCTGCTTTTCCTACTAAATTCAGTGAGTGACAACAGGATGGTACAAACGCTGATAAATGCAGATTTTTTTCTGCAAAATAAGAGCTTGCGTCGCTTTGTACTGGGTATCTCAAAAGAAATTACACATTTGTTTTGCTTATTGCGTGAACGCAACTATTCCGAGCGGCGCGAGGGGTGTATCAATCGGTAGCCTGGTTATTGGAAATTTATTCCCTATGGAACGTATGTTTGCATTTGTGATTATTAAGTGATTGTGTCAAGAAGCAGACCGTGGTCTGCACCCGAGAAACGCTCCATAATGTCTAAATTCCCAAGAGCCAGACTACCGATTGACATAACCCCGCGCCGCTCGGAATAATTGCGCTCACGCAACAACCAAAACAAATGTGTAATTTCTTTTGAGACACCCTGTATTTTCCACTCATATTTGCAGCATTATCGTACGATTATTCACGAAAACGATTGTCCACGACAATCAAGGATATTAATTTGATGGTCAACTAAAATAAATATTAAAGCATTTGCTGTTGCTTCATCAGTATGGTCGCAATTAGGTAAAAATATATAATATATCGAACAACTATTTTAAGTTGATCGATATGAGATTCATCGGGAGTTGAATCCATTGAAACTGAATAGTGCTAGGATTTTTTTATCCTCGTTACGATTTCATTAAGCACTTGATTACACATGGAACTTATCAGTTCTTCGCATACCGTTGAAGAAAGGTAATTCACGTAATGGTTTACTTTGTTTGCATGTCGGTTTAAATGAATGCCAACTTTGGTTTGTACTCAACTAGCAATGCCAAAATACCCAGACAATTGCCATTTCTCGGTGATCCGATGTTTTGTCGTGTACTCGGAAGATTAAGCCCCGTTCAGCGATGATGTGCTGTGCCTCCTGCGTCGCTGACTCTCGGTTGATAAATCCCATGCCTTCTCCCCGTGGCTCTAGACTAATCACTGACTCCAAGTGGGTCTTCGATATCTCGTGCTCGTATAGGCGCTCCGTTGCATACTTGCAGTCACTGAAGTGGACTTCACTTAAGTGGACATTAGAGTACAAGCTTCGCAATATATTTTACTCGTAGTCAAAGAAAAGCATAGCTCGAATCTATTGACAGTCTCTTGATTTTGATTGCGACGTATAAACATGTTTATGTACATTGCCGGAAAGTTTGTATTATCTCGCAATTATTGTAGGACAGAATTCTGGAGTGAGACTTCATCACAATTTTGCAGTTTTGCGGAACCGTTCTTGACCAATATTTGATCATTCCTTCAGTTATCAAGACGGGCCAAAGACCAATGTCATTTTTTAAACCATTATCCACTACCTCTTGATTGTGACTACATGATTTTAAAGTTTTTATGGTGTCACCTTCCTCAAGACTACCATCGACCTTATCTCCATGTACTCAATCTTATGACATTTTTACAGAATCGTGTAGCAGTTCTTGTTTGGTTGTATAATTAGGAAATAGTCAATTATATATTAATATAGTATCTTTTAGCGTTTTAAGCATTGCGCGTCCTGGCGATTATTTGGTTGTTTTTGAAAATATACCTACTTACTTCAATCCTTACGCCAATTAATTACCTATGGTTTTCAGAAAATTGATTCGTCATTTTATTGTATAAAAATATGTGTTTGACTAAATTATTTTTGTTGTGGGGGCCTCCTTCTTGTGGGGGCCCCGGGGCCATTGCCCCGCCTGCCCCCCCCTTAAATCCGGCCCTGAAAATACTTTTGAAATATGAGATTATGTAATCTGAATAAATAAAACTCTTGCGTTTATGACTTACTGACGGACAACGCACAGCCAACATTATGGAGTGCAAGAAACTGGGCATGTATGATCCTTGGGCATGATAGGGGTGCACTAAGAAGGGATTTTCCATCAAAATTTCACGAGAATGGGTAGAAACGGTCAAATTAAAATAATATTTGCGGGTTACCTGCGAGCATCCTCTATTGTAAAGGCTTTTATACTTCGATAGAGGAATATTTTCGTAGTTCAATGTTCTTTTGTCAAAATATCGTCACTTACTGTTTCCGTAATAGGTTATTTAATTAAGTGATTGTGTTTATTACCCGTGAATGGGACTATTTGTTTGTTTATTTCATTATTGCGCTTTGATGCCTTAATTATTCAATGATCGATCATGAAACAATGTTGTTAACACATTGTGAATGATACACAATAATGCAACACATAGTTTCCAATACAGGTTCGTTCTATTTGTTATACATTTGAAGTGAAACTGTTAATCATTTATAATAATTGATGTAGCGTGATATCAATTTGCCATGATGCTAATAACATGTGCATTGAACATACGGTACGTCATTTGACTATAAATTTGGTGATAAAATAGACTTTTTGTTATTGCTGACTAGATGAATAGGGCACGTGATCTTATATTTACAGAATGCTTGAAATAAGGGAATTTAATTATTCCTTTGATGAGTGAGTATCTGTATTCTCTAAAATGTATCAAGCGAAATCTAGATTTGGTCATAATTGAATGTGGACTAGTGTGTCCATTATGCAACAATGGTTGTTTTGTTTTGGTGTTATTATCGTATTTTTTGGTATCATTCATGTAAAGGCAACCCACGTATCTATGTATAAGTATATCAGGATTATCAAGATGTTTATTATAGATATTTATAGGAAGTATGTCAGATGACGTCAAAGTAATTTAGAAAAGCTAAAGATAGCTTATTTTATGTAAGTAAAATACGCCTACAGAAGATTTAGTTATTATTAGGTTTGTCCATAATAAGCCAAGTTTGTAATCGTTTGTAAAAGCAGCGACAGCCTAGTGGAGCGACCCACAGACTGCTACGCAGAGGGTCCAGGTTCGAATCCACGGCACGCACCAATGACTTTTCGGAGTTATGTGCGTATTAAATTGTTAATTATCGTTTGCTAAATGGTGAAGGAAAACATCGTGAGGAAACCTGCATGTCTGTGAGTTCTCCATAATGTTCTCGAAAGACATCTGAAGTCTGCCAACCCGCACTAGGCCAGCGTGGTGGACTATTATGGCCTTACCCTTCTCATAGTGAGAAGAGGCCCGTGCCCAGCAGTGGGACAGTTTATATATAGGGCTGATGATGATGATGATGTAATCGTTTTAGGCATTATTGTGTTTTGTTATTAAATGTAGAAATTCTCGGTTCACATTCTGGACCAATTTGGACGCAATTATCACTGACAAACAGATTGATATTATAACTACATACCAGAACTACGTATTTAAAAGAAACCTTTAAAAGAAATAAAGACAAAGTTGATGAGGACCTGTACCAACAGACTGCCAATCAAGGGGTATCGGGTTCAAATCCACGGCGCGCACCAATGACTTTTCGGAGTTATGTGCGTATTGAATTGTTAATTATCGCTTGTCCCGTGCCTCGGAGAACACGTTAAGCCGTCGGTCCCGGTTGTCATGAAGATCTTTGACAGGCGTTACAGGGCGTCAGTAAACTGACACTAGTCTAAACCATGGAATATCGCTATCCCTTCGGGTTGCGGAGGTCAGACAGGCAGTCGCTCCGTGGAATAGCTAATATTCAGCCAAATCCGGTTAGACTAGAAAGCGGACCCCAGATTGAAACTGGGATAACGCTAAGAGAAAGAAGAAGACTTTCATTGTTCTGTTCTACAGTCATATTTTAAATTTGTCTAAATATGTATGATTACGAATATGATGTGCGAGAAACCCGGTTGCTTGATAATTATGGTCTCAGAAGAATAGGCTTGTGTTCTAAAATGTAATTAGTGATTGATTCGTACCTTTATTAGATGTTAGACCGAAATAATGACTGACTTTTTCTTCAAAAATCGATTAGCAACATTATTAAATACGGCTTTTTAAAAACCTTTTTAAATTTGACACGATAACGATGTAAACCATCATGGCGGTTGATTGATGTCAAACAAACTGTGAATGAAGTCTGGTCTGGTGTACCCACTTTTATTTTGTTATATTCGATTTGACAGGTACAAAGTTTTACGTTATAGTTGTATTTACTACCAAAACGTCAACAACATCAATGGCGGACGTACTGTTTGACGTAATGCTCTCTGATTGGTGTTCACTGTCATAAGAATAAATATATTATTTTTAGTTTTAGAATCCTAAAAATAACATTAATCTTACCTTTTTATATGAAATAATATACTTTATTGACATCTACAATTAATAATTAATCTATAGATACTACTATCAAACCGATTTATTGTTAGTGGACACAAGCACTCTAATAATAAGTAACTGAAAAATACGTATTTATGCGATATCCATAAACCAGTCAAGCTTTTCGATAACAATCAACCATCATGCTAGCTTTGACACGAATGTACCAAAACATTCACACTAAACCTCATATTGCCCAATGAAATCCAATTTTAAACTGAATGTAACGGGCCTCGGCCGGGCTTTGTTCATTCGTTCTTGAATTAGAAATTGTGCGTCGTTCACAGCTACAATGTGTCGTACAATTGTTTTATTTCCAGTAAATTCAATAATGAATCTGTACAATGTCGAAGCTTGTTCCAAAACTTGAGCAATTTGTTCCGAAACGTTGAACGGAAAATGTTCCGTGCACAGAAAAACACATTTAGTTCTCGACGTCAATTCTTTTGAACGAGTTTTGTAATGCGATCTTAAGTTATTCTGTAACGTAAAAAGTACCTTTCGCGTGTGTGCTGTTACGATATCCCTACTAGGGTGTGTCTAAATGAGAAGCGTGGTTAAATGTTACAATAAAAATTGATTTAATTGCCAAATAAATTTTATACATCAATTAGCAAGCGTTACTTAAATGAAAAAGATTACGATTTATGTGATATTTAGAAAAATTAACACAGGGTCGCGTAGTTCGGCGAGGGGTTGGGTTTTTGATGAGATTCCTGCTGCCGATGGTCCAGGATAGATGGTCCACTTAACTCCGAGCTGTAGTCGCCGCAGAAAGGGGGCGCGAAGCCAACGCGTCCGCTTATATATGTAGAGGCTCGCAGTGCGGTGGGGACGGAACATGCAGGCAGCCGGGAGGCGGTGTCGTCCCGACGTCACAGCGACGTCACACACTCCCCCCATTAGGCCAGAATTTTCCCATAGGGAAAATTCTGTGGCTGGTAGGCGGCAACTGCATTCGGAGACCCTGTAACAGATGAGTGGTAGTGGTGTCAGTAGGTTAAATACGGGGCCAATATTAACCCTGCAAGAGGAAAAAAACAAGTATAACCCTCGGCCATTCATACGTCACCAAGCATTGAACGTTCCTATAACCTGACATTCATCACATTCAAAAAGGCCTACACACTATCATACGCATGAACAAGCCAACATTCCCTCAAGATGCGAGTCGCATTCATTATAATACACGACGCGCGAAGAGGTATTATACGTGAGTTTTATAGTAAATAGTCACCCAGTCTATGTTGGTAGGCACCACCTGACCACCCATATTCGATTAGTGAAGTTAATTGAGAGAGTATAAGTCGTAAACCAATATTACGATCTTACTATATTACGATACTACAATCATACGATTAGTTGGCAGTATCACAAACAAATTGCTCATTAACAAGGTAGATGCAATATTGCAAGGACAATTTGTATTCATTTAAAATGGAATAACAATGAAGGTTTGAACCAGTGAACACGTGAGTCATCACTGCGCGCTTGGCGCCGGCCGCATTCCATTCTCGCGGACAAATAACTGGTTTCTGATTATGATACAAAATCGACAACGGCAAATACACAATTCGGAATAGGTTGCAATGTATAGTACATCACAGCAGGAGACAATCGATGACAAAGTGTACACAACCATAGCCAACAACACAAAAAAATATTCGCTGCACGATATAATGTATAGTACGTCGTCGAAGGAGACTGTCGACGACATAGTACACACTACCATAGTTAAAAACACAAAAAAAAATAAAACAATCGAGAATCGAACCACAGACCGATCCGACAACAACCTTTCAGCCACTGAGCCATAAGGGAAAAAAAATATTTTATTATATTTCGATCAGTCATTACCAAAGCTATAAGTAACAAGATATATGGGTACATGAATTAGCTGTAATTAGGAGTTAAAGGTTTTTATATTATATGTAACGAAGTGTTAAGTTATTTTAGTGATTAATTCATTAGTGATGAGCATTAATCATTACATTCTTTAACTTTGTAGTGAGTTAATTTAAGATCCTTTATATGGAAATCACCAAGAGAAACATATCTGATGTTTATATAGTTATGTGAAATTAGATAGTTATCAGATAGTTGGATAATTAGTTAGATAAATAACAGATTATTTGTAACAATATTACATTTAATAAACTTTATTACAATTTATAACTGAAATATTTATTCATTTTATGTTAGCATGTTTACATAAATCATTAACACAACACAATGCATTATCTTGTGAGTTTCGACTCGAAAACAAAAGAACCATTGTTGGCCTACACAAATAATTATGTAGGTAATTATAACTTTGTATAGATAGGTATGCGTCTTACATTGTTGTGAATGAAACTGTACCCAATCGATTATAAACACATTTATGCTATAATAGAATAAGATTTAATTATTTTATTCAGCTTTTAGGTTTAAAATAGTTGATTGAGAAATACGAAAGGGTATTCTTAAACTTGTACATCAATTAATTCGCTTTAGTTATTAAAGTATATAAATTATTGATTTATGTATAAGTACCCACATTAGTTATTTAAGTATTGAAATTATTTATTTAATTTGTATGAAAACAGCCACTTTAGTTATTTAATGAGGTATAAATTTATTTATTTGATTCATATGTGAATAGACACTTATTTATTCAAGAAAAGAAGTTATTGATTCAATTTATGTGCAAATACCCACTCTAGTTAAAGTTAGTTTCAATTCAATTAAGTTTGATAAATTCAGTTAGATATAATAACATTTGCGTTAACACAAGAACACATTATAACCAGCACTATTTAAGATGGTTTAGTAAAACCAGATGCATAGCATTTAGTAAAAAGGAAACAAGTTACATATTGACAATTAATTATTTTACCGGCTGTCAGCGGTTTCATTTTATCATTTATTTATCATTATATGTTTTATATATTTCAATAGAAACCAGACGTTGAAAGAACAATCCTAGCGACACAAAACATTACAAAAAGAACACAATTCAATAATTGCGACGCAGGAATTTTATGATTGAGTTCACAATGAACAGTAAATGCATAATTAGATGCATTCTCAAATAACATACCGATAGGCAGTAACAAGGAGATAAAATCGAAGACCAAAAACAACGATTGTAGCATAATAAACATTTGACGAAACGAACAACCAATAATTCTACGATGATATTCATATTTATATACCAAATAGACAAAGATTAAACTTTTTCATTATTGTTAGTGAGCAACCTGCATGTGACACGTGTACATTTTATTAATAAATGAACGCGGAATTCTAGCTAGATACCTAGTATATAATACGCTAGCATCTTTAGGTACGTTCATTCTCAGCCAGTCCAACTATGTTAGGTACACGTGGTATAATAAAGATGCAACTTTCTTAGTAAGAAAAATAGTTAATTTAAAAGATAATCGCCGTAGTAGGCGGTAAAAGTATTAAATAATACCGACTATATAGAAATATATCGCCGTACAAAATCACTAGCAGAAGGTTATAGTAGAAAATAGAAAGAAATGAAAAAGAGAAGGGTGTGAATTCGTTCCATAAGTCAGCCAAAGCAGATTATTAGCAATAATTACCAGTAGCACTTAATTACTTTAGTGGCATTTAAAAAAGCTAATCGCGAAGCAGTACGATCAAGGTGACCTAGGCACGTCGTTAGTGGACGTGAGGTCATAAATCGCAAAATACAAAGAATGCGATCGACGAATGTGACCTTAGCGCGTCTTTAGAGGACACGTGGCCGCAGTCGAACGATTATAACTCGTTACTTTGCGGTTGATACACAGTAATTATCACACGCGGTAACAGAAAAAGTTATAATATAGAAATGCTTACCAAGCGTAGTAAGACAAAATTTGTCTGTTGTGACCGGCTCAACACAATACCGACCTTCCGAGCACAACAGAACAAAAAGAGAAAATGTCTATTGTGATCAGCACAACACCACCGACTTTCCGAGCACAATAGAACAAGCAAAAAGAAACAATAGGTAAATGCCACTAAAATAACTACACACTGCTTTGGAACGACTTCACACATACACAAAAAATAAAAAAAAGAAGACTCACCGGCAGCGGATTCTCAACAAAACCCTACCTATAATATTCCCGTGGGCGCCACTGTAACGTAAAGAGGACCTTTCGAGTGTGTGCTGTTACGTTATCCCTACTAGGGGGTGTCTAAATGAGAAGCGTGGTTAAATGTTACAATAAAAATTGATTTAATTGCCAAATAAATTTTATACATCAATTAGCAAGCGTTACTTAAATGAAAAAGATTACGATTTATGTGATATTTAGAAAAATTAACACAGGGTCGCGTAGTTCGGCGAGGGGTGGGGTTTGTGTGGAGAATCCAGCTGTCGGTGGTCCAGGATAGTTGGTCAACTTAACTCCGAGCTGTAGTCGCCGCAGAAAGGCGGCGCGAAGCCAACGCGTCCGCTTATATATGTAGAGGCTCGCAGTGCGGTGGGGACGGAACATGCAGGCAGCCGGGAGGCGGTGTCGTCCCGACGTCACAGCGACGTCACAATTCTTTATTTAACACCATTAAAAATGTTAAAAATACCGGCATAGGTACTTATACGACACTTGCCATATTGGTACCCAGATTTTACTTTCATAATTTTAATATATTCTTAAAGGGACATACATAATAATATAATGCAAATTCCGCCCAGATACAAAACAAATGATCATTTTTATTACACAAATATTTGTACTGCCTGGAAATGTGTCAGAATATGAAATCACTAGACCAACAGGTCATGTGTTAGAAACAATCTACTTATCCCCTTCAAACCTAACTATATAATATATTATATATTGGTATAATATAGTATTTATATTCTAAGAACAAAAGGTAGAAAGTACATATACTCAAATGTGTTTTCAAAATAAAATAAAGAGGTCAGTTGTAACGTGGGAGTATTATTTGTCTCTGGTTGTTGATGTAAAGTACACGCCCACATGGCATGGATATTCCACTAAAGATATGTTTAATGACAGCTTAAAAATAAGAATCTACTTAAACTTGTCACTTGAATGGTAGCAAGGGGCACTTAAAATAAATCACTGGTATTTTTAAATAATCTACAATAAAGTTGCTAGCCAGGTCAAATAGTCATGGGGTGACCGCGGCTGGTGTAACCCGGCGCTGAAAAGCCAGGTATTTCACCTGGTTTACGTGTTATTCTGATGAATAAGATTTATTACTGCAAAACTTCCTCAATGGAAGAATGTAGAGAAAGCGCGTAAGGTTTGTAAGGATAGAAGCACGTGGCGTTCCGTTGTCTCTGGCTACCGCGACGGGAAAAAAGCCTGAGTATGTGTATGTAACTGCCTCAAAGTCCACTAAACAGACATCCTTACAAACTTGAACCTTTGTAGCAGAGGTATACCTACAATCCAAAAGTCTAAGTTATTAGAAAATTGCTAAATTTTTCAATGATAAATAAATAAATATTTCTCTGTCTACCCATGCATACGATGGATGAGGACAGTTTTATTTATTTACAACAAGAAGGCAGTAAGCTATTTATCGTAGCCTGTAGGCCGAAATAATTAACTCGTACTCTATGGATACATAAAACGTGTATGTAGAATCAGTGACCTTTAGAAGAGTATGAAAATATCCATTCAATTATACAGCCTTTCGAAGTCCACAGCTGGACATAGACCTCTCATAATTTGCATCACAATAGCATCGTGATTTAAAAAGGAGAGGCTTACGTCGTATCATCATCAGCCCTTTATACTGTCCCACTGCTGGGCACGGTCCTCTTCTCACTATGAGAGGGGTAAGACAATAGTCCACTACGCTGGCGGGTTGGCAGACTTCACATGTCTTTCGAGAACATTATGGAGAACTCTCAGACATGCAGGTTTCCTCACGATGCTTTGTGGACATATCGTATGTGTAAGTTAATATAAAAAAATAACAAGAATTCAAACTTGAGCTCGCTTAAAAATCTATGTGCATTTGATCAAGTTATATTTACATTCTTGGTTAGTAGATGTCTAAAACCTAAATATAAACTTAATTTTTACTAATATAAAAATTAATTACCTACAGTTCGAGGCGACCCTGGCGGGACGTAGATTATGAACCCTTGGTGAAAACCGCTATGAATACACAATTAAGGATATAATTAACTATAATACAATGCAGTTCATTTTGTCGTCACCGTTATAATAAGTAAATAAAATTGATTGAAGTAGACAGGTTGAAAATGCTGGATATTTACACATCAAGATACCATTTAACAATATTCAGTTCAAACATAAATATATTACTATGATAACACTCTACATTATTATTTATGCGATGTATCTACTAAAAGATTTAGTAGCAAAATCAAAAAGACAATATTAGGACTCTTGGCTCCGTGATAGCGTATGCGTCTGTTAATCGGAAAGTCCCGGGTATGATTCCCGGGTCGGACAAAAGTGTTACAGACTTTTCCCGAATACTCAGTAGCAGCATGAAGTCTGGCAATGTGCCCGGTAACAGCATACGGTATGCTCCCTATTACGTGGAACCTAGAATTCATAACATACCGAAATATTAGTGTATTAGGTATAACACCTCTGAAAAGCCTTACTTACCTTAAAAAATCACATATAATACTAGATGAGCCTGCGGTTCCACCCGTGTTTTAAGGCTACCTACTGCTCTACTCTCGTGGCTCGTAGCGTGATGTTATGTAACCTATAGCCTTCCTCGATAAATGGGCTATCTAACACTGAAAGATTTTTAACTCAGGCAAGTAGTGCCTGAGATCGCGATTCAAGCAAACAAACAAACAATCACTTCAGCTTTATATATTAGTCTTAGAGTACTGTGTAAATTTAATTACAATATTCAATGGATAAATCTCATTCGCATGTGAATAAAACGGGTAAGGCATTTACTTCTTACTAAATAAATAGATCTATACGCCTATAGAATCTAGCGTGTATCTTACGAGCCTATTAAAAAAAACTTATTGCCGATCTTGCCTCGTAAAGTCGATTGAACTATCACGGAGTAGGAAGGGGTAAGGAGGAACCTACCCCATCTGCTGTAACTAGCACCTAATGTGACCAACAGCTTGCGGCTTGAATAAAACAGTGGCGCTCCTTATCGTTTCTCGTGGACGTACGAGACAGGAGAAAAGCCAGTCACATGTAGTCTTACCATTGATTATTATTTAATTCTAGTCTCTGCCCGTACTATTCCTCGCGTGGAGGTCAGTTATCGCGATAAAAGATAACCTATCTGCTTTACCTTTGTAAAAGTTATGGTACTGAAATTTTTTATCAGGATCCATTTATTGATACTTGTGTGAAAAATAAGCAACTATCGATCATCAGAAAGTTTCATGTTTATACTAGCGGTAAGACGTTGAAATCCTCTCTTAATCAGCACGCTGTCTAGACTAAGTTGAAACCGGTGTCAAAACGTTCATCATCTGAATCTAGTGTTAATATATTATTAAACACGTACCACTTATGTTAAAGTAATCCCTCAGCCTAAGAATTAATTCACACGTACCACACCTAACCCTCGTGGCATATTTTTATGTAATTGGCGGCAGACTGCACGATAGCATGCTTCCATATAGGAGAAAGACGAGTGGATGAGTCCTTCTCCTTCACCCTCATGCACCAAACGAAACGCAACAATATAAATACTGTTATTTCGCGCCAATATTCTGTGAGATGGTAGTATTTCCCCAGTCGATCCGATCAATTTATTCTGCAATCGGTAAGGCTCTGCTAGCGTAACTTGTATGAAAATTAATACTTTAATTCACATGAACCACATTTTGTAGGTAACGGTTACCAACAGAGTTTGTAAGAATCCGCAACGACAGTATTCCCACGTAACCAAATTTGAAATACATTTTGTCGCGATGGTGCGGTGTGCTAGTGCTACTTATGAATCAAGCCTTAAAGTATACGTACCTACCATTAAACAATAGGTCACAGCTTAGTGATGTAAGCTTATTTAGTCAGACGCTCGGGGCAAATGATGGTTTTGTGTGTATATTTCAGTTGTTGGCTCTTTGTTGTGTCCGTAGAGATTTTACAGAGAATAATACACACGCACCTTATATACAGTATTACATGACGTGAGAGAATATTAAGATTTTAATAGGATCTTGCCGAGTAAATGTCGAGAGTGTCAGAGCATTATAACGTATATAAGATTATTTAAATAGGTACTTTGTCGGCGCGGCGTTGCAAAGGGTTCGAGTTCATTCGTTTTTCACTCATTCCATTGGTGGACATTGGGACCTTCCCACGGAGCAGTGTTCCATAGTTGTTAACGACGTTAGGCAATGGGATTGGTTTATTGGAGTACGTCGAAAAAGTACGCAGATGGAATTGGTGACCATTCGAATAATTCTCTAGGTTCCTTTGTGCGTTCGGGTGGAATATTTTTAACTTGACGTAGATTACAAAACACGTTCGTGTGAATATATTTGGTAATCTATACGTTCTGATTAAATAGATTTCATTTAACCTTATGGAGATATGGACGAGAAGAAAGACAATGTTAATCGAATTTCTATTATTGCTGAGATAACTGCAAAAACTTATTTATGATTTGTACATTGCTACATGTCTCATATTAAAATGTAACTATTGTTATAAATTATAGAATGAAGAACATAATGAAATGGAATCCATAATGTAAAATGCAATTTGTGTTGCTAATAGAAATACGATAAAGCTTGAGACATATTTCTTCATGATTTTTTATCGTTTCCAATTTATTAAGTATGGATAAATGCAATTTACTCTCAAGAATATTATTTCTTACTAAGTTTACAAAGCTAGATCAATTGTGTAGATTCTCTGAGCCCATTTAAATTTTATTACGAAGCCAAAAAAATATTTCTTTGGTAATTCTCGAGAAGAATTCAGACGGACACAGAAAGGGCACTGTAAACAATTCATGAACGTTTGTTAACGATTGTCTAACAATTTTGTGATTCAAGTAAGTAGATAAATTATACAAATCTATTGAAAGTTTCGCAAGTGTCGAGTTTGGAAAACAACTTTGATTTATGTTACGTTGTGGTAGAAAGTCTACGAGGCGAAATGTTTTACTGAAACGGTCTGTGATACCGTATAACCCTTGATTTTGTCGGTCTACACTGGAAAAAAAGGATAACATATTGCTTAGCCGATACGACGTATTGGCCTTCTGAATTTATATTAGAGCAGTCTTCTGAATATCTTTACTGAAATTCAATAAAACATACAAATACTGCCTATAATTTTTCTGCGAATGTCTTTATTCGTTAATTCTGTTTGTGTACGAACAAAATAATGTTGTGTTGAGTTTTATGTGTATTGTGTTAGAATTTATCATATTTTTATATAAAAATCGTATACGTTATTGTTATATATTTTTGAAGCGCTTTATATATTTTATTTCATGTACATACATACATACATAGACTCACGCCTGTTTCCCCGAAGGGGTAGGCAGAGGCATATCAAACGTCCACTTTTCGCCAGTGTTTTGATCCCACGTAATAGGTGGCGAGCCTATTGTCGCTTATCGTGATATTTTGTTTACCAGAGCCTCGTACGTTGATCGGCAGGTGCACCACTTGCAGGTGAGGTTGGCTTGGGACCCTAAGTTCTTGTTGGGAACCCTATGCACCCATATATTTTATTTCATGTCAATGGTATTAAGATACTATTCAAAAAACTATACTGTAAAATGAACGATTTTAAACTTTCGCAATTAGTATACATTATACAAGGTTAACGCGCGTAGGTCCCGCCGCGACCACGGCTGAAACAAGTGAGCTGAAACGTTGGCAAAAACCGAGGTATTTATGCCTTAAATATATGATTTATCGCGAGTAAGACCCGCTATATAACCTTGTATAATGTAATCGATTTTAAACTTTCGCGATTTGTATACATCATACAAAATAATTTAGCGGATCATAATCGCGTTAACTTAACTTATTTAAGGTATAAATACCTATTTGTTTCCGACGTTTCGCTCGTCTTGCACCGAGCGTGGTCGCGGAGAGACTGATGAGAGCTCAGCGCCGTCTTGTGGAAGTGCCGAAACCCGCACTTTTTTCGACTCTTTTCAAATTATTTTGTATCTTGTATAATGTATACTGTAAATTGTTGCTCCATATTTATCTTCTAGAAATTTTGATTGAACGGAGGGGAAAATGATTTAAGATGTTCATATCTCTTTTGACTTTTGATGCTCTCATCTCATCGTGTGCAATGAGTTTCATCAAACGTAACATAACCGATTACTTCCATCGCGTTGCTTTTCTAACTAGTTAGTGATTTTCGTCAATAGTCAAAACAAATTATTTTATTAAACTTCGGTTTATATGCTGTGATTATTATCCCCGCGCCTCTAGCGGCGAAATTTGGAAGTTGTCGAGGTACGGCACTTTTGACAGCTTACAATACAACTTGGCTTCGAGGATATGGTGGTAATTGTATTGAGAGCTGTCAAAAGTGTCAGAAATAGTAGTGATCTGTGAAAGAGTCGTAGATGGACGACTTCTAAATTTCGCCGCTAGAGTCGCTATTTAGAATTTTAGCATCGCCAATACTATGTAACATATTAGACAAGAGAAATTTAAGGTCCAAATGCCAAAGATGACGGTGGCACTCACAAGCAAAAATTATAAATATCACAGCCCCAAGCTCTTTCTGTTTATCTAGTAGCAGGTAACTACGCTACACACGTGGACTACAAACTTTTATATTAGCTCGAGGTAAATAAAATGTTTTAAATTAATTTCGTAGATGCTAAGTCTTCAACCACGTACTGTTCGGATTTTAACAACTGAAGTCTTAATTTATAAACATTCTTTTCCCCGGTTACTGTGTATATTATAATTGTTCGAAAATTGGTTCAATGTTTCCATATACTGTTGGGAAAGATCTGTTTTTATGTTAATTCTACAATGTAAGAATCATTGCAGCGTTGCCATATGCTTTTTCGTTAAAATCATATGGCTAATGGCTACGATGTCTGTTCAACTCTGGTTAACATTATGCTGTAAGTAGAATGGAGAACATGTTCCATCAAAATAAATGTCACACATGTACAATTATTTTGATGTTTATTATTGATATGTTAATTAGGCTGCATAGGGTTCCCACCAAGAACTTAGGGTCCCAAGCCAACCTCACCTGCAAGTGCTGCACCTGCCGATCAACGGACGAGGCTCTGGTAAACAAAATATCCCGATAAGCGACAATAGGCTCGCCACCTATTACGTGGGATCAAAACACTGGCGAAAAGTGGACGTTTGATATGCCTCTGCCTACCCCTTCGGGGAAACAGGCGTGAGTCTATGTATGTATGTATATACAATTAAATTAATCAAAACTAAAAATAAGAAACTTAGATAGAATACGCACAAAAACAGTTTCAAAATAAATATACATACATAACTACTACTAGGCTCGGTGAATAATTATTTGACTAAAAGGTTTAATATATTAAATGCTGAGCCCTGAAGCGATAGTCTGTACTACAAACTGGTAAAACCTACACTTAGTTTTCTGTTTCAAACGTTTATTTCATATGTATATATAGACTACACGGTTGGCGTAGTGGTTTAAGCGGTCGCCTCACCGCTTGGTACTGCGCCGCGTGTCGTGGGTTCGATTCCCACACGAGACAACACTTTGTGTGATCTACAAATTGTTGTCTTGAGTCTGAGTGTTCATTGTGTCAGTTGGTTGCATGTTTGTAAAGTCCCCCGCGACACAGGAATTTCTTCCTAGTGCGGGAGTTGTCTTTTTAAAAATATATTAAATATTCTTATTTAATATGTGTTTCCCAGCAGAAAATAATATCAGTCTGAACATATCTTTTTACACACTGATATTACGGTATTTATTTGAGACAGTTCGGGAATATTTCATACTAAAGTGGTTTACATTTAACGTTTGCTGTGACGAGGTAAAAGTATAAATAAGTATATAATATTAGTTATCCAAAGGAGTCATTTAAGCTTAAATAACGGAGCACATTTAAACATATTGTACATCCGCGGTTTCCTCTGCATAGGGTCGAATAACGAGACAAGTTTTATCGCGGTAAAAAGTAGTCCTTGCCACACTACGGCCTCCAAACGATCGCCCGTATAAAACCATACTATTACATAGCTCCGTTGTGACGTGGAAGAAAAACAAATAAATAAGCTACTAAACACTTTTTTGCATTTATATTATTGGTATGGATATTATTACGGACTAGTTTGGATACATATTACTATTGATCATAGATGAAATTGCAAAGACGCAAAGCACAATTTTATTCACTATCAATACGCGAGTCCTACGTTTTGACAAATATTAACACTTAGAAAGGAAACTACTACTGCTGACCCAATATCCTAAACAGAAATCGAACTGGCAACATTGTGATCGACTGCAAACTTACGCAGATAGCCGACGAGGCAGACTGCATGAAAGTTTCGGTCACATGTTTTGTTCATGTGACAAAATCTTTTACATGTATTGCCAGTTCTCCTTTTCTTGTTCCAGGGTATAAATGTATTTTATAATATATTTGGTTCCCACGAAATAGTTTCAGCTACCACAATGTTTCTAAATAATAAAACTGTCTCTCTTTTTATTTAACATGGACATTAGTCTTAGGTTCGAATCTGAACGAAAATGAAATAAATCTCTAGATTATATTATATGATGCTAAGTTATGTAGTGGTTGTTTTCCTAAAATGGTTTTAAAATTTGTTGCTTTGAATTGTAATAAATTTCATTTTCAATAACTAAAATTGGGGAACATTTAAACCCGTGTCAAATATAGAGACTGATATGCCTGTTACAAAATGGATCACAGAAGAGAAGTTTTTGGATAATACCAAAATTTTTACTTCATATAATCATTATACTAATGTGTAAATATAAACTCAGTAAGTAAATTATGTAATGACGCAGTTTTTTCTGAAAATTTCCTTATTTTTTTAAATGTTTCGCTCTATGTTGCAGAGATTCAAAATGTTCAGGCAGCGGATATTAAACAGACTAGAAAAAAAAACTTTATAGATAACCCTCAATGTCAGAACTGAATTCACAATAATCGGCGGGGTCAAAGCGGTTGATGTGGCTGCTTTTATCCTTACAATATGATTAATGTTTATTTATATTTTAAAGAGACATATCTTTCTAAATTTACTTTATTATGTCATCCTATATATATATACGAATAATAAACAGAATATAATTAATTACACAATTTGTTTCAAGGTGGTATAAATAACAACCAAATCAATTCCCAACCCTTATAGCTTCTTGCTCAACAAAATCTACATCCGAAATTCGCCTAAGTGTAGAATACATTTTACATATAGACAGGATTACGAAATAGTGGTTAATGCTGGAGCCGCGTCGAGTTCCATATGCATGTATACCCGGCCTCCCCGAAAACAATAACGGGCCGATGCCAATCGTTATTGGCCGACACCACGCCGACACCATCTCAATACACATATAAGAGAGGAATATTTTTAATTTGAACCCTGCAATACTCTTTTATCTATGTAAATTAACAGAGGGCCAATTATCGTATTTCTACTTAAATTGGATCATTGTCACTAGTTCCACCAGCAATTAGTTCCATGGAACTAGTGAGATATTTTGCCTCAGTAGGTTCACGGTACTAAAAAGAACCATGGAACTACTGAGAAATAAAAATCTAACGATGATGGGTTATAATTGGTGGAAAAAGAGATCAAATAAATTAATAACAATACAAAAAAGACAACTGTTGATCGGAATTAAAATAAAAATAATTCTCGGATTTATTTTTGTTCAAAATGCATATTCGATCTAATGTCAGTCATGTGCGTAAATTTAGGAGAATACCATTTAAGACATATTAAATGGTATTCTCCTAAATTTACTGATACTTGAATGATAATACGACTAGATCGTAATTTGAACAAAGAGTCATGTGTGACAATATCGAACTAAATATGACAAATTAGACGATAATGAAATTAATTTAGCAGAATATCAATAGTGACTCAAATCGAAATTAAATTGCTTTTCGTTTAAAATACAGTGTCGATGTTAGATAGAATACGAGAATTGGCCCTCTGGAACACAATATGCGCTATACAAATAATCTTAATATATGAAATCCTTGCGTTACTGACTGACTGACAGACACGCTACAGCCGAAACTATAAGGCGCAGGAAGCTGAAATTTGGCGTGTATGTTCCATGGGGACCGTAGGGGTGCACTAAGAAGGGATTTCCCGAAATTCCCACGGGATCGGCCAAAACGGGTAAATTTAAATACTGTTATATAAATAATACTGTTATAACACCACTGTGATGATACTATTCTTGCTACTCTATTTTTCCTTAGCTTATCCAATTATTCGCGTATGGGCTATCACTGCGGAAGTGTGGCACAATTGTTGTTTTAAACTGACAACAAAAATCAGTCGCACGACGCGACGCCATAATAGTATTTTGTTACCAAAAGAGTATTTTATTTAAGTATTTGATTTCAATATTTTATATCAAATTAGCTGTTGCTCATATTTTCATAGAGCTTGCTTCAAAATTAGCGGATTTTCAAACAAACTTTCATAGCCTATAGCGAGTAGCGCTCATTGCGAGAACTTGCTTACCGGTTATAATAGGTCGGGAAAGCTTGCGCAGGTCACCATTTAAACTCAAACTCAAACTCAAAATCCTTTATTCATTTAGATCACAAAGTGACACTTATGAACGTCAAATTTAAACATTATTACTGTATGCTTCTACATTTACATTTACTGCCACGTTCGCAATGCAATAGGTAGAACCATGAGAAAGAACGGGCAATAAAACTCACGGTCACTCTTTTTCATCGCCAGGTTTTTAATAATACATAACAATTAAACTTTTGTAAGGTGCTGCAACTGTTATACCTTCTATGTTACTTGTATATATTTACTTTACATGATACTCAAGCATAATCAAGTTTAATTTTGATGTTCATTTAGTTAGCCTCCTGAACATAGACATGGTGAAACAGGAGCATCCACTTACATTATGCACCTAACAATGCAGGCAATCCGAGCAAATGTTCAGAACCATGATGGAAATGATGAAGTTAAATATAAATAAAAAATTATACCAGCCCATAAGACCGCCATCGACCAGTCATCGCAAGTAGCACCCGTTCACGAGTATGACGCATGTGCCAGCCATCATCCCTCTCGCCATATCAGAGGGACAGGGATGACCCGACACATGAAGCCACCACAAGAAATGACATTTAAGTGAGCATGACGACTACGGTATACAAACCGGCAGTAATAAAAATAACAATCTGTTTGTATACTGACCATGAACGCGAATTACCTCTATTTTCCAGATCATTAATTATAGCATAAATTTGTGAAAACATGTGAAGAAATGCAAATGTAGTACCCATATTTAATTGACGTGATACCTTTTGAAATACAACCACCGATCCAACTGATTGAGTACAAGACAATAAAATTAAACATAATAAATAAATAGTATCTAACGACATGATAGACATCTACGAGGGTCAAACTGAAAGTTCTTAGAACTGGCCACTTATAAACAATATAATAAAAAAAATATTCTAAAATTTGAAAATAGAACTCTTTGCCAATATTACTGAGTATATATTTCATTCATTTGTCATTTGTTTTACGATTTGGCGGCAAATTGAAAATTGTCTGTGTCACGTCAACATGAATTTAACACGAGAAAATTTTCGTGCAATGATTTTTTATGACTTTCGATGTCATTTAAATCAACAAGAAAGTTATGATAGACTACGATTGGCCTTTCACAATGAAGCCCCATCTTGTGCGACTGTTTACAACTGGTTTAATGAGTTTAAACGTGGTCGCACTAATCTCACTGATGATGTACGTGAGGGACGGCCTTCTACGGCGACGACTGAAAATAACATCTGTGTTGTGCGGCGTATGATAGAGACTGACAAAAGAGTGACCTATCAGCAGATTCGGACAAGCTTAGGCATCGGTATGAGTCAAGTGCACAAAATCCTCCACGAACATTTAGCGGTCAGGAAGCTTTGCGCCCGGTGGATACCTCATAATTTGACTAAGGCTCAAAAACTCCATCGTGTGGATTGGTGCCGTAAAATGATTGAAAGATTTAACGGAGGTGACTCAAATGCTGTGTTCGACATACTAACAGGTGACGAAAGCTGGATTTACTGTTATGATCCTGAAACCAAAAGACAATCTGCTCAGTGGGTGTTTCCTTTCGAGGAGTTGCCAACTAAAGTGAAGAGAGATCGAAGTGCGGGAAAAAAATGGTGGCCTCGTTCTTTGGAAGGATAGGTCATTTCGCAACAATTGTGTTAGAGGATCAAAAAACAGTTTCTGCAGAATGGTACATTACCAATTGTTTGCCACTTGTCTTGGAAAAAGTTCGAGAGAAACGACCTCGCAGTAGGATCCTCCTTCACCACGACAACGCCTCGTCGCACACCGCCAAGCGAACGATCGACTATTTGGCGACATCAAACGTTGAATTACTGGGTCACCCGCCGTATAGCCCCGACCTCGCGCCTTGTGATTTTTATTTATTTCCAAAAATTAAAGAAAAACTTAAAGGAAAGCGGTTTATGAATGCTGAAGAAGCGGTGGCTGCGTATCGCGATGCCATTGAAGAGACCCCTAAGGACGAGTGGGCAAAGTGCTTTTCCCAGTGGTTCCATCGCATGCAGCGGTGTATTGACGTCAATGGACAATATTTTGAAAAGATATAATAAAACTAATAACTGGCTAATGTAATCAGTTTTTGATTTTCTAAGAACTTTCAGTTTGACCCTCGTAATGATGTGGTGGCGATTCCAAAAAACATCATTTACTTATATAATTTTATTGGGAATAGAATCATATTTAATTACATGTCATGAAAATTTTAATATTATCTATCTATCCTACTTACCCAATAATTATGTGAATACTAAAACAGATTATTGCCAAGCGCATTTGTCATTAAGGTAATCATTTAAATAAAAAGCCTTTTGCATTAGGTTATTTTTAATCGTTGTCTTAAATGCGCTAAGCGGCAAGTCTAAAATACATATCGGTATCTTGTTGTAGATGCGTAAACTTTGTCCTATAAAATAATTATAAGTTTTACACAAACGGAAATACGGAACACATAATTTATGTCTATTTCTTGTATTAATAGAGTGAATATCACTATTCTTTGAATATGAATTTATATTCCTACGCACATGCAAAACACTGGCATAAATATACTGAGACGCTACAGTTAAAATACCGATGTCCTTAAATCTTTCCTTGAGCGAAACTCTTGTTCGTAATTGGTAAATGGCCCGAACTGCTCTTTTTTGCAATATAAAAATACTTTCGATATCAGCAGCTCTACTCCATAGTAATATGCTATATGCCACAACACTATGAAAATAGCCAAAATATACCAGCCTAGCCGTATCGACATCTGTTAAACTACGCACCTTCTTAATGGCATAAGCAGCCGAACTAAGTTTCGCTGACAGAAATGTAATGTGTGCGCCCCATTGCAACTTTGAATCAAGTGTTATTCCTAGAAACAACGTAGATTCAGTTGTTTCCAGAACATCACCATTTAAAACGATGTTAGTACCAAGGTTTCTGACGTTTGGCAAAGCAAACTTAACACATTTGGTTTTTTTGGCGTTCAGTACTAAGTTCTTTACAGTAAACCATTTAGTCACCTGAATAAGAGCACTGTTTATTTCGGTAAAGTTTTCCTTGTTTCTATCTACTTCAAATATCAATGAAGTATCGTCAGCAAACAATACCACGTCACAAATGTTTCTCAGGTAAAATGGCAAATCATTAATGTAAACAAGAAACAAGAAAGGCCCTAGGATACTACCCTGCGGCACTCCCAATTGTACTGGTAAACCACTGGATTTTGAGCCATTTATTTTGACACATTGGATTCTGTTATTTAAATATGCCTTAATAACATCCAATGATTTAGTCTGGAGGCCGTAATGTTTAAGTTTGCACAAGAGCGTATCATGGCAGACACAATCGAATGCTTTCGAAAGGTCGCAAAACACACCAATAGCATTCTGAGATTTCTCCCATGCATTGTAGACGTGTTTGAGTAACGCTACTCCTGCATCCGTCGTCAAGTGACCCTTAGTAAAACCATATTGCTCAGTATGAAGGAGGCTGTTTAAATTAAAGTGTTTCAGAAGTTGCTTGAGTATGATCTTTTCAAAGATTTTACTAAAAGTAGGTAGTATTGAAATTGGCCTATAATTACTAGGATCATTCTTACTACCGGATTTAAACAGAGGTATTATCTTACTATGTTTCATTAAATTTGGAAAATCGCCTGATTCTATACACTTATTAAACAAGTTACTAAGATAAGGAGCTACTATATCTATTATACTTTTCAATATCTTAACAGATATTCCCCAGAGATCACCTGTATTCTTAGACTCTAGAGATTGAAAGGTGTTTATAATATCAGTAGAACTAATAGGGCTGAATTTAAATATTACATCACATTTTTGTACACTTGATTTTAATAAATTTTCTGCACCTGAAGCTGATGAGTTTAGACCTCTAGTAGTAGTAATAGGTATGCTAGCAAAAAAAATATTGAATGTGTGTGCAACTTCTTCTTTATTGTTAATAATTTTATTATTATCTAGCAAGTTAACATTGGTGTTCCTTAAGGTTGTCTTGCCCGTTGCTTCGTTAATAGCTTGCCAGGTGGCCCCCCCGTGGGATCTCCACCTTGTCGTGGTGGGGGGGCTCAGTAACCGTGGATTGGTCACCCGCGGTGAAGCTAAGAGGGATCCAGGAGGGGACGCTCCGCGTGGGCTTGGAGGGGCCTGCGCAGGATGCGTCCAACGGTGCGGGTGCGGGGGACAGTTCTGTCTGTCCCTCGCAGTCGGGTGCGGTCGCGGGAGGAGAGGCGTGTCGGTGTTGCGTTGCCGCGCGCCCTATCTCCCGCGACCAAATGGGGGCGCACCATTCGATGCGTCGCGGTGGGGCCGCAGAGGAAGAGGAGATGCGGTGTTGCGTTGCCGTCCTCCCTATCCTCTGCGGCCGCTGGGCGTTTTGACGGCGGAGTCCAACACCTTAATCCGTCGCCAAGGGGGTTTTGTTCGGGGCCCGCCTGACCATCTGGCGGGCCAATACCCGTCGGAGGGTGGCGACGAGTGCTTAAGTGATGCCCCACCCTCCGACACACGGGTACATGGTGGCAGTCGAGGTGGTTTTTAGTGGAAACACCACATACTTCCGGGATTTTCCACCTCGTAAAACAAAAAAAAAAAAAAAAAAAGCTTGCCAGGTGGCCTTAACTTTATTAGAAGACTTCCTAATTTTGTCACTAATGAATACTGCCTTAGCTATACTGCATACCTTTTTAAATATTTTAGAATAATTTCTGACATACTCAGTGAAGCTCGCATTAAAATTGTATTTCTTCATACCATACAACTCATACATCCTTGCTCTGCTTTTGTGAATACCTACAGTAGCCCACTCACTAAATGCTCTAGCCTCCTTGATTACTTTTTCCTTGGTCTTAAAAGTACTTCTAAATTCGTTTTGCACTATATTAAACATAGTATCATAAATCTTATTAGGTGATTTAAGCTCCATCATATCAGGATTAATACCTACTAAAATTTTGTTTCTAAATTCAATAAATTTACGCCTAGGTAATGGCCTAACTGTCACCTTATGTACGACTTTTTCATGAATATATGAAAAACCTGCCAATTGACCACAGTGATCCGAAGTTAAGTCAGTAGTAACTAATTTATGTGATACTGTATGATTACTAAATATATTGTCAAGGCAAGTGGAAGATGATGCTGTTATTCTAGTAGGTTCAAAAAATAAATTTGTCAAATTAAATGATTTAAAAAGGTTTAAAAGCCTACAAGTCATTGGTGAACTATCTAATAAATTAATGTTAAAATCACCACAAACTATGATACCTTTTTTATTGGTCCTAATTTTACCAATTGCGTCTTCCATAGTAAACTCAAACACATTAAAGTTACTTAAAGGAGGGCGCGATACACACATATAACAATATACTGTTCCAGCTCAATGCAGGACATTTCTATAGTTCGTTCTACAGACAAGGTGCTTATGTCCTTTCGCTCCTTACATGGTATGGTATTTGAAACTAGTATCAAGGATCCACCATGGATAGCTTGACTCCTAGTGAAAGCACTTTGCACAGTGTAATGCATGTTATTTAAACATTTAATTTGATAATCCTTTAACCAATGCTCCGTTATGCACATAATTTTAATATTGTGGCTTTCTAAGTATAAACTTAATTCTAAATGTTTGCCAGATAGACCCTGTATATTTTGATGTGCTACATTCAATTGACAATGTCTATCCTTTGTCCTATTCTTAAGTTTAAAGAACTCGTGTCTGTATTTAAAATAGAAGGAATGGTAAAGACAGAATTATTTACAGAAACCATTTTCTTGGATACCCTGCATGTACCTGTGTCATATTGTATATTATATGCTAATAATTTAGCATATTGTATAAACACAAATTTAGGTCAAATATATGTTGATTTACCTTTTCATCTAATATACTTGAATAAGGCAAAGCACAAGTAATAAATTGACATCCTAGTTTTTTATGAAGTGATAACATTACTTCTGTTAAATTGTAAATATCTTTTTTGTTCACAATTTGGCTGTCACCATATACATATAATAATCTAATGTTGTTTGTTTTAAACTATCTATTAAGTGTGAAAAAGATGACCCTGGATAACAATAACTAATGATTTTCTGTTGCTGTAAATGACTACTCATTAAGCTACCTAAACCTACACCTAACCTATCTGAAAACATGTAAACTTTTTTGTGCCAGAGTTATCAACTAAGGGTGTCTTATCCTTTGGACTATTGGTTGTACTAGAACTAGAACTTGAACCTGAATCACTATTACCTATAATTAGAGATTCATTACCTAACAAGCATGATTTTGAACAATTTGAGTAATTATTTGTAATTGTCAAGGCCTTTACATATTCCAGATTATTCTTACCAATTCGTGCAATCTCATCATATTTACTTATATATACCTGAACCTCTTTCTCATACTGGATATTCATCCTATTTAGTTGTGACTCTAAAGCGCTGATTTGTGATTTGAGATCCCTTGTATGCTGATCATACAACATCCTACCATTAATTAATTCTATATTATAATTTTCTAGGTCCTGTAACAATTCCTTACGTTCAGAAACTAAATTTTTGTATTGGTTTGTTATATTTTTTGATTTATTATACTGTTTCAAGTTCTGTACTAGTTTACTAATATTTTTGTTTATGTTACATAATTTCCTTTGTTACTTAAAATTTTTAACATAACTTTTTAGTTGTATACTATGTCTATTAGACCCTAAGCATAATTTATCACCTAAAACCTCTGAATAAAGGTTCTGTGTTGCACCACGGTTAAGTACCTGCACCGTTTCCTCTAACGATTTAACCTTTAACAAAGCCTGTTCTAAATTGCTTTCAAGCTCAGTGATCCGACTTACAGACCAGGAATAGGTGTCATTGCAAGTTGTTAATGTATTGATCTCTTCCTGCAACCTGTCTCGCTGTGCAAGAGTGTCCATGTACTCAATGTGAAGTTCAGCGAGTTGCGCTTTTAAGTTTGAGACCTTGTCATTAACAATCTTGATATCCTCTTCACAATCAGAACGCTCTTTCAGTAGGTGATTATTTTCCTCCTGGCACTTTCTTAATTCCATCAAGGCTATTTTGAGCTTATTTTCCATGTCCTTTGCTGTGGCCTTACGGGTCATCATATAAGTGCTCATTGTTGCAGCAAAGGGTACACCAAACACATAAACTTGTTCTTATCTCGTGTATTATGGTAAGTGATGGTTTGTTTTTCTTTATAATATCACTTCACGAATTTAATATTGGGGAATAGGAAGGTAAACATTTACTATTGAAAATAACGTTGATGCTAAGTAGATTAGTAAATAAAAGTATTCTATATTGTGCTTAATGAAAAGTGTGTAATGTTTGTGTGTATAATATAAATTAATATACTCCCTGGAGTTTACAAAAAGTTATTTATACGGTCCGTTGTAGCTGTCAAACTGGGTCAAATTTGGGTGAGTGATCGCGTGTGGCATTTACATCAGAGCGCCACTATGGTTTTGAGGGCACGTAGAGCTGTTGGTTCCGGTTGTTGACTCAGGACAAGAATCATTAGGCCATGTCGGAGGCTTTAAGGTGGTCCAATTCCAGAGATGGCCACACAAAAAAGCAAAGTAACCTGTTTTAGGCGTGGCATATTTAAAATCCAGCCGTAGTGTTTGCTTAAGGTACAAAAGTAACCCTCTTGCCAAATTTCATGTTTAGAGTAGTTTATCGATGATTTAGAAGTTAGGACAAGTAATTTTATGTTAGTAATGACTGAGACTTGAATGCCACCTGTAGTCTTGGCTTGACTAACCACAATGCTTTCTAATGATGAAATGATATTTTCTTTTAAACGATAACACTTTACTTGACTTGACACTTAAACCATCCATACGTAAAATATACAACCTACTTATTCTTAAATATTGTCAATGTTGCCACAGTGTATAAAAGGTTGAATAGATCAGAGCGGTATTTATGCAGTTACGAGGCGCTTTGAAAACCTTTCTTAGAAGGGTACTGAATGTGTACGAGAACATGTTAACCAAGAAACGTTATAACAGAAGTGCAAAAAAAGCCGGTTGGTTTTTAACGAAACAAATTTTATGTTTCATTACGTATGTTCGTGTTTGAGCTGTGATATGTATTGATAACAAGTTGTGATATGTATATCCTTGCAACTTTCTTACACACTAAATAAGGCGCTTTTTTACATCCAATAAACGAGGATACTTGGATATCACTATGGTATCCGTAATTTGGATAATTGAATTTCATTTGTCCAAACTGGCAAAATCAAGAAGAGTATAACACGCAAGCTTTTAAAAGCAAAAGTTATGTCTAAGAAAATATTTGATTGCGAGACAAAAGTTATATCTATGAAAATATTTGATTGCGAGACATTAAACTACGCATAGTATGCCGACATATTGTTGTTTGTAACACTATAAGTATATAAGATGATCTGAAGGAAACAGTAATCTGTATAGCTGACAATGCGAGTGTCTGCTATGTTTGTGTGAAGCCTTCAGACATCGCTGGCAGATGGTTTCCGGCGCTTTAATATGTTTGTTTACGTATATAGGTACGTATATTTGGGGGTGCAAAAATATAACCGAAGAGAGTAGTAAGTGCACGCCCTTACCTCATAAGATGAATCTTTCTAATACATGTGTAGAGTAATTTATAATAAATATTTGGCGGTCAACAATGTTTAAAAATATGCGGCTGGCTGGGATAACGTAGTAATACAAAAAGATAAAGACGTCGCTTTAACAAACTATTTTAGTATGCAATTATAACATTTGACATGATAAGACAAATTAAGTTAGGAAAGCTCGTATCAGTTTGTAAAGATGTATTAAGATCCTTCGTGGAAGTTTTAAATCCTGTTTAAAGAACGTCTTAGTATTTTCCTGGGCATGTAACATATTAAAATTAAACTACAGTTTACGGACTTTATTGCGATGTATTGGTCTTACTGAGATTACATTTAAAATGAATAGCGAATAAAAAACATAACCTATTTATTTTGACTTTTCTTCCTTAAAACTGTCACATTTTCTTAGCATGGTAAATCCTCTATATAATATGTTAATATTAAGACATAGTAGTTTTATATTATCCCTGTACGCATCTTTTTCGTACAGCAGTCGTTGCATTGTATGTTCCGCTTTACGCTACAAATTTCTTCTTTAGGTTTCCCACCCTAAAAACATGTCATTAGGAAGGGTGGACCGAAGATTCGACACACGATAGAATTGTATCTCTAATCGGAGCGGTTGCTTCAAATTCGTCCTACGACTTGACACTACACCGAAGCCAATATATTGTGCCGAAAGTTCGCTACTAAGTCGCAAAGCGAATGTTATGATACGTTTTAATGTATAATTCGAGTGTTATCGACGTAATACCTCGTTTATTACATCCAGCGAATGCGGAGTGACCAGAGATTTTTGTACACGTCATTTTGATGATACGAAGAAGAAATATAAATATCGTGATTAATAAAAAGAAAGTTTGATTAATTTACAATTGTAGAAAGAATGAAAAGAAATAAATTAAAAATGTATATTTCGCAATGCAAATAAACCGATTTTATATTCAGTCATTATATTCATTCATTATTTTGGGTCTTGAGTTTGTGTCCGTTGATTGAATGTTTGTAAAATCTCCAGTGACACATTTTTTACCTCTTTCTCGCAACACCATCCAAAACTAAGCAGGAGCTTGTACTTTGGGTTCTAGGCAATTAATAAACATACATATTATATACTTTGTTTAAATACAACAAATATATTATACATAGAAAACATCGATGTTAACACAGAGAAATCTATAACTTGAGAGGGAATCGAACACGCGATCTTCAAAACTCTAAATCATTTATTCATTTAGGGCACAAACTGGTACTTCTAATGACGGAAAGTGATACAAGCATTTATTTTGGACTCACATAAGATTTAATGCTGTTTTGTTTCAGATATAATTAAGCGCCGATTTTCAATCAGTACTCCAAGAATGAGAATTAACGATACGTCACGCTTGAAAGCTAGTTCATTATCAAGGTATGAATCACGTATAATATATGCTCGGTTACAACAATATGTAAACAACGCAGGCTCAAGCCTCCCAGCCTACCCAACAGCCAGTTGGATGCAATCACAATACCGCACAGCTCCGACAGCTAATGCGCAAACCAGATGTGTCAAATTTACCGCAACCGCCATATTCTATGACATGAATATCCTCTATACGTTAAAGAACACTTATGGTCTTTACCGAACAAGAGCGGCTCTGTAAGTCTCAATTTGGTCTAATGCCAAATGAAATTGCGCAATTGAATACAACTTCTATTGCGACTAACTGTCTTCATGCTCCCCACCTTTGAAAATAATAACCCGCTGTGTCTTTGAGTGAGTGTACAGTCTTGAAAGACTAGTAAGCTTTTGAGGTAGGCGGTACAGTCGCGCGGTTAATTTACACCTAGCGGTGTTCCTAATTTAGATTACGAGTGGAGCGTTTCGCGTGAATAGATTTAATGAACCCGCGTCACTATCAGTGTTCCGGCTAATATACACACAACTATTTAGTATGCTTAAGCCGCGCTTCTACTCCACAGAATTATTTAGAATGACAGATACTTTAGTCAAAGTGACCATTTCTGCTGGATAAGGGGGTGTCTGGGGTCGACATAAATTCCGATGTCGGCGTTACTGCGGTGTCTTTAATTTGACGAAGGTACCGCACGATTTGTTAAGGCTATCTCAAAGCAAATCGAACCTCTAGAACTGTCTTATGTTTATTGTTGACGCGGAGGCGGAACCTTCACGGTGCGCGGTATGGCGAGATCTGTGTCGATTTAGCGGTATTTAATAAGTACGTCGTGAACACACGCGCCTTGAAGGTAATAGGGTTTCCACTAAATTGGATGTCATTCGTCATATCTGATGAACAACGTGGGGATAAAGCTGAGACATGTTCTAGCGTGATAACGTGACGTCACGTGTCGTGTATATATGACGTGTTATATTTTGTGTTGCCAACTACTCCATTCAAACGATAACGATTAAGCTTTAGTGAATTCGCGTTGAAAATTACGCCATCATTACTGCGTCTGTTATCAACGTATATTGTGAGCATTTTACATGTATGCCAACATCAAAGGGATCTAATGATCTCGACAATGAGGAGAAATGTTCGAAATATTTAAAATAATAGAAGCTTTTCACGGCACCAAAAAGCGTTTAATGTTTTGGCAAAGAGAAGCACCAGGTAGTGTTGTTTGATAGCTAAGGCTACATGGTTTAGGCAGTGTCTCTATCCTTCGTCATATCGTGCTATAATCCGTCAGGTGAATATATTCTTGTATTTTTGGTTATTTAAAGGGATCGTACATTTAAAAAACGTTTCATATTGTTGTTGATTTGCTGTCATATTCATGTACTCTACGCGACCATATCATCCATAGATATTAAGAAATGTCCCGTTCCAGTATGCAACAGGTTCATCAGTCAATTTGTCCTTAAACTCTGAGCAATAGCCACTATTTCAAAGAGTTGCTTAGCAACCGAACCAGATAAAATAAGATAACCGCAATTCTGTAAAACATGCGTGTACATTACAAGTTACATTAGCTTGCAAGTTTAAGGCTGTTATTTGTTATTTAAATACATTGGCAACCATTGACACTCATACACTAAGCTACAACTTGGTTAATCTATTTATGATGTCGACCATATCATGCTGCAGTATGCAGTGGCTTATGCAATATACTAAAGTTACGAGAATTTTTCCCACGTTGTGAAATAAAACTATTCAATTTACCGGTCGTGTCACACCAAAGCGTGATCTTGAGTTATGTAGTTGAGGTATAGTGTACATAACTACATTGTGCAAACATGTTTGGAAGCTATTGTATTTTTGAAATATGGTTTATAACATATAATGTATGATGGTTTGTGTATGACGTTGGATAGTTTATGTATGACGATACTAACAGAAAGTGTATGAATTATTACGCTGTTGCTTTGTCAAACTTTTTTATCGTGTTCAGGTATTTTGATGTGACTGTACGTTGACGCATAGATTATTTACGGTATCTTTATAAAATTAACCATTCTCTAAGAAGAGACAAAGCTAAGAACTGGGCTTGCTATCTCCTTTATTTACAGAAACGTAGAAAGAGAATGACACCAATTTATAAGGCGTATCTCTTTGCCAAGTTTCTGTAACTATTTGACATTTTTTGAGAGAAAATTCAGTCTTGCTCCGACAGTTTCCAATTAGGAAGTGAAAACTTTGATCACAATCAGTTCTCGCTAAAAGAGCCAGCAAAGTGCAATTTAATTAATAATTTGTTAAGGTACTAAATAGGTGCTGCCCACATTTTCAAAGTAGATTCAAAATTAGCAGCTTTTTGAACTTAATAAAGTTTCAACGCCTATTACTGTTGAAATTCTAAAGGAAATAATGAAATAAACAAAATCTCAATTAAGCATTGATATTACCATAACTAGCAGTCGCCTGGGGAGGGGGCCTATCATTTTACCCTCTTAGGTGGTAGCACATTAAAAAATCCTTCTTTATTTAGTACCTACGATATAAAAGTAATCTGTTATTACTAATTCAAACGGTATGTTTCTAGCTTCAGTCATTTGGACTCTGCGATTATAAGTCAGTCAGTATAATTTTATAATATATGTTTTACCAAGATACTTCAAAAATTCTAGTAAAGTGCTTAGTAACATCACTAATATCCTCGCGATGCTTTGTAACCGAAGCGGGTGAGAGGGATTCTCACTGCGTTTCCTTGTCTCATTGATTAAGTAAGTAGGTTGCACCGAGTGCTCTTGTGTCGGTTACTGGATACGTATGCTAATGGCTCGTCGGTTTTACTACCCAGTATCAAATGTGATAAAGAGCTGTTTGACATACTTGGTGCAACAATAACAGTTCACCATATTAGTTTAATGCTTACTGCATGGCTGGTTTTAAGTTTAAAATGGTTACTTCTCAACTAAGCTAGTTCAAAATATTTAGGGACCACTCTCATAAAGCATAGGTTATTGGTAAACTTACTTACCTTTATGAGATTATTCTGAGTTTGTCTTGTATAATTTAAAATTAATATTCTGAGTATACACATGCTCAAATACTTACTACATGGTACTATGGCACGGAGACCAGTTCTAAGTGTACGGCCTTTGTGGAGAGACAAACAAAAACACACAAGTAGGCCTTAACAGTCTTGCTGTTTCGAAGTGTCGACGTTTTCACCAAAAAGGGACCAGCGAAGTCCGTGCCAACACCGTCAAACGTCCTGCTTTCAGTTACGCGATCTGCCGGTAAGTCCCCCATCAACGGCTGCATGGTAGAAGCCTTGAGCTTATAGCAAGGGATGCAGCGAAAGACTACACTCCGAATTATTCTTCGGGCCGACAAAATCCAAAACTCGCGTTGCAAAATGGCCAAGAGCGCATTAAAACCAGCATGCGAATTTTTAAGGTGACGGTCAGTTACCAACAAGCGTACCAAATGGCCGTCCTTAGGTAACAAAAGGGGGTGACGTGCCCCGTAAGGGAGGTTGGCGTTCTTGAGACGCCCTCCAACGCGCAAGAGACCCGTATTGTCCAAAAAGGGGTTCAATTTAGATACAGCTCCCGATAATTTCGATTTCCCTGACTTAAGGATGGCAATCTCCTTCTCAAAATGCACCAATTGCACAGAACGAACCCAAAAGGTGAGGGACTCCTGTCGTTCCTGTGGTGAGAGAAACGGTGTCAGACGTTTCTGTTGTGGGTGCCTAAAATTAAAAACAAAACGCTTTATCCAAGCAGTGACACCTAACAACTTGTCGAGGGAGCTGTAACGATTCAACAAAAAATCGGGGTCGAAGGCGCATTCTACCTTCTCAAGAGCGAGTGTTCGTAAACCCGGCAAATTAGAAGTATTCAAAACTGGCGTTCGAGGCCAATCAATTTCTGGTCGACTCAACCATTCCGGACCCCACCACAGCGAATGACCTATCAAACTAGGCGTCAAGCATCCGCGCGAGGCACAATCAGCGGGGTTGAGCTCACCTGGCACGTGTCTCCAAACCAGCGTGACTTCAGATTTTTGGATTTGGGAAACGCGATTAGCGACAAATACCTTCAAGGTGTGGACAGAAGCCTTCAACCAACAAAGAACAATTTGGCTGTCTGTCCAGGCGTAGGTCCCATTAATACAAATGCTTTTACACAAAGTACTGGACACGTGGTTCAATAAGCATACGAGCTCTCGGGAGCAGCCCTACTGCTCCCGAGAGCTCCAATTTTGGGATGGTCAGAGATGTCCGAAGGGGTGCAACCTAGCTCTTCGCCATGATCAGGGAAACCCTCACCTGACCTGAGGCACTGACTGTGCGCAAGTACACCACGGTCGCGTGACCACGTTCCGAGGCATCACAAAACCCGTGAAGGGTGGCCTTGTACTTCCCGGGAGATAGGATGGGACGAGGCCAGGAGATCTCGTTGACGGCAGTAAGTGAGGATACAAAAGAGGTCCATTCCTCAACAAGAGTGCCGTGTAGAGGTTCGTCCCAGGTCAATCCTGCTGTCCCAAGCTTCTGCAAGAAGCATTTTGCCCAAAATATGATAGGACAAATCCAACCGTTCGGATCAAAGGTTCTGGCGACAGTAGACAACACGAGACGTTTAGTCCAAGAACAAGGCAGTTTCAAGTCTACGTTATACGTAAAGATGTCTTGGACTGGTCTGTACTGAACGCCGAGAACAGCCATCATGGCGGGGTTGTCAACAATCTCAAATAGATGTGAATCTTGCTGATGATCCTCTGGCAAGCCTTCCAAAAGCGCTGGTGAGTTGGAAATCCATTTACGCAACTCATAACCAGCGGAGGCCAAAATACCTATCAATTCGTCCCGCAGGAGGATCGCCTCGTCCGCTGTGGAGGCGCCCGAGCAAATAACATCGACGTAAATATCGTCTTTCAAGATGGCGGAGGCTCGTGGGAAACGTAAGCCTTCTCGGTCTGCGAGCTCCCAAAGAGAACGTATTGCCAAGTAGGGGCTTGATCTTAACCCGTACGTATTCGTATTGAGCTCGTAGACGACCATGGGATCGCGAGGAGACTCTCTCCAATGGATCAGCTGGAAGCGACGGTCATCAGGGTGGATAATAGTCTGCCTGAACATCATTTTATGTCGGCCACAAAGACAACCTGATGTCGTCGGAAGCTGGTGATGACGTCACAAAGGTCCTTGACCAACTTGGGACCAGAATGCAAGCACTGGTTCAAGGATACGCCTGTTGAAGTCTGCGCAGAACCATCAAACACTGTGCGCAGCTTGCCAGTCGATGGCTTCAATACCGCATGATGCGGGAGAAAGTAATGCTCCACCGAACGCCAATCCAAATTTGACACTGACATGTGTCCCAATTGTTCATATTCTCTCATGAACTCAATATACTTCTGTCTGAGCTCCGGATCACGACCCATGCGACGCTCCATAGCCAACAATCTCCTTTCGGCTAAAGGTCGTGACTCACCAAGCGGAGGCCGAACAGACAGAAAGGGCAGCTTCGTGATAATCCGACCAGAACGGAGTCGACCAGTGTTGTTCTGGAAGAACAGCTTGCACTCCTCATGTTCTGGATTCAAACGGGCAACTTGAGGGGGCTCCTCTACCTCCCAAAACCTCTGAACTGCATCAGAGAGAGCAGAGCCTACAGCCAGCAAATTATCAAGTTTGGGTGGATGGGGGTCCCTAGGTACAGGTCCCATCAAAGCAAATCCAAATATGGTCGGGATGGCAGTCAAACCATTTGGCACCAAGACCCGTTTCCCACCAATCAAAATTCCACCGAGGACATCAGAGCCAATCAACAAGTCGATTTGTCCCGGTGTGTCAAATTTGGGGTCTGCCAGTTCCAATCCCGATGTCAAATTCACCACAGCAGCGGGTAGCTGTTTCTGTGGGTGCATACCCAAAATATTCTTCAACACAATAGCCGAGGTTTTAAGCCTCGGGTGTGAAGATTCAACAGGGCCAAAAAAAACCTTAACTTGCCCTTCAACATTAGAGGCTACGTCACCTATGCCCCGTATACAATTTGGAAAAGAGCCCATATTTAATTTAACCTGCCCTACCAAATAAGTGGAAACAATGCAACCTTGTGAACCTGTGTCCAATATAGCACGGACAACAACAGAGGTCCCCGTGGGTCCCCAGACCCTAACAGCAACCGTTGGTAGGATAACGGTCTCAATGGGGGAGGTTGGCGTTATAGGGCAGGGGTTAATTACCTATTGTTGCCAGGGCGGCGACCGTTGGCCAGGACCAGGCAAGTCAAAACGAGGGTGCGGCTTGAAGTCCTCAAAGGCGCGGTGACTCGATCCGCGCGCCATCTGTGGGGGGTCATAATGATGCACCCGCCCAAAACGAGGTGGGCGCGAGTCAAGGCGGGGACGCTCCGCCAAAGGAGGGGAATACCTGGGGCAGCAGTCATGGTGCTGGTGACGCTGAACAGCACATTCAGGTGCGCGAGAGAGAGGAGGCGTGCGCACGCTACGGTTCTCCAAGCGGGGTGAGCGGCGATCAATTAAGCGAGGCGACTCTCGGCTACGCGCCGGTGAGCCTCGGCTGCCACCTTCAAAACACCCGCCCGTGCGCGGCGTCGGCTGGTTGGACAAGCGGCCTACCTCTCTGGCATTCATGCAGAGAATGTCCAAATGCTGTCCTCCACAGTGAGGACAGGGGCGAGAGTTTGGGCAGTCTCGCTGGTAGTGGGACCCCAAGCAAGAGAAGCAAAGGCGGCGGGCATTCGCGATGCGCCTATGAGAGGCGACATGTAGGTCCAAGAATGCCCTACAACTGGCCGTTCTGTGCCCCGTGACCTTGCAGTAGGAGCACTCCGCTGGGCTCTGCGTGACCGCAAAGCGAGGAGGGCGCCAGTCAACATTGACTCGGGTGTGAACGCGAGCCTGCTCCTTGACCTTGGGCGGCTGCGTCTTAGCCGGCGTATCACCACCGGAGTTGTCCAAGACCCGGCACTCATCCTCCAGGAACCTCTCCAGGTCAGCAAAGGGGGGCAGATGGGTCGCGCTATCCCCACCAAAACGCTGTTCAAAACGCGACCTCAGGTCAGCAGGCAGCTTCTTTAACACAATGTGCACCAATAGATAGGACCATTGGTCCACGGGCAGGTCAAGGCACTTAAGTGCGTTGATGGCCACCAAAAGCGGGTTCAACAGTTGGGTGCGCAACCCAGAGACCCGGGTGAGCGTCGGCAAACCCAAAATCTGCTCGATGTGCGTGTCGGCGAGGCCACGCTTATTATGGTACCTACGGGTGATTAGGTCCCGAGCCGTCTGGTACGCCTCGTCAGACACGGGCAGATGCTGGATGAGGCCCTTAGCCTCTCCATCCAGAACCGACATTAAATATGCCAATTTTTGTGCTGGCCGAAGGTCAGCCCTATCATTGACCAGGCTGTCGAACAAATTAACGAAGCCCAGGTAGCTTCCTAGGCAGCCATCAAAACGGGGGAGGTCCAAAGTAGGGAGCCTACTCACCAGCCCCGGTGCTGACATAGGAAGCTCCTGCTTCAGGCCGGGTTGCCCTTCCCTATCGGCAACTAGTTGTCTCGCACTATTGGAGACAGCATCATACAGGTCTAAGACCTGGGCATAGTCTTCGCTGACCTTATTTCGCTGGTCAGCGGTGAAATCGTTGACTGACACTTCGAGACAGCAAGCGCTGAAAGTGCGGAATTGCTGTTCCACACTTGCCAGGCGATCGTCAATCCGCTCGTCCCTTTGTAGTAAGGCCTGCTGGCGATCAGGCCGGTTCACTAAGGCACTGGCCGAGGCAAACCAGCGCAAATCTGATGCAATAGCACCAGCAGCCGCACGCAAGTCCTTGATAGCTGACATAATCAAAATTTCAAAAGAGCCCGGACAAGCGTTAAATAATATTAACAATCAAAACTTAATTTTTCTTAATTCTTTGAAACCAACAAAGTATTAGCCTGTTTACTGCTGGTACAAGCAAGTGACAGGTATCTACTGTCCAACAAAATTAATAGTTTCAATATATATTGAAACAAACACAAAAGTTATCAAAAGTTGTAACTTATAACAAATTAAAGGTTGAAACTTCAAATTAATTGATGAATTATTGCAACAGACAGACTGGCTGTGTTATTTGAGATATACAATAGTAAGTAAGCACAGAATATGTGTTAACTAGCAATATTATCTATATATTATAACAAACAAAGGTTTATCAAAAGTTTTGGTTGTTATAAGTAATGATTCAAACTTAATATAATTATGAGATAAACAGAAGAGAAGTGAGTAAAGTATTGAGTAGGTACATGAAAATTTTACCTTATATCTCCTGGTGATGTTCTTGAAGTGGACCTATAGGATTAACTCATAATTTTGGCCAAAATAACAAGAGAATCGAATAGATACCAGTGTACAATTCGGCGAAGTCCTTCTCCAGACCACGATGCACGTTTGCGGTTCACAAAACTTTTCACAAATGTTCAATGTGTCATAAGTTTATCTTTTATCACAAAACACAAAACAATTCGCGAAGCTACTAGGACGAGCTTTCCAAAAGGCGATCAATATAATTCCAACACGCAAAAATACAAATTTACAATACTGCGTGGGCGCAAGAAATTCGTGTCTCCCAAGCAACTTTTTTCAGAACAGGAAGTGAATGACAGTTCAGTGTGACCATTGTCAGAAATTTTCAAAAGACTAAACATTTTGTTACTTAATCGATTTAATCGATTTGACTTATAATAAAAACTAATTCTATTTCAAACAGGCATTACTAAAGGTGTGCCGAGAAACTTATTCAATAAATAGGTTTAAAAAGATTTGTTAACGTCTAAATAGCCAACACGTAATAGATCAGAAATTGCCAGTAAAGAAATCATAATATTTAATCGATTATCACTTCTTCTTTATCGATTTTACGTTTTCTCTACTCAAAATGATTTGAGTTAATAGCAAATCTCTACTTGGTCCTTAAACATGTAAAATGTGTGTATTTTTAAGTTATATATTCGATTAACTACAAATAAGTTCGATTTTGAACCAAATATATAGATAACCTATATCCGAAATCCATATCGATTAATCAATATCATTTAAAACTGTAAAATGGCAACACTTTTTTGACTCTTAAGTAAATGTCAATAATGTCATATTCAGTTTATTTTGTTTATTACCTATTTGTTTTGCTCGTGCACATTGTGAATGCTTTTATGTTTTTGAATCTTTTACGACATCTGGCTTTTTCTTTCGGATTTCTACTCTTACCAAATGATTAACTCATTCCTTTCTACGCAAAACTAAAGTTTTTAAAATTATCTACTTGTCCTGACAGACATATCAGTGTCAAGTCTAAATACTGAAGCAAGACATATGAAATTTGGACAACGGTTTCCTTTAATGACATTTTCACCCACTAGGATTTTTTTATTTTGGATTGGCCAAGGGTATAAAATAAAAATTGTAAATTTGTATCAGGCGAATCCATGGGTATCTTATTGTAAGAAATAAAAGTACGTCGAGGGAACCGTGCGCCCATTGAAATAAAACAAGTTTCGGCTACAATACTGATATCTTCCTCTGTAAGAGACTACGATATTGGGAATGTTACGGAGCGGCGCAGTTTTCACTCTGACCTGTATCGACGTAATTTTGGTATTAGGTAATTGTAGGCGGTTATCGGTTTGGTGAGGCATACAAATGATTGATCTAAGTAAATGTAATCGCAACTGTGCTACTTGTGAACTGGTTTACTAGCGAGATGACTGTCCTGTTTGTATGAATGCTGTAAACTCATAAACTACCGAACGGATCTTTGTGCAGTTTTCAACAAATATAATACTCCTGAGGAGGTTTTAGCTTAGCTACAAATAAAAATTTTAATAGTTTATTTCCTCATACTCTATAACTACTAAATAGTGCCCCAATATAAATATTTTAGGTCATCGTATAAAGGAGATATATAAAGGAGAATGCCGGTTTTTGTATGGAAGTCTGTACCGTTTGCTTTTTCATGAAATTAACATTTTTAGTCAGCTTATTGATTAATATTACCGTAGGCATGAAGCGTTTTTGTTTTCGAATCCGCATATCGGAGATTTTCACATAACCATATTTTAAAAAAATCCGCCATAAATTTTGCAAAGGAACGAATTTGTCCTTGATTTCTAATTGTTGATAACAATATCAATAAGTGAATGATGTTACAAGTTAAAAGAAACGTAGTTTCGGCCCAGAAGAACAAACCCCAACTCAACGGATAAAAACAAAATAATTACATAAACAAACACGATCGATGCGTAGGCGACGTTGTGTGGGGTTGACATTTGACACTTTTGACAGTTGCTCAAGTTATCAAATGTTACCCTGCAAGTGTTGCTATCTCGATTCAATTATATCTAAAATCGATATCACCTAAAATCAATCGATTATTGAATAAATTGCTCAACCAAAGACTGAAATCAAGTTAAGTAGCCAAATGTATTTCTATTTAATAAAATCACACAGAACACAGTTTTTTTAATTCACTATCATAGTGCCTTCTATTGAATCCAAAATAATTTAATCGTGTAAGCAATCGTTAATGTTGAGAATATTACATTCGATGTTTTGTCGCTCGGCATCGACTTTTTTTTGTGCTGGCAATGTATTCATTCGGAAGTTGTTGATCTAAGTTCTACTTTTTTATAATATTTAGTAAACGCGGATTTAATAATGATTCATAATTTAGTAATGGCATTCAAAATGTGTCAAAGTATTTACGGTATATCATTTTTTTAAAGCAATTGGTACAAGTTCCGGCATTCTCCTTTAATTAACTCTTTAGAGCAACCTTATATTAAAAGAGTCCACGTTAAAAGTTCAGATTAGGGCATTTAAAGAAAATATCCGTTAAAACACGTTAATTAAGAGCAAACCATACCGACTTGGTTGTTGAGTGGGCCTGTTAGAATTAGTGGTTTTTCATAATTTTAAATAAGTATCTCTTTTCTGAATAACTGGGTTTCAATTAAGCAAAAAAGTCTCAGATTGAACTGAAGTATTCAAATCAAATAAAAAAAAAATTGAAATAGAATCTGAATAAAAGGTTTTTTGGCTTCCTTGGGGTATTTTACAAGGATTGTTCTGGCTTGCCATAGGTGATCCGTCTTTCAATTATGGCTCGATTAACTGTCTGCTCTTTAATAATCAACGAGTGTATATACATAATATACATATAATATATGAGTAGTTAGATTGTAGCCTCCCACTGGTACATTGAATGGTAACTATAAAACTAGCAGGTATAGTTCTTCAATAGAGATTGGAATATGTATGAACAAAAGTGTCCGTTTATGACTGTTCTGAGTTGATAATGTCACTGTTCTAAAGGAAAACAATAGTTAATGCAGTTTGATTTATAGTTTGACATTATTTCGCTACTACTGACTACTAAAATAAAATGATAACTGTGTAACTTACTGAGTCTAAGATAACAACGCCTTAGTAATCATGTATAAAATAATAAAGTAAATTATATTTCGAGCACGTTTTTGTTGCACTGGAATGCGTAGGTAGAATGCAATGTAACTTACGAAATCTATCGCTGCCTTAATCTCATTCTCTCACTTAAAATAAATCTTGTGGCACGGGAGACATTTCAACCATATATACCTACACCCAGACATGAACAACAATTATGGTTCACATATAAGTGTTGTCACGACACTCGGCGCAGTGTCAAACGGCGAGGTGGCCGCTTAAAACCCCTATGCCCAACCGTCCAGTCATTTCAAGATTCATATACCAAGAGGTTCAAAACTGTACGTTATAGTAGTCAACATCTTTATTTCTTTTTTTATTAAAGCAACCTGTCAAATTGACTTCGCGCTGCCTGATGGTAAGCTGACAGTGAAGTCCTATTGTGAAGGCCACCATCCCCAATTGCTGGTTAAGCAATGTGACATGGCGGCCCTCACTTTGACGGCCTTGAGAGATGCTTTTTCATGCCCCGCTTAAAGGACCCAGGAACAAGGTAGGAAGGAAACACGTGAGCTGGCAGTGAGTTCCACATCTTTATGGTACGGCAAAGATAAGATGTACCGAACCTTTTCGTACGTGACGGTATCTGTAACAACGTGTAAGCGTGGCACCTTTACCCGGCACGTGTTGTTCGGGGTAAGAAAGGAGAGCGTGGGATGAGTTGAAAGAGTTCTTCTGAGCACTCGCCTTGACCGTGTGCCCGGTATTTTCCTTGTTATGATTTCAGATACAAGATACACACACGTACGCGTTATGTGCATGTGTTTACGCCTCTTGATACGCAGCAAATTTCTACTTTAAAACAGTGAGGGCCGGATTCACTACTGTATGAGAAGTTTGGTTTACTTGGCAGAGGACATGATACAATGTTCGTTCTAATTTTGAATTAATCTGGAGTAGTAGCTACACAGAGGTGGTGAATTTAGGCCTCGATACCCAACACTTGTAAACGAAAGTTGCATGCTAATAAACACCACTTATGCTGAGCCCTGAAGCGATAGTCTGTACTACAAACTGGTAAAACCTACACTTAGTTTTCTGTTTCAAACGTTTATTTCATATGTATATATAGACTACACGGTTGGCGTAGTGGTTTAAGCGGTCGCCTCACCGCTTGGTACTGCGCCGCGTGTCGTGGGTTCGATTCCCACACGAGACAACACTTTGTGTGATCTACAAATTGTTGTCTTGAGTCTGAGTGTTCATTGTGTCAGTTGGTTGCATGTTTGTAAAGTCCCCCGCGACACAGGAATTTCTTCCTAGTGCGGGAGTTGTCTTTTTAAAAATATATTAAATATTCTTATTTAATATGTGTTTCCCAGCAGAAAATAATATCAGTCTGAACATATCTTTTTACACACTGATATTACGGTATTTATTTGAGACAGTTCGGGAATATTTCATACTAAAGTGGTTTACATTTAACGTTTGCTGTGACGAGGTAAAAGTATAAATAAGTATATAATATTAGTTATCCAAAGGAGTCATTTAAGCTTAAATAACGGAGCACATTTAAACATATTGTACATCCGCGGTTTCCTCTGCATAGGGTCGAATAACGAGACAAGTTTTATCGCGGTAAAAAGTAGTCCTTGCCACTTATCTCTTTCTCGCTCTCTCGTGGATTAAAGTTGTGTTTTGTTGGTGTCTATATTCAAATACGATAATAATTAGAAATGTCGTCAAAAAGTGCGGAAATTACTATTCTGGAGTTAAACCAGTCCGTGATCTTGCTCCAGAACAAAGTGTCTGCGCTGGAAAAGCTGATTTTGGAACAGAATAAACTCATTAAAAAGTTCATCGATAAGGAATCAGTAAAAATTGATGAATCTCATAAAATTACAAGTGGAGGTATTTCGCCGATGGAATCGAACGCGCGTCCAATCCGTGAAGCTCGTGTTCGGGCCGCCTCGGCTATCACCGCGATCGCCCGGCAAAATAAACCGAAGCACGTACCGGTAGCAGTCCCTTCTACGAGTTTGACCCCTACTACGGAGAGTGTGTTACCGCCGCAACAGTCTGCCGGCGATAACGACTCAGCTATCGAGTCGCGCGTGAGTTCCAACGTAGTGATGGAGAACGACTGGACCGAAGTTCGTCGCCGCCCGCGCCGTCCTGCTAAACGCGCAAGCGAGAACGTGACCCGTGGTACGGCCTCGCCGACCCCCACTTCGCTGTCGGCTGCGGAACGAAAGGCATACCTACATATATATTATTTAAAAGTGGGTACGACAGTTGATCAGGTGCTACAACATTTGAATAACATTTGTCCCGATGTAAATTGTACAGCCGAAGCGTTGAAAGCGCGCGGAGATTATGCATCATTTAAGTTATGTGTTCCAGCGAAGTATGTGGAAAAGTATATGTCTGCAGATAAGTGGCCCGAGGATATTTACGTGAAGCCGTGGCGGTATGGATTTCGTAAGCAAAACACGCAAACCACCCAAGCCTAAGAATTACTCGATATTTTATCAAAATGTTAGAGGCCTACGCTCGAAACTTGAAACATTTAAGCTATCGGTTCTAAGTGATTGTGCCCATATATACGCCATAACAGAGACCTTTTTAGTGAGTGGTATACACGATGGGGAAGTATTTCCGGCCGGGTATACTGTTATACGTCGTGATCGTACAAACGATGTTGGGTGGGGAGGAGTATTGTTGGCAGTGCAATCCCAATATCCCGTAAAACAGGTTTTAGACATAGATGGTTATAATCGTGATTTAGAATTGGTAGCAGCTATTATCACTTTAAAAAATAAGCATATATTAGTATGTGTGGTGTACATTCCACCTAATTCCAATGACGAATTTTATGTAAATACATTAAGCACAATAGAAAACATTATAGAAAAGTATAGTAAGTTGGATGTGGTCGTTTTGGGAGATTTTAATCTTAGTTCGTCTAGTCAAAATGTCCATTTACATTACGCTTATCTTCTTTCTTTTTGTAAATTGAGTCAACATAATGGTGTTGTGAATAGTCACGGTAATATGTTAGATCTGGTGCTGAGTACTCTAAGCGACAAGCATGTATGTGTCGAAGGCGACGTTGAGCCGGTGGTGCCGGCTGACGCGCATCACCCGCCGCTCGGTGTTCGGCTGAGTGTTGAGAGGCCGGCTGCTGCGCGGGCTCGGCCGCCGCCACCTTGTCACGCGTCACCACAACAACAACACCCGCATATGTGGAACTTTAAAAAAGCTGACTTTTTCGGTTTATACGACAACCTTGCGTCGACATCATGGTCGGATGTGCTAATGTGTACAAGCGTAAATGACGCTTTAGATACTTTTTATACACAAATTGAAACATGTTTGAATGCCAATGTTCCTATTAAACGGCAAGTAAGTAGCTATAATAAGTATGTGTATCCTACGTGGTATACTCCAGAAATAATTGTAAGTATTAAAAATAAGTATTACCATTTAAAAAAGTTCAAAGAATTACAATTACAGTATAATAAGGAAATGTATCGTTTTTATAGGCAACGAACAAAAGAACTTTTAAAATCAACCTATGCCAAGTTTATAGATCGGACTGAGGCGGGTATAAGTAAGGATCCCAAGAGTTTTTGGCATTATGTAAAGGCGCAGCGTTCTTCGCAGCAATCAGGTGCAGAATTCGAGTACAATGGGAATAAAGTCTCCGGTTTAGATGCCGTGAATGCTTTCGCGGAGTATTTTAAATCTGCATTTTTAACAGTACCACCGACACAATTTGGCCATGTTGAAAGTACCGTTGGTAGTAATAACCTACACTCTTCGCACATTAGCCTTGATAGCATTACCAAGACAGATATATCGCGGGCAGTGAAACGCTTAAAGGCTCAATCTTCTATTGGGCCAGATGGCATACCTGCCTATATTATCAAAGATTGCGTTGGTGTGTTAGAGGAGCCCCTCTTGCATATTTTTAATTTGGCGGTAAGTACTGCTGTCTATCCTGCCGCATGGAAAGTGTCTAGAGTTACACCTGTACCCAAGGACGGCTCCAGGTCTCAGATCACAAACTACAGACCTATTGCCGTGCTCTCAGCATTCGGCAAGGTGTTTGAATATATTCTAAATCATCACATTACTAGACAGGTTAAACAGCAAATGAGCGAGTGTCAGCATGGGTTTAGAGCTGGTAAATCTACAGCCATCAATTTAATTAACTTTGTCGATTATTGTGTGACGAAAATGGACAAGAGTAGACAAGTGGACACGGTCTATTTCGACTTTAAAAAAGCATTTGACCGTGTCCAAATTAACGTGCTGTTGCAGAAACTTGCTGATATGGGTTTCACACATAATCTCTTGAACCTTTTCTCCAGTTATTTTGCCAACCGTACGCAATATGTCCAGTTAGATAACTTGCAGTCTGACCCATATGACACTCGCTCCGGTGTAAACCAGGGAAGTGTTTTGGGTCCGACTTTCTTTTTAATTATGATCAACGACTTGCCGAGTGTCGTCAGTACGGCAAGGTGTCTCATGTTTGCTGATGATCTGAAGCTGTTCTTGGGCATAGATTGCCTAGACGACTGCGAAGCCCTTCAACGGGACATCAACAGCGTTGTAGCTTGGGGAGCACGCAATCACTTAGAATTTAACGCCTCAAAATGCAAAACAATAACGTTTACTCGTGTTCGCTCTCCGTACATCTACACTTACGACATATCAAGTGTCCCGGTTGAACGAGTCACTCAAATACGAGACTTAGGCTTGATTCTAGACTCAAGTCTTACTTTTAATACACACATCACAGCAATGTGTAAGAGGAGCTTTAAATCTCTAGGCTTTGTAATGAGACAAGCGTCTCCGTTTCGGTGCAGGAGCGCTATTGTCGTGTTGTACTTCTCCTTTGTTCGGAGTACTTTGGAATATAACTCCGTCATCTGGGACCCTCACGAAGACAAGTATCGCATGATGATAGAGCGAGTGCAGCGGAAATTCTGCCGGTTTTTGTATAAAAAGCTTTATGGGTACTATCCTTATCTATACCCGTCTCTGTTTGTGTCTGGCATGGTAGGTCTTGACACGCTGGCATTACGACGCAAGTGTGCCCTTATGTTGCATTATTATATGTTATTAAATCATAAAATTGACGATTCGGTAACACTCTCACACTGTTCATTATCAGTGCCGAACCAGTACACTCGGCTGCGCTCGCGCCGCTTGCTTGCCGCACCACAAGTGCGAACATGTACGGCGCAATACGCACCCACATGCCATGCAATTTCACTGCTCAATTCTTTTATTGCTCAGTATCCTGATTTGGACATATTTTTTACGAACCAAACCACGTTTTTGAAAATGGCTGCATTCTTTTTGTCATGTACCTAATTACACTTAGAATAGCATATTAATAAGACACTGTATGTACCTACTTTAGATTTTACTGTAGAAAATTGTATTCTAATGGCTCACTGCACGCGTTGGGCAACTGTAAGTGCAGTGAGCAGTTGTAAATATAAATAAATAAATAAATAAATAAATAAATAAATAAACTACGGCCTCCAAACGATCGCCCGTATAAAACCATACTATTACATAGCTCCGTTGTGACGTGGAAGAAAAACAAATAAATAAGCTACTAAACACTTTTTTGCATTTATATTATTGGTATGGATATTATTACGGACTAGTTTGGATACATATTACTATTGATCATAGATGAAATTGCAAAGACGCAAAGCACAATTTTATTCACTATCAATACGCGAGTCCTACGTTTTGACAAATATTAACACTTAGAAAGGAAACTACTACTGCTGACCCAATATCCTAAACAGAAATCGAACTGGCAACATTGTGATCGACTGCAAACTTACGCAGATAGCCGACGAGGCAGACTGCATGAAAGTTTCGGTCACATGTTTTGTTCATGTGACAAAATCTTTTACATGTATTGCCAGTTCTCCTTTTCTTGTTCCAGGGTATAAATGTATTTTATAATATATTTGGTTCCCACGAAATAGTTTCAGCTACCACAATGTTTCTAAATAATAAAACTGTCTCTCTTTTTATTTAACATGGACATTAGTCTTAGGTTCGAATCTGAACGAAAATGAAATAAATCTCTAGATTATATTATATGATGCTAAGTTATGTAGTGGTTGTTTTCCTAAAATGGTTTTAAAATTTGTTGCTTTGAATTGTAATAAATTTCATTTTCAATAACTAAAATTGGGGAACATTTAAACCCGTGTCAAATATAGAGACTGATATGCCTGTTACAAAATGGATCACAGAAGAGAAGTTTTTGGATAATACCAAAATTTTTACTTCATATAATCATTATACTAATGTGTAAATATAAACTCAGTAAGTAAATTATGTAATGACGCAGTTTTTTCTGAAAATTTCCTTATTTTTTTAAATGTTTCGCTCTATGTTGCAGAGATTCAAAATGTTCAGGCAGCGGATATTAAACAGACTAGAAAAAAAAACTTTATAGATAACCCTCAATGTCAGAACTGAATTCACAATAATCGGCGGGGTCAAAGCGGTTGATGTGGCTGCTTTTATCCTTACAATATGATTAATGTTTATTTATATTTTAAAGAGACATATCTTTCTAAATTTACTTTATTATGTCATCCTATATATATATACGAATAATAAACAGAATATAATTAATTACACAATTTGTTTCAAGGTGGTATAAATAACAACCAAATCAATTCCCAACCCTTATAGCTTCTTGCTCAACAAAATCTACATCCGAAATTCGCCTAAGTGTAGAATACATTTTACATATAGACAGGATTACGAAATAGTGGTTAATGCTGGAGCCGCGTCGAGTTCCATATGCATGTATACCCGGCCTCCCCGAAAACAATAACGGGCCGATGCCAATCGTTATTGGCCGACACCACGCCGACACCATCTCAATACACATATAAGAGAGGAATATTTTTAATTTGAACCCTGCAATACTCTTTTATCTATGTAAATTAACAGAGGGCCAATTATCGTATTTCTACTTAAATTGGATCATTGTCACTAGTTCCACCAGCAATTAGTTCCATGGAACTAGTGAGATATTTTGCCTCAGTAGGTTCACGGTACTAAAAAGAACCATGGAACTACTGAGAAATAAAAATCTAACGATGATGGGTTATAATTGGTGGAAAAAGAGATCAAATAAATTAATAACAATACAAAAAAGACAACTGTTGATCGTAATTAAAATAAAAATAATTCTCGGATTTATTTTTGTTCAAAATGCATATTCGATCTAATGTCAGTCATGTGCGTAAATTTAGGAGAATACCATTTAAGACATATTAAATGGTATTCTCCTAAATTTACTGATACTTGAATGATAATACGACTAGATCGTAATTTGAACAAAGAGTCATGTGTGACAATATCGAACTAAATATGACAAATTAGACGATAATGAAATTAATTTAGCAGAATATCAATAGTGACTCAAATCGAAATTAAATTGCTTTTCGTTTAAAATACAGTGTCGATGTTAGATAGAATACGAGAATTGGCCCTCTGGAACACAATATGCGCTATACAAATAATCTTAATATATGAAATCCTTGCGTTACTGACTGACTGACAGACACGCTACAGCCGAAACTATAAGGCGCAGGAAGCTGAAATTTGGCGTGTATGTTCCATGGGGACCGTAGGGGTGCACTAAGAAGGGATTTCCCGAAATTCCCACGGGATCGGCCAAAACGGGTAAATTTAAATACTGTTATATAAATAATACTGTTATAACACCACTGTGATGATACTATTCTTGCTACTCTATTTTTCCTTAGCTTATCCAATTATTCGCGTATGGGCTATCACTGCGGAAGTGTGGCACAATTGTTGTTTTAAACTGACAACAAAAATCAGTCGCACGACGCGACGCCATAATAGTATTTTGTTACCAAAAGAGTATTTTATTTAAGTATTTGATTTCAATATTTTAGCATAGTTTTTAGTATAACGATATTATGAAATATATGACATTCTATCTCGTATAGTTTATAGGTATATATTTTTATATAATAATGTATGTACATAATATGTGTATGGTCTTTATGTAGAATATGTATGATATATAATATTTATACATTTATGTATATTCAGTATGTATATTAGTTGATATTATTTTATTTATTAACTACACCATCGCCACACTTGATTGCTTACACACCATTTCTGTCCATCCAAAGGTTGCCTGGAAGAGATCGCTTTTAGCGATAAGGCCGCCATTTGTACATGCTGTAGTATAAGCCAATTAAAAAAATGTGTACTTTTCAATATTATTTGGTGTACAATAAAGAGTATATCTATCTATCTATCTATCTATTTTATATCAAATTAGCTGTTGCTCATATTTTCATAGAGCTTGCTTCAAAATTAGCGGATTTTCAAACAAACTTTCATAGCCTATAGCGAGTAGCGCTCATTGCGAGAACTTGCTTACCGGTTATAATAGGTCGGGAAAGCTTGCGCAGGTCACCATTTAAACTCAAACTCAAACTCAAAATCCTTTATTCATTTAGATCACAAAGTGACACTTATGAACGTCAAATTTAAACATTATTACTGTATGCTTCTACATTTACATTTACTGCCACGTTCGCAATGCAATAGGTAGAACCATGAGAAAGAACGGGCAATAAAACTCACGGTCACTCTTTTTCATCGCCAGGTTTTTAATAATACATAACAATTAAACTTTTGTAAGGTGCTGCAACTGTTATACCTTCTATGTTACTTGTATATATTTACTTTACATGATACTCAAGCATAATCAAGTTTAATTTTGATGTTCATTTAGTTAGCCTCCTGAACATAGACATGGTGAAACAGGAGCATCCACTTACATTATGCACCTAACAATGCAGGCAATCCGAGCAAATGTTCAGAACCATGATGGAAATGATGAAGTTAAATATAAATAAAAAATTATACCAGCCCATAAGACCGCCATCGACCAGTCATCGCAAGTAGCACCCGTTCACGAGTATGACGCATGTGCCAGCCATCATCCCTCTCGCCATATCAGAGGGACAGGGATGACCCGACACATGAAGCCACCACAAGAAATGACATTTAAGTGAGCATGACGACTACGGTATACAAACCGGCAGTAATAAAAATAACAATCTGTTTGTATACTGACCATGAACGCGAATTACCTCTATTTTCCAGATCATTAATTATAGCATAAATTTGTGAAAACATGTGAAGAAATGCAAATGTAGTACCCATATTTAATTGACGTGATACCTTTTGAAATACAACCACCGATCCAACTGATTGAGTACAAGACAATAAAATTAAACATAATAAATAAATAGTATCTAACGACATGATAGACATCTAATGATGTGGTGGCGATTCCAAAAAACATCATTTACTTATATAATTTTATTGGGAATAGAATCATATTTAATTACATGTCATGAAAATTTTAATATTATCTATCTATCCTACTTACCCAATAATTATGTGAATACTAAAACAGATTATTGCCAAGCGCATTTGTCATTAAGGTAATCATTTAAATAAAAAGCCTTTTGCATTAGGTTATTTTTAATCGTTGTCTTAAATGCGCTAAACGGCAAGTCTAAAATACATATCGGTATCTTGTTGTAGATGCGTAAACTTTGTCCTATAAAATAATTATAAGTTTTACACAAACGGAAATACGGAACACATAATTTATGTCTATTTCTTGTATTAATAGAGTGAATATCACTATTCTTTGAATATGAATTTATATTCCTACGCACATGCAAAACACTGGCATAAATATACTGAGACGCTACAGTTAAAATACCGATGTCCTTAAATCTTTCCTTGAGCGAAACTCTTGTTCGTAATTGGTAAATGGCCCGAACTGCTCTTTTTTGCAATATAAAAATACTTTCGATATCAGCAGCTCTACTCCATAGTAATATGCTATATGCCACAACACTATGAAAATAGCCAAAATATACCAGCCTAGCCGTATCGACATCTGTTAAACTACGCACCTTCTTAATGGCATAAGCAGCCGAACTAAGTTTCGCTGACAGAAATGTAATGTGTGCGCCCCATTGCAACTTTGAATCAAGTGTTATTCCTAGAAACAACGTAGATTCAGTTGTTTCCAGAACATCACCATTTAAAACGATGTTAGTACCAAGGTTTCTGACGTTTGGCAAAGCAAACTTAACACATTTGGTTTTTTTGGCGTTCAGTACTAAGTTCTTTACAGTAAACCATTTAGTCACCTGAATAAGAGCACTGTTTATTTCGGTAAAGTTTTCCTTGTTTCTATCTACTTCAAATATCAATGAAGTATCGTCAGCAAACAATACCACGTCACAAATGTTTCTCAGGTAAAATGGCAAATCATTAATGTAAACAAGAAACAAGAAAGGCCCTAGGATACTACCCTGCGGCACTCCCAATTGTACTGGTAAACCACTGGATTTTGAGCCATTTATTTTGACACATTGGATTCTGTTATTTAAATATGCCTTAATAACATCCAATGATTTAGTCTGGAGGCCGTAATGTTTAAGTTTGCACAAGAGCGTATCATGGCAGACACAATCGAATGCTTTCGAAAGGTCGCAAAACACACCAATAGCATTCTGAGATTTCTCCCATGCATTGTAGACGTGTTTGAGTAACGCTACTCCTGCATCCGTCGTCAAGTGACCCTTAGTAAAACCATATTGCTCAGTATGAAGGAGGCTGTTTAAATTAAAGTGTTTCAGAAGTTGCTTGAGTATGATCTTTTCAAAGATTTTACTAAAAGTAGGTAGTATTGAAATTGGCCTATAATTACTAGGATCATTCTTACTACCGGATTTAAACAGAGGTATTATCTTACTATGTTTCATTAAATTTGGAAAATCGCCTGATTCTATACACTTATTAAACAAGTTACTAAGATAAGGAGCTACTATATCTATTATACTTTTCAATATCTTAACAGATATTCCCCAGAGATCACCTGTATTCTTAGACTCTAGAGATTGAAAGGTGTTTATAATATCAGTAGAACTAATAGGGCTGAATTTAAATATTACATCACATTTTTGTACACTTGATTTTAATAAATTTTCTGCACCTGAAGCTGATGAGTTTAGACCTCTAGTAGTAGTAATAGGTATGCTAGCAAAAAAAATATTGAATGTGTGTGCAACTTCTTCTTTATTGTTAATAATTTTATTATTATCTAGCAAGTTAACATTGGTGTTCCTTAAGGTTGTCTTGCCCGTTGCTTCGTTAATAGCTTGCCAGGTGGCCCCCCCGTGGGATCTCCACCTTGTCGTGGTGGGGGGGCTCAGTAACCGTGGATTGGTCACCCGCGGTGAAGCTAAGAGGGATCCAGGAGGGGACGCTCCGCGTGGGCTTGGAGGGGCCTGCGCAGGATGCGTCCAACGGTGCGGGTGCGGGGGACAGTTCTGTCTGTCCCTCGCAGTCGGGTGCGGTCGCGGGAGGAGAGGCGTGTCGGTGTTGCGTTGCCGCGCGCCCTATCTCCCGCGACCAAATGGGGGCGCACCATTCGATGCGTCGCGGTGGGGCCGCAGAGGAAGAGGAGATGCGGTGTTGCGTTGCCGTCCTCCCTATCCTCTGCGGCCGCTGGGCGTTTTGACGGCGGAGTCCAACACCTTAATCCGTCGCCAAGGGGGTTTTGTTCGGGGCCCGCCTGACCATCTGGCGGGCCAATACCCGTCGGAGGGTGGCGACGAGTGCTTAAGTGATGCCCCACCCTCCGACACACGGGTACATGGTGGCAGTCGAGGTGGTCTTTAGTGGAAACACCACATACTTCCGGGATTTTCCACCTCGTAAAACAAAAAAAAAAAAAAAAAAAGCTTGCCAGGTGGCCTTAACTTTATTAGAAGACTTCCTAATTTTGTCACTAATGAATACTGCCTTAGCTATACTGCATACCTTTTTAAATATTTTAGAATAATTTCTGACATACTCAGTGAAGCTCGCATTAAAATTGTATTTCTTCATACCATACAACTCATACATCCTTGCTCTGCTTTTGTGAATACCTACAGTAGCCCACTCACTAAATGCTCTAGCCTCCTTGATTACTTTTTCCTTGGTCTTAAAAGTACTTCTAAATTCGTTTTGCACTATATTAAACATAGTATCATAAATCTTATTAGGTGATTTAAGCTCCATCATATCAGGATTAATACCTACTAAAATTTTGTTTCTAAATTCAATAAATTTACGCCTAGGTAATGGCCTAACTGTCACCTTATGTACGACTTTTTCATGAATATATGAAAAACCTGCCAATTGACCACAGTGATCCGAAGTTAAGTCAGTAGTAACTAATTTATGTGATACTGTATGATTACTAAATATATTGTCAAGGCAAGTGGAAGATGATGCTGTTATTCTAGTAGGTTCAAAAAATAAATTTGTCAAATTAAATGATTTAAAAAGGTTTAAAAGCCTACAAGTCATTGGTGAACTATCTAATAAATTAATGTTAAAATCACCACAAACTATGATACCTTTTTTATTGGTCCTAATTTTACCAATTGCGTCTTCCATAGTAAACTCAAACACATTAAAGTTACTTAAAGGAGGGCGCGATACACACATATAACAATATACTGTTCCAGCTCAATGCAGGACATTTCTATAGTTCGTTCTACAGACAAGGTGCTTATGTCCTTTCGCTCCTTACATGGTATGGTATTTGAAACTAGTATCAAGGATCCACCATGGATAGCTTGACTCCTAGTGAAAGCACTTTGCACAGTGTAATGCATGTTATTTAAACATTTAATTTGATAATCCTTTAACCAATGCTCCGTTATGCACATAATTTTAATATTGTGGCTTTCTAAGTATAAACTTAATTCTAAATGTTTGCCAGATAGACCCTGTATATTTTGATGTGCTACATTCAATTGACAATGTCTATCCTTTGTCCTATTCTTAAGTTTAAAGAACTCGTGTCTGTATTTAAAATAGAAGGAATGGTAAAGACAGAATTATTTACAGAAACCATTTTCTTGGATACCCTGCATGTACCTGTGTCATATTGTATATTATATGCTAATAATTTAGCATATTGTATAAACACAAATTTAGGTCAAATATATGTTGATTTACCTTTTCATCTAATATACTTGAATAAGGCAAAGCACAAGTAATAAATTGACATCCTAGTTTTTTATGAAGTGATAACATTACTTCTGTTAAATTGTAAATATCTTTTTTGTTCACAATTTGGCTGTCACCATATACATATAATAATCTAATGTTGTTTGTTTTAAACTATCTATTAAGTGTGAAAAAGATGACCCTGGATAACAATAACTAATGATTTTCTGTTGCTGTAAATGACTACTCATTAAGCTACCTAAACCTACACCTAACCTATCTGAAAACATGTAAACTTTTTTGTGCCAGAGTTATCAACTAAGGGTGTCTTATCCTTTGGACTATTGGTTGTACTAGAACTAGAACTTGAACCTGAATCACTATTACCTATAATTAGAGATTCATTACCTAACAAGCATGATTTTGAACAATTTGAGTAATTATTTGTAATTGTCAAGGCCTTTACATATTCCAGATTATTCTTACCAATTCGTGCAATCTCATCATATTTACTTATATATACCTGAACCTCTTTCTCATACTGGATATTCATCCTATTTAGTTGTGACTCTAAAGCGCTGATTTGTGATTTGAGATCCCTTGTATGCTGATCATACAACATCCTACCATTAATTAATTCTATATTATAATTTTCTAGGTCCTGTAACAATTCCTTACGTTCAGAAACTAAATTTTTGTATTGGTTTGTTATATTTTTTGATTTATTATACTGTTTCAAGTTCTGTACTAGTTTACTAATATTTTTGTTTATGTTACATAATTTCCTTTGTTACTTAAAATTTTTAACATAACTTTTTAGTTGTATACTATGTCTATTAGACCCTAAGCATAATTTATCACCTAAAACCTCTGAATAAAGGTTCTGTGTTGCACCACGGTTAAGTACCTGCACCGTTTCCTCTAACGATTTAACCTTTAACAAAGCCTGTTCTAAATTGCTTTCAAGCTCAGTGATCCGACTTACAGACCAGGAATAGGTGTCATTGCAAGTTGTTAATGTATTGATCTCTTCCTGCAACCTGTCTCGCTGTGCAAGAGTGTCCATGTACTCAATGTGAAGTTCAGCGAGTTGCGCTTTTAAGTTTGAGACCTTGTCATTAACAATCTTGATATCCTCTTCACAATCAGAACGCTCTTTCAGTAGGTGATTATTTTCCTCCTGGCACTTTCTTAATTCCATCAAGGCTATTTTGAGCTTATTTTCCATGTCCTTTGCTGTGGCCTTACGGGTCATCATATAAGTGCTCATTGTTGCAGCAAAGGGTACACCAAACACATAAACTTGTTCTTATCTCGTGTATTATGGTAAGTGATGGTTTGTTTTTCTTTATAATATCACTTCACGAATTTAATATTGGGGAATAGGAAGGTAAACATTTACTATTGAAAATAACGTTGATGCTAAGTAGATTAGTAAATAAAAGTATTCTATATTGTGCTTAATGAAAAGTGTGTAATGTTTGTGTGTATAATATAAATTAATATACTCCCTGGAGTTTACAAAAAGTTATTTATACGGTCCGTTGTAGCTGTCAAACTGGGTCAAATTTGGGTGAGTGATCGCGTGTGGCATTTACATCAGAGCGCCACTATGGTTTTGAGGGCACGTAGAGCTGTTGGTTCCGGTTGTTGACTCAGGACAAGAATCATTAGGCCATGTCGGAGGCTTTAAGGTGGTCCAATTCCAGAGATGGCCACACAAAAAAGCAAAGTAACCTGTTTTAGGCGTGGCATATTTAAAATCCAGCCGTAGTGTTTGCTTAAGGTACAAAAGTAACCCTCTTGCCAAATTTCATGTTTAGAGTAGTTTATCGATGATTTAGAAGTTAGGACAAGTAATTTTATGTTAGTAATGACTGAGACTTGAATGCCACCTGTAGTCTTGGCTTGACTAACCACAATGCTTTCTAATGATGAAATGATATTTTCTTTTAAACGATAACACTTTACTTGACTTGACACTTAAACCATCCATACGTAAAATATACAACCTACTTATTCTTAAATATTGTCAATGTTGCCACAGTGTATAAAAGGTTGAATAGATCAGAGCGGTATTTATGCAGTTACGAGGCGCTTTGAAAACCTTTCTTAGAAGGGTACTGAATGTGTACGAGAACATGTTAACCAAGAAACGTTATAACAGAAGTGCAAAAAAAGCCGGTTGGTTTTTAACGAAACAAATTTTATGTTTCATTACGTATGTTCGTGTTTGAGCTGTGATATGTATTGATAACAAGTTGTGATATGTATATCCTTGCAACTTTCTTACACACTAAATAAGGCGCTTTTTTACATCCAATAAACGAGGATACTTGGATATCACTATGGTATCCGTAATTTGGATAATTGAATTTCATTTGTCCAAACTGGCAAAATCAAGAAGAGTATAACACGCAAGCTTTTAAAAGCAAAAGTTATGTCTAAGAAAATATTTGATTGCGAGACAAAAGTTATATCTATGAAAATATTTGATTGCGAGACATTAAACTACGCATAGTATGCCGACATATTGTTGTTTGTAACACTATAAGTATATAAGATGATCTGAAGGAAACAGTAATCTGTATAGCTGACAATGCGAGTGTCTGCTATGTTTGTGTGAAGCCTTCAGACATCGCTGGCAGATGGTTTCCGGCGCTTTAATATGTTTGTTTACGTATATAGGTACGTATATTTGGGGGTGCAAAAATATAACCGAAGAGAGTAGTAAGTGCACGCCCTTACCTCATAAGATGAATCTTTCTAATACATGTGTAGAGTAATTTATAATAAATATTTGGCGGTCAACAATGTTTAAAAATATGCGGCTGGCTGGGATAACGTAGTAATACAAAAAGATAAAGACGTCGCTTTAACAAACTATTTTAGTATGCAATTATAACATTTGACATGATAAGACAAATTAAGTTAGGAAAGCTCGTATCAGTTTGTAAAGATGTATTAAGATCCTTCGTGGAAGTTTTAAATCCTGTTTAAAGAACGTCTTAGTATTTTCCTGGGCATGTAACATATTAAAATTAAACTACAGTTTACGGACTTTATTGCGATGTATTGGTCTTACTGAGATTACATTTAAAATGAATAGCGAATAAAAAACATAACCTATTTATTTTGACTTTTCTTCCTTAAAACTGTCACATTTTCTTAGCATGGTAAATCCTCTATATAATATGTTAATATTAAGACATAGTAGTTTTATATTATCCCTGTACGCATCTTTTTCGTACAGCAGTCGTTGCATTGTATGTTCCGCTTTACGCTACAAATTTCTTCTTTAGGTTTCCCACCCTAAAAACATGTCATTAGGAAGGGTGGACCGAAGATTCGACACACGATAGAATTGTATCTCTAATCGGAGCGGTTGCTTCAAATTCGTCCTACGACTTGACACTACACCGAAGCCAATATATTGTGCCGAAAGTTCGCTACTAAGTCGCAAAGCGAATGTTATGATACGTTTTAATGTATAATTCGAGTGTTATCGACGTAATACCTCGTTTATTACATCCAGCGAATGCGGAGTGACCAGAGATTTTTGTACACGTCATTTTGATGATACGAAGAAGAAATATAAATATCGTGATTAATAAAAAGAAAGTTTGATTAATTTACAATTGTAGAAAGAATGAAAAGAAATAAATTAAAAATGTATATTTCGCAATGCAAATAAACCGATTTTATATTCAGTCATTATATTCATTCATTATTTTGGGTCTTGAGTTTGTGTCCGTTGATTGAATGTTTGTAAAATCTCCAGTGACACATTTTTTACCTCTTTCTCGCAACACCATCCAAAACTAAGCAGGAGCTTGTACTTTGGGTTCTAGGCAATTAATAAACATACATATTATATACTTTGTTTAAATACAACAAATATATTATACATAGAAAACATCGATGTTAACACAGAGAAATCTATAACTTGAGAGGGAATCGAACACGCGATCTTCAAAACTCTAAATCATTTATTCATTTAGGGCACAAACTGGTACTTCTAATGACGGAAAGTGATACAAGCATTTATTTTGGACTCACATAAGATTTAATGCTGTTTTGTTTCAGATATAATTAAGCGCCGATTTTCAATCAGTACTCCAAGAATGAGAATTAACGATACGTCACGCTTGAAAGCTAGTTCATTATCAAGGTATGAATCACGTATAATATATGCTCGGTTACAACAATATGTAAACAACGCAGGCTCAAGCCTCCCAGCCTACCCAACAGCCAGTTGGATGCAATCACAATACCGCACAGCTCCGACAGCTAATGCGCAAACCAGATGTGTCAAATTTACCGCAACCGCCATATTCTATGACATGAATATCCTCTATACGTTAAAGAACACTTATGGTCTTTACCGAACAAGAGCGGCTCTGTAAGTCTCAATTTGGTCTAATGCCAAATGAAATTGCGCAATTGAATACAACTTCTATTGCGACTAACTGTCTTCATGCTCCCCACCTTTGAAAATAATAACCCGCTGTGTCTTTGAGTGAGTGTACAGTCTTGAAAGACTAGTAAGCTTTTGAGGTAGGCGGTACAGTCGCGCGGTTAATTTACACCTAGCGGTGTTCCTAATTTAGATTACGAGTGGAGCGTTTCGCGTGAATAGATTTAATGAACCCGCGTCACTATCAGTGTTCCGGCTAATATACACACAACTATTTAGTATGCTTAAGCCGCGCTTCTACTCCACAGAATTATTTAGAATGACAGATACTTTAGTCAAAGTGACCATTTCTGCTGGATAAGGGGGTGTCTGGGGTCGACATAAATTCCGATGTCGGCGTTACTGCGGTGTCTTTAATTTGACGAAGGTACCGCACGATTTGTTAAGGCTATCTCAAAGCAAATCGAACCTCTAGAACTGTCTTATGTTTATTGTTGACGCGGAGGCGGAACCTTCACGGTGCGCGGTATGGCGAGATCTGTGTCGATTTAGCGGTATTTAATAAGTACGTCGTGAACACACGCGCCTTGAAGGTAATAGGGTTTCCACTAAATTGGATGTCATTCGTCATATCTGATGAACAACGTGGGGATAAAGCTGAGACATGTTCTAGCGTGATAACGTGACGTCACGTGTCGTGTATATATGACGTGTTATATTTTGTGTTGCCAACTACTCCATTCAAACGATAACGATTAAGCTTTAGTGAATTCGCGTTGAAAATTACGCCATCATTACTGCGTCTGTTATCAACGTATATTGTGAGCATTTTACATGTATGCCAACATCAAAGGGATCTAATGATCTCGACAATGAGGAGAAATGTTCGAAATATTTAAAATAATAGAAGCTTTTCACGGCACCAAAAAGCGTTTAATGTTTTGGCAAAGAGAAGCACCAGGTAGTGTTGTTTGATAGCTAAGGCTACATGGTTTAGGCAGTGTCTCTATCCTTCGTCATATCGTGCTATAATCCGTCAGGTGAATATATTCTTGTATTTTTGGTTATTTAAAGGGATCGTACATTTAAAAAACGTTTCATATTGTTGTTGATTTGCTGTCATATTCATGTACTCTACGCGACCATATCATCCATAGATATTAAGAAATGTCCCGTTCCAGTATGCAACAGGTTCATCAGTCAATTTGTCCTTAAACTCTGAGCAATAGCCACTATTTCAAAGAGTTGCTTAGCAACCGAACCAGATAAAATAAGATAACCGCAATTCTGTAAAACATGCGTGTACATTACAAGTTACATTAGCTTGCAAGTTTAAGGCTGTTATTTGTTATTTAAATACATTGGCAACCATTGACACTCATACACTAAGCTACAACTTGGTTAATCTATTTATGATGTCGACCATATCATGCTGCAGTATGCAGTGGCTTATGCAATATACTAAAGTTACGAGAATTTTTCCCACGTTGTGACATAAAACTAGTCAATTTACCGGTCGTGTCACACCAAAGGGTGATCTTAAGCTTTGTAGTTGAGGTATACTGTACATACATATTGTGCAAACATGTTCGGAAGCTGTTGTATTTTTGAAATATGGTTTATAACATAAAAAACATGATGGTTTGTGTATGACGTTGGATGGTTTTTGTATGACGATGGATGGTTTATGTATGACAATACCAACAGAAAGTGTATGATTTATTACGCTGTTGCTTTGTCAAGCTTTTTTATCGTGTTCAGGTATATTGATGTGACTGTACGTTGACGCATAGATTATTTACGGTATCTTTATAAAATTAACCATTCTCTAAGAAGAGTCAAAGCTAATAATTGGGCTTGCTATCTCCTAACTTTACAGAAACGTAGAAAGAGAGAATAGCACCAACTTATAAGGGGATTCTCTTTGGCAAGTTTCTGTAACTATTTGACAGTTTTCTAGAGAAAATTCAGTCTTGCTCCGACAGTTTCCAGTTTGAAAGTGAAAACTTTGATCACAATCAGTTCTCGCTAAAGGAGCCAGCAAACTGCAATTTAATTAATTTAATTAATAATTTGTTAAGGTACTAACTAGGTGCTGGCCACATTTTCAAAGTAGATACAAAATAGGAGCTTTTTGAACTTAATAAAGTTTCAACGCCTATTACTGTTGAATTTCTAAAGTAAAATATGAAATAAACAAAATCTAAATTGAGCATTGATATTATCATAACTAGCAGTCGCCTGGGGCTACCATTTTACCCTCTTAGGTGGTAGCACATTAAAAAATCCTTCTTTATTTAGTGCCTACGATATAAAAGTAATCTGTTATTACTAATTCAAACGGTATGTTTCTAGCTTCAGTCATTTGGACTCTGCGATTATAAGTCAGTCACTATAATTATAATTTATAATTTTATAATATATGTTATACCAAAATACTTCAAAAATTCTAGTTAAGTGCTTAGTAACCTCACTAATATCCTCGCGATGCTTTGTAACCGAAGCGGGTGAGAGGGATTCTGACTGCGTTTCCTTGTCTCATTGATTAAGTAAGTAGGTTGCACCGAACGCTCTTGTGTCGGTTACTGGATACATATGCTAATGGCTCGACGGTTTTACTACCCAGTATCAAATGTGATAAAGAGCTATTTGAAATGATTGTTGCAACAATAACAGTTCACTATATTAGTTTAATGCTTACTGCATGGATCGTTTTAAACAACTAACTGAAGCTATACATCTTGCCAATAAATGATAATATTTGTAACTAGTTGTTACTTAAAATACTGCTATGTTCTATCTGTTGTACTTTTGAGATATTGATGTTTGTGGTTAATTTGTATTGTTATGTGTTTTATATCTCGTGTATTTTATAGTGTATACCTATGTAAATATTTTACCCAACTTATACTATATTAAGATACAGTACACTGTTTATCGATATTCAATAGATTGCAGATCCTTTTTATTCGAAGCACGAGTGCTCTTTCTGTGAACAATTCATTACTCCTGTAGAACATTAATCAAGGACATTTTAAGAGCTGCCAGCATGTACCTGCTAAGGAAATTTATGGTCCATTATGACTTATTCTTTATTGATAAAAATTATGTTGGAATATAACCTTAATTTACGGTGGAATAGGTCATGATTCGAGATTCAACGATTTTATTTATTACACACAAATAAGCCTTAAACCAGTCGGTTCCTTAATAAAATTATTCAGGGTATAAAATGAAAACGGGAGAGTTTTGTCTAAATGAGCGCAATCGTTCAGTTTAACGTTTTCCGTACGAATAATGGAAAAAGTTTCTCAGTAACGACTATCTGGGAAAATCAACAAAATTCTTCGTAGGCTTGTCGACTTAATAAATTGTTAGCGAAACCTTTGATTTGGCATTTGGGTAATGTAGGTTCTTACTGAGCTTAAATGATTTATCGTTGTTGAGGATACAAATACTAATTACTTATTTTTCTTTTGTTATAACTGATTTATTATAAAACAACCAAACAGTTTTCGATTAGCATAGTAAACGTGTTGACATGACAGCAAAACCTTTAGGTAAACGTCTAAAGTGTACTAGGTCCTATAAATAAATTAAAGAACTGTCTGCGTCGTTATGTTTTAGGTGGTAAATATATGACTATGTTTATGAAATTTACTTGGCTATATACTCGACTTGCATGCTTCTTTTTTAAATAAAAGGTAAATAATATTATAGGTTAATGCAGGCACCGATAACACCTCAATTAGCTCTTTGCAAAAAGATATTTTTAACTGATTTGACAATATTATGTAGTTTTCATACACAACAGGTTATTTCGTAAGGTTCGTTTTAACAACTTACCATCAACAGACCATAGCTCATTTGCTAATTTTTCGTAAAAAATATTCATATCGTTATAATTATTATAGTAATATTTATTTTGTATTCATAAGTTATTTGTCTTGACTGGCAAATCACTATGGAGCCTAATTAGTAGAATATTTTTTGAATATGGCTAAGGATAAAATACAGATTGAAAATTTAGGTCAGACGAATCCGTGGGCGTCCGAGTAAGAAATAAAAGTGCGTTGAGGCCCCAGAGCGCCCATTGAATTTCAACCAACGGGGTTAATAAATACAAATTATATTATACAAGTTTAGGCTACAATATTGAAATCTTCCTCTGTAAGAGACTACGATATTGGGAAAGTTAGGGAGCGATGCAGTTTTCACTCTGACTTGTATCGACGTAAATTTGGTATTGGGTTGGTTATGGTTTGGTGGGGCATACACATGTTTCATATAAATAAATGTTAGCACAACTGTGCTTGTTGTGAACTGGCTTAGTAGCGAAAAGACTGGGCTAAAGTTGGTAAAGTTGAATATATTTTCTGCAATAATGGTACCAAATTACAAATCTATACATGTTATTAAATAAAGTGTATTGTCTAACTGTATGAACTAGATAAATTTCAAAGCTGCAAAACGGATTTATGCACCGTTTTCGCCAAAATATTCTCAGAAATTTGTAGGTACGTGTGAAATTCACCTGGACAGAACATGGGCAAAGCCTAGTTACAAATAAAATTTAGAAAAGTTTATGTACTGGTACTTTTTAGGTTTCCGTACCTAAAAGGTAAAAAACGGGACCCTATTACTAAGCCTCCGCTGTCTGTCTGTCTGTCACCAGGCTGTATCTCATAAACCGTGATAGCTAGAAAGCTGAAATTTTCACAAATGATGTATTTCGGTTGCCGCTATAACAACAAATACTAAAAATAAAATAAAAAATTACTAACGGTAACAGGTAGACGCTTAAAATATTCACAGAATATGTAGTTGTATAAAAAAAAGTAAATAATAAAGGGGTGCTCCCATACAACAAAAGTATTTTTTAGCAATTTGTTACTCGATCTTAATAAACAGGTAGAAACTTAAAAATACTTATTTAAGTATACATACAACTAAACTGATTTTCTTTTATAGATGATGGTACGGGAAGCCTTCGTGCGCGAGTCCGACTCGCACTTGCCCAATTTTTAACTACTTAATACTAGTCAAATATAACCATTTAAAGGCATCGTATAAATTTAATTAACTCTTGGAGTAATGCCCCGGCTTCGCACGCGTGCAATGCAATAATATGCATGTATTATACATATAAACCTTCCTCTTGAATCATTCTATATATTAAAAAAAACGCATTAAAATCCGTAGCGTAGTTTTAAAGATTGAAGCATACATAGGGACAGACAGACAAAAGACAGACTTTGTTTAATACTATGTAGTGAAGAGTCCACGTTAAAAGTTCAAGTTAGTGCACTTAAAGAAAATATCCGTCTAAAAACGTTAATTAAGAGCAAAGGAAACCGACTTCGTTGCCGAGTGAGCCTATGAATCAGTCACACATCATCAGTCTTTAATAGTCCACTGCTGGACTAGGTCTCTCCTTGGAAAAGGAGGAATTGGCCTACTATACCACGCTGGCCAAACGGGTTGGTATAGGGTTTGTATCAAGTTTTCCTTCTCTTACAGTGCTGGTCTCTGCATAATATTATGCTCCCTCTGTCGGCTCTTACGACACCCATGGGATGATATTGGATGGTGACATTCCGTATTCTTAATCCGTCACCACACGCACGTATGAATCAGTGGTTTTTAATAAATTTTTAAATAATTATCTCTTTTCTGAATCACCGGGTTTCAATTTACGCAAAAGAGTCTCGGATTAAACTGAAGTTTTCAATTACCGTTTCCATTAAAAGAGGTTAGAGGGTGTTTGTGGAGCTTCATCAATTTTTATGTCGCTGCGACTAGATAAGCCACCTCATTACCGATGGTTTTTAATGTGATTGACTTTTTCGTCAATTTATTTGAAATAGAAATCTGAATAAAAGGTTTTTGGGCTTCCTTAAGAGTATTTAACAAGGATTGTTCTGGCTTTCTGTAAGTGATCCGTCTTTGGCAGTCGTTTAACTGTTAGCTTTTTAATAATGTACTAGTATATATACATAATATACATATGAGTAGTTACATTGTAGCCTCTCACTACTACATTGAACAGTAACAATGAAACTAGCAGATATTGTTCTTCGATAGAGATTGTAGGAATATTTATCGTAGGACAATACAACAAAAGGCTGTGACGTGCCCGTTTATGACTGTTCTCATTTGACAATGTCACTGTTCTAAAGGAAAGCAATCCCTAATGCAATTTTATCTATAGGTTGTCATATTATTTCTCTACTAGTGACTACTAAAATAAAATAATTGTGTAACTCACTAAGCCTAAGATAACAACGCCGTTAAACAATATTTAGAGCACGTTGTTGTTGCGTTTGGAATGCGTAGATTGCAATGTAACTAACGAACTCTTTCGCTACGTTAATCTTCTTCGTCTTCTAAAAATGACAGATATTGCATTAAAAATTAATCTTGTGACACGGGAGACATTTCAACCATGCATACTGATACCTAAATATGAACAACAATTTATGGTTCACACAAACTGTTGTCCCAACACTCGGCGCAGTGTCAAGCGGCGAGGTAGCCGCTTATAACCGCTATGCCCAACCGTCCTGTCTTTGCGTGATTCATACACCAAGAGGTTCAAAACTGAACGTTATGGTAGTCAACATTTCAATTGACTTGTTACATATGTTTCTTCAGAAAAATTCCCAAAACTAACATGAAAATTCTATAACGGAAACATTAATTTGCCAAATAGTTAACAACTGGATACTCAATATTCCTGAGGGAAAATAGGCGCCTGTTGACGTCACTACAGCTACAAACTATGTTAGCAAGATTGTCAATATAAATAACTACGGGCTCTTAGTAGTCCAATCGAGGCCTAATCCAAGATGACATTAATTTACAAGACCTTGATAAGGGTCCAAGATTAAAACGCTTCCAGAAAAAGCGTCTATTATAATAATACTAGTTTTCGCCCGCGGCTTCGTCCGCATGTAATTCTAATAAAGAGTAGCCTATGTACTTCCCCAGGTTTCAGACTATCCATATCAAATTCTATCACAAACGGATCTGCAAATTAGCCGTGTAGCATACATATAAACAGACTAGAGAACGCCAGCACCTCCACCTGCATTTTAATTTTATTTACCCGTTTTGGCCGATCCCGTGGGAATTTCGGGAAATCCCTTCTTAGTGCACCCCTACGGTCCCCAAGTAACATACATGCTAAATTTCAGCTTCCTGCGCCCAATAGTTTCGGCTGTAGCGTGTCTGTCAGTCAGTCAGTAACGCAAGGATTTTATATATTAAGATGATGTCATCTGTTAACTTGTTTCTATTAGACTCGGATTAATAATTGATTTGTACCATTAATTATGATATTTTAGGAGATTCGTATTCTGTACGTATTCAAAATGATTACAAACCTAAATTCAATTTAGAAGACGTCGGTATTATGATTATCTCTAAGATATGTCACACTGATATTATTTCTATTAATTAGCAAATAAATGAACTTGTTTAATACATTTAAATAATTTGTTCATAATCTTATTCTTAAAGATGCATAAACATGTGTGGCAAATGAATACCTACACCGTGTTTTTATAAAAAAAAAACATTTTGTTTGTTTCTATAAAAATTACCATTATTGTACCGTTTTTGTTTTTTTATTAATGTGTAGAGTGTAATTATTCAAATTATTCCCAAAGGAATGAATTACTCTGCAATTCAGTATTGTCTTTGTAATAATAAAACAGGTTTAATATAACACTTGCATTTGAATGTTCCCAAACAAAATGTATTCAAAATTATACAGTTACGCTATAAAAGCACTTACCGGGCTTTACGTATTAAACAAGATGTAAGATCTACAAATAAACAAAATTACGTGAAGCATTTTTTATTTCAGTCTCAATTGAGGTATTAGTTCGCTTTGTAAACGACAAAAAGATCAAATGTTTTGTGACAAAGCAAATTGTTCCTGGCACGCTGCCGTTATTTATGATGTTAGCCCTTTTGTAATGCGTTTTATCGAGAGCAGAATGTTTGTTTTCTATTACAATGGAAAAACATATTGGCTATGACTTTTCTGATATTTTCCTTGTCAAGATTTCAGATATAAAAAGCCTACACGTGTGCGTTATGTGCATGTATGTTTACTCGTCTTAAGACGCAGAAAATTGTACTGTAAAACAGTGAAGGCTGGCTTCAGTACTATAAGATAAATTTAGGTTGACAGATTGGCTATACTAAGGTGCTGAATTTGGGCCTCGATACCCAAAAGTTGTATGCTTATAAACACCAGTATATAATTAACTATTCTAATTTCAATCTTTATCCATAAATATACATAAATTCTACAGACATTACGCAACTCTTACATTTCGCTGAGAATACCCGGCGGATGGCACTTGGATAGTTCAAACAATAGTGGCGATTATGTGCAACATATAACAAAATAGTTTGGTTTGACTTAAACAAAAAGTATTTGTATAATGTGCCTTGTATTGGTAAACGACTAGAAACTGCCATCCTCCCAAATGAAACTTAAAGCGATCGAACCAGATTTTCATTATAGGATTTGCTTCTTATATACCTAAGTCCAGAATCTCAGCGTCTGCACAAAATTAATTTTCACTTGGTACCGGTCTAGGATCCAGTTAGGTAAGATACCTTTATATTAGAATAGTTCTAGTCGATCTTATTTCCGATTAGTGCCATTCTACGAGATAAACTTTGGAAGATGACAGGACTAGTACCTCGGACGGTCTTTTCATACCAGTAATACAGGTCAATAGACTTGTACTCAAATAAGTTGGGTTGGTTACTCAAATAACTTTATTTATGTACAGGTAAGCGGTGAACTCAGGAATCTGTAATTAGTGAGAATTCTTAGCTTTAAATAATGAATAATACGATCTAGTGAATGATTGAAATATCTGTTTTATCAGCGCCATAATCAGAAGTTATTCGAATTTTAAAGTTAAATCAAACAGATGAATGAATATGAATAAAATATGTAATTATTGTATTGCCTACTTAGAATATTGACTGCTTTAAGTAATTGGCGACCTTGCCAACTTGTGAAAGGTTGTGGGTCAATGTATACACGAGAGAAAAAAATAGATACATAATACGTGTAAACTACTTGACAATTACACAACTACAAATACACTGGAGAGTATCAATATCTTTGGGAGATTTGTCGACTAATCCCACACAGAAGCAACACTTAAAATACTGTACATTCGTACAAGTAGTGACGTGTATTTATTTACTTGACTCAGTAGTGACTGAGTCAAGTAAATAAACATCTTGACATGATAATTAATTTTATGTCCTCATATTAACTTGAAGCAATAAGCTAAAGTTGGAATGGGCGAATGTAATAAGTAAAGTGGAAAAAGTAAAGTGATTAATTTAGCAAAGTTTGTGACGGATAGGAGTCGCTATCTGTCGAACGGTGATACAAGATATACTTATTGGATTGCTAGCTGGTCAGTATAATCTTAAGTAACATACAAGGTCACGTATCTAAAAAGGGAAACGTCGAAACGTAGACGTAAGAAATGGTGTAGGAGATTTGGTAAGTAAAATGTATGAAAAGGAAAATTGTGTGGAATGATGAACGGAGGATTGGCTGATACGGATTTGAAGGATGAATAATAATACGTTGGACGGAATTGGAATAACGCTATAACGATGATGATGAATTTAAATATATTTGTCGTACCGAAGTGAAGTGATTCGAAAGTGCGCTTACGGCGAATTGTCACATGACTCAAGGTGTACAGAGATAAAATGTTAACTCTTGTGGGCAACCGCAGTATTCAGCACTGAAGCCCTTAGTGAAATTATCAAACATGAATTTGTAGACATACTACTTAGTACCAAGTGACAATGCATGATATCCAACTACTCGCCTGCATAGTGCCTGTATATCAGTAGAACAACCGGAAAGGCTTCTACGTTAAAACATTTCCCGTTAAAAAATAACATTATTACCGAAAAGCATAATATTTATTATATTGACACGATATTTTAATAAGAACGACGCAGAAATCTATTTATAAACTGCACTACAGTTTTATATGAAATGAAGAATTTCACAAAAGTTTTAAAAGGCTTTCTCATATTTCTTTTTATTTAACGATCATGTAATATAATCATAAAACATAAATGTGTTGAGTTAAGAATTACTTTAGTTGTGAAACTAGAAGAAATATTTAGTCGATTTATAAAAAAAGTTTCGTGAGCTCCATTATAAGAAAGCAAATGATTTGTAGAATGGATGTTCAGTAATTATGAAGATGGAATCATTTCACGTAGGTAATTTATAAAAAGTACTTTTGCGTTCTAAGTATTAGGGTTCGAGTTTGATAGAAATCTTTGTAACCCCTTTTAGGTTAGCCTGAATGAAGGTCAGTCGTTAGTAAAAATAAAATGCCGCGAAATGACGACGTAATTTAGGAATTTCCAATCATAAAGGACCATGGCCATCTGTGCCCCAGAAATGCCCAGAGAAAGTAAATTACAAGATCGTCCTAATAAATAATTATTAAGCATACTATTCTAAAGCATAAAAATTATCAAGCATAAAGTTCTAAAGCATAACTTTTTTAAGCATAATATCCTAAAGCATAAATTTATTTACGCATAATGATTACAATACAATACAAATTGGATATAATAACATTGGCAATGTATCTTTGGCATATTTTTCGCTGTAGGAAGCATGAAGCAAGCAAGCATACAGCATGCAAGCAAGCATGCAAGCAAGCATGCAGCAATCAAGCAAGCATGCAGCATGCAAGCAAGCATGCACCATGCAACATGCAGCAGGCAAGGCTTCTGTCACTGCTCCGGCGCTATGGGCCTCCGGCGGCCCCACGCGCCTACGCGATTTTAAATAACACTCTAGGGGTAGGACAAACAAGACTACGTGGAGTCGGTTTTGCAGCAATTCGGTTCTGTCACTAACTTTTATTGCACAGCATATACATTTTTTACAAGTTAAATATATAATTATATAAATATTATGCTAATATTCATTAGGCCTACTAACGTTATGCTAATAGTCATTAGGCCTACTAACGTTATGTCAATAGTCATTAGGTCTACTAACGTTATGCTAATAGACATTAGGCCTACTAACGTTATGCGAATCAAATTTATGCCAAAACAAATTAGTCTTTAAGATGATTATGCCAACATAAAATGTATGCCTAAAAAAATATGCCGAAGTATTATTATGCTAAAACAAATTGTGCCAAAATCGTTATGCCGAAGTATTAGGACAAAGAACATTATGCAAAAAGAAGGGATCCCAAAAAAAATACCTCTACCTCTAACCTAACTGTGAGGTGTGTGGAGTTATAGAGGACATACATCACTTGTTGATGGAATGTGTCCGATCTGAGGCTGATAAGAGCAGGTTGTTTAGGGTGTGACGTCGTGCCCCTCCGTCTGAACTGTGACGTCGAACGAAAGTGGGAGCGCCTCTGCCCGCGCGCCCTCGCACGCCATATATAAGCGTGCGACGCTGTTCAATCGGCCCTTTGCTCCAGATCACGGCCATCAGTTAAGTCTTCTTCCTATCAAGACCCTGGCTTTCGGAACACCAGTGAACACCAACTATACTTGTCGGACCACGCCCTGAATTTACTCATGTTCTCAATTAGTAAATCTTAGTTTTAAAGTAGCTGCATTGTATCTACCTATATAAATAGGCAATTATATCGTGAAGTGTACTATTCTAAAAGTGTTTTCATTTGTAAGTAAAACCTGAGTTTCTTCCTTTTTTTGATCGGCGAGTGATTGAGTCTGGCTCACCACCTACAAACCAATCACCCGCGTAAGACATTGGCGCCCAATAGGATTTCTTTTTAAAGCTAAATTGGTGTTCCGAAGGTGAGTGGTATTTTTTTCTGTATTTTTATATATTTTCGTGTATTTTTATATATTTTTATGTGTTAAATACGTCCAGGAGTAACCTATATATTTTTCTTGACAGCAACAAGCTGCTTAATTGTATTTTCTAACTAATTATATGTCTAATTGAACTATCTGCTAGATAAATTGCATCGCGCAATGTTATCAAACGTAATTACCTGTCTTATTCTCGGCCGCTTGGCGTACGAGCGACGCCGCGCCGCGCCGGCTCAACGAAGCCGTGTTTTATCTACCTACAATTTCAATTTCTCTTGGACGCATTTTATATTTTACTACATTCTCTTCCTACAATACGCAATTACGCACTTTATTTTCTTTCACTAGTAGGCATGTGTGTAATTTTAGTGAACATTGCAGTGTAATTTATTATAATTTTTTTTGCCATTATTCTTCATGGGTTCGTTTCTCTGTTATATTTTGTCTCATGCGATTGTGTAAATTAAACTGTAAAATAGCTTTAAAGAAGTTTTTAAAGTCTTTACTAAACTCTCTCTTAAATAAATGCTAGGTATATATAAATAACTTTGCTCAAAATCTCGCATCCTTATATCATTAATGAAGGTACATAAATAATAAATAACTAAATAATTGACTTGTAAAAGTAATTAATCAATGAATTAACCTCTAAAGTTAATTTTCTATTTCTTTCTATTGCTGTTGGTTTGCTGAGTTGGTAGCTTTAGGAAAGGCTATGCTATTCTAACCTTTGCTAGCCTTTGATGGGTTGTTGTCTGGCCTTTGATCGGGTGTTTTATTTTCTGCTGTTTTGACCAGATAATTCTGAGTGCTTGGTAGTCCACGCGGCGTCTACTAGCCGTGTGTTGACCCTACTTGCTATGTGAGATCTGTACGGATGCTACTAAATGCGTATGGATGCTGCTAAATGCGCATGAGTGCTTTTTGCTGTCGGATTCCGATGGTGCTCTGTTTTGCCATTTATACACGCTGATTTTTAATTGGTTTTGGAGCGAAAGCCATCTTATTACTTATCGTTAATAGAACCTAACCAGCTAATAATATTTGAAATATAAGCTAAAAAAATCTTGAGAAATTAATTAATTTAATAGTACGAGAACACGAAGTATCAGTTCGCCGCACACTGGCGAATTACGAGCGATCGTGTCACACACATACACTGGCATTAGTCAATAGTCATTGAACCGTTATTCCCGGCCTCCCGCTCCCCACCATGCGCGCGCGCCACCCTCCGCTGCAGGGCGCCAGCGGGAGGCGGGGGCGCGGCGGGGTGCGGCCGTGCGGTGCGGGCGCAAGTTGACCTTTAGTCTTAAGAAATTAGGTCAATGGGACAGTCGTATATCACGCTCCCGTCACTCTGTGTCCGTGTTACGTAATAAAACTACAATCGTGCATCCTTACAATACTGATGTGTTCGCTAGTGGATTGATAGGCCGCAACCTGACGTGACTCCATAGGGTTTTATTAGTTGATCGAGGTTATAAGATTTGTGTACAAAGAAGAAACGAAGTCGCGAGAACGCGAGAAACATGTGTGTGCAAATGTGTAAATTGATTGTGATATAAGCAGAAGACTGTAAAGGTAAGGTAAGTTTGTTTACTGCTTGTCGTAAATACCTACGTTGATAAGTAACATGTTTTAAACACGCCAGAAATAAGTAAATACCTAAATTCGGCTTTTACTAGTTATTGAAAATGACTATGTACCAACGATTAATACGCAAATAATAATAAGTTCTTCTTTTCGTCTACTAGTTTATTATGATTGCTTGAACCCACAGCTTATTTCTGTGACTTACGAAGGAATAGGTAGGTACAGCTATTTAGTTACATGTGTTTATTATTTTAATCATTATTATGTGCTTAAAATTATTGAAGTTGTCATCGTAATTAATTTGTGTTTCGTACTTACGAATTACGGATGGATAGTGATACGTAAATTAGGTATCACTATCCATCCGTACATCTTATGCCGGGGCCTCACTAGTGGCTAACGTCAATGTCTGCTAGCGCGATAATTATTGCGATAATTTTTAACGCGCTAAAGTAGGTGGCTACACTTGAAACGTCAACGTGAATGCCTATCATTGGAGATAAAAACGCCAAACGCCAATGTTAATGCCGTTGTCAAATTATTACACGGTTAACGTAGTACATTACCACAATAATTAATGGCATTTCTCGTTAGTATGGCTCTAGCAGAAGTGCTTTGCTGACTCATACGTGTTTTATGTGTAGTTAGTTACCTACTGTTACACGCGCTGTACTGTACCTGAAACAGCTGTTGACCTCGCCGCGCGACGTCAACAGCTGTTTTAGGTACCTACAGCGCGCTGACGAGTCGATCGACGATCGAGTCGCACGTTACTACTTATTTCCTAGAGTTATTAACTTTTATAACTTTTTTATTTTATGTGGTAGGTAAATTTTGATTTTGAATATGAATAGCAGATATTTTTTCCAACGTGAGGTTTTTTTCTCCTAAACCAATAAAAAATCAGCGTGTATATATGGTCTCCTTCTCTTGCTAAATGGGAGAAGATTGGGTACTGTTTGCTACCTGATTCTGATGATGTATGTGCTCTGTTTTGCGATTTTCTAATGGTACTTTTGCTCTTGCTAAACAAGAGATGAATGCTATATTTCTCTGTTCTTCTTGCTGTGAAGAACATTGGGCATTGTCGGGTTAAAAGTGTAATGGAGTCTGTTGTTTATACCGACAACGCCTAACGTTGGAGTTCTATCGTTGAATGACCGCTGTGGTTGCGTCGATTTATCGATGATTTTTGTTGTCTTTTAGTGTTTTTACCTGATATTTTTGTTGTTCTATACCTGTTTTCACTACAATACTAACGTGGTGAAGACTCGTTCTTAAAATGTTCAAGTTCTACTAACGATTCTTGGCATTTCATTTTAAACTCTCAAGTTCCGACTAAAGGTTTTTGGTGTTTAAGTACCCTAAGTAACCCTACTTATGGTGTGGTCTATCAGGTAATAACAATAAATTGTGTTTTAATAAACAAAAAATGTGTGCTTAAAAAAAAAAAAAAGCGGGTTAAGTCGTTTTATATAAGACTTTAACTCACACTTACTAAATAATTTTAGTGTATGATGGTCATTCTGTCTGACCCTAGTGTATATAATATATAATATGTGTAAATATATATTTTTTTTTCTTTTTGGGTCAATACTGGAGAACCCAGTATCTTTTGCCCACTGTTGGTCAACTCTTTATGTGTTATATTATTCTAACGCGTTGCGCGTAATCACTAATTGCCAGGTGACGGGCATTCGTTGTAAAATACCTACATAAACTCGTGCGATGAGTTATCTCTCATAAATACCTTCACAATATAGCCTATTTGTTGTTTTAAAATGTTTGAACATACATAAATACCTACATAAACTTTAATAACAAAGTGATAAAATAAAATGTGTTGCTTTTTTGTGCATGTACTACATCCACAATCTATCTTATAATAAACAATGATTAATATTTATTGGCACTAATTTTAAAATCTAATGTTGAAATAAAATGTTCTAAATGTAAATTATACGCCATTGTATAGGTACCTAACTACCTACGCCTCACATTGTGCATAAACTCAATAATTAAGGATATTTTGGTTCTCAGTATATTGACATGGAATTCAATTCCAATATGGTGCATGAGCCATGTGAAGTTTATGCCGAATCGTTGAACTATTTATCTTCTATTCTCGAGAAGGTACACTCAGCTCTGTTGTCGGCTCATCAACGCAATTGTTTATTTTATAATCTTCGCCGTGAACCGGCAGAATTCTTCAAAACTAAATGTTATGAATGTTAAACCACTTGGCGAATGGCTTATAAAAGATTTAAAGATACATAAAAATTACATAAAATAAAAAAAGAATACTTATAACCTATACATTGTTTATTTTTCCAAACGAATGGTCTCTAATTTATGTTACCGTTTGTAGTAGTGTCTACTATAAATTAATATTTCTTGTTTTCTCGTAAAATACACTATTTTTTTAAATTGCTGCGCAGTTATGTACCCAAATGTTGTGTTAAACATTATTTTACAAAATCTTACCATACACAAAATATATTGTTTTTTTTACCCAGTGGATCAGTGGTTAAAAGGTCACTGTCAGCCGAGTATACAAGTTCGATTCTCGCTTGTGGTCTTTTCTGGAAGTTTATTTATTTTAATGTCTACTTTGTTGACGTATTATTTTTTCGCTGTGCTTTGTTCTGAAGTTCTTTTTATTGTTGTTGTTCATAATTTTGTATCGATTTTATAATCGAATTGTTATTATAGGTACTTTTATAAAGCAATATTGTGTGTGATTGACCGGGCGTTGCGAACTCGGAACAGTCAAATAGTACTTATCTAATTAAAATATATCTAGTTTGTTATTGCGATGCACACGCGCTCACTCAGTGACGCGCTGGTAGATAGATACCGAACTTACGATTCATCATTGTTTACTTCAATAGTGTGTTCATTCATCTTGGACAATCCGTTGCGCGCGAGCCGTTGACGCGAGTGCACATCTGTTGTGCGCGTGTTTACGTCTTTCTTGCAAAAAAAAAACTAATGTACCCTCATTATTTTTGTGGTATAAATGAGTTGTGTACTTGAAAATGTAGACTTTTGTGATACTAGCGGCAGTGATATTATTGAGGACGATGTGGAAATTAATAGAGAGCAACTAGTTATTACTAATTTGGCAACAGAAACGAGTATGAGTGGAAAGGAAATGGAATGTGTACGTCAACCTGAGAAGAGATACCGTCAAGAAGACGAGGAGATTGTGGAAGATAATGATTTTGTAACTGTACGAGGACATAAAAGACCAGATAGAAGAAGTTCAAACGAGCAGAATATGAATAGAATAGACGTGGAATCTGAAAAATGCACTATTTCTATTACGAGTAAAGAAACTTTGCCCAAACAGTTCGGTATGGCAAAGTTATTACGAAGTGCGGGTATAAAAAATATCATGAAAATGACATATAAAGGTGCATATAAAGTTTTTATTGATTTTGAAGACAGAGAAAGCGCATTGAAGCTACTGAAGTCAGAAAATGTGTTGGGCTTTGAATGCAGAGTACAATTCACAGATGAATTAAATTTGACTTATGGCATTTTGAGACAAGTTGACTTAGAGGTGGAAGAAAAAGAAATCATAGATAATTTAAAATGTGATTATCAAATTGAATCTGCTAAAAGGCTTAAGCGATTAGACAGCAAAGGCGAGTGGGTGAACTCAGAAACAGTAAGAATATGTTTTAAAGGATCGATTTTACCCCCATACGTATATGGGTATGGTTGTCGCTTTAAAGTGGAACCTTTCGTATTCCCAGTGTCACAGTGTTCACTCTGCTGGAGATTTGGTCACCTTGCTCGCTCATGTCCAAATAAAAATCCGATGTGCCCCAAGTGTGGTAATAATCACGTCAATTGCGAAGCTACTTCTTATGTGTGTATAAATTGTAAAGGGCCGCATATGGCGTTATTTAAGAGATGTCCGGTTTTCATAAAAGAAAAAGAAATAAGAAATATTATGGCAAAACATCACTGTACGTACCGGAAGGCAATGGAGATGTACAATATGAATCAGAAAAGTACGGGAGACACGGAAAACAATAGTCATGAAAAGCAGGATGGTTTTGAGGCTCAAAATTGTGATCTACAGAGCTCAAATAAGGTCCTCATTACGGCTGAGGCTGTTGTTCATAATGAGATGACTACATCATCATTTAGTTGTTCGGAAACGGAAGAACTGATAGGAGATAGTAATGTACGAACTCGCAATAAAAAGAAGAAAAAAAAGAAGAAGCATGATAAGGAAAGTACGAGTAAAAGTCAAGACATTCCATTATACAGTGAGATTGCAAGCATACCCAAAGAAAAAGAAAAAAAGAAAACAAGTAAGAAATCAAGTTCATCTTTTGATATGAGTTTATCTAGTATTTTTAAACATTTAAAGGATATTTTTTTGTCAGACAATAGTTTCGATATCAAAGTAGATCAAATAGGAAAATTTTTGATGGAAGTTTGTAGTCGGTTCTTTTTAAAAGTTATGAGGAAAAGTGAGGTATGTACCAAAATTATGTCCTTGTTTATAAATGGCTAACAATGTTAATAAAAATAGTAAGTTAAGTATATTGCAGTGGAACGCACAGAGTTTACGACCTAAGCTTGTTGAATTTGAACTTTTACTCTCCCAGGAAAAGATACATATTGCTATCGTGTCAGAAACCTGGCTTGAACCAGAATCGCATTTGAATATTAGCGGGTACAATATTTTTAGACGTGATCGCCAGGATGGATATGGCGGTACAGCTCTCATAATTCATAAATCCATAATGGTACAAGAGTATCCTGTTAGAATAAACAATTTAGGCATTGAAATAGTTTGTGTAAAATTACTTAATTGCAAGGATATTACCCATATATTATCTGTTTATTGTCCCTCTTCGGTCAGATGTACTCAATTTGATTGGCAACAATTATTTTCATTATTTTCTAGTAAATGTGTAATAGCAGGCGACTTTAACGCTCATCACTTAAACTGGTCATATAAAACTGACTCACGAGGCTGTCATTTATATGATGCTGCGTTAGATGCCGGGTACATTTCGTTAAATAATGGCGACATTACTAGAATTAAATTAGTCAATAACGTCGTTCAAAAGAGTTCGCCTGATATAACCTTTGTCTCATCTGATTTATCCTATGTACTTCATTGGAAAGTTATTAATGAAAACTTAGGAAGTGATCATCTACTTATCAAAATTTCGCTTAATTTTTTAGATACAATTAAAATATATGAAAAACGTAACTTTAAATTAGCAAATTGGCAAAATTACAGTATGTCCTTGAAGGAATGCAATATGCAGTATTTAGACAGTGATAATGTACAATTATTGTATGATTATTTTGTTGAACAAATCAACAAAGCAGCTAATGACAGCATTCCTATGACAAGAATACCGACTAATCTTAAAGGGAACTTTAGACCTAAGCCGTACTGGAATCCTTCGTTATCGAAGTTAGTAGCCGAACGGAGGTTAGCTTTAAGTCAGTTTAGGAAAAACCCGACGCCTGATAATCTTACTGTTTTGGAGCATAAAGCAGAAGTTGCTAAAAAAGCTATCAGGCAAGCAAAATTAAGAGACTGGCAAACATATTGCAGCAATGTAAATGAGAAAACTTCTAGTTCAGATATGTGGAAACGCATGCGATGGATTAAGGGTTATAGGTTACCAAGTTCTAATTCACAGATATCCGATGAACTTAAATGTGAACTTCTTAATAGCCTTACTCCTGATTATGTATCTACAAAATTACCCTACTTTAAATCAAATAATTCATTGTTAGGACAAGAGTTTACTATGCAAGAAATGTGTCACTGTCTTAAGAAAAAGGACACAGCACCCGGACATGACGGAATAACCTATTCTCTTCTATATCACCTGCCACTCAGATGGAAATTATATTTGTTACACTTGTATAATAGTATTTTGAAGACGGGGATTGTACCAGCACAGTGGCGTCATGTGCTCATAGCGCCCATACCTAAACCATTACAGAACGGTGTAATTAAGCTCAGACCTATATCATTAATGTCCTGTGTGTGCAAAATATTTCATTGTATGCTTACCAGGAGGATAGAATGGTATATTGAAAAGAACAAGTTATTATCTCCTTATACTTCTGGTTTTCGTAGAGGGCAATCTACTCTAGACTGTTTATCCAAATTAGTTAGCCAAATTTATTTGGGCTTCTCAGATAATTCACCCACGGTAGCCTGTTTTCTTGATATTAGTAATGCTTATAATAATGTTAGCATAGATGTTATGACTACACAATTGGATAATTTAGGCATTAGTAAAAACATATGTAGATACATATGGAATTTCTTAAGCGAACGTCATTTAGCTATAAAATGTACAAGTAATATAAACGACTATTTTGTTAGACATACAAATAAAGGCTTGGCTCAGGGCGATCCGATCTCTCCTGTCCTATTTAATATAGTAACAATAAAATGTTTTCAGGATCTTACAAATGTTATTATGTGTCAATACGCAGATGACTTTGTTTTATATGCTACTTCAAGGAATCTAAGTCAAACTAGTTTTTATCTCCAATCATCATTAGACCAAATTTGTAGTGTTTTAAATAGCATTGGCTTAGAAATATCTTCAGAGAAATCAAAAGTATGTATTTTTAATAGAGGGTTTAGAAAATTAGATATTACATTAAAATTAAACAATTTCACTTTGGATCAGGTGGATAGTTATAAATATTTAGGTATATGGTTGGATCGGCGATTGCGTTGGGCCAAGCACATAAATTGTGTGGTAGAAAAGACGCAACGTATTCTTAGTTTGCTCCGGGTTTTAGCTGGCACCTCCTGGGGCTTGCACCCCAAACATTTAAGGCGCATTTATATTGCCCTGATAAGAAGTCGTTTTGATTACGGTTGCTTTTTGTATGGATGTAGTGCTAAAGTTAATTTAGACAAAGTAAATAAAGTTCAAAATCAAGCTTTAAGAATCGTGGGTGGATTTATTAAAACCACTCCAATTCATGTGATGGAGAGTGAGCTCTGTGTACCTCCACTGCAATTACGGAGAAAATATTTAGCATACAAATACTGTCTTAAATGTAAGTCTATAGAAAATAATTATATACATGATACTCTTTGTAACCTTTATAATCTACGTAATAATAATTATTGGAAAAGCAAAACAATTCCTTTGCTTATATCTACTTACTACGAAATTAATGCAGAACAGATTGCGTCAAGTAGCCCATTGAAAATGTTTTCATTAGAAACATGGATAACTAATTATAACACTGATGAACTTATTATCTCAAATCTAGATGCTATAACAAAATGTAAAAAATCTTATAATATTAATTTGTTACACAATTCCATAGTTCGGGAATTATATAGTAAGTATAATGATTGGGTTTCTATCTTTACTGATGCGTCAAAGGACGTAAATGGTCAAGGGGCAGCCTTTTACATACCAAACTTAAACCTAGAACAAGAGAATTGTTTTAAAATTTATCCAAAAGTGTGCATTATGTCTTTGGAACTCATTGCAATTTCAGAAGCGTTATCATATATTTTAAATGCGCAATATAACCAGGTGGTAATTTTAACCGATAGCAAAAGTTGCTTACAGCATATAGCTCGATGCGCCTCTGGTTTCAGAGGTGCATCGATAGCTTATGTTATTTTATCTAAGATAGATCAACTTATTCGAAGAGGTGTGCGTCTGAAATTGCAATGGGTTCCATCTCATATAGGGCTACGAGGCAACGAAGAGGCTGATACATTAGCGAAACTAGCAACTATTCATGGGAAAAATATTAATTTCATACCGGACTACTTTGAGTACTTACCTAAATACAAACAGATCTGTTATGATAACTGGAAGGAGCATTTTAATCAAAGATCTTTGGAAAAAGGTATATGGTATAAGACCATCCAGTGTCAGCCTCTTCGTGTGCCCTGGTGTGCCTATACTGATTTAAATAGAAAACTTGTTATCACAGCACATAGACTCAGATCAGGACATATTCCATGCAATAAATTTTACTTCATGATGAGAAAATCTTCTTCTCCTAACTGCGAAGTATGTGGTACTTTTGAGGATATATATCATATATTGGTGGAGTGTGTCCGATATGAGTCTATGAGGATACAGCTGAGGAATTTTGGTTTGAACATGTTCAATGTTGGCAGTTTTAATAGTATTTTAGCTCAACCAAATTCGATATCAGCTAAGTCCTTATTTAGCTTGGTAACATTTAATTAAATAGAATTTAATTGTTATGTTTTCATAATTATTGTGTCATTAAGTAAATGTTAGAATTACTGTAACTATAAGGGCACGATGGGACAAACGTGCACATTGTGTAAACGTTCCTTAAAATTAAAGATATAAAAAAAAAAAAATCTTGGACAATCGTGGTCTTTGTAATTAAATTGAGCAAAATAATTATGTATTTTGTTGTTCTTTTGTAATTCAGTAGTCTGTTTGTAGTCTGTAACTTGAATTTATTTTTGTTTAACTTTTGTATAAATTCTGTTTGTTATACCTAACTATGACTTAGTATTTTGTTTATCTAGTGGTCAAGGTGCCGAACCCAAGAATAATAATTCGTAGGGCTAGACGTAACTTCTCTTACCTGTAACTCATTCTTAATGACGTCCCTTTGATCTCGTGTATTACCCTAAGCGCTTCACGCCTTTAATGGTTGTCTCTCATATTCTGTTGTTATGTTATGGCCTAAGCACTTATGTAGTGTGTGGCGGCTTTATGGATGACGGGTGTGTTAGTGTATCATACGGCAGTTGTTGCGTGCGTATTGTGGGTAATATATTATATTTATAGCTAATGTAGTTATGTAAGTTTGGTTGTTCACTTAAAATACTGACACCACTTCCACTACTTGATTACAGGCAATCCTCAACTAGCTGCTAGCCCAGAGAATTTTCCCTAGGAAAAATTCTGCCCTAAAGAGGGGGGTGTGTGACGTCGTGCCCCTCCGTCTGAACTGTGACGTCGAACGAAAGTGGGAACGCCTCTGCCCGCGCGCCCCCGTACGCCATATATAAGCGTGCGACGCTGTTCAATCGGCCCTTTGCTCCAGATCACGGCCATCAGTTAAGTCTTCTTCCTATCAAGACCCTGGCCTTCGGAACACCAGTGAACACCAACTATACTTGTCGGACCACGCCCTGAATTTACTCATGTTCTCAATTAGTAAATCTTAGTTGTATCTACCTATATAAATAGGCAATTATATCGTGAAGTGTACTATTCTAAAAGTGTTTTCATTTGTAAGTAAAACCTGAGTTTCTTCCTTTTTTTGATCGGCGAGTGATTGAGTCTGGCTCACCACCTACAAACCAATCACCCGTGCGACAAGGGCTCTAAAGTTGAACAAGAACGACTACTTCGATAGGTACTTTCCACCGATTACTAGCTAAACCAAGTTCAGATGATGCAAGAAAGTTGTTCAACTTTATGGCCCCGATACATTGAACTTCTTTGTTTTTTATATTGTTTTAGGTTACGATGGGACTGACATGCGCTGTGCGTTATAAAAGTCCCTAAAATTAAAAGAATAAGAAAACCTTATAGTTTCCTTGTGTCCATCCATTTATGATCCGGCTGCTCGGTGCCAATCTGACTGTCCGTCCGTTGAAATATAGATAAATTGCTACTAGGTATAGGTTTGAAACCCAATTTTCAAAGACTATAATAAAACAATTTTTGACGCCGTTGTCACACCGTGAGTTAACCATGTAAATGAGGCATTAATAGTACGAATTAACTTACGTGGAGCGTAAATTTTCATGGCGAACTTACCTTGATATTTAGGAAGTGTGGACATAAGTTCTTACAGAGGAATTCGGCGAAGTCGATTTTCCCCTTAAAGCTAGTCGTTGCTCGTAGCACTTGTTATTTAGGTACACAATTGACTGAAATCGTATACTACGACCAAGATTTGATCTGGAATGAGAACTCTTGAGCCTAGTATATACAATTCACAGTAAAAAACAAACTGTGTGTAATATTCGATAAAAAGTCTTCGCCAAGTCGTTATTTTCGTCTAATAGTATTTAGTCGTTTAATAGGTAGTAGAGCCTTGCTGATTTCAGCATGAATGGGCCGGCTCGACTGGGAAAGTACTACCCTCTCACAGAAGATCGACGTAAAGTAACAGTACCTAAAGTGTTGCGTTTCGTTCGGTGAGTGAGAGTGCCGGATGCCCTATCCCCTATTCCTTCTCCCTCATCCCACTCCTTATCCTATCCCTTTTCCCAACCCCAAGGGGCGGCAACGCACTTGTGACTCCTGTGGCGTTGCTTGTGTCCATGGGCGGCGGAATTGCTTACCATCAGGTGATACGTCTGCTCGTTTGCCGCCTATTACTATAAAAAAAAATATATATATTAATCACGAAAATGTTAAGCAGAGACTACATTGAATTTACACGTTTGACTTACACGTATAACTTGGGTACGGTAAAAAACTTAACTATGGGAGTGAAAACAATTACTTTAAATTAAAAACGCACTATATGTCACCTTGCTTGTTGTCAGACAAACGTTCTCTACCAATGATAAAAGTATTAAATATTTTAGAACATAGACATATACTAGTACAAAATACACACAATTATATGTAAGTCATTAAAATTCATCATAATTATGCAACAATCCCATACAAGCAAAGTGGATTACAAGCGCAGCATCGCTTAAATTGCCGTTATATTATAGGTATTCACTGTAATCCCTAGATAATTAAGAGCTGCCAAAACATAATCATCTCATATCATTTCATTTAAAATAATCGATTTCAAACTTTCGCGATTTGTATACATCATACAAAATAAATTAGCGGCACAACGCCAACATATTCATAGTTCTGTAAAAAATGGAGATCCAGCGAAGGTCTGGAAATTTCTTAAAACCCAAAACGCTACTGCTAATGACTTAAACATTGACTTATAATGTCAATCACGTCCAATGCTGTAGGTAGTGACTGTGTCAGCCGTATTACGATCCTTCCTATCCTCGACATAATCCTACCCATAATTGCCCATATCCTCAATTACTCCCTGTCTAGTGGTGTATTCACATCGATGTGGAAGGACGCCCTTATAACACCAATTCCAAAAACCTCGCATCCTTCATCCTTCTCTGACTATTGGCCCATTTCCATCCTGCCATTCCTTTCAAAAGTCTTTGAACGCCTCGTTTATAACTAAATAAACTCTTTCCTCTGCAAAAATTGTCTCCTTAACCCATTTTAGTCCGGTTTCCGTTCGGGCCACAGTACCGTGACTTCCCTGGTAAAGCTCACAATTCTCGCACTACTAGATTTTAGCAACGCGTTCAATACAGTCGATTTTGATATTTACCCAGTCGACTTAGCTCTCTTAACATATCTCCAACGGTGATTGATTGGTTTCGTACTTACCTGTGTGGCCGCCGACAGCGTATACGCATTGAGAACTAACTTTCTTCTTGGTGTTACACTACTGTTGCTGTGCCCCAGGGTGGCGTGCTATCTCCTTAACTCTTCACAATTTTCATAAATTCTATATCAAATAGTCTTCGCTGTTCCTATCACCTTTATGCAGACGATCTTCAAATTTATACGCAGTCGTCACTAGCAGATATGTCACTTTCTTTAAGTACCATTAATTGTGATCTGGAACTGATTAGCAGCTGGAGCAAATCATTTGGACTAAAAGTTAATCCCTCAATAACTCAGGCCATTATTTTTGGTACTTCAAGAATAACATCAAAAATTGACTGGTCTCAGCTCCCTCGCGTCATTTTTGACGGCACCGTAATTCCCATACAAGACAAAGTTAAGAACTTGGGTGTCATTATGGACTCTAATCTCAATTGGCGATCGCAGATCCAAGAAGTGAGTCGAAAGTTATTTGCTTCAGCAGGTTCACTGAGAAGGCTTAGGAATTTTCTTCCTACTGCCACCAAAATTGCTCTAGCAAACTCTCTCCTTTTGCCCATGATCGATTATGCAGATGTCAGCTTTTCAGACCTCGCCAAAAACCAACTAGATAAACTTGAGCGCCTTCAGAATCTCTGTATACGATTCATATTTGGATTACGCAAATATGATCATGTTTCACAACTTCGAGCACAGCTCAAGTGGTTACCTATACGACATCCCCGGAATGCTCAAATTCTTTCTTTGCTGTACAACATATTGTTTAACCCATCAACACCTTCATATCTTAAAGGACGACTCGAGTTACTTCATGATACGCATAAACGCTATTTAAGGTCATCAGAAAATTTGAAACTGAAAATGCCTGTACATTCCACAGCATTGTATGACAAATCCTTTTGTGTAACCTCTGTTCGCCTATGGAATGCGTTACCATTACATATAAGACAGGCTCAGACAATAGCTAAATTCAAAGTTTTGGTAAAGGTTCACTACCTATCACTATAATTTTTTCTCGTTCTATAAAATACATGTATTAAATATTATGTAACTCCTTATCGATATGTATGTATGTATGAGTATATATGTATGTATTAAGTATGTATATAAATTATATAGTTTGTTTACTGGTACACATACAACTACCGTTTTTCTCCTACCAATAATATCTCCATCCAAAGGTTGCCTAGTAGAAATCGCGTATCGTCGTACAAATTAATAAATGGGCAAATTAAATTCGGAGTTGCGGTTATATGGCAAACAAAACTTCTGAATTTTAAAAAAACGGGATTATGAAAAAAATTCCAAATGTTTTCGAGATTATGATATTCGGAATATTAAAATTCGAGATTAAGATAATATGTAACCCACGTTGCAATATCATCTTCATCAGCCGGCCGTAGACCACTGCTGGGTTTATAGTCCCAATAGACTTTTTATCTCAAGACGGAGGACGTATAGTCTAAGAGCCAGTGTTCCGCAGACTTACGGTATAGTAGCAAACTCCATATTAATGCTAGTTATACTAATTCATCTGCCGTAGATCAAATGGAGGTTCATTATTCCCATAGTGGGTTCCTTTAGGCGTGCCTAGAAGTCGAAAAGCATGAAAATCGACTTTCAAAACGTGATCGCAGCATGTCTGCCGTTTTGATATCTTAAAATATACATTGTTTTTTATAGAAATACTTAATGGCAGACACTTGTTCCGGTTCCTACTATATTTTATTTAATATCATAGTGCCCAAAATTTCATAAAATTTACGTTATTTTAGCAAAGCTAAAAATTATATATGTTATTTATATTATTATTTTAAACATATATTTACAAAGGCAGACACATAGGTCGGTTCTGACACTTGGGCAGACCACACGATACTTTCTCAGTCGTGCTATTGAAGTTGCATGATTTTGATTTTCTCACTCTTCATTTCGCATCGAACTAGTGTTTCAGCAAAGCTGCAATTTATGTATGTTTTTTACATCATTATTATACATGTATATCTAAAAAACCAGACAGATAGGTCGGTTCTAAAATGCAGGCAGACTTCATAATAGTTTCGCAGTCATGCTAATGGAGATACACGATATTGACTTTCTCACTCTTACTGGCAATGACAGCGAATTAGTATGAATAAATGTGAACAGTGTTTTTAAATTTTATAATTTACTAGAGGACGCCAGCAGCTACACTTGCATCTTTTTTATTTACCCGTTTTGGCCGATCCCGTGTGCATTTCGGGAAATCCGTTCTTAATGCACCCCTACGGTCCCCAAGGAACATACATGCCAAATTTCAGCTTCCTGTGCCCAATAGTTTCGTCTGTAGCGTGTCTGTCAGTCAGTCAGTAACACAAGGATTTTATATATTAAGATAACTCTTATTTTCAATCATAAACATATAAGTTTTTATAAAGAAATCAACAATTCTTTTTTTTCACTTGCAATAATAATGATTTTGCTATTTATTTTGTTCTAACAAAACATACAACTCGAAATTCAAATACAGAATAAATAAATTTAATATTGGCAACAAAAAATCAAAATTATTCACTGTTCTTCATTAGAACTGCAGACTTCCGTTGATTCAATCATCAGGTCAGCCTAGAGACGTCCACTGCTGACATAGGCCTCCCCAAGGTTCTCCACACAGACCGATTGAAAATAAGAGTTATCTTATCTTATACTAATATACAGGGTGTTACATATCCATCCGTCCGATCAATGAAGGGGTTGTAGAGTAGCGTAAAATGATGAGATATTTGTCATTATTTCACGGAAATTCAACATAAAATTTTCCCATGTATATTTAATTAATTTTAAATAATATCATATCAGATTACCCATGGCAACACTAAAGACTCATAAATCGTATTAGCTAGGTATCTACCTAAAGTTCATAAAAATTTGACGGCAAAAGCGGCGCCTTTGAGTGCATAGGCCAACCGACCGCCTCCTTTGACAAAAGCCGCCGCCGCGCGTCATCGTCCTTTACACGTGCCAAGTATTATTTTAGGTATAAACAGATTTTATGCACTTGATGCAACAGCTGATCTTTTGCTTCGACGGTTTAGGTAAAACTCCGTAAAACAAAGTACAGTATTAAGGTTTTCTGTTTGTTTCGTGCGAGTGCGTGGCCAAATCCGGTGTCACTGTTTTCAAACTGCTCGAATACCTACGACATGGCCTAACGATTCTTGGATGCGGCTTTACGGGCCGTCGGAAGCCCGGAAGCGCTTTCATGTAATGTCACACGCGGTCACCCATCTAAGAGAAAATCGTCGCGCTATGATTACGGTACTTACATTAATAACTACCTACTTTTTAATTGGTTTAATCTTACGTAACTAGGTACCTACCTTAATTGATAAAAATATCAACTTGCTGTAAGTTGCGACGGTCATTCTCCACATGTCCGCCGCCCACGTCCAGACACTTACGGCACCTTTGCACCATATCCGAACGCACACTTCTTAACACTCCTGGGTTTAAACTTCGGAAAGCAGAAACGATACGCGCACGCATTTCTTCTTCAGTGTCACACGGTTTTTGGTACACTATTTGTTTAACGTGTCCCCACAAGTAAAAGTCTAAAGGCGTTAGGTCCGGTGATCTTGGTGGCCACGAGATAGGCCCGCTTCGTCCAATCCACTTGCCAGGGAACTGTGCGTCAAGATACTCACGCACAGCTCGTAAAAAATGAGGTGGGGCACCGTCGTGCTGGAACCACAAGCTGCGGTGGAAGCTTAACGGCAACGAATCTAACTCGTCACTTAGAACTTCCCTCAAAAATCTTAAATAATTGGTACCGTTCATGGTTTCATTTAAAAAATGCGGACCAATAATACGGTCGCCGAGGATTCCCGCCCACACATTGATGCGCCAACGATGTTGAAAATGGCTTTCTTTCATCGCGTGTGGATTTTCAACAGCCCAGACGTGTTCATTGTGACAGTTGAAAACACCCGTCCGCACAAATGAACATTCGTCGGTAAATAACACGCGCTCCAAGAACGTAGCATCCTCTTCTACTTTGCCAAGTAGCCAGTTGCAGTATTGTCTTCTGTGGGCATAGTCCGACGGCATAAGTGAGTGAACACGTTGGTAGTGAAAAGGATGCTGTCCGTCTTCTTTTAATATCCTCCACACTCGCGCGTTACTGGTGCCCAGTTCACGTGCCGCACTCCTGGTACTCTGCGTGGGATCCTCAGCGAATAATTGTAAGACCTGTTCCACTACACCGTCGCTACTTTGTGGTCTGCCACCATGATTGCGATTCGAATCATCGCGAGCACTGCCCGTGTTGTACACCCGGTGGTGAAGCCGTTGAAACGCGCGCTCCGACGGCACGGGTAGACCCTGTGGTCTGGCATACCGCTCCTCGTACTCCCTACGAGCACCTGCATAATTGCATTCACTCCTACCTAAGCACATCAACATGTTAAAGTATTCAGGGTTTGAATATGACATACCTAACGAATCTACTATTTCACGCGGAAGTCTAAACAAAAGGAAAGCTAGCGAAAGACTGAGTGTTCAAGAAGGCAAATAGTTAATTCGTAAATCAAATAGGTAAATAATTAGAGATGTAACAAATGGTATTCACTGGAGTACTGTTTCTATCGATATTTTATGTTATTGTTTACCTGATAGAATATCGGTAGCTAAACCCCTAAAACGTCAGCTTTGTGTAAATTTATGTTTTTATTTGCTGTTAATAAATAAAAACATTCCATGGTTTAGACTAGAATCAGTTTATTTAAGGTTTATGTAAGACTCCGCGTGACGACTGTCAAAGATCTTCATGACTGTTGCTCCGACGGTTTAACGTGCTCTCCGAGACACAGGGATATTAACTATTTATTACGCACGTAACTTGGAAAAGTCTTATTATCTTATTATGTATGTATTATTATTGATGCGCGCCGTGGATTCGAACCCGATACCCTCTGCACGGCAATCCGTTGGTATCATCACTAGGCTATCATTGGCCTAGTAGCCTAGCAGGCTATCATTCTAGTTTTAACATGTCATGTTAAAATTAAATAAGTCGATATTATCTCTTGATCGTAACATCACTAGAGCGGTCCCTTTGTGTACGGCGGCTCGCTTGACGGTAAAATTGCACTATTTTTAAAAGGCGGCATGCCCTTTGACACGGTAAGCGGCGAAAGCCGACAATTTTTAATAAATTTAAAGGCCTATCCACACGACACAATTTTACGTCCAACTTGACTAAATCACTTGATTAAATCGTGACGTGTAGACGCCAGTCGTCCAACTCAAGTTCATCGGGTGTGCGGACCACCAGATTTTAACCAATTGGGTGGACGGAATGAAATTCAGTCATTTGATTGTGTCGTGTAGACGGGCAAAGCCAATTCCATTGAAAATTTGATCAGTGGTAAAATTGTGCCGTGTGGATGGGCCTTAAGAATCATAAAGGATTCCGCTATTGAGGGGAGTGTTGTTAGTTTACAGAATTTTCGCCAATTTCGGGGTAATGTTTCTCGTTAGCACTGAGCTAAGGAAATTTATACTGATGTTTTATGATGACCTAGATTTTTTTTATTATTTTTCCTGGTATGCCTGATAAGTCAGTAATATGACCTTTCGAGATCAGACGGGGGTTTATGAAACACACTGTATAAAGCTGAAAAGTTTGTTTGTTTGTTTGGTTGAACGCGCTAATCTCAGGAACTACTGGTCCGATTTGAAAAATTCTTTCAGTGTTAGATGGCTTATTTATCGAGGAAGGCTATAGGGTATATAACATCATGCTATGAACGACGGGAGCAGAGCAATAGCCTGAAATAACGCGAGTGTAACCGCGGGCATCCTCTAGTAAATTATAAAATTTAAAAACACTGTTCACATGTATTCATACTGATTCGCTGTCATTGCCAGTAAGAGTGAGAAAGTCAATATCGTGTATCTCCATTAGCATGACTGCGAAACTATTATGAAGTCTGCCTGCATTTTAGAACCGACCTATCTGTCTGGTTTTTTAGATATACATGTATAATAATTATGTAAAAAACATACATAAATTGCAGCTTTGCTGAAACACTAGTTCGATGCGAAATGAAGAGTGAGAAAATCAAAATCATGCAACTTCAATAGCACGACTGAGAAAGTATCGTGTGGTCTGCCCTAGTGTCAGAACCAACCTATGTGTCTGCCTTTGTAAATATATGTTTAAAATAATAATATAAATAACATATATAATTTTTAGCTTTGCTAAAATAACGTAAATTTTATGAAATTTTGGGAACTATGATATTAAATAAAATATAGTAGGAACCGGAACAAGTGTCTGCCATTAAGTATTTCTATAAAAAACAATGTATATTTTAAGATATCAAAACGGCAGACATGCTGCGATCACGTTTTGAAAGTCGATTTTCATGCTTTTCGACTTCTAGGCACGCCTAAAGGAACCCACTATGGGAATAATGAACCTCCATTTGATCTACGGCAGATGAATTAGTATAACTAGCATTAATATGAAGTTTGCTACTATACCGTAAGTCTGCGGAACACTGGCTCTCAGTCTAGTACCACGTCAGGTCTGCCAAGGCGTATTTCATCTTTAAAAAATCACGTTCGTCAAAAACCACGGACTGTGATATTTTGATAACGTATCGTGCATAGTGAACTTTCAAACACGATACGACGAATATACTGTCTTTAATGAATCAATAAATATTTTGACAAATCGTCAAGGGCGTTTCCGTTGTGAATGAGTTCTTATTTCGTAGAGTGTGTGTTGAAACTCGCGGCGATACATCACATGACTTACGATTGACGCATGTTTAGTACATTTAATAGACGTACGTGTAAGCTTTTAATTCATCCTTTTTATTTAAATGTAGGAGTTATAAATAAATTCGACAAAAATATTGTTAAGTGTAGCGTAAAAAACTGCGTATGTATAATTTAAGTAAGATATAGATTTCCAATTATGAAAGTTGTATAGTAAAACTAAGTTTGTATATTTTTTCAACTGTGAAATCTGAAAGCAAAAATGTATACCTCTTTATCTAGTAGGGAGTACTTGTACTAGTATCAATATACTTAAACAGTTGGTCATCGCTTGCCCCGTGCCTCGGACAGCATATTTGGCCGTGCGCACCGGCTGTCATGAAGATCTTTGACTCTTGGTATATAGAATCAGTACCTTTAAGTATATTACTGTCACTGGTCACTGGTCTAAGTTATGAAATATCGCTTTCCCTTTGGGTGGTCTGATTGTAGTTGCTCTGTGCAAAAGCAAATATTCTGAAAAATCTGGTTAGACTATTAAGCAGAACCTGGAGTTTAAGGCGAGAGTCTTGGATGCAACCGTGATAACGCTATTACGACGATGTTATCACTATAAGTCCGTACGATATATCACAAACGTAGAAGAACCAATTATATTTCTCTATAAGATGATCAAACTTCCAACAAAGCGCATTGGAAAAAGAATTACAGAAAACTCCGAGTCAGCAATTTTATATCTTCTAATAGAAAATACTAGAAAAGTTTATTATCCGTCATCGCCTTTTAAAACAACTTTTACTTGACGCGCATCTCGGCTTAATATCGTATTACTCAGTATAATATGAATGCGATAGCGTTATTAAGCCTTGTATTCATTAGGCAACATATGTTGATAAACTGTTTATGACGTGTTTATCAGCAAGTTTACCGTAAATACTGTTTCTGAAACATGGCCGTCCACACTTGTCAGTTGTTGCTAGGATGTCGCCCGAAGAGGTAGTGATGTTCTGTGCTGCTTACATAATAATTCATAAGAGTCATCATCACTGCAGCCTTTCACTCCCTACTCACGTCCACTGCTGGACATAGGCCTCTTGTAATTTGCGTCACAATAGTAGTAGCTGGCCAGACGGGTTGGTATAGGGTTTAATGTCGAGTTTTCTGTCTCTACGTGCAAAGATGGTATTTGCATCGTATTATCCCTTTGTCGCCTCTTACGACACCCACGGCAAGAAAGGGGGTGGCGACACTTGTATTCCATGCCGTCAACCACTCGGCGAATAGCGAATTCATAAGAGTACTACTAGAAAAAAAATGAAGAAAAGGTTGTGGATTCAGAATTATCTCTATGAGCATCGAATCTTGGTTGCTGGACCACACTACTTCCATGTTAATAAACCCGCGCAACACTAGTCCACATCTGTTGACTTTTGCTTATAAACAAGATGTTTCGGCTTGCTCTCCATTCGATTGGGGAGCACGGCAACATGTTTCAGAAACAATGTTTCTTCACATTTGTTTATAAACTGTTTATAAACTGTATCCAGAGATGATGACACACTGTTAATAAACTGTTTATAAACAGTGTTTATCAACAAATGTTGCCTAATGAATACTTACAACTTATACTTTTTTGCAACATCAAAGGATATATCCTATATTTTGTTTCATTGCACAGCTCAGTATTAACTCAGAGTTTCAGAAGTTATTTAGAGAACCATTTTGCGGCGGTATTCGGTACCTAAATTATTGATTTAAGTCGGCCAAAACTAAATTACTAGACTCTAATGAATATAGCACCGCTCGTATTGAAATGCGAACTTCGTGAAACTGGCCAGATTTTGGGAAATAGTTAGCAGATTAATATATCTTGATCGTAGATAGAAACATCTTTATAGATCTTATACTTAACCTTTGTAAGACTGAATGGTTCTGTTGTTTTAGAGATAGTGATATTAAGTCTAAAAGACATCACGGCTGTCATGAAGATCTTTGGCAACCGTTATGGGGAGTCATAAATCTTGAATATATTTGCACTGGTTTAAGCCTGGGATATCGCTATTTCTATGGACTGCGGACGTCAGATGGCATTTGTTTTATGGAACAGCTAATACTCTACTTCGGCGGTAGGTGACGAAAAAGTGAACACGTCTTTGCGATTTTAAAAATAGAATTTATTTTAAATTACCAGTATTTCCTAATTGTATTTTAATAAAATAGTGTATAACAGTTCCGTTTAGCATAGCACTTATGGAATTGTATTGATGACACTTCATTAATAAGTGTAGAACTTACCACCTGCCAGATAAGCACCTGCACATATCACATCACACAAAGAAAATAAATCCATCATCCATCATGTCACAATTACAAGACATAGAGTCTGCACAGAGGAGTCTAGAGGAGACCTTTACAAAAAGGATGGCAGCTCTTGAAGCTCAGTTAAACAGCGGGGGTTCTGCTAAGGACACTGTAGCGCATGTTGCTGAAGAGTTTAGAACTTTCCGCGAGTTAGTCTTCAACATGCTCGGCTTACTCCGTCAACAGATCCAGGAATGCCACAAGCAGCTTGACGTCATGGAAACAAGGCATCGACGTAAGGACCTCCTCTTCTTGGGTGTGCCAGAAGCTGAAGGGGAGAATTGTGTTGCAACCATCCCGGATTTGGTACGCAATAAGCTTCAGCTGAATGATATAGCTGCCGCTGATCTGAGCAGTTGCCACCGAATTGGTGCTTCCAAGAAGGACAGTAAGCGGCCCGTACTTGTTCGGTTCACTAAAGTTGACATCAGGTCTTCTGTATGGCACGCCAAAACAGCTCTCAAGGGAAATTCGCAACCCCTCAACCTGTTCAATGTTTGTCATATCAACGCCCAAAGTATACCAAGTCACTACAATGATCTTGTAGAAGCTTTCTCCGATGCACATGTTCATGCCATCCGGATCTCAGAAACTTGGCTCAAACCTCATCTTCTTTCCACAAGCTACTCCCTCCCAGGTTTCATACTCATCAGAAATGATCGGTTGGACCGGAGAGGGGGTGGTGTCGCTATCTATCTTCGCAGCGAAATACCCTATAAAATTCTTGCTTCCTCTTCAACTGTGTCTTACACAGCAGAATTCCTCTTCCTGGAGGTTTGTGTCAAGGGAGCTAAGGCCGTTCTGGGTGTGGTTTACTGTCCTCCTGCTGCTGATTATTTCTCCAGTATCGAACCGATTCTGGAATCTTTAGGGTCCGAGTACACGCATCACATAGTCATGGGCGATTTCAATACCAACCTCCTATCTAACCATTCACCTAGGTCCGTGAAGCTCCTCCAAGTCATCAAGTCATCTAGTCTTCACCTTCTGCCAATGCGTGCCACACATCACAACACTGATGGCGATGACACGTGGCTTGACCTAATCATTACCTCATCCCCATCCTTTGTATCCTCTCATGGCCAATATCCTGCTCCAGGTTTTTCTCACCATGACCTTATTTTCCTATCGTACACCCTAAAAGCTCCTAAGCCCATCCCTAAGGTTGTGTATAGGCGTTGCTTTGGGCGCATGGACGTCGGGAAACTGGCCGCGGATGCTGCCAACTTAAATTGGGATCATCTGATGACTGCTGCTACTGTCGACGACAAGGTTAACATTTTTAATGACGCTGTCACGGCTCTTTGATGATGATTGATGATTGATGACGTACATGCACCCGTTAGACGAGTTAAATTGAAGCGGCCACCAGCTCCTTGGATGACGAGGGGAATTCGGATGGCTATGAGACGTAGGGATCTTGCTTTCCGCAAGTTAAAAAAAAACCGATCTGATGAAAATTGGATCGCATATAAGGCTGCAAGAAACCGGTGTAATCAATGGATACGCAACGCCAAACGCCGATTCATCCTTAGTAATATAACTTCCTCGTCCCCTGCCAATACCTGGAAGTTCTTAGGGACTTTAGGTATTGGTAAGCAGCGTAGCTTTGAACCACAGACGACGCTTTGTTTGGACGATCTTAACCCCTTGTATGCCGGAACGCAGATCTACGCGAGACACAATAGCTTTTTAATTGTGTCTGGTATTCCGGCATACAAGAGGTTAATCGCCATTTCACCTCTTCTGTTTATTTGGATCAACAAGCCAAGCTTTGCACTGTCGATTACGTGGGTAACCTCACTCATCTCAATATAGAATCTTTTGAATTTTCTCCAGTCGCATCTGCGGAGATCAATAAAATCATCCTGTCCATAAAATCGAATGCTATGGGCTGTGACAATATCAGCCGTAAGATGATTGTCTTAATACTGGACCATCTGTTACCAGCATTAACTCACATAATTAATTTCTCCCTTACTACGAGTTATTTTCCTTCCTTATGGCGGAAAGCCTACGTTCTTCCTCTATCCAAGGTAAGTAATCCTTCTCTCCCCAACCATTTTCGACCCATTTCCATTCTCCCTTACCTCTCTAAGGTCCTAGAAGCTTGTGTCCACAAACAGCTGTCCAGGTTTGTCCAAATTAATAACCTACTAAGTCCATACCAATCTGGTTTTCGACCTGGACATAGTACTGTTTCTGCCCTCCTCAAAGTGACTGGCGATATTCGAGCGGGAATGGAGGAATCCAAGATCACCGTGCTAAACTATTTTTAAATATATTTCAGCATACGATTATCATTAAGCGTTAACCTAAACCTATGTAGATAGCTAAAGTTATAATTATTTTACTTAAACTACTCCTGAATGCCTTAAATAACCTGTATTAGAACTCGAAACAATTTTATATGACAGAAGCGAGATAAACGTCCCAATGCACACTATATTGTTAGGATCTTGTAATTGCTTTATAACGCAATTACCTACTTTAGTATATTTTTACTTATGTGCTGTATGTAAATTAACCAACAAAAATAAACGTTTATTGTGTCGATTGCTTATTTAGACATAATTTACAGTACCCTATACCCATTACTTAAAAGTATCCGATAACTATCGCCTTTCCGCATATAAATAGTCCGCATTTGCCAAATAAATACGGCACGAGCCATAAATAATGGAAATGACTGTGAAAAATTCGGCGTGTTTATGGATGAGTCGTTCGATTCCTCACAAAGGATAGACGAGTGTCTTGTTAGGCGTTCCAATAAAATTCTACGTGGATTCATAAAATATGTAATTTGATCACGATAGGCAGTGGCGACCGAATCCCGCAGGTGAAACGATCGCCCATCGAGTTATACTGGAAATAGAACTGAATACTCGTCTCGTGTAACAATGTCTTGATCTATACCGGCGATACACGAGAACCGAGTTTTATTGAACCATTTATACGATATATTGAAAGGCACCATTATTTATTCTTGAATCGAATGACGCACTCAAGTACATACTCGCAATCGTATTATTGGTTAGATTTTGAAGGAAAGGAGGATGATATAGATTGAAATATATTTATTTGGTACTGGTTCGGCGTTACACCGAAACCGTAGGGTAGGGTTCTAGGCGACTTGGAGAAGGAAATGGACTGTATAGAGAGGATAGCGGTTCTTCGCCGCCTAGGAGATGGTTACGGGATGAGTGGGTATAGGATATTTCAAGGATGGAGGGCACCTACCTTTTACAACCTTCTTCGTTTCCGTAGGGCAGTCTCCTGGTGGTTTCGTGATGCAGCTGCTTGTTTTCACTTCAATTCACCATTTGCAAGCGGGTTTTCCTTGGTGGAAGCGGTAATAAATCACATACAACGGTGCGGCGCGGTACGGTATCGAGACGGCGTTCTCAGCGAGCGGAATGTTCTCGACTGTCACTCGCGTCCACGATCGCGTCGACGAATCAGGCGAAGGCAGTGCCTCTTCCAGGGAGTGGGATAGAGCGGGACGGAAATATGGTATCGCTCGCACTAGACGTGGAACGATTGATCTCGATGCGATTCGTTATAGATAGGAAGGTAGATGGCGCTACCATATCCCCCCGGCCCTAAAGGGTTTGCCTTTTAAAAAAATAGAATTGAACTTAGCTATGTTGGGTGTACTACCGCATAACCCATCAATAGGCTAAGACAGCGATATGACAATAAAATTAATCTAAATTAACTTTAGCGAAAGCTACAAACGCAATAATAGCGAAAACTACTAACTAAATACTTAAACTAAGAGGTAAGTCCAACTTCAGGCTAGATCTCACTGAGTTGGAAGCGGACAGAGACGTACAACAGGGCGTACGTAACTCCCCTTGGCGGTTTTCACGGTAACAACGCGAGTTGTACCGTCCTTGGAAATATGCAATTTCTCTACGATGGCTAACGGCCATGAAAGCGGCGGAGCATTATCATGTATTATGACGACCAACGTACTCTCCTGTATAGGGGATGCAGGACTATTCCACTTGGATCTAGCCTGAAGCTGGTGTAGATATTCCGCACGCCAGCGCCGCCAGAACGACTGCACGAGTTTATCCAGCAGAGTATGTCTCTGGAGCAAGCTTGAAGAGTCTGCTTCAGGAGCCGGAAATGACGATAATGGCACTGTGTTCAAAAAATGTGCAGGGCTTAACGCGGATGGTTCTGCAGGGTCACTACTCAATGCCGTGAGCGGACGCGAGTTGATCAGTGCCTCGACTTGTGCAAGGACAGTTAAAAGCTCTTCGTAAGAGAGGATCTGTTGACCTATAACCTTGAAGAGATGCGTTTTAATTACTTTGACCATGCTTTCCCAACATCCACCGAAATGCGGTGATGCTGGTGGAATAAACTTCCAGTCAATATGATTTATGGAAAGTTCCTCCTGAAGACGAGTACGATATTCTTCCCTGAGAAACTTATAAAGGTCGCGTAAATAAGAGCTTGCGCCCACAAAACAAGTGCCGTTATCCGTGTACAAACACTGTATAGGGCCGCGCCGTGAGAGAAATCGTTTAAGGGCTGCCAGGAATGACACCGTGCTTAAATCTGTCGCAACTTCAATATGCGTAGCGCGCGTCGTTAAGTATGTAAAAATACATAGCCAGGCTTTACGGCTTTTAACACCTCGACCACGCACTGGCGTATACTGCAGTGGTCCTGCGTAATCACAACCGGTGTGTGTAAACGCTTTAGCAACCTGGTTGACGCGCTGGCTAGGGAGATCGGCCATGGCAGGGAAAGTCGGACGCGGACGAAATTTGAAACAGACGTTACATTTATGTATTCTGTGACGAATTATTCGTCGAGCAGCTAAAATCCAATACTTATGCCTAAGTAAGGACATAAGCAACTCCGGACCGGCATGGAGGTGCTTCTTGTGATAAAAATCAACAAGAAGGTCGACAACATGATCATGTCGCGGCAGAATACAAGGATGTTTGTAGTTATAAGGTTCATCCGAATTTGACAGACGACCCCCAACGCGTATGACGCCGTGTTCATCGAGAAACGGCTTGAGTCTAAGGATAGCGGGAGAACAAGGTACATTGTCCTTTAAATTTTGAATGTCGTTACTAAAATGAACAGCTTGTACAGCTCGTAGTAACTTACATTCTGCGAATTTGAGATCAGTACTTGATGCAAAAGTCTCATTAGGTAGGTGCCTAAGAAACCTATAGACATAAACGATGGCGCGGAGTAACTTAGACCACGATGACATGCGTAGTGCGAGTGCATAGATGGGAGACTCCGCAACCTCAGCAATCACGGGATAAGAAACAGACTTCCGTTCGGGTACATCTTCGTCTTCTGCACTGTGGTCAAAGGATTGCATGGGCCATTCTGACGGATCATGGGAGATCCAAGAAGGTCCACGACGCCACAATGGATGATGCAGAAGATTAAGTGGAGTGACACCACGAGACAAGCAATCTGCGGGGTTCTCAATACCCGCGACGTGATTGAAACAAGTAGCAGGAACCAGTTCAATCAATTTGCTAACGCGGTTGGCGACAAAAGTCTGCCAGCGATGAGGAGAAGAATGAATCCAAGCGAGCACTACTTTGGAGTCGGAAAATGCGTATAATTTATTAATGGGGTAGTGGGGCAAAACTGTGTCTTGAACCTTGCGGAGCAACTGAGACAGCAGAAGGGCCGCGCACAACTCCAGTCTCGCAACTGAAACGGTTTTAACAGGCGAAACCTTAGACTTGGCACAAACTTACTGCACCGAGTAGTTAGAACCAATGCGGACTTGCAGATATACGACTCCGCCGTAAGCACGCTCGCTGGCGTCAGTGAAACCTATCAAGTTGATGGTACATCCATCTACCAACCCAAGATGACGCGGAATAGTAACTTGATTGAGCGCGGTAAGCTCAATACAAAACTGGCCCCAAGCGGCGACAATATGGTCAGGGGGTGTTTCATCCCACTCACACTTTGATAGCCAAAGCTCTTTGATCAAGAGCTTGGCGTACAAAATTGTGGGAGCCACAAAACCCATTATGTCCCATAGTCGAGCCACTGTGGACAGCATAGTGCGTTTGGTGCACTTATCATCTGGTGGTGAGACGTCAAACCGAAAACTATCGCAGGATTTGTCCCAGCGTAAACCGAGAACCTTATGCGGTACAGACTTCTCAAACTCAATGTCTGGAGAAGCCTTATGAGAATCTGGTATGCGTGCGAGAACCTCCTTAGAGTTGCTTGTCCATTTGACAAGATCAAACTGGCCTCGCTTGAAAAGCTGAATAAGCTCTTCACAAAGCGAAATTGCTAGCGGAGCGGATATGACACTACAGGCAATGTCATCCATGTACAAAGCGGAAGTGGCAACAGCCGCTGCGGCGGGAAAGTGATCGCCTTCATCAGCGATCAACTGGCGAACAACTCGTAACGCGTGATATGGGCTAGACTTGAGTCCAAAGCAAACACGATTGAACTGATACACAGATTAAGGTTATTTCTTGTCAAAACGATAAAAGACCCGTTGAAATCTACGGTCAGATTCGCGAACGCCGATATTGAGGAACATTTGGCGGCAATCAGCTGACAGAGCGATTTGGAAAAGACGAAACCTTATTATGATGTTAAATAAATCACCCTGTAGATTGGGGCCGGCATGCAAAATGTCATTAATCGACTGACCCGATGTAGTCTTACAACTAGCGTCTAAAACCACACGAAGTTTAGTAGAGGTTTTATCTTCGCGAACTACGCCGTGATGCGGGATATAATATGAGGGCAGAGAGTTGCCCTCGTTGTTTACAACTACACTCAAAAAACCTTTATCTATGTAGTCACGAATGACGTTATTATAGGCGCTGCGTAACTTAGGTGATGCATCAAGTTTACGTTCCAAACAATGGAAACGTCTGAGCGCAGCAGCGTACGAGTCGCCTAACGAATAAGGGTCACCACAGAATGGCAACGCCACAACGTATCTGCCACTGTCGTCACGAACAGTGGTAGCGCGGAAATGCTCTTCACACTCGAGATCTTTACGGCTCATCGAGGGCGGTGCGGTAACCTCTTCAAGCTCCCAAAATCGCTTGAGAAGAGTGTCAATATTGTTTTCTTGAAGAACAGAACAACAGCAAGACGTAACGTATTGAGAAGTATGTAATGTAGGTACGGTACCCATAATCACATACCCAAATACCGTCTCAATAGCGGGCGGTAAGTTATTTTGCTCACTACGTACCACTTTAGTAAGTAGCAAGTGCGGGAATATTGCGGCTCCGATCAAAACATCAATGTCTGCCGGATTCGCAAACTCCGAGTCCGCTAGTGGTAATGACTCGAGATGTGTGAGGAGCGACACGTCCACATTAGCGTTTGGCAACGTGTCCGTAATAAGTTCCACGATAAGCGAAGAAATGTTAAAATTAATGTCCCTATTAAAACGCTAATGTATTTTAATATCTACGGAACCTTTGCAATGTTTTTCTGATCCGCCTATCCCTCGGATTATTGAGTTCGTATTTTTAAAGTTATTCCATAATCCGAGGCGTTTGAACAATTCTAACGTTATTAAATTGGTCTGAGATGCGCTATCTAGCAGACAACGTACCATGTGCGGCGACCCATTGACATCATATATGATAACTTGCGCTGTCGCTAACAGAACAGTCTTAGACGCCATACATGGCGGCCTAGCACTGCTCTGATCACTACAAGCGCGCGAAGGCCGTCCGCGCGTGCGTGCCGCCCGCGCAATGGATGTCGTACACAACGATATCTCATTATTGCGAGGCGTGGAAGGCGCAGCTACCGTGTTCTGCACTTGCGGCGTGAGTGTGTCACGGTTAGCGGCTTGACTTGACAACCGGTTATTTTTATCGAAATGTAACAGTGTATGATGTTTTTGTTTACACGAGCGACATCTCGTTCTTCTGGAACAATTACTCGTTTTATGTTTTATGCTTAAGCAATTAATGCAAGCTTTGTTATCTTTAACCTTGCGGAGCAACTGAGACAGCAGAAGGGCCGCGCACAACTCCAGTCTCGCAACTGAAACGGTTTTAACAGGCGAAACCTTAGACTTGGCACAAACTTACTGCACCGAGTAGTTAGAACCAATGCGGACTTGCAGATATACGACTCCGCCGTAAGCACGCTCGCTGGCGTCAGTGAAACCTATCAAGTTGATGGTACATCCATCTACCAACCCAAGATGACGCGGAATAGTAACTTGATTGAGCGCGGTAAGCTCAATACAAAACTGGCCCCAAGCGGCGACAATATGGTCAGGGGGTGTTTCATCCCACTCACACTTTGATAGCCAAAGCTCTTTGATCAAGAGCTTGGCGTACAAAATTGTGGGAGCCACAAAACCCATTATGTCCCATAGTCGAGCCACTGTGGACAGCATAGTGCGTTTGGTGCACTTATCATCTGGTGGTGTGACGTCAAACCGAAAACTATCGCAGGATTTGTCCCAGCGTAAACCGAGAACCTTATGCGGTACAGACTTCTCAAACTCAATGTCTGGAGAAGCCTTATGAGAATCTGGTATGCGTGCGAGAACCTCCTTAGAGTTGCTTGTCCATTTGACAAGATCAAACTGGCCTCGCTTGAAAAGCTGAATAAGCTCTTCACAAAGCGAAATTGCTAGCGGAGCGGATATGACACTACAGGCAATGTCATCCATGTACAAAGCGGAAGTGGCAACAGCCGCTGCGGCGGGAAAGTGATCGCCTTCATCAGCGATCAACTGGCGAACAACTCGTAACGCGTGATATGGGCTAGACTTGAGTCCAAAGCAAACACGATTGAACTGATACACAGATTAAGGTTATTTCTTGTCAAAACGATAAAAGACCCGTTGAAATCTACGGTCAGATTCGCGAACGCCGATATTGAGGAACATTTGGCGGCAATCAGCTGACAGAGCGATTTGGAAAAGACGAAACCTTATTATGATGTTAAATAAATCACCCTGTAGATTGGGGCCGGCATGCAAAATGTCATTAATCGACTGACCCGATGTAGTCTTACAACTAGCGTCTAAAACCACACGAAGTTTAGTAGAGGTTTTATCTTCGCGAACTACGCCGTGATGCGGGATATAATATGAGGGCAGAGAGTTGCCCTCGTTGTTTACAACTACACTCAAAAAACCTTTATCTATGTAGTCACGAATGACGTTATTATAGGCGCTGCGTAACTTAGGTGATGCATCAAGTTTACGTTCCAAACAATGGAAACGTCTGAGCGCAGCAGCGTACGAGTCGCCTAACGAATAAGGGTCACCACAGAATGGCAACGCCACAACGTATCTGCCACTGTCGTCACGAACAGTGGTAGCGCGGAAATGCTCTTCACACTCGAGATCTTTACGGCTCATCGAGGGCGGTGCGGTAACCTCTTCAAGCTCCCAAAATCGCTTGAGAAGAGTGTCAATATTGTTTTCTTGAAGAACAGAACAACAGCAAGACGTAACGTATTGAGAAGTATGTAATGTAGGTACGGTACCCATAATCACATACCCAAATACCGTCTCAATAGCGGGCGGTAAGTTATTTTGCTCACTACGTACCACTTTAGTAAGTAGCAAGTGCGGGAATATTGCGGCTCCGATCAAAACATCAATGTCTGCCGGATTCGCAAACTCCGAGTCCGCTAGTGGTAATGACTCGAGATGTGTGAGGAGCGACACGTCCACATTAGCGTTTGGCAACGTGTCCGTAATACGTTCCACGATAAGCGAAGAAATGTTAAAATTAATGTCCCTATTAAAACGCTAATGTATTTTAATATCTACGGAACCTTTGCAATGTTTTTCTGATCCGCCTATCCCTCGGATTATTGAGTTCGTATTTTTAAAGTTATTCCATAATCCGAGGCGTTTGAACAATTCTAACGTTATTAAATTGGTCTGAGATGCGCTATCTAGCAGACAACGTACCATGTGCGGCGACCCATTGACATCATATATGATAACTTGCGCTGTCGCTAACAGAACAGTCTTAGACGCCATACATGGCGGCCTAGCACTGCTCTGATCACTACAAGCGCGCGAAGGCCGTCCGCGCGTGCGTGCCGCCCGCGCAATGGATGTCGTACACAACGATATCTCATTATTGCGAGGCGTGGAAGGCGCAGCTACCGTGTTCTGCACTTGCGGCGTGAGTGTGTCACGGTTAGCGGCTTGACTTGACAACCGGTTATTTTTATCGAAATGTAACAGTGTATGATGTTTTTGTTTACACGAGCGACATCTCGTTCTTCTGGAACAATTACTCGTTTTATGTTTTATGCTTAAGCAATTAATGCAAGCTTTGTTATCTTTTACGCTTTTAAAACGAGCAATTGGATTTTAATCATTAAAGGTGGGACACTTATAGTACGTGTACATCGTCGGTCGTGCACTATATTACTGCACAGACACTTCTGTGAATTATTACTATTAGATTCCGAACATGTTACGTAAGATTGTGGATTAGGGACCGAGTTATTATTACTATTTCGCGATTCATTCAACCTTTGTTTGTTGCCGTTAGTGTTAGACGGGCCAGGTGAACCAGACTGCGTATTATGAAATATTCGACACTGATCTTTTATGAACGAAATAAAACTATCTAGTGTAGGTATTTTATTATTGCGTTCCGTCATCTCGAATGCGCGAATTGTATCAGTGTCAAACTTTTTTAAAGCGAGTTGAAGCAACATAAAGTCGGAAAGATCTTCTAATTTTAAATTCCTAAGAGAATTAACCGCGGTTACGAAGTTATCAATAAACAGGTGGAAATTCGAGACAGACGCGTTGCCGGACAGTTTGAGATTTAAAGCTTGGTCAAAGTACGTAGACGCTAGGACGCGCGTGTCCTGATATCTGTCAAGTAGTGACTGAAATATGACCTGATAATTCTCAGCCTGGGTGTGACACCTGCAAATACGGACTGGGCTTTCGGTGACAGTTTACCTATTAAATAGTACAACCTGACAGCATCTGTCAGAGAACCATTATCGTGCACCGTAGACTTAAAACTCGCATAGAATAACGGCCAATTTCGTATATCTCCGTCAAACGACATAATCTCAATTGGCGGTAATCTCGGTTTGCGGGCAACGGGCTCTGCTGAACATTTACCCTCCAATTGCGATTGTATACGCTTAATAATACAATAAAGATCTTCGAATGAGGTGTACGCCTGATAGTTCGGTTTTTCATCAGGATTGATAGAAAGTAATCTTGCGTTATAATCGTCTAACAACTTATGAAAATCTGTTCGAATACTATCTACTGTTATACAATAACTGAGAAATGCTTTGCTATTACTGTCAGACATAGATGCGGTTTTTGATCGTTCATAGATGTTTTGAATGCGCTCAAATAAAATATTGCGTTTTGCTTCTAAGATTGTCATCTCTTTGTCTTCCGACACGCGTGAATTCTTTTGTTTTGTTGTGTGTGTATCTATTATTTTACCTAAGTAAGCTAAGTAGGCAACACTTTAGAGCTGAGGACTTAAAAGTTGCTTGAAATATGAGATTTACAAGACAACTATGATAGTTCCATAATTAATAATTTAATAAGTAGGTAGCTACATAAAAGTTTACCTACTGATGCGGGCGGAAATAACCATGTGACGGTTATGTGAATATATTAGGAGTATAGCTAGGTGCTATAACTGCCTAGGTATAGCGGTATAACGTATAAAACGTAAATGAATCCGGCTCGAAGGACCAAAAAAATGGTTCGGCGTTACACCGAAACCGTAGGGTAGGGTTCTAGGCGACTTGGAGAAGGAAATGGACTGTATAGAGGGGATAGCGGTTCTTCGCCGCCTAGGAAATGGTTACGGGATGAGGGGTGATTGAGTGGGTATAGGATATTTCAAGGATGGAGGGCACCTACCTTATACAACCTTCTTCGTTTCCGTAGGGCAGTCTCCTGGTGGTTTCGTGATGCAGCTGCTTGTTTTCACTTCAATTCACCATTCGCGAGCGGGTTTTTCTTGGTGGAAGCGGTAATAAATCACTTACAACGGTGCGGCGCGGTACGGTATCGAGACGGCGTTCTCAGCGAGCGGAATGTTCTCGACTGTCACTCGCGTCCACGATCGCGTCGACGAATCAGGCGAAGGCAGTGCCTCTTCCAGGGAGTGGGATAGAGCGGGACGGAAATATGGTATCGCTCGCACTAGACGTGGAACGATTGATCTCGATGCGATTCGTTATAGATAGGAAGGTAGATGGCGCTACCAGGTACTATTTGTTTTCTATTACTTTGCTATCTATACAATAATAAGCACGTGTAGACAACGTTTTAAGAGCTAAGCTTATAGAAAATTTGTTAAACTTGACATTGACTCAAAAGCATCAAATAAAAAGTTTATCCCAAAGTTTAATTCACATACAATTAATGGCCTATAGTCACATACAATTAATGGCCGTACCGTAACAAGTAAAGTAATTAAAACTACGCTGGAGCTAGACTGAGGGTCAAAAGTTGACCAAGTTGCACTATAAAGCGGGGAGTAGGCACCTCAATAAACACAATCACAATAGAAGCAGTTTTACTTAATTAAATGGAGACAAAGACTCAGAGTCTGCACAATCGTCTATTCAAAGCCTTTTCTTGTAACTAAAAGTGATTTGTTTTTTAAACTGTAGTCACTTAATATGAACCCTTTTTTATCTTTAGAGTGGAAAACCAATTTACAGCCTCATCTATCACCTATTAGAATAAGTAAAGGGGATTTGGATGATAGAGTTTCTATAGGCATTCAGGGCCTACTTACTACGAACATTTTAGTGTCCGTTGACGTTTCATTGTAGTGAGTACGTCACGAAAATATATATCCGACACGAAAATATATTTTCGGCGGTCGCGGCATACTTTGCCGCGACCGCCGAACTTTAGTTATTCTTTCAATTCAATCCAACTAAATAACGCTGACTAATTAAAAGAGTAGCGTATCAGTCAAATACGCAAAATATATTTCAACTATAATACATCTACAGACCTCTCTTACTTACGTAGAGGTAAATAAATAGTGATTCTTTGTTATAATTTTGTTCTCAGTGTTCCTAGAAGACTTTATGCAAATTGAATGAAAAAATATTCAACAACTTGTGTGCAGAAACCATTTTAAGTGTCATAACGGGTGCAAGATACAAATGCACTGGCCTTACTTCGCAAGCATAATATTTTTAGACAAAACGTTTTGCCTACGAAACTAGGCTACTTTTACATTATTTTACTTCTAGTACGCACACTTAACATCAAACCATTCGTGACAAACAAATCGGGTTTTCCCAAAAGGGATTTGTCCTAGTTTTTCAAAATATGATGTTGTATAATGTATCACGTATATCTTGGCTGCGATCCATACTACACTGTCGATTTGTTTATTCTGTTCTAAAATACATCAGCGATACAATAGCCTGTTGGAGAGACCGAAATACTGCATAGAAGAGAATCCAAGGATTTAATCTACGATGAGCACCAACGGCTTTCGAAGTGTTGACCTTATTTCATTGTTTTTACCTTTGGTAAGCGGTGAATAAAAACTAGAGATCTCCATAATCATCTCGAAAGTCATGTAAAGTCTGCCAATGCGCACATCAATGTTCTGCTTTAATTAATCCATAACAGTGTGTCCGTGTTGTGACGTTTTTTTTGACGAATCGATTTAAACGTATTAAATTAAATGAAATGATTTTTTTTTCATTTCATTCATTTCATTCATTTCATTCATTTCATTCATTTCATTCATTTCATTCATTTCATTCATTTCATTCATTTCATTCATTTCATTCATTTCATTCATTTCATTCATTTCATTCATTTCATTCATTTCATTCATTTCATTCATTTCATTCATTTCATTCATTTCATTCATTTCATTCATTTCATTCATTTCATTCATTTCATTCATTTCATTCATTTCATTCATTTCATTCATTTCATTCATTTCATTCATTTCATTCATTTCATTCATTTCGTTCATTTCATTCATTTCGTTCATTTCATTCATTTCATTCATTTCATTCATTTCATTTCAAACGTATTCAGTGTTGCTGCGCGTATAACCTGCATTTACTTATCCAATAAATATATATCCAAACTGCCGACATAGCTCTTTAGAAAAGGAATTACAGAAAACTCGGAGCAGCAATTCTATACCTTCTAATAAAAAATACTAGAAAAGTTTACTTGATCGCACTTTAAAACAACTTCGATCGACGGGCATCTCGGATTAATATCGTATTACTTAGTACAATATGAATGCCATAGCGTTAGTCCTACAATTTATCCTTTTACGCAATATCAAAGTATATATCCTATATTTTGTTTTATTATATTATGGTAGTTTGTTACAATATTAGAGCACAGCATGAAGTCTGAGTTTAAGGAGTTATTTAGAAAACCGTTTTGTCGGTAAGTATTCGGTATCTAAATTATTGATTAAAGTTGGCCCAAACTAAATTACTAGACTCTAATGAATATAGCACCACTCGTATTGAAATCCAAACTTCGTGAAGCTGGCCAGATTTTGGGAAATAGTTTGCAGATTAGTTTATCTTGATCGTAGATAGGAACAATTTTATTGATCTTATACTTAACCTATGTAAGCCCTAATGGTTATGTTGTCTTCGATTTTAAGTCTGGAAGTAGACATCACGGCTATCATAAGGATCTTTGACAATCGTTATGGGGAGTAATAAACCTTGAATATACTTGCACTGATCTAAGCCATGTGCTATCGCTATTGCTAGGTTACGGACGTCAGATGGCAGTCGGTCTGCGGTAGAGCTTATATTCTGTCATATATGATTAGACTAGATGCACCCTGGATAAAATATCCAGCTCATTTCGCATTCCTTCAAATGCATATTTCCCAAGCGGTTCAACAATTGATGTCAAATAAATGCACTTAGGTGGAGACAGTGACACACGCATTACTCATATGCCTTACTTAGATACTTATGTAATAGACTAACTACGGAATTCAATATTCGATCGTTCAAGATTCGTTTTTGTCATAAGCTTCATACAAAATATGTCAAACACGAATCTCGAATCTCAAAATCCATATTGTGTGGTTCGAATATTGAAAATGGGCGTAAGACAGTCCTTTATTATGGCGGTTACAAATAGACCATTACGTAATTTCCCATGGGCGTTACGACATCTCTACCGGAATTATATGGGGATGGATAACAGGTTTCGAATTTGTCCATAATAATTACCATCAATCAATGAATACGGTAATTTAGTGTCGAATATGAACCTTTAGAAAACTATGTCTGATAGTGTCTATCAGATATAGGGCATTTGATGGAGGTATAATCGTTACCGTTAAGAGAAGGGAGAAGCATCCATGGCTGGCATCCTTATTTTATAAAGATTCTATTAAGAACAGCAGTCGCTTTCTTTTAACTGTATGGTATGAAACCTCTATGCCTAAAAAATATTTGCACATCTATTTATGATCATCCTCATCATCCTCTTAGCGTTATCCCAGTTTTCAATCTAGGGTCCGCTTACTAGTCTAACCAGATTTGGCTGAATATTAGCTTTTCCACAGAGCCACTGCCTGTCTGACCTCCGCAACCCGAAGGGATAGCGATATACCATGGTTTAGACTAGTGTCAATTTATTTAGAAGGTACTGACGCCCTGTAACGACTGTCAAAGATCTTCACGACAACCGAGACCGACGGCTTAACGTGCTCTCCGAGGCACAGGACAAGCGATAATTAATCATTCAATACGCACATAACTCCGAAAAGTCATTGGTGCGCGCCGTGGATTCGAACCCGATACCCTCTGCATGGCAGTCTATTGGTATCTCCACTTGGCTATCGCTGCCTTCTTGCACATATATTTATGATCCATAATGATAATATATTATATTATTATGTAAAAGTTATTTTTGACTTTTTTCTGCGTACTATAACCGGTAAGTCAAATTACATATTAATCTAAACTTAGTCATCAAGGAGTACTTTACTCATCAAATACAAAGGCTTTCGCAAAATGATGTAGATAGTTTACACCGTTATCATTATTTAACAAATTTGTCAATCTGTTATTAAAATTTTATTTACAGAAATACAACTACATTTTAAACTATAAAAGTAAAAGTAACGCACTCGTATTTACATAAAAACTAAATCTAAAGCTAACCTACAAATATAAAAGCAGAACCAAAAAATATTTTAGTTACTCCAGTAGTCCTTACATAATCTATGTTAGTGCTCAAAACAATTACCTACAAGTGCAAGATAAACACTCTCTCCCCCGTGGGATCTCCACCTTGTTGAGGTGGGGGGGCTCAGTAACCTAAAGGTCTTCACCGTGGGTGTTGTACCTCAAACCCACGGTGAAGCTAAGCGGGATCCCGGGAGGGGACGCTCCACGTGGGCTTGCGTGAGGCCTGCGTAGTATGCGTCCCAAGGTGCGGGTGCGGGGAACAGTTCTGTCTGTCCCTCGCAGTCGGGTGCGGTCGCGGGAGGAGATGCGTGTCGGTTTTGCGTTGCCGCACGCCCTATCTCCCGCGACCTAATGGGGGCGCACCATCGTTGCGTCGCGGTGGGGCCGCAGAGGAAGAGGGGATGCGGTGTTGCGTTGCCATCCTCCCTATCCTCTGCGGCCGCTGGGTGTTTTGGCGGCGGAGCCAACACCTTCATCCGCCGCCAAGGGAGTTTCATTTGGGGCCCGCCTGACCATCTGGCGGACCAGTACCCGTCGGGGGGAAACGTGGAATGCTTCGGTGAAACCCTACCCTCCGACACATGGGTACATGAGGAGCACGGGTTGGTGTTTAGTCAGTAAGAGTCTGACAGTCCCCTTCGCCCTTCCCCCACCAGGGCAGAGGGACTCCATGAGGATTTTCCAACCGGACACCAAAAAAAAAAAAGATAAACACCCTAAATCCAAATCTTAGGATTTTGAAATTGCCTATTTAACGTAATTTCCCACTTAGTATAATTATATTAATAATGATCTATGAAATTAACCAGCAAAAATACACGTTTATTCTGTCGATTGCTTATTATTATTTGATGATATTATTTGAACATACTTTATTACTTAAAAGTACCCGATACCTATCGCCCTTTCCGCATTAAAATAGTCCGCATTTGCCAAATAAATACGATACGAGCCATAAATAATGGAAATAGCTGTGAAAAACTCGACGTGTTTATGGATGAGTCATTCGATTCCTAACAAAGGATAGACGAGTGTCTTGTTAGGCGTTCCAATAAAATTCTCCTTGGATTCATAAAATATGTAATTTGATCACGATCGGCAGTGGCGTCCGAATCCCGCAGGTGAAACAATCGCCCATCGAGTTATATCTGGAAATAGAACTGAATACTCGTCTCGTGTAACAATGTCATGATCTATACCGGCGATACACGAGAAACAAGTATTATTGAACCATTTATACGATATATTAGAACGCACCATTATTTATTCTTGAATAAAATGACGCATTGAAATACTCACAATCGTATTATTGGGTATTATATATTTTGTACGAAACGAGGGTGATATAGATTGAGATCTTTATTTGACATTATTTATTTTCTATTACTTTGCTATCTATAGGTACAATAAAAAACACGTGTAGATAACGTTTTAAGAGGTAAGCTACTAGAAAATTCGTTAAACTTAACATTGACTCAAAAGCGTCAAATAAAAATGCTTAGCAATTAGTGGCCATACCCTAACAAGTATAGTAATTAAAACTACGCTTTAGCTAGACTGAGGGTCAAAAGTTGACCAAGTTGCACTATAAAGCGGGGAGTAGGCGCCTCAATAAACACAATCACAATAGAAGCCGTTTTACTTAATTAAATGGAGACAAAGACTCAGAGTCTGCACAATCGTCTATTCAAAGCCTTTTCTTGTAACTAAAAGTGATTTGTTTTTTGAACTGTACTCGCATAATATAAACCCTTATTTGTCTTCACGGTGGAAAACCAATTTACGGGTTCATCTATCGCCTCTTAGGGTAGGTAAAGGGGATTAAGACGTAAGGCTTACTATATGTGTTTGAAGCCTTTCTTTTTACAACCACCGTTCTTACTACAACCACCTTGGTGTTCTTCGACATTCCATAGTAGTCGGCATGTCACGCAAATCGAAGTAAGCATTGAAAATTTGCCGTGACTGCAGAACTTTAGTTATGAGTAATTAAAGTAGTAATGTACTAAGTAAATATATAAAGTTATTTCCATTGCAGTACATCTGCAAACCCTCTTACTTACGTAGAGATACTCAGATACACATAGTGTTTCAGTTTTATGTAAAATAAATAGTAATTCTTGGTTATAATTTCGTTCTCAGTGTTCCTAGCAGACTTTATGCAAATTGAATAAAAAAATACAAAAACGTGTATGCAGAAACCATAGTAAGTGTTATAACGGGTGCAGGATACAAATGCACTGGCTGTACTTCGCAAGCATAATATTTTCAGTCAAAAAGTTTTGCCTGCGAGACTACGCTACTTTTCATTATTTTGTTGCTAGTACGTGGACATAAAAAAAACCCAAAAGTACCTAGGTTGCACACTTAACAATTCATAATTTAGGCTTTAGAGAGCTTTATATCCGAAGCAAACTTCAGCTTTGTGAAGATATTCAGTCGGTGATTTTCTACGGTATAACTACATGAATTTTATTTCAAAAAGAAATCGGAGCCGAAATGACACGATAGCACGTTCTGTTTCAAACCATTCGTGACAAAACAATTCGGGTTTTCCCAGAAGGGATTTTTCCAAGTCTTGCAAAATATGATGTTGTGTAATGTATCACGTATATATGGGCGCAAATTAATATATAATGATTATATTAAAGATAAAGATAAAGATTCATTTATTTGTAAAACATATGTACATAAGGTGTTACATTAAAATGATTATAGTTTCAATATGTTTAGTCTGTTCAATTAGACATACAAATACAGTCCGTTTTCAAACTAAGAACATAATATTGATGTTAACAAATGAGAAACATATTAATCCTACGTACCTATATGCCAGATAATTATTACTCACAACATCAACTTGATAGGATAATACATTAGATAAAAAATATAATACCAATTAAAATATATAAATTCACATTAAATTATAATTATTTACTACAGTCAGAATATTAAAATTAATAAATATAAATGTTGCTGAATTAAAATATTATCATTAAAAGACATGTCATAATTATAAAATATACATTAAACATAATATAGGTATCTGGGTTTAAATGTCAGAGTCATTGAGAAAATCGTCAACATTATAATAGCATTTATTTTCCGGTAAACTGTTTAACTTTTTCTTAAATAGATTTGCATTTAATTCTTTATAGGAGTTCGGCACCTTGTTGAAAATTTTCGGAGCCATACAAAATACGCTCATTGACATCAACGCTGTCCTAGCGGTATGCAGGCACAATTTATTATCACACCGTCGGCTACGTTCCGAAATCTGACACCAACGTGGAAACACCTGTGGATTGGTTTTAACAAACAGAGCTAATTCTGATATATAAAGTGAAGGTATCGTTAAAATTTTGTACTTTATAAAATATGGCCTACAGCTATCCGTAGGTTGCAGCCCAAACATAGCTCGAATGCAACGTTTTTGTTGTTTGAATATTATGTCTTTATTTACTGAGTTGCCCCAAAAAATAATTCCATATCGCAGCACAGAACAAACAAGGCCATAATAAGCCGTAAGGAGCGTGTTGATGTCCACTACCGGTGCGAGTTTATAGAGGGCAAATGAACTGCTACTTACTCTTTTACACAACCCATCCACATGTGCTTTCCAATTGAGTTGTTTATCAATAATTAAGCCAAGAAATTTAGTAGTTTCTACGTCATTTATTTTGAGATTTTCATATTTAATATTTAATTGTCTGTTATGTTTAATCCGTTGGGAAAAGTGCATTATTAGTGTTTTGCTGATATTTATCTTAAGATTATTATTATCTAACCAATTTATAATTAAAGATATAGATTCATTGATGTCATTTTCATAATCATCTTGTTTTGTACAAGGTATTATTACAGTGCTGTCGTCTGCAAAAAGGGTCATAGGATGGTGAATAGCATTAGGCAAGTCATTAATATACGAAAATATTAATAATATTTAAGATTGATATTTAAATAACTATTTGTGAACACAGAACTAAGAACTTCACTACTTTAGATTATTCGACACTGTATTGACTGCTTCACTGTTTTATAAAGATTGGGTATTTAATTTATCGCTTAATTATTAAGATAAGTCCAGAAACTTTCAAAGTAAAATCAATTAGTATTAAATTACATTATGCTGACACTTATTTTTACGGTAATAAATAACATGCGCTTATATTTACATCCCGTTGATAGCGCCATCTGTTGGTGAATATTGTAAAGCAGCGATTGGTTAGTAAAATAAATTTGTTATTTGTGTAAAATAAATCATTTGGTGTTGTGCAAAATTCATTACAATATTAATGTTGATTTTTGAACTATATTTTATAATTAATTGTATAGTAATTTCAATTATAAATTGTAAAGGAAGTGGCAGTTGTTAAACATTAAGTGTAATGACGGTTAGTGTATAAAAAGGACTGTAGGTCACATTTTATTTCAATTCTATGCTAGAAATCGTCTGAAAATAAACTAAGAAATATTACGTGAGTGTTTTATTATAATGGAGTCTGGACACGATAACCCTGGCGTATCGCCGACAGCAGCGGTTGGATAAACGCCCCCTAAGAGACTTCGGGATCTACGGTTGGCGCGAGAGTGATGGGTCTCTTGGCTTGGCCGCCATTACCAATGATGACCTGAAGACTGATGTGACAAGCGCTTGGAAGCCGTGTTTGGCGCTAGTCAACCCTGAGGCCCTAGCCAAACTGCATTCGCTCTGATATCTACTTTCGATAACGCTTGGTTGTCATGGCAACTTAAGGAATTTCTTCTTCGTTGACCACGTGATATAACGAAGTCTTATGTCAGTTCCATACATTTTTGCACTTAGCGACTAGCGACATCGTTAATCGAATGCCATTTGTCTAAGGGGGCTGATCGGAGACCGCACGGTGTGTCGGAGTTATGGCGAGCACGTCTACACTTCACGTGAGGCCACGTGGGAGCGAGAGCGACAGAGCGACTACGACTGGGTGCACGCACCGGGGTGTGCTGTGGCACGAACGCTGTTCTGCTCTGAGTTCTACCAGAGGTTGCAGATGTGGGTTGTTGATGCACTGACCAGAGGTATTTATTCAGAGCTGATTTGATTAGAGTTTTTGAGAAACATCCTAATTTTATAAATTTTGGTGCTTACATGATTACCTACTATCCCCGTAAGGATTACCAGATAAACATTATACAGTCAAAATTACGAACGTTACACCCCAAATAGAACTTATAGGTAACTGCTGTTTATCCACATTTGGCATATAGCAGTGCTACTGTGCTTATAGTCATGTTATGCCTTCGGCTGGGGCTCTTGTCTCATGTCTGTTTAGTAATCGTTAGACCATGTCGGACACTTCCTGTAAAACTTACATATCTACACAAGAAAGGGAAAATAGCTTTGTTGTTATGTGGTTCTACTAATGTAATTATTAGTAAATGACGGTATAACTGCCCTTTTCAAGTTGAAGCTCTGATATAGATGCATTGTATAAATTACCTGATTTGCTTTCAGTTTAAATAAGCTAATTGATGTGCTGAATATGAATTCAATTGGTAGTCAATAGGTTATCTCAATAGTAAAACATTAAAGGAATCAAAACATTATTTATAGCCCTTGGTTACACATTACATAAGGCTAACGGCGCGATTATATGAAGCCTCTCTTGATAAATGACTATCCACCACAAAAATTATTATTTGCATAAAACCAGTAGTTTCACAGATAAGTGCATTCAACAAAACAAACTTCAGTTTTATTATATTAGTACAGATATATATTCAGAAGGTAGATATAAAAATAAATTTGTAATACACATTTTTAAAACTAATATTTGTAAAGTTACAAAATAGGTTTTATTATATATTTGTGGGCTCTGTAGGGGCCTACATGATTTCATTTTAACATTATGTTGAAATTGTTACTGTCAACTTGCAGCTCAAGTTAAGGTTACATAATAAGACAAGGGAACCCGACATATCTTAATATTTGTCGCTTAATTTTATAGCTGTATAGAATGATTTGTTCCTACCATGATAAGACCTTGCTTAACCCAAACTACTGAAGCTAGAAACATGAGATCTGGACAGTAGATTTTTTTATGGACATATGCACACACTTGAGTTCTATAATAGTCCACCTCTAAGCATTTTAGCTTGAAAGTCTTAAGGCAAGTGATTGCTAATCTGTATATATAAAATCCTTGCGTTACTGACTGACTGACAGACAAGCTACAGCCGAAACTACTCGGCGTAAGAAGCTTAAATTTAGCATGTATGTTCCTTGGCTACCGTAGGGGTGCACTAAGACGGGATTTCTCGAAATTCCCACGGGATCGCGCAATACGGGAAAATCGAAAATATGTGCGTGCGAAGCCGCTGGCGTCGACTAGTCTTTTATAAATACCAAGCCTTAGCATTATACTTGGTAAATACAATTTATTTTATTTGTGAGTTCATTTGCAAAGTTAGTTGCATCTATATTCAAGATGACAACCAGTGATAAACCAATAAAATTTAGTGCCAACCTTATTGCTTAGCTCTTGTGGGATACAACACGGTTAAGAATGTGATTATTAGGATAATGATAAGTGGGTTTAAAGAACATGATGTGAAAATCCATATTATCTCTTTTCCCATTTAGCAGTATTTATTCTTGGCAAATAAAAGTAAATGTTTGGACTACTCATGCTTTATTTCTAAGTCGGTTGTGATTAGTTAGTTTAAATTTATTTATTCAGACAAACAATTATTAATTGTGTATGAATAATTAAGAATTACATTAGCACCACATGTTTACAGTTTAAAATAAATATTAACATTACTTAGAAAATTCCCTTAAATATAAAGTCAAATAAAACTATTGATATAAACTCACCACCTTATTAACTATACAAACTGAGTGGAATCATTTTTAGAAATAAGACTGCACTACCCTTGCTTTGTAATATTGGTAGCTTGTACATTTCTCTTTTATGGCTCAGTTGGCAAACAGTTAAACAATTTCACAGCTTGCACTATGCCTAAAAATATTCAATATTGGATTAAATTGGATTAGATTAAAACATGTTCCTACATGAATAATAATTATAGCACTAGTATTTTTGAAATCCTTGGATCTGCATGGTTTGAAATCATTTCATATTTATCACCAACAGTCCAACTGTTCACGGCTGAACATAGGCCTCTCTTTGTTCTTGCCATTTTGTTTTCCTGTTTGATGTGGATAAAACTTATTTTGAATATATTAAGTTTTAACTGTTTTATCAAAACTGCAAAATATGGGTATCCTGATAACTTTATATTTGACTATCTAAAAAGGCACTGTCAGACAGAACCTGAGAAAATTCAGTGTCTTTTGTATTTTACCTTATGCGTAAAATATGGGCTCCAACACTGTTGTAGCTAAGATAACTTTAGACCAATGCACAGGTTGAACATGCCTGATATATTGATATAGCTTAATAGACTTCCACTTTGTATGAGTAGAATTTTATTTCATCTACAGTTACGAAGGTTCATGGAACTAATATTTGGGTGGGAAATGTTGCCCACCACCTGTCTTTTGAGTGTTGCAGGTTGATGAGGACATCCTAGCAGATGACCTGACCTTAGTGTGAAGAGAGGATGGACGAGCGGTCCTTTACTGATTAATATGTATGGATGACGGTGGCCCACCCTTTTTACGTCGTTTGCTGATCAACTTCAACAACTGTATGAGCAGCTTGACCGTATGGGCGGAGGATTCGTCAGATACCGAATTACGTGGGGGGTCCTCTACCTCCTCCATTTGTGTTTGAGTAAAATTTTATTTTTCCTATCCAACATCCTTCCCAAAACGCTGGCTGGCCACCATGCGTATCCTTGATCCTGGTCTTGTTGGCTAGATCCCGTGATGGGTAATGCCGTGTGTTGGCTAGATCCCGTGATGGGTGATGCCGTGTGTTGGCTAGATCCCGTGATGGGTGATGCCGTGAGTTGGCTAGATCCGGTGATGGGTGATGCCGTGTGTTGGCTAGATCCCGTGATGGGTGATGCCCTGTGTTGGCTAGATCCCGTGATGGGTGATGTCGCGTGGGCTAGATCGACCCTATGTGGGTGATGCCTTTTGTGGGCTAGATCCCTATGTGGGTGATGCCTGTGTGTGCTAGATCCCGTAATCGGTGATGCCACGAGTTGGCTTAGCCATGGGTGAAGCATTGTTTGTTAGATCCCGTGATGGGTGACGCATGCCACAGGCTAAGATCCTATGACTAGGTGAAGCCTTGTAAAGAACTTTTAGTTCATTCTGTATGATTGGTTCGGCGATACACCGAAACCGTAGGTTCTAGGCGTCTTGGGAAGGATTAATGGAATGGACTGTATTCAAAGGATAGCGGGTTTTAGTCGCCTAGGATTGGAATGGGAGAGATGATTGTGAGTGGGTATAGGATATTCCAAGGATGAAGGGGACTTACCTTGTTCGGCAATCTTCTTCGTCTCAGAAGGGCAGTCTCCTGGTGGTTTCGGGATGAAGCTGCTGGATTCACTTCACTTCACAAATCACCTTCACTTGCGATCGGTTTATATAAGCGGTAATAATTATAGCGGGAGCGGCGCGATGCGATCCGGTACAGCGGAAGCGTATCTAGCGAATCGAATGTTCTCGAAAGTTCTGGGCTATCTCTCGCGTCGACGTTTCGCGGCGACCAATCCGAGAAAGGCGTGCCCCGTCTTGGGGATGGGAAAGAGAGGGATAGAAACAAAAGGCATCGCTCGCATTGGCCAAGCAGCGACCAACCATTGACGTTGATGTGATTAGATACAGGTAGGAAGGTAGATGGCGCTACCATATCCCCCCGGTCCTAAAGGGTTGCCTTTAAAAAAATAGAATTGAACTTAGCTATGTTGGGTGTACTACCGCATAACCCATCAATAGGCTAAGACAGCGATATGACAATAAAATTGATCTAAATTAACTTTAGCGAAAACTACAAACGCAATAATAGCGAAAACTACTAACTAAATACTTAAACTAAGAGGTAGGTCCAACTTCAGGCTAGAACTCACTGAGTTGGAAGCGGACAGAGACGTACAACAGGGCGCACGTAACTCCCTTTAGCGGTTTTCACGGTAACAACGCGAGTTGTACCGTCCTTGGAAGTATGCAATTTCTCTACGATGGCTAACGGCCATGAAAGCGGCGGAGCATTATCATGTATTATGACGACCAACGTACCCTCCTGTATAGGGGATGCAGGACTATTTCACTTGGATCTAGCCTGAAGCTGGTGTAGATATTCCGCACGCCAGCGCCGCCAGAACAACTGTACGAGTTTATCCAGCAGAGTATGTCTCTGGAGCAAGCTTGAAGAGTCTGCTTCAGGAGCCGGAAATGACGATAATGGCACTGTGTTCAGAAAATGTGCAGGGCTTAACGCGGATGGTTCTGCAGGGTCACTACTCAATGCCGTGAGCGGACGCGAGTTGATCAGTGCCTCGACTTGTGCAAGGACAGTTAAAAGCTCTTCGTAAGAGAGGATCTGTTGACCTATAACCTTGAAGAGATGCGTTTTAATTACTTTGACCATGCTTTCCCAACATCCACCGAAATGCGGTGATGCTGGTGGAATAAACTTTCAGTCAATATCATTTATGGAAAGTTCTTCCTGAAGACGAGTACGATATTCTTCCCTGAGAAACTTATAAAGGTCGCGTAAATAAGAGCTTGCGCCCACAAAACAAGTGCCGTTATCCGTGTACAAACACTGTATAGGGCCGCGCCGTGAGAGAAATCGTTTAAGGGCTGCCAGGAATGACACCGTGCTTAAATCTGTTGCAACTTCAATATGCGTAGCGCGCGTCGTTAAGCATGTAAAAACACATAGCCAGGCTTTACGGCTTTTAACACCTCGACCACGCACTGGCGTATACTGCAGTGGTCCTGCGTAATCACAACCGGTGTGTTTACGCTTTAGCAACCTGGTTGACGCGCTGGCTAGGGAGATCGGCCATGGGAGAGAAAGTCGGACGCGGACGAAATTTGAAACAGACGTTACATTTATGTATTCTGTGACGAATTATTCGTCGAGCGGCTAAAATCCAATACTTATGCCTAAGTAAGGACATACGCAACTCCGGACCGGCATGGAGGTGCTTCTTGTGATAAAAATCAACAAGAAGGTCGACAACATGATCATGTCGCAGCAGAATACAAGGATGTTTGTAGTTATAAGGTTCATCCGAATTTGACAGACGACCCCCAACGCGTATGACGCCATGTTCATCGAGAAACGGCTTGAGTCTAAGGATAGCGGGAGAACAAGGTACATTGTCTTTTAAATTTTGAATGTCGTTACTAAAATGAACAACTTGTACAGCTCGTAGTAACTTACATTCTGCGAATTTGATATCAGTACTTGATACAAGAGTCTCATTAGGTAGGTGCCTAAGAATCCTATAGACATAAACGATGGCGCGGAGTAACTTAGACCACGATGACATGCGTAGTGCGAGTGGTGACCGTCAAAATGGAGGGACCAAGTCTCCAATGTCTGTCATACACATATAAAAAAATAATACCATTAATCTACTATTTCCTACCTATGCTATAATTTTAGCTTCCTCATCATTTACATAATATTTTAACAAAATCCTTGGTTCCTCCATCATGATGTCAAGATGGAGGGACCAAACTGATAGACTACTCCCTGGAATGTTCTACCTACTTAGTGTTATACTACCTTAATTCTACCTTAATATTTATTGATTTTGGCTGCCCAAAACATACAACATGTAACAAATTTAAATGCACTTCCTGAAAGTAGTTTGTTCAGAATCGGCTACTGAATTCATTACTGTCATTATTTATATTGTTTATTTTTTGTTCTAAAATAATAAAAATAACGTAAATTATAGTCACTCATTTATTTCAAAAGTTGAAATATACGAAAATTAACCCTTAAGTCAAAGCAGAACGCCTTCTTTTAAAATGCATTTGTTTAATGGTTCGACTTTCGGTCACACGAACGCACACATTAGTACAACACAATAGCGGCAAAGCCGGCAAAAGACAATACATACAATTTACCACGAAAATATCTATCATCTATCTTTCGCTTACGTAATAACCAACAGGCAAGAGCGAGACGTAATGTGTCGCCCGCGCTGGCCAATGACAAGCGCTAGCGATGCGCTTTGACAAGTTATGACAAGTATCTAGTCATCCATCGGGAATCTGTCAGCGAGAGTTGCGAAATTTTTTTTTAATTGTGTGAATAAAATTGTAATCATCAACATGACGGTGCTGGTGTGAAACATTCTGCATCATCTTGATGTTAACTTGTCGCCCCCGGACTTTTTCACTGTGGGAAAATGTTAAATCACTAGTTTATTGTGAGGAGACAACAAGTGCCTAGGAGTTAAGTTGATACATATTAGCTGCTTTTGAAACAGTGAAAAGATGTGATGCGTGAGGGAACAGTGAAGTGTTTTAAGTGGACTAAAATAATGTGATTTTATCCTGTAAGTTATTTGATTATTCTATTAATGTAACTATTAATTTACAACTTTAAACACGTCGATCTTGCTTTATTCTCTCATTGATATTCTTTTACTTTATCTATCAATTATGCTAGGTAACTAAATAGTCATTTACAATACTATGAAACAATGGATCGTGTGCATGTTATTAACAAACAATAAATAATTTTATACAAAGTCGACTGTCCACTCCAAAGCCGAAAAGTGTGATGGAAAGAAATAGGTAACTAGTCATATCTTTGGAAATATCAACAGTAGCTGACAAATTACTCAAACATCATTCGTGTAAACCCCACTCTATCAGAGTGTTGTATAAAGACTAAATTTGAAACATTTTGTTTTATATCGTATCGTATTTCGTTCCTATCAGATCGCTGTCGTCTGTTTACCATAGCAACCGTTTCGTGTGTTTGTGTGCGTGCGCAAATTTATAGTGACCACGCTTTTTACTTTTAATCGAGTTTATACTTTCTACAAAAAACAATATTTACGCAAATAAAAAACAAAATTCAATGCATGCATTATGATTGTAACAAGTTATTCTAATTGGGGTGTCTGAGGATGTGCGTTATTTCATTTACACGTTGTATATCGTTTTAAAGAAATCGATTATATAAGTTGGCCCCTCCAAATTGACGATTCAATTGTTTAGTGCAACAGGTAAATGGGCGGTTTATTTTTGATCTTCGAAGGATTAATATTTAATACCTATTTACTACCTTCAAATCATGCAAAATGTCTTACGTTTTAAAGATTATTTTACGAGCCAAAAAAGAAATAAGTGCAATGTACAAATTTTAATCGTAGTAGCAATAATAATCAGTGGTTGGAGTAGGTAGAGCTGTTTGGGGTGAATGACCGCAAACATTGATGTTAACATGGATATGCCTCTGAAATCCCGGGATTTTGAAATTGTCGATTGATTTAAGTGACTTAATATGGGTAAGTGGGCAGTTATGAGCAGGTAGTAGGTGAGCACCCAAACAGTATATACTTACTTATATACACACACAGGGATCCTGGAATGTTGCGAGGTAGCTTCGTGAAATATGAATTAATTAAGTAAAACTGTTAGAAACAATACTAAATATACTTTACTGCACAAGGAAATATTAAATTCCTACACAATACAGAATAAGAAAGGATGTAAAGAGTTTTATAATATTTTTTTTATTTAAACAGAGAGAAGAAATATTTAATGATCACTTTTTTAATAACATATTATACATACTATTTTCCTTATAGTTAATATTTAGAAAATGTTTTCTGTCTTTCTCTAACAAAGCAATTTATCTCTTTTATTTTTATATGTTTATGCTCCATGTTGCCAACCCGTCGTACGCGCTGTTTTCGTCGCTTATTTTTTGTCTCTTTCTATCTTAAAACGTCCAAAGTATTAGCTATCTCACTTACACAGATACAGGTACAGTACAGCGGGCTTCACTCACTCTCTTGTTTCGGCTTATAAATTAAATATTAAATATTTGGCATATCCATGTTATGTCCGCATGTCGCAAGTAGCAAAAACAGCTCTATCTACTCCGACCACAGTTAATAAAGGTGTTTTTTTTAATAAGAATTGCACAAAAATATTTAATATAAAATGTATACATTGCACTAACTTATTTCTTTTTTTGGCTCGTAAATTAATCTTTAAGGTAAGAAGTTTTGCATCATTTGAAGGTAGTAAATAGGTATTAAATATTAATCCTTCGAAGATCAAAAATAAACCGCCCATTAACCTGTTGCACTAAACAATTGAATCGTCAATTTGGAGGGACCAAATTATATAATCGATTTCTTTAAAACGATATATGTTTTGGGCAGACAAAATCAATAATATTAAGGTAGAATTAAGGTATTATATCACTAAGTAGGTAGAACATTCTAGGGAGTAGTCTATCAGTTTGGTCCCTCCATCTTGACATCATGATGGAGGGACCAAGGATTTTGTTAAAATATTATGTAAATGATGAGGTAGCTAAAATTATAGCATAGGTAGGAAATAGTAGATTAATGGTATTATTTTTTTATATGTGTATCACAGACATTGGAGACTTGGTCCCTCCATTTTGACGATCACTGCGAGTGCTTAGATGGGTGACTCCGCAACCTCAGCAATAACGGGATAAGAAACAGACTTCCGTTCGGGTACATCTTCGTCTTCCGCACTGTGGTCAAAGGGTTGCATGGGCCATTCTGACGGATCATGGGAGATCCAAGAAGGTCCACGATGCCACAATGGATGATGCAGAAGATTAAGTGGAGTGACACCACGAGACAAGCAATCTGCGGGGTTCTCAATACCCGCGACGTGATTGAAACAAGTAGCAGGAACCAGTTCAATCAATTTGCTAACGCGGTTGGCGACAAAAGTCTACCAGCGATGAGGAGAAGAATGAATCCAAGCGAGCACTACTTTGGAGTCGGAAAATGCGTATAATTTATTAATGGGGTATTGGGGCAAAACTGTGTCTTGAACCTTGCGGAGCAACTGAGACAGCAGAAGGGCCGCGCACAACTCCAGTCTCGCAACTGAAATGGTTTTAACAGGCGAGACCTTAGACTTGGCACAAACTAACTGCACCGAGTAGTTAGAACCAATGCGGACTTGCAGATATACGACTCCGCCAAAAGCACGCTCGCTGGCGTCAGCGAAACCTATTAAGTTGATGGTACATCCATCTACCAACCCAAGATGACGCGGAATAGTAGGTAACTTGATTGAGCGCGGTAAGCTCAATACAAAACTGGCCCCAAGCGGCGACAATATGGTCAGGGGGTGTTTCATCCCACTCACACTTTGATAGCCAAAGCTCTTTGATCAAGAGCTTGGCGTACAAAATTGTGGGAGCCACAAAACCCATTATGTCCCATAGTCGAGCCACTGTGGACAGCATAGTGCGTTTGGTGCACTTATCATCTGGTGGTGAGACGTCAAACCGAAAACTATCGCAGGATTTGTCCCAGCGTAAACCGAGAACCTTATGCGGTACAGACTTCTCAAACTCAATGTCTGGAGAAGCCTTATGAGAATCTGGTATGCGTGCGAGAACCTCCTTAGAGTTGCTTGTCCATTTGACAAGATCAAACTGGCCTCGCTTGAAAAGCTGAATAAGCTCTTCACAAAGCGAAATTGCTAGCGGAGCGGATATGACACTACAGGCAATGTCATCCATATACAAAGCGGAAGTGGCAACAGCCGCTGCGGCGGGAAAGTGATCGCCTTCATCAGCGATCAACTGGCGAACAACTCGTAACGCGTGATATGGGCTAGACTTGAGTCCAAAATAAACACGATTGAACTGATACACAGATAAAGGTTCTTTCTTGTCAAAACGATAAAAGACCCGTTGAAATCTACGGTCAGATTCGTGAACGCCGATATTGAGAAACATTTGGCGGCAATCAGCTGACAGAGCGATTTGGAAAAGACGAAACTTTATTATGATGTTAAATAAATCACCATGTAGATTGGGGCCGGCATGCAGAATGTCATTAATCGACTGACCCGATGTAGTCTTACAACTAGCGTCTAAAACCACACGAAGTTTAGTAGAGGTTTTATCTTCGCGAACTACGCCGTGATGCGGGATGTAATATGAAGGCAGAGAGTTGCCCTCGTTGTTTACAACTACACTCAAAAAACCTTTATCTATGTAGTCACGAATGACGTAATTATTGGCGCTGCGTAACTTAGGTGATGCATCAAGTTTACGTTCCAAACAATGGAAACGTCTGAGCGCAGCAGCGTACGAGTCGCCTAACGAATAAGGGTCGCCACAGAATGGCAACGCCACAACGTATCTGCCACTGTCGTCACGAACAGTGGTAGCGCGGAAATGTTCTTCACACTCGAGATCTTTAAGGCTCATCGAGGGCGGTGCGGTAACCTCTTCCAGCTCCCAAAATCGCTTGAGAAGAGAATCAATATTGTTTTCTTGAAGAACAGAACAACAGCAAGATGTAACGTATTGAGAAGTATGTAATGTAGGTACGGTACCCATAATCACATACCCAAATACCGTCTCAATAGCGGGTGGTAAGTTATTTTGCTCACTTCTTACCACTTTAGTTAGTAGCAAGTGCGGGAATATTGCGGCTCCGATCAAAACATCAATGTCTGCCGCATTCGCAAACTACGAGTCCGCTAGCGGCAATGACTCGAGGTGTGTGAGATGCGATACGTCCACATTAGCGTTTGGCAATGTGTCCGTAATACGCTCCACGATAAGCGAAGAAATGTTAAAATTAATGTCCCTATCAAAACGCGAATGTATTTTAATATCTACGGAACCCTTGCAATGTTTTTCTGATCCGCCTATCCCTCGGATTATTGAGTTCGTATTTTTAAAGTTATTCCATAATCCGAGGCGTTTAAACAATTCTAACGTTATTAAATTGGTCTGAGATGCGCTATCTAGCAGACAATGTACCATGTGCGGCGACCCATTAACATCATATATGATAACTTGCGCTTTCGCTAACAGAACAGTCTTAGACGCCATACATGGCGGCCTAGCACTGCTCTGATCACTACAAGCGCGCGAAGGCCGTCCGCGCGTGCGTGCCGCCCGCGCAATGGATGTCGTACACAACGATATCTCATTGTGAGGCGTGGAGGGGGAAGTCACCGTGGCCTGCACCAGTGAGGTAAGGTGTGTGTCAAGGTTAGCGGCTTGGCTTGACAACGTGTTACCTTTATCGAAATGAAGCAATGAATGATGTTTTTTATTGCATAAGCGACACTTTGTCTTACTAAAACAATTACTTGTTTTATGTTTTATGCTTAAGCAATTAATGCAAGCTTTGTTATCTTTTACGCATTTAAAACGAGCGGTTGCATTCAAATTATCGAAGGCGGGACACTTATATAAATGGTCGTGCACTATATTACTGCACAGACACTTCTGTGAATTATTACTATTAGATTCCGAACATGTAACGTAAGATTGTGGATTAGGGACCGAGTTATTATTACTTTTTCGCGATTTATTCAACCTTTGTTTGTTGCTGTTAGTGTTAGACGGGCCAGGTGAACCAGACTGCGTATTATGAAATATTCGACACTGATCTTTGATGAACGAAATAAAACTATCTAGTGTAGGTATTTTATTATTGCGTTCCGTCATCTCGAATGCGCGAATTGTATCAGTGTCAAACTTTTTTAAAGCGAGTTGAAGCAACATAAAGTCGGAAAGATCTTCTAATTTTAAATTCCTAAGAGAATTAACCGCGGTTACGAAGTTATCAATAAACAGCTGGAAATTCGAGACAGACGCGTTGCCGGACAGTTTGAGATTTAAAGCTTGGTCAAAGTAGGTAGACGCTAGGACGCGCGTGTCCTGATATCTGTCAAGTAGTGACTGAAATATGACCTGATAATTCTCAGCACTGGGTGTGACACCTGCAAATACGGACTGGGCTTTCGGTGACAGTTTACCTATTAAATAGTACAACCTGTCAGCATCTGTCAGAGAACCATTATCGTGCACTGTAGACTTAAAACTCGCATAGAATAACGGCCAATTTCGTATATCTTCGTCAAACGACATAATCTCGATTGGCGGTAATCTCGGTTTGCGGGCAACGGGCTCTGCTGAACATTTACCCTCCAATTGCGATTGTTTACGCTTAATAATACAATAAAGATCTTCGAATGAGGTGTACGCCTGATAGTTCGGTTTTTCATCAGGATTGATAGAAAGTAATCTTGCGTTATAATCGTCTAACAACTTATGAAAATCTGTTCGAATACTATCTACTGTCATACAATAACTGAGAAATGCTTCGCTATTACTGTCAGACATAGATGCGGTTTTTGAGCGTTCATAGATGTTTTGAATGCGCTCAAATAAAATATTGCGTTTTGCTTCTAAGATTGTCATCTCTTTGTCTTCCGACACGCGTGACTTCTTTTGTTGTGACATGCTTACGTAAGTATAAGCTAATGAGAACGAAACAAAATAAGAATATCTAATGTGCCTATTATTTTACCTAAGTAGGCTAAGTAGGCAACACTTTAGAGCTGTGGAATTAAAAGTTGCTCGAAATATGAGATTTACAAGACAACTATGATAGTTCCAGAAATAATAATTGAGTAAGTGGGTAGCTACATAAAAGTTTACCTACTGATGCGGGCGGAAACAACCATGCGGCGGTTATGTGAATATATTAGGAGTATAGCTAGGTGCTATAACTGCCTAGGTATAGCGATATAACGTATAAAAACGTAAATGAATCCGCGTCGTATGGATCAAAAAAATGGTTCGGCGATACACCGAAACCGTAGGTTCTAGGCGACTTGGGAAGGATTAATGGAATGGACTGTATTCAAAGGATAGCGGGTTTTAGTCGCCTAGGATTGGAATGGGAGAGATGATTGTGAGTGGGTATAGGATATTCCAAGGATGAAGGGGACTTACCTTGTTCGGCAATCTTCTTTGTCTCAGAAGGGCAGTCTCCTGGTGGTTTCGGGATGAAGCTGCTGGATTCACTTCACTTCACAAAGCACCTTCATTTGCGATCGGTTTATATAAGCGGTAATTATTATAGCGGGAGAGGCGCGGTGCGATCCGGTACAGCGGAAGCGTATTTAGCGAATCGAATGTTCTTGAAAGTTCTGGACTGTCTCTCGTGTCGACGTTTCGCGGCGACCAATCCGAGAAAGGCGTGCCCCTTCTTGGGGATGGGATAGAGAGGGATAGAAACAAAAGGCATCGCTCGCATTGGCCAAGCAGCGACCAACCATTGACGTTGATGTGATTAGTTACAGATAGTAAGGTAGATGGCGCTACCAATGATAAACGCTTATTTATGTAATTTTTATATTCATTATTTTTGTTTGTTATGCTGTTTATTCTGTAACCGTTAAATAATCAGCGCGACGAGCGCGCTGGATCAGAATGGCCGTATGGGCGCAAATTAATATATAATGATTATATTGTTACGAAAATGTTAATAATATTTAAGATTGATATTTAAATAACCATTTGTGAACACAGAACTAAGAACTTCACTACTTTAGATTATTAGACACTGTATTGGCTGCTTCACTGTTTTATAAAGATTGGGTATTTAATTTATCGCTTAATTATTAAGATAACTCCAGAAACTTTCAAAGTAAAATCAATTAGTATTAAATAACATTATTCTGACACTTATTTTTACGGTAATAAATAACGTGCGCTTATATTTACATCCTGTTAATAGCGCCATCTGTTGGTGAATATTGTAAAGCAGCGATTGGTTAGTAAAATAAATTTGTTATTCGTGTAAAATAAATCATTTGGTATTGTGCAAAATTCATTACAATATTAATGTTGATTTTTGAACTATATTTTATAATTAATAGTATAGTAATTTCAATTATATATTGTAAAGGAAGTGGCAGTTGTTAAACATTAAGTGTAATGACGGTTAGTGTATAAAAAGGACTGTAGGTCACATTTTATTTCAATTCTGTGCTAGAAATCGTCTGAAAATAAACTAAGAAATATTACGTGAGTGTTTTATTATATTGGAGTCTGGACACGATAACCCTGGCGTATCGCCGACATATATATTGGCTGCCATCTATGATTTGTTTATTCTGTTGTAAAAAAGACCATGCAATGATAGCCTAGTGGAGAGTCTGATACGCAGAGCATCTTGGGTTCGAATCCATAGCGCGCACCAATGACTTTTCGAAATTATGTGTATTATAAATTATTAATTATCGCTTGATATACGGTAAAGAAAAACTAGAGTTTCCCATAATGTTTTTGGAGGACATGTAAAGTCTGTCAACCCGCACTTGGTAACCTTTACATAGTGTGATGATACCGCCCAATAAGAGGACAGTTTGTATGATACAGGGTTGATGATGATGAAAATACATCTATGCAAAATTAAAGAGGTATCTTAATAAGAGCTGTTTTGTGACACAAGTGCGAATTGCGATATACATAATAACCACATCGTATGACGGACGGTAATTCGGAGGAATAGTATAAAATGCTTTTTTACCCTCCAGCATTATCACTGATTGCATCAAAAGCAGTTAAGCTATTGGTTAAACGCCCAAGCTATATCTCTCTTATCAGATTCATTACCTGTATAAAAGACAGATACCTAATATATTTTAAATTAAATACCTTTGCTCTATAAATTCAGCTCAAGCCCATTTTAGTAATTGTCCAGCTAGGTCAGGTAGTGTAGTAGGGTGGTGCGCTGGCTACACAAATTACAAGCAAAGTTTCGCTTTGAGGTGGTCGGCACATACCACTTTGGATACTGCGGACCGTGGCCCGGCTTTAGTTACACATTAAACTTTGTTTGACTTCAAAAGTTACGAAATGTTGACATTGCTTTGAAAAATCACGCGTGCCTACGCGTACCCTTTGTTGTGGCGTGTTTATAAGGAAACGACTGGACGTCGATTAAATGAAGAAAATTGTGCCAGCTTGTAGGATTCTTTTTATTGGTTTAAGTGCACGGGGTATCGTTATCATATTGTGTCGAAATACTTGTCCGCTACTGAAGCTACAGATTAATTTTATGATATTGCCACCTGTTAAGAAAGGTTTTTTTTATAGCAGTATTTGGAGTATTTGGAGTAAAAATAGGCTGTGTAAATGCGGGCATCTATTTTTAGATAAATATTTAACCTACTTTTATAATCATATCATCTCGTGACCACCGCAGGTGTGTGTAGGTGGCGTGTTACCTATCTACGTCGAGGGAAATAAAAGGTATTTTAACTATATTTTGTAGCGCTCATAGCGAGACCTAGCTTGTCGTTCGTAACAGATCGGCAAAGTTAAGCAACGCTTGCACAGGTCGCCACTTGGATGGGTGACCAAGTGTGGCATTTACATCAGAGCGCTACCGTGCTTTGGAGGGCACGTAAAGATGTCGGTCCCGGTTCTTGTCTTAGGATAAGAGTCATTAGGCCACGTCGGAGGCCTTCGGGCGGTCTCAAAAACTCCGACACTAGAGTTGGCCACACACTCACACGAAAAAACAAAAACTATATTTTCAAATGATTACACCCATTTTATAAATATTACTATGTATTCAAGTCGAGAAGTTTAAAAGTATACATTTATTATTTCTAATAGCACCTCCCCAATAACTCACAAAATAATAAATCCAAGACATTCTTGCGAGCCCAGAAAAAGACAATGAGTGTAAAAAATCGATTTGAGATATGGACGCAGGTGTTGGGCCGTCCCTTAAAACTTTGAGAGGGGTTAACGTCATCCTTTGTGACTCGAAACGACTTCTTAAGTTTTCTCTTTAATGTTTTATGATATTTTTTTGGAAAAAATTAACCAATATTGCGATGAAACTCTTTATACAATTAATTATCTTGAATGTTGTTTTTGTTTATAATTTACTTATTTTTTTGAATTTTCTTGATGACACACACGAATATTGATGTAACGGAAAGTCAGGTCATCCCGTGACGTATATAAAGCTAACGCGTTTAAGACCCGTTACAAAAGATAATTGGTTCGGCGATACACCGAAACCGTAGGTTCTAGGCGATTTGGAAAAAATGGACTGTATCTAAAGGAAGAGGATGTAGGATTGGAATGGGAGAGATGATTGTGAGTGGGTATAGGATATTCCAAGGATGGAGGGCACTTACTTTATACGGCAATCTTCTTCGTCTCAGAAGGGCAGTCTCCTTATACGGCAATCTTCTTCGTCTCAGAAGGGCAGTCTCCTGGTGGTTTCGGGATGAAGCTGCTTGATTCACGTCACTACACAGTCACTTCCACTTGCGAGCGGTTTTATAAGCGGTAATAATTATAGCGGGAGCGGCGCGATGCGATACGGTATGGCGGACGCGTATTTACCGAATCGAATGTTCTCGAAAGTTCTGGACTGTCACTCGCGTCGACGATCGCCGCGGCCAATCCCGTGCACCTCCTTTGGGAAGTGGAGACAGGGACGGAAAATATGGTATCGCTCGCACTAGAACAGCATGGAACGATTGACGTTGATGCGATTAGTTATAGATAGGAAGGTAGATGGCGCTACCATATCCCCCCGGCCCTAAAGGGTAGCCTTTGAAAAATGAAATAGAATTGATCTTAGCTATATTGGGTGTACTACCGCATAACCCATCAATAGGCTAAGACAGCGATATGACAATAAAATTGATCTAAATTAACTTTAGCGAAAACTACAAACGCAATAATAGCGAAAACTACTAACTAAATACTTAAACTAAGAGGTAGGTCCAACTTCAGGCTAGAACTCACTGAGTTGGAAGCGGACAGAGACGTACAACAGGGCGCACGTAACTCCCTTTAGCGGTTTTCACGGTAACAACGCGAGTTGTACCGTCCTTGGAAGTATGCAATTTCTCTACGATGGCTAACGGCCATGAAAGCGGCGGAGCATTATCATGTATTATGACGACCAACGTACCCTCCTGTATAGGGGATGCAGGACCTTGGACTTGGATCTAGCCTGAAGCTGGTGTAGATATTCCGCACGCTAGCGCCGCCAGAACGACTGCACGAGTTTATCCAGCAGAGTATGTCTCTGGAGCAAGCTTGAAGAGTCTGCTTCAGGAGCCGGAAATGACGATAATGGCACTGTGTTCAGAAAATGTGCAGGGCTTAACGCGGATGGTTCTGCAGGGTCAATACTCAATGCCGTGAGCGGACGCGAGTTGATCAGTGCCTCGACTTGTGCAAGGACAGTTAAAAGCTCTTCGTAAGAGAGGATCTGTTGACCTATAACCTTGAAGAGATGCGTTTTAATTACTTTGACCATGCTTTCCCAACATCCACCGAAATGCGGTGATGCTGGTGGAATAAACTTCCAGTCAATATGATTTATGGAAAGTTCTTCCTGAAGACGAGTACGATATTCTTCCCTGAGAAACTTATAAAGGTCGCGTAAATAAGAGCTTGCGCCCACAAAACAAGTGCCGTTATCCGTGTACAAACACTGTATAGGGCCGCGCCGTGAGAGAAATCGTTTAAGGGCTGCCAGGAATGACACCGTGCTTAAATCTGTCGCAACTTCAATATGCGTAGCGCGCATCGTTAAGCATGTAAAAGTACATAGCCAGGCTTTACGGCTTTTAACACCTCGACCACGCACTGGCGTATACTGCAGTGGTCCTGCGTAATCACAACCGGTGTGTGTAAACACTTTAGAAACCTGGTTGACGCGCTGGCTAGGGAGATCGGCCATGGGAGGGAAAGTCGGACGCGGACGAAATTTGAAACAGACGTTACATTTATGTATTCTGTGACGAATTATTCGTCGAGCGGCTAAAATCCAATACTTATGCTTAAGTAAGGACATAAGCAACTCCGGACCAGCATGGAGGTGCTTCTTGTGATAAAAATCAACAAGAAGGTCGACAACATGATCATGTCGCGGCAGAATACAAGGATGTTTGTAGTTATAAGGTTCATCCGAATTTGACAGACGACCCCCAACGCGTATGACGCCGTGTTCTTCGAGAAACGGCTTGAGTCTAAGGATAGCGGGAGAACAAGGTACATTGTCTTTCAAATTTTGAATGTCGTTACTAAAATGAACAGCTTGTACAGCTCGTAGTAACTTACATTCTGCGAATTTGATATCAGTACTTGATACAAAAGTCTCATTAGGTAGGTGCCTAAGAAACCTATAGACATAAACGATAGCGCGGAGTAACTTAGACCACGATGACATGCGTAGTGCGAGTGCATATATGGGAGACTCCGCAACCTCAGCAATCACGGGATAAGAAACAGACTTCCGTTCGGGTACATCTTCGTCTTCTGCACTGTGGTCAAAGGGTTGCATGGGCCATTCTGACGGATCCTGGGAGATCCAAGAAGGTCCACGATGTCACAATGGATGATGCAGAAGATTAAGTGGAGTGACACCACGAGACAAGCAATCTGCGGGGTTCTCAATACCCGCGACGTGATTGAAACAAGTAGCAGGAACCAGTTCAATCAATTTGCTAACGCGGTTGGCGACAAAAGTCTACCAGCGATGAGGAGAAGAATGAATCCAAGCGAGCACTACTTTGGAGTCGGAAAATGCGTATAATTTATTAATGGGGTATTGGGGCAAAACTGTGTCTTGAACCTTGCGGAGCAACTGAGACAGCAGAAGGGCCGCGCACAACTCCAGTCTCGCAACTGAAATGGTTTTAACAGGCGAGACCTTAGACTTGGCACAAACTAACTGCACCGAGTAGTTAGAACCAATGCGGACTTGCAGATATACAACTCCGCCGTAAGCACGCTCGCTGGCGTCAGCGAAACCTATTAAGTTGATGGTACATCCATCTACCAACCCAAGATGACGCGGAATAGTAACTTGATTGAGCGCGGTAAGCTCAATACAAAACTGGCCCCAAGCGGCGACAATATGGTCAGGGGGTGTTTCATCCCACTCACACTTTGATAGCCAAAGCTCTTTGATCAAGAGCTTGGCGTACAAAATTGTGGGAGCTACAAAACCCATTATAAGTCATAAGTCATAAGTCATAAGTAATTTATTTCATAACAATAGAAATATTGTGTTGAAAATTTAAACATAACAAATTGCAAATAAATTAAATGAAAATAACATACAATATTACATTTAAAATAGATCCAAATTCATTAAAATGCGTTTAGAAAAACAGTAACAGCCATTGATAGATCATGTGGTGGATTTTAAAATTTATTTATGTCCCATAGTTGAGCCACTGTGGACAGCATAGTGCGTTTGGTGCACTTATCATCTGGTGGTGAGACGTCAAACCGAAAACTATCGCAGGATTTGTCCCAGCGTAAACCGAGAACCTTATACGGTACAGAATTCTCAAGCTCAATGTCTGGAGAAGCCTTATGAGAATCTGGTATGCGTGCGAGAACTTCCTTAGAGTTGCTTGTCCATTTGACAAGATCAAACTGGCCTCGCTTGAAAAGCTGAATAACCTCTTCACAAAGCGAAATTGCTAGCGGAGCGGATATGACACTACAGGCAATGACATCCATATACAAAGCGGAAGTGGCAACAGCCGCTGCGGCGGGAAAGTGATCGCCTTCATCAGCGATCAACTGGCGAACAACTCGTAACGCGTGATATGGGCTAGACTTGAGTCTAAAACAAACACGATTGAACTGATACACAGATAAAGCTGTGTGTGTGTATCCGCTGAAATCTACGGTCAGATTCGCGAACGCCGATATTGAGAAACATTTGGCGGCAAATAGCTGACAGAGCGATTTGGAAAAGACGAAACTTTATTATGATGTTAAATATATCACCCTGTAGATTGGGGCCGGCATGCAGAATGTCATTAATCGACTGACCCGATGTAGTCTTACAACTAGCGTCTAAAACCACACGAAGTTAAGTAGAGGTTTTATCTTCGCGAACTACGCCGTGATGCGGGATATAATATGAGGGCAGAGAGTTGCCCTCGTTGTTTACAACTACACTCAAAAAACCCTTATCTATATAGTCACGAATTACGTCATTATAGGCGCTGCGTAACTTAGGTGATGCATCAAGTTTACGTTCCAAACAATGGAAACGTCTGAGCGCAGCAGCGTACGAGTCGCCTAACGAATAAGGGTCACCACAGAATGGCAACGCCACAACGTAACTGCCACTGTCGTCACGAACAGTGGTAGCGCGGAAATGTTCTTCACACTCGAAATCTTTACGGCTCATCGAGGACGGTGCGGTAACCTCTTCCAGCTCCCAAAATCGCTTGAGAAGAGAATCAATATTGTTTTCTTGAAGAACAGAACAACAGCAAGATGTAACGTATTGAGAAGTATGTAATGTAGGTACGGTACCCATAATCACATACCCAAATACCGTCTCAACAGCGGGCGGTAAGTTATTTTGCTCACTACGTACCACTTTAGTTAGTAGCAAGTGCGGAATATTGCGGCTCCGATCAAAACATCAATGTCTGCCGCATTCGCAAAGTCCGAGTCCGCCAGCGGCAATGACTCGAGGTGTGTGAAAAGCGATACGTCCACATTAGCGTTTGGCAATGTGTCCGTAATACGCTCCACGATAAGCGAAGAAATGTTAAAATTAATGTCCCTATCAAAACGCGAATGTATTTTAATATCTACGGAACCCTTGCAATGTTTTTCTGATCCGCCTATCCCTCGGATTATTGAGTTCGTATTTTTAAAGTTATTCCATAACAATTCTAACGTTATTAAATTGGTCTGAGATGCGCTATCTAGCAGACAACGTACCATGTGCGGCGACCCATTTACATCACTAGCACTTCTCTGATCACTACAAGCGCGCGAAGGCCGTCCGCGCGTGCGTGCCGCCCGCGCAATGGATGTCGTACACAACGATATCTCATTGTGAGGCGTGGAGGGGGAAGTCACCGTGGCCTGCACCAGTGAGGTAAGGTGTGTGTCAAGGTTAGCGGCTTGGCTTGACAACGTGTTACCTTTATCGAAATGAAGCAATGAATGATGTTTTTTATTGCATAAGCGACACTTTGTCTTACTAAAACAATTACTTGTTTTATGTTTTATGCTTAAGCAATTAATGCAAGCTTTGTTATCTTTTACGCATTTAAAACGAGCGGTTGCAATCAAATTATCGAAGGCGGGACACTTGTATAAATGGTCGTGCACTATAATATTACTGCACAGACACTTCTGTGAATTATTACTATTAGATTCCGAACACGTTACGTAAGATTGTGGATTAGGGACCGAGTTATTATTACTATTTCGCGATTTATTCAACCTTTGTTTGTTGCTGTTAGTGTTAGACGGGCCAGGTGAACCAGACTGCGTATTATGAAATATTCGACACTGATCTTTGATGAACGAAATAAAACTATCTAGTGTAGGTATTTTATTATTGCGTTCCGTCATCTCGAATGCGCGAATTGTATCAGTGTCAAACTTTTTTAAAGCGAGTTGAAGCAACATAAGAATTAACCGCGGTTACGAAGTTATCAATAAACAGCTGGAAATTCGAGACAGACGCGTTGCCGGACAGTTTGAGATTTAAAGCTTGGTCAAAGTAGGTAGACGCTAAGACGCGCGTGTCTTGATATCTGTCAAGTAGTGACTGAAATATGACCTGATAATTCTCAGCACTGGGTATGACACCTGCAAATACGGACTGGGCCTTCGGTGACAGTTTACCTATTAAGTAGTACAACCTGTCAGCATCTGTCAGAGAACCATTATCGTGCACTGTAGACTTAAAGCTCGCATAGAATAACGGCCAATTTCGTATATCCCCGTCAAACGACATAATCTCGATTGGCGGTAATTTCGGCTTGCGGGCCGCGGCGACGGGCTCTGCTGAACATTTACCCTCCAATTGCGATTGTATACGCTTAAAAATACAATAAAGATCTTCGAATGAGGTGTACGCCTGATAGTTCGGTTTTTCATCAGGATTGATAGAAAGTAATCTTGCGTTATAATCGTCTAACAACTTATGAAAATCTGTTCGAATACTATCTACTGTCATACAATAACTGAGAAATGCTTCGCTATTACTGTCAGACATAGATGCGGTTTTTGAGCGTTCATAGATGTTTTGAATGCGCTCAAATAAAATATTGTGTTTTGCTTCTAAGATTGTCATCTCTTTGTCTTCCGACACCCGTGACTTCTTTTGTTGTGACATGCTTACGTAAGTATAAGCTAATGAGAACGAAACAAAATAAGAATATCTAATGTACCTATTATTTTACCTAAGTAGGCTAAGTAGGCAACACTTTAAAGCGGAGGAATTAAAAGTTGCTTGAAATATGAGATTTACAAGACTATGATAGTTCCAGAAATGATAATTGTGTAAGTAGGTAGCTACATAAAAGTTTACCTACTGATGCGGGCGGAAACAACCGTGTGACGGTTATGTGAATATATTAGGAGTGTGGAGGATAAAGGTGTGGTGTTCCTCCAACTAGAGGGAGGAGCCTCTAACCAAGCTGGGTGGTCGTGCTTGGTGGCCTGCAGGCCGACGGACATACTTTGGAACTTGTATATATGCCGCTTGTCTCGCGAAAGTTGATATCGCGGTTCAGGATTGTTTGAATTTTTCCCGCGTTGTTAGGTGTTGCAGTGGTAGTTGTGTCGTAGTAGTTCCGTCGTTACTGGATAGATGGCGCTGTGCGGGTGTTATGTAGCCGGCCGCTACATCACTCCCCCCCAAGACCGGAGGTCGTCCTTGCAGCTGATGGGGTCAATTGTCGAGTGTCTGTGGAGTCTGTAGTCGCTTGCCGCAGTGTGCTTCGCAAGTCCCACGGTGAGTCGGGGAGAAGTTTGCGAAGGTGATGTGCAGTCGGTGATGAGCAGTAGGCGATGAGCAGTGAGCGTTGAGCAGTGAGTGTCCCACAGTGAGTCGGGGAGTTGCTGCGTAGTGGCTGCGTCGTGGCTGCGTAGTGGCTGCGTAGTTGCTGCGGAGCGGTTGCGTAGTGGCACTGCTGCGTGTACGGGAGCGATGGGCGCTGCTTAGGAGGACCGTGTGTGCAGTGAGGTGTGCCGTGGCGCTGGAGAGGTTGGCTGGGGCGACTTGCTTGCTGACCATCAGGTGAAGTGTGTAGTGAGGCGAGGTGGAGATGACGATGCTGTTGCTGGATCTGACCGGTGAGGGTTGCTTCAGATCACGTCGGGAGCTGCTGGTAATCTGACCGGTGAGGGTTGCTTCAGATCACGTCGGGGTCACCAATGTGGAGGATAAAGGTGTGGTGTTCCTCCAACTAGAGGGAGGAGCCTCTAACCAAGCTGGGTGGTCGTGCTTGGTGGCCTGCAGGCCGACGGACATACTTTGGAACTTGTATATATGCCGCTGGTCTCGCGAAAGTTGATATCGCGGTTCAGGATTGTTTGAATTTTTCCCGCGTTGTTAGGTGTTGCAGTGGTAGTTGTGTCGTAGTAGTTCCGTCGTTACTGGATAGATGGCGCTGTGCGGTTGTTATGTAGCCGGCCGCTACAGGAGTATAGCTAGGTGCTATAACTGCCTAGGTATAGCAGTATAACGTATAAAAACCTTAACCTGAATCCGGCTCGAAGGACCTATAATAATATCTTGGACTAATCAACACACGGCCATCATATTCCAAGCCAGATAGAGCCATCATTACTTATATATACTTATACAAATTTGTACATACTATTAAATCCATACATAAATTATTGCCAGATACAGATGAAATCAGCGTCCTTCTGATACAAAGATTGGTCTTGGGGAATCGAGCTAACGAGCTCTAGATTAGTAGTCAGGGTCACCAACTAGTAAACTACATACAACATAACTTCGTCTTTATCCCCTAAAGGGTAGGCAGAAGTGAACACACGCACACTTCGCCAGTTATGGTTCGGTCCCAATGTAATAGGGGGCGAGCCTATTGCCATCTACCGGGCACATTATTAAGCCAGCGATAATTAACATTTTTAACACACACATAAGTTCGAAAAGCCAGACGTGTGTGCCCGGGATACCCGGGGATCGAACCCGATACAATCGTCTCGGCAGTCCGTTACACCTCTAGGCTATTTATGTACTAGTAACAACCCAACAACCCAATGATTATGAATTTTTCGATCTCTAATATTTGTTACAGGTATCTGGTTTTGTGACAGTATCATGAGAAAATTCTTACATAATGTCATTACATTGTAACAGTGTTAGGATCGTTTTCAAACTTATTTTGTCGTTTTAGTTTATGTATTGAATGATATCTCATTGTATATATGAATAGCCATTTAGGAACATTATAAGAGTCTGGAACATATCGGATATTATATTACGACCACGCAACCTTAAATGATAGTTATTAGAGGATAAACAGAATACTCTTTGTCTGTTAGGTATACTGAATGTTTTATAACCATCTCTGCTTATTTTATATTTATATGAGTTAACTGAAATCACGAGATTCTAGATGAATAGTGCCATAAAACAGATTTCTACATCGAATTTTGGTGACATAGGATGAGTATTGCACTAAATACTAGTCCTATATCGCGGGCGATTCAAAATAATGTAAGCAATGGATACAAAGAACACCTGGAACACTTGGAACAACAATTTATGGATCACACAACGTCTTGTCTCGTGTGAGGATCGAACCCACAACTTTCAAAGTCTTTCTATAGGCCGCGGAGCGACTGCTTAAATCATTACTTTATACGTGCAGTCTTCAGTCTTGAAAGGTTATGAATATGGTAATTATTTGTTAGAATTTTAAATAGCTGAAGCAGTCATGAATTATTATTTAATTATATTTACAACCGAAGCTAAAATTATAAAAAGTACCCCGGCAGTTATCTTAATGGCGCTGTTCAGCCCTTATTTTATTATTAAAAGCAATTACTGTTAAGTATCAGAGAAAGTGAATCCTACTTGAGAAATCGATCACAATTGGTGTACTTGAAAGGATTTAAATTCAAACAACATTTCATACCTCCAGGAGTTCCTCAGGGCTCACACATCGGTCCTTTATTTTTTCTAGTTTTCATAAATGACCTGGGTAGCACAATTCGATCAGAGTACAAACTTTTTGCTGATGATCTAAAGATATATCGAACTGTATGTGATGAAACCGACATATTTTATCATCTACAGTTGGATAAAACAGCGTGTACAATTGGTGTGAACAAAACAATATGTCACTTAATCGGAATAAATGTTATTGTATCAATTTTAGTAGGAGAAAAACAAAATGCCAATCTTGTTATTTAATTAATAGTCATGTGTCAACCTCTTGCAATGGGCAAGAGGTTGACACCATCAGGGACTTGGGTATTCTATTAGACAGTACCATAAGTTTTCGAAATCACTACGATCAAATGATTGGGAAAGCTTCAAAATTAACAGGTTTCATTGTAAGGGAAATGAAATTTTTTAAAGAACCATGTCTAACCATCTCTATATACAACAGTATTATACGTAGTATTCTAGAATATGGTAGTACAGCCTGGAGCCCCTCATATCAGGTGCACTCCGACAGGATAAAGCGAGTTCAAAAAAGATTTTTATATAATTTATGTTACTCGGATAACAAATCGGCATTTGTTCGGTATTTTGACTTCATATAACTCTAGACTGTCTCACTACAAAATGAAGTCGTTAAGCTCGCGTAGTAAATCCTTAGATGTCATTTTTCTTTATAAATTAATCAACAGTTTAATTGATTCGCCCGAACTATTACAGAAAGTGTACATGTGTATTTCGCGTAATAACAGCCGCTTAGTAAACCTTTAAACTTTTTTTACGGCGCACAGCCGAACAAACATGGGTTATTTTTCGCCTCTTTCTCGTATGATTTCTTTGGCCAACTGTGTTCGTGATGATATAGATGTTTTTGCTGGTTCCGTTGCCTCAGTAAGGTCCAAATTTAAGGATTTGTTTACATGAAGAAATAATATTATCTGTCATTAGCTATAACTCTAATACTTAATGTCAAAATAAAAATTTTTGTAAATCGTTACATTGAACGTATGTTAGATTCATATCGAGTAGATGTCAATCAAACTTTTTACCTATTGCATGAACTATAAATTGTTGCATGAAAGATTGAACATCAGTTTTTTGAATTTCAATTAAAAAAATAATAATAACAGGCAACGAAAAACCGCGGGGAACTTTCACGAAAATTTAAACAACAGAGCCAGAATAGGTAAGAAGTTAGAAATTCAACAAAATAAAATACGGAGTAACAAACAGGTGTTAAGCGTCGACATTTAATACTTTTCTCACTCGATCCCTCTTTTATTAGCTGCCTGGAGCCCATTTAAGACTCTGTGGTACTTAACCGTATCTCGTTCGAATACGTAAGGTTCATAAAATACCTTCCAAACGTGTTGAAATTGAAAATTTCTTCGAAACAATAGCTTTTAAATTTACACGCGATCCTTTATATTTTTCATCATAATACGTAATTTAGATACCGTAGTCGGATCTGCATTTTAATTAATCATTATACCGCATCATATTATCGTTTGGCTACGTTGCATGATTCGTGAAAGGCTTTGGTTCGGTCGCCTCCATAACTTGATGGCGTTCAACTGATACTTCGCTGCTTAAGGAAAAACGATCGCAGTTTTCCTGTTCACTGCTTATAAAATATGTATCTTGTGGAATATTATATTATTCTGAATTATTATATCTTAGTGGATTGTATTTTAAGATTATGAAATACATTGTTCTTGAAAAGAATGGTTGCATAGTTGGGATTAAGTTTCTTCCATGATCAATACAATCTTTGTTCTGTTTGTTTTTCAATACATTGTTAGTTGTCTGAAGGGAAGTTGGTTTCAAAACAAATATCACGTACCTTTAGCAGAAAAGAGCTACAGTCATTTCACTCGGAGCATTAATTAGCTAAGTAAACTCGCTCTGCTCCCGTTTCCACCCACGTACGCAGTTTAAGTTCACTCAAGTGTGTTTGTTTATACACTTTATACACAAATCTTAATTCTGATATTAAATATGTTCGTCTTCAATCTGCTTGTATCCAAGGAGATGAAATGAAATGTCTTTGTAAAGCGCCGTTGACATTATTTTCGCTGTGAAGGTCTTGGAATTGAGATTCTGAATAAGTTTATTGTTATTCTTGTTATTTTTAATAGAAAATTAATTATTGTAAGATTTTTTTAGGTAACTTTACGTTTGATTGAATGTTTTGATCTTTAAGAGGTCAAACATTTGTTTTCATACGAAATATGTAGGTATATTATGGATAAACAGGCAGATAAATTAAATTTTTAATTTTCTGCTGTAACAGCTTTTCAGGACCTCGGATTCCTCTCGCGAGGCAATTACTCTTAGGGCCTTATCACACTAGTGGATTGCGAACGTTTTCAAAGCGGTACGGGTGCGCAACGAATTCGTTACGGGCTCACAACGGTCACAACGAACACGCCGCGCATGCGCAACGAATTCGTTGCGGACGCGCAAAAAGTAAAAAGCGTCGTGCAACGAGTAAAAGTAATAAAGTCAACAGCAGTGTTTCTTCGTGGAATCCATTTTGTTACAGGATGTATTGTACGTCGATAATTTGCTACAAACATGGGACAAAAACGTAACGTATTTGCCTCGCGTCCGTGACGTCCTCGCTGCGCAGCCGCGGCGTGTTCGCGACGCATTCGCTGCGCGTCCGCCCCGCCTCGTAACCGCTCCCAAACCGCTAGTATGATAGACCCTTACCTCTGGTTAAATAGGTCGTATTTCAGACTGATTTAATTTAATTGTTACATTTTTCTCCTGGTACATTCTATGGGGACCTTCAAAAGGAAAATAATTGGTAAATTCCAGCATGTGTCTACCCGTATTTTTTTTCTCTCTCGTCAGAAATTCTTTTGCGTTTAAGAAATATTTACGACGGCCGGTCCTCAAAGCTGTTCTTAAATGTAATATATTTTATCTGAGAAAATGACGCGTTTCATTGTACACCCGTACAATGAAACGCGTCATTTTCTACACACAAGACGGTGTAGGTACTATGTGTGTTAGGTGACGTGGTTTATGTCAAATATAATGGTAGTTTTATAAGTTTTCTCAGTATTCTCTTGAAGCTTAGGACAGTCTGGAGTAATTACACAATAGCCTGTGTACAACAAACCCCTATCCATTTAATGTAAAAATATAAACAAAACATGTTATAATAAAAGTGGAGGTCCTGTTGTTTTAGAGCAAATTTTCTGTAACACTGGGACGGACAGACTCACGACTGATTCGACTGATCTTATCAGGGTTCTTATTATTACACGACTACGGCAAAGCCAAACGGAAAGGTAATGTTTTTGCCAGTCTATGAATGTATGTTGTATGTTCCACCGTAGTGCCTAAACTACTAACGGCCATTTTCAATATTCGAACTATAAATAGATCTGCAGATTTTAGATTCGTGTTTGACATATTTTGTATGGAGCTTATGTCAAAAACGAATCCAAAATCTACAGATCTATCTATAGAATATTGAATTCCGTAGTAACCCGATTTTAATAAATAGGATGTCAATAGATTTGTAATAATGGCCCGGGTAACATAGGCTATATAAATTTTATGTAAATTTTCTATAACGGAAGTAATAGCTCAGATTCTAACCTCAAAAAATTAAACTGAGATAATCATCACGAGGAAGCGATAGCATGTCGAAGAGTCGAGCGGCACTTATATAATATACTAGCGACCCGCCCCGGCTTCGCACGGGTGCAATGGTATTATACATATAAACCTTCCTCTTGAATCATTCTATCTATTAAAAAACCCCACATTAAAATCCGTTGCGCAGTCTTAAAGATTTAAGCATACATAGGGACAGACAGACCGAAGACAGACTTTGTTTTATACTATGTAGTGATAAGTGCCGCTCGACTCTTCGTGCAGTGATGTCACAGACGACATCACTGCACGAAGAGTCAAGCGGCAAGGCCATTTCTTTATTCAATAGCAATAAAGAAATAACCTTTTTTACAAGCAGAAAGAAGCTGATTATTATTCTATTTTGATGTGCGTGTGCTTATGATTCCTCATGTTATAAGCGATTGTCATGAATTTTATATTCATTTTTGAAGAAGATCCCGAATCTCTTTCTAGAGAAAGAGATTCGGGATCTTCTTCAAAAATGAAGCTTGCAGTAGATCGGTGGTACTACTGCTAAACCAGTCCTTTTTATACAATCCAAGTGAAATAGCACGCAAACTAGTGCTTTTACAGATACAATTATCATTTTCTTGCAAAGAATTGCAACAATTTTGTTCTAGTATCTATTACAAACTACTATCCGTAGTGTTAGTGAAACAGTTTCAGGTTTTGAGCGCGGATGTTACGAAGTCCGTTGCCTCAGATTTATAACCATTCCATGTAACACTGCTGTTTGATTTATGCATTCCATTATCGTATTCAATGGAGTTAAGAGCTTGTATGGATTAGCAATGTAGTCAGCTTTTCCATGTATGAAATCATTATCTTATGCATAGTTGTTGAGAATTATGATGATCATGTAATTGTCGCATCGAAGCGCAAACAGGCTAGGTTTACCTCCAGTTACAAATATTCGATGAAATGATGCGTATTAGATAGCACGATATCTTTTGAATTTGATTGAAATTCTGAGTTAATAAATAAATCGATTGAACAACAAATAAGAAAAAAAAAATCATATCAGGCGACCGACGTCCTCTGCTGGACATAAGCTAAAAAGGCTAAAAAACTAATCTATACAAAACATTAATACACTATTTTACCATCAATCCTGATCTGGGATAGATCAAACTCTTTTGTTCCACTTACACATGTCATGTGTAATCCGAAGTATATGAAATTGGAAATCACTCGATACGCGCTCTCTCCGCGTGTCATTCATTCGTTTTCGTTCACTGTTGCAGAATCCGAACCAATCGACTATCAACCCTTACTATGGGAAAGTTTTAAATAGCCAGAAAAATATTTACTTTTGATAACTTTAAAATAGGTGCTTCTACTATCTCTACGCATGCTTAGATTTCTAAAGCAGGTGTGAATTCCGTAATTATTTGAAAACGGGGTGAAATACTACCTATTTATCGGTTTAAACAAATTTTAATTTGAGGTTCAAAATAAAACGCCAAAAACATAAATGCAGAGTTGCCAATCTGTGTAATCGACAGTTTCATAAAATACCTATGTGTATAAGGTTCAAATAACTGTATTTTATTGCAACTTATTCGCCGTATTAATATAGCTTTCCCGGTAGTTCGCGAGAGAATATCATTTATTTAACACTGAATACCTCATCATGTCAGCCTAGAGATGTCCACTGCTTAACATAGGCCTTCCCCAAGGTTCTCCACACAGACCGATTTTGAGCCGCCCGCATCCAACCGCTTCCCGCGACCTTAACCAGATCGTCGGTCTACCTTGCGGGAGGCCTACCCTGCTACGTCGTCCGGTATGTGGGCGCTACTCAAAAACCCGCCTGCCCTAACGGTCATCCGTTCTTCGCGCTATGTGCCATGCCCATTGCCACTTTAGCCTGGCTATTCAGAGGGCTATGTCAGTGACTTTGGTTCTCCTGCGGATCACCTCATTTCTGATTCGATCGCGCAGTGAAACTCCGAGCATAGCTGTCTCCATCGCCCTCTGAGTGACCCTGAGCTTTCGGATAAGGCCCATAGTTAGCAACCACGTCTCAGCGCCGTAGATCATCACTGACAACACACACTGGTTAAAGACTTTCGTCTTGAGACACTGCGGGATATCGGACGTGAAGATATGCCGTAACGTCCCGAACGCCGCCCAACCGAGTTAGATTCGACAAATGACTTCTTTCTCGAAGTTAGACCTACCCAATTGGATCATTTGCCCAGGTAGACATACTTGTCGACAACTTCGAGTGTAGAGTTCCCAACCTGGATAGGAGCAGGTACGACATGGACGTTAGACATGATTTTCGTCTTGTACATGTTGATCTTAAGACCTACTTGTTAGGAGACTCTAAAGAGACCATCAAGCATTGTGCTGAGGTCTTCCATGGTCTCAGCCATGACTATGATATCATCAGCAAATCGAAGGTGAGTGATGTACTCGGCGTTGATGTTGTTGTACTTGCAGTTCAGAAGCTTGAAAACGTCTTCCAGCGCAGCGGTGAAGAGTTTCGGAGATATAACATCTCCCTGCATCACCCCTCGTTGTAGCCGAATAGGTTTTGAGCTCCGGTCCTGGAGGCGGACTGACATAGTGGCGTTTTCGTACCAATGATTCAGTACTTCGACATATCTATAGTCAATTTGGCACCGTTGGAGAGACTGCAGCACTGCCCAGGTTTCGATCGAATCAAAGGCTTCTCATAGTCCACAAACGCCAAACATAAAGGCTGGTTATACTCCTCGGACTTCTGTATAACCTGCCGCAGCGTACATATGGTCTATGGTACTATAGCCTTTACGGAATGCGGCTTGTTCGGGAGGCTGGAACTCGTCTAGCTTGCTCTTGAGACAATTCGTGATGACCCTAGAAAACAACTTATAGACTGAAGTACTGAACTCAGAAGTGAGATGGGTCTGTAGTTCTTCAAAATCTGTTATTCCGTCATCACCCGGTGCCTTGTTGTTTTTTACTGGCGTCCGGAATATTTTTGGTATAGCGTCGGTTCTATCCAGCTCTAGGGGCAGTGGCTGGATTAGTAACAGTTGTTCGTGTAGTCGTGTATAGCTGTCCATAGAACCGCCCGATCTCCTCCAGGAGCTGATATTTGGACGAGATTATTTTGTCATCCTCCGTCTTCAGCTTTGTCAGCTGACTCTGTCCAATAGATTTGGAAACCCTATTCGCCTCCCGAACTCACTTAGTGTTGTATTAGCGGAGATCACGAGTCAGAGACTTCGAGATCTGCCTATTGAGACACCGATGGCATGTCGTCGGAGGATAGCAGAAGTATCCTACGGCTCTTTTCTTAATTTTGGGCTTACAGAATTTCAAATCCGTTGTATGGACAGCGCATCCACGAACCTGTTACTGAAGTCGTCCACATCTGCGCACTCTCCCAGACATTCAAAGCGGTTTCGCAGTTCAAGCTGAAAGTTCTCGGGGTTTTGGATTTGAACTGGTGCTGTTCGGAGCGTGGACTTCATCAATATCGACCGTGTGAGATTGGAACTAATACTCAATGTGCCTCTTACCATTGGTGACCGCTGCCCGCTTTAAGCGAATTGATCACGGAGACATCATTGAATGACATATCAATTGTGTCTCCGTGATCACATCATACACAATCTTGGTCGACATAATGAAGTCGATTTCGTTTTTGGTAGCACCGTCTGGACATATCCAGGTCCACTTTATGAAGAAGGAATTCATCATGAAGAGTCCTTCCTTCTCCATGAAGCTAGCCAGCATGTGACCCCGACAGTTTCGATTTCCATATCCAAATTGCCCCACTCTCAGCTCATCACCGCTTCGTTTGCCTAGTTTCACGTTGAAATCTCCCATGATAATGGTGTAATGGATTTTGAAGCCATGTATAGCCCGAGATATGTCCTCATACATAGCTTCTACCTCCTCATCGGGGTGCATCAAGGTCGGAGCGTAGACCTGTATGACCTTCAACGAATATCGTTTACATATTCTGCCATTATCAGGTACGCTGCTGATTATCAGGTACGCTACCCTGTTCGACACACTCGATATATTTACCACGCTCTTCACGAGAGATTTGTGGACGGTGAACCCGACACCACCTTGGGACTGTTTGTCGCCCTTCCGGTAGAGGAGCAAGTTACCGGAATTGAGGACTACCGAGTCCTCACCCTGTCTTAGGACCTCAGATAGGCATATAATATGTAATATCCCATCGTAACTTGCTCAGTTCTTTTTCCAGCTCGGCAATCTTCTCGTCGGTCCGCAGTGTACGCGTGTTAAATGTTGACAGGGCTAGTTGTCGTTGGTGATGGTAGCTGGAACTCTGCCGGAGATTCTTTGCACCCCCTGCCCCGCCGTTACCATGGCCGCTATCTAAGCCAGGAATAGCGGGGTCATCGCGGACTAGGGGCCGTTTTTAAATATGTGGCTCATTTTGGGGGGATTTCACTGTAATCGCCACGCTTGGCAGACGTATTTGCGATCGCAGTCTAATATCTTTCCATTTACTGCCGCCTTACTTTGGATGGTTTGACCGCTATCTTCCAGTTGACTGACTGCACTGGTGAATCCCAGTGAATACCTAATTGTATATAAATTAGGTACCCTAAAATAATAGAGTACCTATGAATTTTGTTTCAAATTATTGGATTTTAAATATACCTGCTCGTGATGACCTAATCTTATATCTTATCTTAATATATATATTCCTTGAGTGCGTGTGTATGTCACTGAACTCCTCCTAAACGAGAGGACCGATCTTGATGACAGTTTTTGTGTGTGCTCTAGGGGACTTGAGAATGGTTTAGATTCACAATTTAGTCCACTGGAAAATGTTTTTTTACTTAATTTTTAATTTGTAATTAGTTGTGGATTTTGGAATGTTTTACATTGGCACCGACGGAATGCGCTGCTATCGCAGTGTCAAATCCTAAATTAATAATTTCGTCAAGGAGTACACCGAAACCTTACCTGAATAATAAAACATTAAAAAATAAGGATTTTGAGTCGACAATATATTTCCGCATAATTCAGATTGTCGAGTATTTTGTAAAATTCTAATGGTTCTGACTGACAAATCGCAGTTGCCATATTGGCCACTCTAGTGAAAGGTCACAGATACCAGATAACATTTTGAGTACTAAGTACTAAGTAGTTTGTATGTGTAAATACTTTTTGCAGTTTTATTTCTTAAACAGTTAAAACGACTATTATAGAAGTATCCGGCCAATAAAGGAGATTCGTGTTACCTCGAACATAGATGATTTACAATATCTAGAGAACCCAGAATTTATGCGAGCGAAGCCGCGGGAAAAAGCTAGTACTAAATATAAAGCTTAAGAGTTTGTTTGTTTGTTTAGTTGAACGCGCTAATCTCAGGAACTACTGGACCGATTTCAATAATTATTTCATTGTTAGATAGCCTATTGTATTGTGGATAATACCACAATGCAACAATATAGCTGAGTGTGCACCTATCTGTCTCAGACTAATGTTGTGCCTTGCAATGTTTTCTCCTATATGTAACACTTTTTTTTGTGTCTGTGGCAAATAAATAGTTTTTCTTTCTTTCTTTCTCTTTCTATTTATTGAGGAAGGCTATAGGCTATATAACATCACGCTATGAGCCACGGGAGAGGAGCAGTAGCAGCAGTAGTAGCCTTAAATAACGCGGGTGTAACCGCGTGCTCATCTAGTTTATAATATGAAATAACGACTACCCTATTTTAAAACGATTTATTTTATTTAAATTATTGAATTTCTTATAACATCTTTATAATAGTTTTGCGCATAAAATGTAAAGAAGATTATAAAATGGTAAAATATTTTACACAGTATTATTATATAAAATATATTTTAAATGAACTTACTTAAAGCCCAGTTATGAATAACAAGAGGATGCCCGCGGTTACACCTGCGTTATTAAGGGCTACTGCTCTGCTTCTTTCGCTCATAGCGTAATGTTATACACCACTATTTTTTAATTAGTACAAAAACTTTAAGGACATATTAGCGAAGATATTATTATCATATATGTGACGTGAGAATTTCATAATATCTATAAATAACAAAGTTATAATCATTTGTTTTTTGTAGGAAATCTCACCTAAATCATAGACATATTTTACAATCCATTCACTACTTCATCGATAGTACTTACTTTCCGTCCTGCTCATACGCATTCTTTCCATCGCACTTATAACTATTACTTAGACAATAAAATGAAACAAAAAAATAAGTGATGTAGGTAGCTACTTTTTATTTTTTTTAATTCTACCCTCTCCTTCATACTTCATTCGGGCTTAGGACCGGCAAAATTACCTTTTCACAATTAATTAAATACGTAGGTAGGTATGTAATTAGAAAACAAACAAATATCAAGATAAAATAAGGTATTCTGTACTAATAGAAAAGAGTAATTTTGGCGTATTTATGAAGTTAAAATCAGCTGCTATTTACAATAATTATTTACATCTAGGTATTATTTACTAAACTTACCTACAAGTATTTCAATTGTCCTTCGAAATGTCCACCTCCATTGTCAATGCACAGTCGGGCACGTTTCATTAAATTATTTTTTAAAGGAAGAAGTACGTTTCTCTGTTCTTTGTAGCGGATTGCGAACGTTTTCAAAGCGGTACGGGTGCGCAACGAATTCGTTACGGGCTCACAACGGTCACAATGAACACGCCGCGCATGCGCAACGAATTCGTTGCGGACGCGCAAAAAGTAAAAAGCGTCGTTCAACGAGTAAAAGTAATAAAGTCAACAGCAGTGTTTCTTCGTGGAATCCATTTTGTTACAGGATGTATTGTACGTCGATAATTTGCTACAAACATGGGACAAAAACGTAACGTATTTGCCTCGCGTCCGTGACGTCCTCGCTGCGCAGCCGCGGCGTGTTCGCGACGCATTCGCTGCGCGTCCGCCCCGCCTCGTAACCGCTCCCAAACCGCTAGTATGATAGACCCTTACCTCTGGTTAAATAGGTCGTATTTCAGACTGATTTAATTTAATTGTTACATTTTTCTCCTGTTACATTCTATGGGGACCTTCAAAAGGAAAATAATTGGTAAATTCCAGCATGTGTCTACCCGTATTTTTTTTCTCTCTCGTCAGAAATTCTTTTGCGTTTAAGAAATATTTACGACGGCCGGTCCTCAAAGCTGTTCTTAAATGTAATATATTTTATCTGAGAAAATGACGCGTTTCATTGTACACCCGTACAATGAAACGCGTCATTTTCTACACACAAGACGGTGTAGGTACTATGTGTGTTAGGTGACGTGGTTTATGTCAAATATAATGGTAGTTTTATAAGTTTTCTCAGTATTCTCTTGAAGCTTAGGACAGTCTGGAGTAATTACACAATAGCCTGTGTACAACAAACCCCTATCCATTTAATGTAAAAATATAAACAAAACATGTTATAATAAAAGTGGAGGTCCTGTTGTTTTAGAGCAAATTTTCTGTAACACTGGGACGGACAGACTCACGACTGATTCGACTGATCTTATCAGGGTTCTTATTATTACACGACTACGGCAAAGCCAAACGGAAAGGTAATGTTTTTGCCAGTCTATGAATGTATGTTGTATGTTCCACCGTAGTGCCTAAACTACTAACGGCCATTTTCAATATTCGAACTATAAATAGATCTGCAGATTTTAGATTCGTGTTTGACATATTTTGTATGGAGCTTATGTCAAAAACGAATCCAAAATCTACAGATCTATCTATAGAATATTGAATTCCGTAGTAACCCGATTTTAATAAATAGGATGTCAATAGATTTGTAATAATGGCCCGGGTAACATAGGCTATATAAATTTTATGTAAATTTTCTATAACGGAAGTAATAGCTCAGATTCTAACCTCAAAAAATTAAACTGAGATAGTCATCACGAGGAAGCGATAGCCTAGTGGAGATACCAACAGACTACCATGCAGAGGGTACCGGGTTCGAATCCACGGAGCGCACCAATGACTTTTCGGAGTTACGTGCGTATTGAGTTGTTAATTATCGCTTGTCCCGTGCCTCGGAGAGCACGTTAAGCCGTCGGTCCCGGTTGTCATGAAGATCTTTGAAAATCGTTACAAGGCGTCAGTACCTTCTAATAAACTGACACTAGTCTTAACCATGGATTATCGCTATCCCTTTGGGTTGCGGAGGTGAGACAGGCAGTCACTCCGTGGAAAAGTTAATATTCAGCTAAACCCGGTTAGACTAGTAAGCGGACCCCAGATTAAAATTGGGATAACGCTAAGAGGATGATGATGAATCATCACGTGTTTGATATCAAAAGAAAGGTATTGGTAAGCACATTACAAAAAAGTACATTATATTATACTGTTTCAGTCATTATTGTCACTATTGTATACCTAATATGGGTGTCAGGAACACTCACCTGCATTAAACAAACATGGTAGCCAACTTCATACCCTCAGTATTTAATAGGTGCGATCACGGCTCTATCTTGAGCATTTCTGTACTTATACTTTTCTGGATTTCTATATGAATGAGCTCTTTTTTGTTTCGTCCTTTTTAGACCCCCTTTTTTTCGTAGTCAGGTTATAGTTTATAAAACTTAATAAGGGTTCCGTACCTAACTAGTAAAATACAATTCACATGTACTTGACAAGAAGAAGATGCATGTTATTTGTTCAAGTCAAATGTAAATTGTTTAAGAGCAGAAAACATTTTTTTATATTAATTACGTTCGCGTAAGGTATATTTGTGCATATAAAGACAAGTTTCAGCCATTATTTAAGCCAAATGTGTAAATTTTCTATTCATTTGTTCATGTGCATTGATAGACACAGAATAATGACAATGCAAGCAAAATGGTTGCATGCACTGTTCAGTTGGAGTAAAACTTTCGATGCTGTAAAATGAATTATAACGTTCTTTTTATTTCACATTAAAACTCTAACTAAAATAAATTATATTATGTCCAATTACAATCCTGCGATATTTATTGACAGTACACAGCTTGCTTGTAACTAAAAAGTAAAACTTTTAATTACAAGCATATAACTCAGTACCTAGGCTTTATATTCCTTAATATTATAATTATTTTGTCAATATTGATCAGAATAGGCTATAATATGTATATGGCACTACGTATAGAGCTAGTTTGTAGTGTATGTATTAATTGCATCAATTATGGCCATCCCTACATGACGTTGCCCCAAACATACATAGGTACATCCATAGATTTATTATATAATAAATCTATGAGCACATCGTAATGAACGTTTTCACCTTTCACTGCACGGTTGGTGTAGTGGTTTAAGCGGCCGCCTTGCCACTAGACACTACCCGAGTGTTGTGGGTTCGATTCCCACACGAGACAACACTTTTTGTGATTCATAAATTGTTGTTTCGAGTCTGGGTGTTCATTGTGTCCGTTAGTTGTATGTTTGTAAAGTCCCTCACGACACAGGATTTAGCCCTAGTGCGGGAGTTGTCTTTTTATAAAAAAAAAATATATATTTAGTTGTAAGATAAAATGAGGTTGTGAATCTAAAAAACAGCTGTGGGATATTTTTTACGTTTATTTAGGCGTAATATAATTTATTTAATATTTTCCTTACTTTTAGATACCCAAAATACGTACTCGTTTGTTCAGCTTTGGCCAAAAATGAAAATATGAACATGATTTGATTGCTCATATTTGAGATTAATGTCCCCATGTATTATTCTGCGGAATAGCCTTTTGAGACATTTCATATTATCTTGTTCTTATAGTTATTGCAAATGTGTCGGACATAATATTATGTCATTTAAAAAAATGCTATTTTAAAAACTTACCTATAATGTAAACAATTATATTGGTATTATAGCGTGCTAATGTTATAAACACATGGGTGCTGTTGTTGAACATCGGCAATGACTTGTCGAAGAGTCGAGCGGCACTTATATAATATACTAGCGCCCCGCCCCGGCATCGCACGAGTGCAATGTGCATGTATTATACATATAAACCTTCCTCTTGAATCATTCTATCTATGAAAACTCCCCGCGTTAAAATCCATTGCGTAATTTTAAAGTTTAAGGATACATAGGAACAGACAGATAGAAGACAGACTTTGTTTTATACTATGTATTGATAAGTGCTGCTCGACTCTTCGTGCAGTAATGTCGCAGACGACATGTCATCACTGTACGAAGAGTCGAGCGGCAAGGCCATTTCATAACTCAATAGCAATAAAGAAATAACCTTTTTTACAAGCAGAAAGAAGCTGATTATTGTATTTTGTTGTGCGTGTGCTTGTGATTCCTCATGTTCTAAGCGATTGTCATGAATTTTATATTAATTTTTGAAGAAGATCCCGAATCTCTTTCTCTAGCTTGCAGTTGATCGGTAGTACTACTGCTAAACCAGTCCTTTTGATACAATTCAAGTGAAATAGCACGCATACTAGAGCTTTTACAGATACAGTTAACATTTTCTTGCAAAGAATTGCAACAATTTTGTTCTAGTATCTATTACAAACTACTAGCCGTAGTATTAGTGAAACAGTTTCAGGTTTTGAGCGCGAATGTAACGAAGTCCGTTGCCTCAGATTTATAACCCTTCCATGTAACACTGATGTTTGATTTATGCATTCAATTAACGTATTCAATGGAGTTAAGAGCTTGTGTGGATTAGCAATGTAGTTAGCTTTTCCATGTATGAAATCATTATCTATGCATAGTTGTTGAGAAATATGATGATCGTGTAATTGTCGCATCGAAGCGCAAACAGGCTATGTTTACCTTCAGTTTTTGGGCTAAGTACAAAAAATTCGATGATATGACGCCTATTCGATAGCACGATATCTTTTAATATGATTGGAATTCCGAGTTAATAAATAAATCGACTGAACAACAAATAAAAATACTTTATTTTCATATCAGGCGACCGACGTCCTCTGCTGGACATAGGCCAAAATGGCTAAAAAACTACTCTATTAAAAATATTAATGCTCTATTTTACGGTCAATCCTGATCTGGGATAGATCACGACTCTTTTGTTCTACTTACACATGTGTAAGCCGAAGTAAATGAAATTGGAAATCACTCGATACGCGGTCTCTCCGCGTGTCATTCATTCGTTTTCGTTCTCTGTTGCAGAATCCGAACCAATCGACTATCAAGCCTTACTATGGGAAAGTTTTAAATAAGCAGAAAAATATTTACTTTTGATAACTTTAAAATAGGTGCTTCTGCTATCTCTACGCATGCTTAGATTTCTACTGGCGACTGCCTGTCTTCTGACCTCCGCAACCCGAAGGGATAGCGATATTCCATGGTTTAAACCAGTGTCCGTTTATTTAGAAGCTACTGACGCCCTGTAACGACTGTCAAAGATCTTCATGACAACCGGGACCGACGGCTTAACGTGCTCTCCGAGGCACGGGACAAGCGATAATTACCAATTCAATACGCACATAACTCCGAAAAGTCATTGATGCCCACCGTGGATTCGAACCCGATACCCTCTGCATGGCAGTCTGTTCGTATCTCCACTCGGCTATCGCTGCCTCCGTAATTATTTGAAAACGGGGTGAAATACTATCTATTTATCGCTTTAAACAAATTTTTATTTGAGGTTCAAAATAAAACGCCAAAAACATAAATGCCTAGTTGCCAATCTGTGTAATCGACATTTTCAATAAATACCTATGTGTATAAGGTTCAAATAACTGTATTTTATCGCAACTTATTCGCCGTATTAATAAGTATAGCTTTCCCGGTAGTTTGCGTAAGAATATCACTTATTAAACACTGAATTACTAATTCTATATAAATGAGGTATCCTAAAATAATAGCGTACGAAATTTATTTAAAATTATTGGATTTTTAATATACCTTCTCGTGATGACCTTATTTATGAAATGAAACAACGACTACCCTATTTTAAAACATGATGAGGAAAAGGATTATGTAGGTTAGGTTATGTCATCGCATGTATTTTATTTAAATTATTGAATTTTATATAACACATTTATAATATTTTTGCACATCAAATGTAAAGAAGATTATAAAATTGTAAAATACTTTACTCAATATAATTAAAATATATTTTAAATGAACTTACTTAAAGCACAATTTATTAGAATTAAAGTGAATACATATTAGATACACATAGATGTTTCACCGTTAATTATGTGTTATCTGTTTGCGTATAAAATACGATTTTATCTGTTTTCTCAGATCCGAGATCTGAAAGTATTATTTGATGACTAGAGAATGAACTCGCTAAACGGCTTATCTTATATAGTTGATTGAATCAGGCGTTACTTGGCGGAACTCCATTGAAACCTAATGGAAGGAAAGAGGACCCCACCGCGTATTTCCCTTTCAGTGTTCAACTGACGAAATCGGTCTCGCCAAATCCACACGCTTTTGTATTACAACGGAATTCAACCAACCCGTGCTCAACTCGCGTCAACTGAGCACGTTTTTGCGATCAAGCAACGTTAAAAGAAGGTTGTACAAAATAGTGTGTAAGTGACGCCCGAAGTTGGATTCGCGCGCTTCTCATTGCAATTTTTTTGGGTGAGACTAATTAAAGTAAGTAGGTTATGTTAGGTTCTCTTGTGACCCTTAATGCAAAAATAGAAGCCCTGCGAAGCAGGGCTTCGTCAACTTCGTGTTTTTTTATTTAAAAATTTGGACAGTCAAAAAAGTGTTCAGTTCAACTGCACACGATTTTGTTAAACCTTACCCAGCGCCACTTGATCACAAAGGCGTCCTCAGTTGACGCGAATTGAACACAGGATCGTAGGATTCCGTAGTAAAACAAAAGCGTGTGGATTTCGCGAGACCGGTGTCGCCAGTTGAACACGGAAAGGGAAATACGCGACCCCACCACGCACCCTCGGATTGCCGACCCCAACCATTGCAATAGAAAAAGGTTGACAAGATCGAATTCCTTTAAAGACAAAGGATAAGGGATAGATGGAATAATGCGGAAATGGGTTCCAGGAAAATACCTGATGTGCAGTATCCCGCTCTATGCGCCGACTATGCTTCGACACGTGTTTCGCCTCTGCACGAGGCTTCCTCAGGAACGATGAGCAACGACTGAGTTCAGTCGTTGCTCATCGGTCCTGAGGATGGATGATGGTGGGTTCTTCTTTCCTTCCATTAGGCTTATCTTATGTTTAAGCTCATATAATTGTATATTATCAAGTGTAGTCTAGAGACTTTGCTACAAAAATAATGTAATCGTTATTTTAATGAACACAATAAACATTTAGAAACAAAAAATGTTTTATACATTACAAACAATTCAAAATCTAAACTGCAAGACACTTGAAGGTCCAATGTAGCAACTGCCAGGTATCGTTAATCCCCGTAGCTCAACTAATGACACAGAGTACATTATATATACAGGTAACTAATGAAAAAAGTTCCGAGCGCACCGCTGTCTGTTTAACTCTAATCACTTCCCGCCAGAGGTATATACCGTGAATATGTGTACCAACATCTGAAATAACCAATAACCACATGAAAAGGTTTATAACCAAAATAGTGAAACACAAACAGTAATGGAAATATAAAAATATTTTGAAGAGGCAAAACGAACTGTAACCCATTTATATCGGAATATATTTCGATGTTCGATTTAGGAAATGAAATTTATTTGTTGTACATACATACATATATACATATCGTGACGCCTTTTATCCCCGAAGGGGTAGGCAGAGGTGTATTTCTACACCCACTTTTCGCCAGATATACTTTAGTCCCACGTAATAAGGGGCGAGCCTATTGACGTACCGGGCACATTTCCAGACTCCGTGCTGCTACTGAGAATTTCGTGACAGAAAAACCCAATAACACTGCCCGACCCAGGAATCGAACCCGGGACCTCCCGGTCCCACGCGCACATTTATGCAGCGAGACCAATGAGGCAGTCGTATAGGGTTTGATGTCGAGTTTTCCGTCTCTACGCAAAGATGGTATTTGCATCGTGTTATCCCTTAGTCGCCTCTTACGACACCCACGGGAAGATAGGGGGTGGTGACACTTGTATTCTATGCCGTCAACCACACGGCATTTGTTGTATAAACTTTAATAAACGAAAATTTAATCATCATCATCAGCCTTTAACAGTCCACTGCTGGACTAGGCCTCTCCTTTGAAAGGAGGAATTGGCCTACTATACCACCCTGGCCAAACGGGTTGGTACAGGGTTTGTATCAAGTTTTCCCCCTTTGTTCTCTGCATAATATGCTCCCTGTCTCGGCACTTACGACACCCATGGGATGATATGGGGTGGTGACAGTCCGTATTCTTAATCCGTCACCACACGGATAAATCGCTCAATTACACATCTAAAATACAATTACAGCTTAAACATATTAAGTATCTAAATAGGATACTGAAATAAAAATGTAACGATTATTTCTACGAGGAAAACTTGGGCTTTATCTAACGTACCTTCAAGTTTCAATTATGAAAACCAATAATTAACAATTTAAATCCATTAACAAGAAAACAAACAATTTTGATTATCTTAGCAGATAATTATAATGTTAAGCCACATTAGTCTTTAATCTTATTACAGCATTAAACAAAACCGTCAGCAGATATGAAACATAAAATAAATAGTAAAAAGATGTTCCACTATCTTATAAAGCTTACAGTATATTATTTACCTACAAACATTTTTCCTGCCGTCAATATCTTTCTATAAACATAAAAGCGCCTTACTCAGGTAATCCCAAGTAACAATAGAGTCTCCCAAAGAGGCTAATATCATCCTAAGCACGCCCTTTTGCTTATTATTTGGCTCGGTACACTCTATTCAGCCGCATAATAAATTTGGGCTTGTTACTCAAAAATATATTCTTGTGGAATAGCTACTTATGACGTTATTAATTATAAAGTCGTTGAGTTCACTGAGTACTCACATTGAGTGTATTATGTATGTTGCATTTTAAGGTAATGCAACTTTCTTTTTTAAGTCTGTAGGCGGTACTTTGTCTTGTGAACATTCTGTGTCTAATACTGAAACAGCATATCTTATGTGATATGGGACAATTAACCGGGTCTCTGTCGCGTAATTATTTTAAAGGTAACGGTTTGTATAAGTCACGACAAAACGTCGAAGCAAGTAGAATATATTTCTTCTTTATATTTTTAATAACTGTGCGATTGGAACCATATATCAATATTTGTATGTGTATCTACAAATACCAAAATTTCGAAAGTAGTTACGGTACAAAAGTGTGTGATTGCCAAATGCTGCGTGATAATCAAACCTGTGTCGTAACTACACGTTGGCAATACTCCAAAGGTTGTCACTGAGATTTTTGCGATTTAAATTAGAAACAGTTTATATTTTAATACACAAATCTGACTTTGTTACTCCTAAACATGGATAGACATGAATACCATTAGGTAAACACCCAAAGTACCTCTTCTTTTACCTGATGATTAATATTTATCACGTGTAACATAAAGTAAAGAAGTTGATATTAAAACAAGGCTTCAAGTTAAATGGTGCGTGTAGGTGTGGCTTGATAAGGCTATGTGTCCACGGAGATGTGCGGAGCTGAGCGATAGAAGAGCAAAATCTGTAGCATTAGTAACATACGATTTGCGAGAGCTCAGTACAATGTTATAGATGCGTATACCCTTCCTGCGATGCATATATGCATTTTCCATTCTTACACAAAAGAACTGAACCATTTTTACGTATACTAACAATCATATAAGCATGTAAATTAGACATTGGAAAAGAAAATCTCAAAAAATATATTTTGTTTAGCAAACTTAACTAGAAAAGGCCAAAATATGACTTATACATAATATAATATATTAAAGAATACATAAGCTTTTATGTCAATCACTTATCTGCTTACTTGTAAGCTGCTAAAGTTTGAGATCAAAACAATGTGCGTGAGGGTGTCAGTAACACTTTCTGCCCAAAGGCTCACTCAGCTCACGGTGAACATTTTTCTTGTCACGGTTCATCTGCCGAGTTCATCTTTAGCAGATACTCAGCCTTAAGATAAGAGGGTAGCGGCTCGTGTCCCTTTAATAAGCTGAGGAGCGTAAAACATGTTATCAGACGAGTGCAGTCTTTCTTAGCGATTATTACAAATCTTTTTGATCCCGTAAATTATGGTTAAACGAGTTAATTTGGAAAATAATAAAACGGTATGTCAGACATTTTTTTAAGTTTATATCTAACTAAGTAACCTTGTTTCTAATTTTAAAGCAACGTAGAGATTATCAAGAGGCAACAACGTAGAGGGCATCGGATTCAAACCCACGCCACGCACCACTGACATTTCAAAGTGATTAAATTGGTAAAAATATCGCTTGCCCTTTATCACTCTAGGACATCACGATAAGCCTTTGGTTGCGAGTGTCATGAAGCTCCTTGACAGTGGTAATGGGGAGTTAGTGCCCTTGAAGAAGCTGACTCTGGTCTAAGGTGTGAATATAACCTATTGTTTTACGTTGGGGAGGCTAGATGTCAGTCGCTCTGGGGAAATGCAGCAGGAATAAGCAGCCAAAAATGGGTTTACGAAAAATGTCATTAATCTTAAGCTCTAATAAAGCTTAGGAGCGCACCTAATATCTTTTAATAATAATATCTATTAAATGCAGTAAACAAGCATATTTTATAATAGAATGCCGTAAAATATGGCTCAACTCTATAAAAAAAAAATATTCTTCCACCACTTATTCACTTAAACATATTTTTAACAGTGTGCGATGATATAAGACCCTATTTTCATTCAATGTTACTTAGATAGTAAATCAGAATAAACTGTTAAATCGTGCAAAATAAGACTGTACCGCGCAGTTACTGTTGGCACGTGTGCTTGTGTGTGTTAGGCACCTGCAATGGCGATCAGCTGAGTGACGGCGGCGGTCAATACACCGAGTTAATTTTCAAAGAGTTTGATGACGGATTTCTTTTTTAACTTTTAGTGACTTAGTTTTCATGTATTTGTATTCATTTATAGTAATATATTCACCCCTTAAAATATTTAGCAAATGCAAATCAACAACCTGTATATGTATACCTTATTTATAATCTCGGAAACAGCTCCAACGATTTTCATGAAATTTAGTATGCAGGGGGTTTCGGGGTAATACATCTATCTTGATAGGATTAATTTTTAGAAAACACGATGACCAAAAAAATACCAAACAAAGCTCGGTCATCCAGGTAGTAATCCGTTATGGCAGCAGTGTTACGTTTGTTGCCAGCTTTATTTATATTTTGCGTTACAGAAATGGCAATTCAATATAAGAAACTACGTTATATAAATACTAGCTGACCCGGCGAACTTCGTACCGCCATATATGTATATACATAATATAAACCTTCCTCTTGAATCATTATATCTAATACAAAAACCGTATTAAAATCGGTTACGTAGTTTTAAAGATTTAAGCATACATAGGGACAAATAAACAGAAGGCAGACTTTATTTTATACTATGTAGTAATCATTTAAAAATAAGTGATCTTCTAACTAAATAATAAAAAAGCTTTGGAAAATTCCAAATCGCATCTAGAGTATTCTATTGATATCGAGTACTATTTACTTTTGCGTCCAACGGTCATTTATCTTCTTTATCTGCATTTAAACCAGTATACACCAAAGTGTGAGAATAAATTGAAATAGATTGTTTTTTTTCTGCGAACGTGACTAGAGTAATGAGATTATAGATTTTTATTTTTGTAGTATCTCGTTTCCACCTGTAGATTATAGAAAGAGAAAACATGTGGATATTATTTTACTAATGAAATATTACAGTAGGTATTTAAACTTCCGTGGTCATTTAAACTTAATTTAAATTGTCTTTCTTATATACCACGTACCTTTGTTTGGAGTAACCGATATTTCGGCACTGTTGCAAGCGCCATGTTCACGGATGTACTGATGATATTGCGGGTGGATTAATGTTACGGGAAGTATAGCGGTCTACCCGCTTTCTTACTCGTTTTTTGCGTTCAACACCACTAGCACTGTTATCACTATCGCACTGTACCCGATCACGACATACTACACTCACTACGTCAGCTCGCGGTTTGATTTTGTTCTTTTCACGGGTTTTACATAGACGTACCACTGGATGCCAGATACTCGACAGTTGAAACCCATCCTCTCTATTGAAATTCTTGAACTTTTTAATTTCAATAGCCTCCCTAACCATTCGAGGTATGTAGTGGCGTTCTGTCGAAAGCACCTGAGGGTTATGTAACTCAATCCAGTGGTCGGTACCCGAGTCTAAGAGGTGTTGAGCTATGCCCGACTTGTGTGGGTCATTATTTTTAACTGCCCTAATGTGTTCCTTTATTCGGCAAGAAATGGTGCGTTTAGTTTGTCCTATATAGGAACTCCCACAGCTGCAGTCAATTTTGTATACACCTGGCTTTTCTAAGGGAAGACTGTCTTTCGGCGTTCTTATATATTGCGACAGTTTCTTAAAAGGAGTGAAGATAGTTTTAACTGAAACCTTCTTAAGGATGTTGGCGATCTTATCTGTCACTCCTTTGACGTACGGTAAGTACGCTGGGTGTCGTTCAACCTTGAAGTCCAGGTATTTTTGAGTATGTCTGGGTGGTCTAATTCGCCTACTGTACCCGTTCTTGTGTAGAACGTCGCTTATATGTGCAAGTTCCTTATTCAAATGTTCCTCGTCACACAAGCTGTATGCCCGGTCGGTAAGCGACGTTATAACGAAATTCAGTTGACGTGGGTGATGATGTGAGTCGGCGTGTAGATAGCGATCTGTGTGCGTTGGTTTTCTGTATACGGAGTGGCTCAGGGAACCGTCACCTCGTACGGCGATCATAACGTCAAGGAACGCCATTCTTCTATCCCTTTCCATTTCAAACGTAAAATCCATTTTACTGTGGATGCTATTTAAATATGCCAAGTACTGTTGAACAGTTGCTTCATCGCCTTCCACAACACAGAAAATATCGTCCACATACCGTTTCCAAATTTTTATACTTAATGGGGCAGTAGCAACGGCCTGGTTTTCGAAATGTTCCATCCATAGGTTGGCTACCACTGGTGCTACCGGGCTGCCCATCGCTACGCCATCAATTTGTAGGTAGTACTCACATCTGTATAGAAAGTAATTTGTGGTCAGGCAATGATGCACCAGGTCGGCATATACCACAGCAATATGGTCTCCAGGTGCTTTCGAAAGAACGCCACTACATACCTCGAATGGTTAGGGAGGCTATTGAAATTAAAAAGTTCAAGAATTTCAATAGAGAGGATGGGTTTCAACTGTCGAGTATCTGGCATCCAGTGGTACGTCTATGTAAAACCCGTGAAAAGAACAAGATCAAACCGCGAGCTGACGTAGTGAATGTAGTATGTCGTGATCGGGTACAGTGCGATAGTGATAACAGTGCTAGTGGTGTTGAACGCAAAAAACGAGTAAGAAAGCGGGTAGACCGCTATACTTGCTCGTAACATTCATCCACCCGCAATATCATCAGTACATCCGTGAACATGGCGCTTGCAACAGTGCCGAAATATCGGTTACTCCAAACAAAGGTACGTGGTATATATCCCGAAAGACAATTTAAATTAAGATTACAGTAGGTATCATAATTATGTCAAATTGAGTAATGCTGCGTTAGCGACTCTAGTGTCGGAGTTTATAGGCCGCCCAAAGGCCTCCTCGCCTTCAGGTTAATGCAAAAAAAAACAAACCGGACCGACGGCTTTACGTGCCTTCTGTAGTACAATGGCGCTATAAATGCAACAAGAAGCGGACACCTATTCAAGTGGTGATCTGTGTAAAGGTGGCTTAACTTTGACAATACATTACGAGTGGCAAGTCACGCTACGAATGCAATCTACATACAATTAGTTAAACATATTATATCTAAACATAATTTTAAAAAGCTTAAAACTTTGTTTCTTTGGTTGTATTTTGTTGGAGTAATAGCCATAAAATATTACTAAGTCAGTGCATCCGCGGGCTAAACTGGATATAATTGTACATAAATTTTCGTTATTCCCTTATAAAGACGACATCATTTTTAGTTTTAACAAATTACACGCGCCAAAAACACCTGCCATGTGGAAAATGCTATCTGGAAAAAGAGATTTATAACATTTTTGTCATCGCCAATTATAAATAATATTACTCACATAAAAAAGTTGGACTATTTTATTTATTACTTGAAAATAGGATTTACAAACAAATTTAATATAAAAATAAATGTTGAAATCATTTGAAAGCGCGTTCATCATTTTGTTGGAAATATTTCCAGTCACATGTTTTTATACTAAAAATTATGTGTGACTTTTAAAATGGCTTTTGTCTATACTTTTAAATTTACTAAAGCTTTTTCAAAGTTTTATTCTGAAAGAAAATGAAAATTTTTCATCAAAGAAGCTTAGTAACTTCTTTGGAATAAAGCATAAATTCTATCCATAATTATATGAGAAAAATGTCTTATTCTTAAACATCTCTAGGTCGTAGAATAACGTACTATGATAAAGTCATATATCAGTTTAAATGTCTTACTGAGACTATGTTTGATTACACAGTTTGATTACTCCTTTCTTTCCTTTTCTATTGTAGAAAATAAATATCCCATAAAAACAATACTTGTCAAAAATACCAAGTCTCGCGACCGTAAAAAGTTGTGAGATCCATGTTATACCAAGTCGGTTAATAAATATATTGACTCGGCCATCGCATGAAAACACAATATATCTCATAAGTAATACATATATAAATTAGATTGTTTAATGCGATTGCCAAATTAATATATTTATTTAAAACATTAAAGATTTTTAATTAACCGACTTGGTATAACATGGATCTCACAACTTTTTACGGTCGCGAGACTTGGTATTTTTGACAAGTATTGTTTTTATGGGATCTCATTTCTTTTTGTAGATAGTCTTACTTTTGTCCTTTCCGGTTGCTCTTGTACACCAACAACGAATTTTCTTAATTAATGTAATTTTGTAATGTTTTATATTTATATAGGATTGCAAAGTTATTTATGCAGTTGATGTATCTCGAAAATTAGACAGAAATTGAAAAATATTTTAATTTTTCCTTGATTCAAATACTAAACACTAATCGTATTCTAAATTTGAAGCTTCTATGTCTGCTAGAAGTGCCTTAGACTTTTGATATTCGGTCAGTGAGTGACATAATTAAGAATTTTGACTCGTTATAATTCTTAAACTACTAGTTCAAATTGAATGAAATTTGAAATATTCCATGTTTATACAATGCCTGCATGGTTACTAAAAAATCAGGCTTCTAGTTTTACCCACAACGAAGTTATAGAGGGTCGAAAATGGCCTGAATTGCTTCGAGAAAAGGATGGTACGGCCGTGCCGCTTTTTTGCTCGACTTGGTGGGGGCACTGCAGTGCCCCCAGATTATCAACGAAATACTCATCATCTGTCATTGCGTAACTAGGAACTTATGAAATTTAAATTTCAATATTCTGAACTCCTGGCCTTGTTGCTTATAAGGTTCAATTCATACAGTAAGAACTGCATTGTAGACGAGAGAAGTTTTACTGTCAAAGAATTTGAAACCTTATGCTGATTAGCAAAGTGTTTAATATAACTTGGGGGACACAAGTGAATTGTGTCTAAAGGCCTGCAGCGAGCGCTATAGGGTCGATGGGCGCGAAATGACTCGTGAACAGATACTGGAAAACGTGAAAAGCTTATGAAATTCACAATCGCCAAACTGAAGCATGAAGTTCTATGAAAAATTATGTAGCAATGCCGTTTATTCATCAATTATTTCTTCCGCAGATTGACGTGTTGTTTGGAGAGGCCCCGGCTTGTCCACTTCAAAGCTCGTACATATCAATAATTGATTTATTCGACATAAAAAAATTTAGCCATTCGCAGTTATCGGTATCAGGAATCATTTGATAGGATTACGAATCTGTAGCGCTGATAAAGTAAAAAAAACATGTATTTATTTTGGATACAATCGATTCAATTAGAATTAACCATTACTTTTTTTCCAATTAAAATATAATAGAATTAAATGCATTCAAGGATATTTCATAAATTGATTATATAAAGTACCAATTCTAGGAATGATTCAGTAACAAGTCCTGGAATCCTTGATTTATTTTCACAAACATTTCAAAATAATATGTAAAAGAGTGTGTCAGTCTTCGCAAAAATACATGCCAGTTCTGCGAATAAAATTGTACATTTTCGGTAAAATATATAATATTATTTTTAATGCATAAAATAACGCAGTTTATCTCGTTAGCACTATTAACTTCAAACACATGAATACCTACTTAGATTTAAGTTTACATAACTTCGAAAGATTAGGTAGAAAATATTTTGTAAAATAATATCATACACAGATTTGACCTGACACAACAAATTATCGTGTCCATCACGTTAAGATTCGTACCGAGTGAGAATCGAGCTAAAAAATCTTAAATCTAATATTGGGGATTTAAAATACCTAAATATACATTTCTCAAACTCTTTCTCTATTAACTTAAAATATAGAGGTTTTCTAAAGTTCCACTAAATAAACAAATAAATTTGTATTTTACTCTACTTTAAACTGAATTCCTCTTTTGCTGCTCGCTGTCTAACTTTTTAAGATCCGTCAATAAATAGCTACATAATTATGTATCTTGCTGGTCGTAATTTTGCACTTCAATACAAAGGGCAGTTTTTGGATTTTGAATTTTGCTTTTCATATGTATGTAAATATTATGTAGCTTGTCTCAGATCCCCCGTAGGAACTGCAGTTTTCCATTTTCACTTAATTATAATCATTGAAATTTGCGGCAATCCAAAATGCACTTCCAATTATCGTGTACTTTGAGGCTTACCCCATCAAAGACTAGGTTCTAACACGGACTCTTTTTGGTACCCATATAGTACATCATACATACCATATAGTACATATAGTACATCATTCATACACACAAACCACTTCACAAAAGGAAAAATAAAACTGCAAAATTATATTACTGTCGTTTAGCAGAGATGGATGGATGAACGAGTAATCCTATTGGAAATAACTGAAAGGACGTCTCATGGGTGTATTTAGGAATCGTCTGATCACAACTGAGTGATTGATGAACGCGATGAGACATCAGACAGTATAATTGGGTACGGATATGTCAATGTAAGAGTGTGACAGTTATTGAAGTAAAGGTGCGACAAATTGGTTAGCTATTTCAATGAGTAATATATGTTTTTAAATTTCCTTATTTGATATTTCCTATTTTTGAGACATTAATTTGCGATGACTACTTGATTGTATATGATATGACTACTCGTATAGCGTAGTGGTTTAAATGGTAGACTTGCAGTGCAGAACTCCGTCGAGGGATACATGATAACTCTTTGTGAGCCCGACAAAATATTGTTTCGTGTCTGGATGGACTTTATATTGATTGAATTTTTGTAAAGCGACATAGAATTTATTAATGGAGGGAAAGTTATCTTTCTAAAAGAAAACAAATTTAAACAAAGGCTTTATATTATAAATTCTGGTATAATTTATATAATTATAAATGATGTAAGAATTGTTAGTTAGTAGTTTCAGTTTATTTTAACTGAATAAATAATAAACTGAAATTAGGATACATCTCTTACATGCATTTTAACGTAGCGTATTTTTCATATTATACACGAGAGCTGTCGTGTATCGTAAAGTTACTTACAACTTTACGACTGGTAATAAGTAACACCTCAGTGACCGAAGGATAACAACAGTTATGAAAAATTTATTTCCACCTGCTATACTGTATTAGATAATTACTGTTATTTATATTACAATTGCTAAATTAGAGCTAGATCTCTATGATCGTGTTTGAAAACAGTTGGCATTATTATCTGCCTTGTTTGTAATCTATCCCACCACTGGACACAGACTCTTCTCATTCAGATTATCAGCCTAGAGGTCAATAATGATTAGGCCATAGTCCACCATGGCCAAGTGCGCGTTGGAAGACTTCACAATCATGTCTTTCATAGTAATATTTATGTTTTTTTTTATTTATCGACTCACGCCTGTATCCCCGAAGGGGTAGGCATATTACACCCACATTTCGCTATGAATTGTTAGGTCCCACGTAATAGGGGGCGAGCCTTTTGCCGTACCGGGCACATTACTAGACTCCGTGCTGCATTAATATTTATGTAACGTTAAAATTATTTGAAATTAAACGAGATGACTGCCATGTGTCATCTCGTGTAATTTCGAAACCACGACTGGTGTTACGCATGCCGAAACTTCGAGGGAAATTCCTAATTTTACCTAGATTTTCAAGTAATTACGCGACATAGACCCTATACATAAATATTACTATGTGTACCTACAAGTCGCGTAAGTTTAAAAGTACTCTTTTTCATTTAAGAAAGTTGGCGTAAATAATAATGGAGTGCTTATGTTTACGTAGTAAATAAAAAGCAACTAGCCCTTAGGTAAAGTTAAACACAGTTGTGGCATACCTTACAAAAACAAGCAAAGTAAACAAGCTCTTAACGTAGCTTTCAGCTTTACAAATATATTTCTCCAACACTTTGTTCAAAGAGTCAGCGCGCTTTATAATTAACCTTCTGTCCACCTCACCCTATGTTTATAAGTCAAGAAAAATTGCATTCCGGCAGTAAAAATTAATTCCTGTCACTTAAAAAATGCCTGCCTTATAACCTGCTTATTCTATCGTAGACCATGCAAAAGCAAAACTGACAATTGTCGTGGTGTGGGGGGCTCAGTAACCGTGGATTGGTCACCCGCGGTGAAGCTAAGAGGGATCCAGGAGGGGACGCTCCGCGTGGGCTTGGAGGGGCCTGCGCAGGACGCGTCCAACGGTGCGGGTGCGAGGGACAGTTCTGTCTGTCCCTCGCAGTCGGGCGCGGTCGCGGGGGGAGAGGCGTGTCGGTGTTGCGTTGCCGCGCGCCCTATCTCCCGCGACCAAATGGGGGCGCACCATCGTTGCGTCGTGGTGGGGCCGCAGAGGAAGAGGAGATACGGTGTTGCGTTGCCGTCCTCCCTATCCTCTGCGGCCGCTAGGTGTTTTGGCGGCGGAGCCCAACACCTTCATCCGCCGCCAAGGGGGTTTCGTTCGGGGCCCGCCTAACCATCTGGCGGGCCAATACTCGTCGGGGGGTAGCGAGGAATGCTTTGGTGAAACCCTACCCTCCGACACACGGGTACATGGAGGAAGTCGAGGTGGTTTTTAGTGGAAACACCACATATTCCGGCTCTTATTTCCCCCAAGAGTCGGAGATCCGAAGGGATTTTCCACCTCTTAAAACAAAAAAAAAAAAGGGCCGGGCCGTAAACACAAATAACAAATAGTAATTTACGAAACTACCATTGTAAAGACTTTTTGAATGTTAATATATCTAAGTATATATGTAGAATTATACACATAAGCTCTGTTCATGTTTGGCTTAGAATTAACAACGGTTGAAACGGATTATTCGCCATTTTAATGTTTGTAAAGGCTTTTCATATTTGTGAACAGCTCCTTTTTATTAGTATGAAGCTCTATTCTGTTTGATAATGAAAGGCGGTGAACAATAATAGACTCTTTTATCTTGCAACAAACGGACGTTCAATTAAAAGTAAAAATAAAAATAAGTTCAATAACTGAGTTCGGCACCGGATTTAATTCTTTAAAAAACTTCAAACGAGGCGGGTAAATCATTTCACCTTTAAGCCAATGTGTCCAAATCAACGACCAAACTTGGTAATTCTTGATTTAGAATTGCAAGAGTATAAAGCCAGTGAATTCATTCAAGTGTCGTGGTTAGGCCGCTGAGCGACGTAAACGTTCTTTGTGTAATAAGCCTTTAATTTATTTACGTACTTCGTTGTATATTCACACAAAAAAGACCAACAAAAGTAGGAATGTTCCGTGGTTATATAAACGAATTTAAAATGGGTTAGATTCAGTTGGTACCGAGTAAAAGGTGATGAAACAATTATGTACACGAATACAGTTTAGGCATTTACATATCAAAATAAAAGAACTGGCGTAGGCTGAATGAGTCGTCAACATTCAATCCACTACATGAACTTATCGTGATGTAGATAACGAATGAAAGGACTTTTTGAAAACGGTTAGGAATAAGATAGAAAATAAGTAAACGCTTTAAATTGTTGCATTGTTATTAGTATTTCTATAATAGATGTAAACGAGTATTAACGAATGAAAAAGTTACTTATAATTGCATAATTTACTTTTCCACGTTTTACGTGATAATAAAGCTAGTAGTTACCATAACTTTTATTTCAGATATTAGAATTATTCTACCTTGGAAGCTTTTTATTTAGAAGCAAGCTTAATAAATTAATTCAACGCAGAGCTCACAGACAAAATGTGGCTACAAAAAAGCACTGGTCAGCAATGCAACGTATAGAATATTTCTCAAATATATAACCCGTAGTTTTGAACCCATCTAATGGTATTTATTAGGATCAACGTTTGCCTTTTCATTGGCACTTCAACTCTATAGCAGATGCAATATGAGCAATTTTCCTCCAGCCGAGTTTCTGTACAATAGTGTCCTCATTAAGTTGGCTCCTTATATTTTTTGTTAACAGTACTTTGGTTACGTGGTACATTTCCACAGGGTTAAATGTAAAACACCTACAACATATAGACCGCCCAAATGCCTTAGACATGGCACAATTCTAGTCCCGCTACAAGAATCGGATCGAAGGACTTTACATGGCCTTTGAAGAACCGTAGCGCTCTGCTGTGACAGTTACCTAACAAACGGTCTTTGCTGATTACCAAAGGCTAGTCAAGTCTCATTATGAGTATACTACACATGATTTCGTATGCAGCAGTCTTCTTCTGCCTGCTCTGTTCCCAAATTACTTGAGTTCGCCACAGAATGTATTTCTCTTCCATTCTCTCCTATCAGACGTCATCTGATTATTCATTTCCTTTCCATTCATGTTATCCTTCACACAATCCATCCATCTTTTCTTTGGTCTTTCTCTTGTCATTTTGTAAACAGCAGTATAGGTTTTAATTCTGTAGTGCCAAACAAAGTCAATGCTTAAAATAAATTGTGCTCACCTAATCGCTTCTCATGTCGATCCAATGAATAATCGTCCAATATTTTAGCTTAGGAACTAGGTATTAATTTCCGGACCTAAAAAATTGCCGTCGTACACAAACGACTTATAGCAAAGATTTATAGCCTAGAAAAAATCCTAAGACATTTCTAACAATAAGGTAATTATGGAAGAAAGTCTAAACTTTTAGTCCACACAAAAACTACGCTAAGCTGTCACCTACCAAGGCTCGATTTCAGGTCGAGATACCGAAAATCTTTTTGATGAAGGGTGCATAGGGTTCCCACCAAGAACTTAGGGTCCCAAGCCAACCTCACCTGCAAGTGCATCTGCTGATCAACGGACGAGGCTCTGGCAAACAAAATATCCCGATAAGCGGCAATAGGCTCGCCACCTATTACGTGGGATCAAAACACTGGCCAAAAGTGGGCGTTTAATATGCCTCTGCCTACCCCTTCGGGTAAACAGGCGTGAGTCTATGTATGTATGTAGAAGGGACTTCTTCCGTTTATAATTGAGTTGGGTAAACAATAAAAAATAAGAATTTTGTTGAGTCTTTTAAAATATTTTTTTAAGATTTTTGTATTTCTTATTTTCCAATAAAATCTTAACAGAATTAAGGAATAAGACAACACAAATGGCAGAATGGTTCAATTTAACCCAGCGAGCATGAGGCAGGGTATGTCACACCCTGGTGCAATTCTAAAGATGTGTATTTTTGTAAATATACGTCTGACAACACTAGCGCACTGAATAGCTGGAGCCAGGGGACTGCGGGATAGTGGCGTGATCGCAGTTTGGCGTCGAGCGTCGGCTGGAATATTGGTGTGCTAACTTGTCTCGGGTACGTTATACCCTGCCACATGCTTAACGTATTTTGTTACGTAATGTATTTTTCATTGTTTTATATTATTTTGTTTTTGTTTTTGTTCAATTTTGTGTTTTTAAAATCAGGTAATGTCTCGTGGTTTTTTAGTTTAACGACTTATTATTTTATGTCTTTAAGTCATTCAGATGGTACAGACTGCAAGAAAAATATTCCAGTTTTTATACGCCAGCGAATCATGAATCAGCTTGGTGAACCATCACCTGAACCTGTAAATATGACTGGACGATATGTCAAATGTCAGGAGTGTCAGGCCTGAATGCCCAAACAAGAAAGATAGAAAAACTAAGTATTTCTGCAACATTTTCGCCAAGCCGTCTATGTATGGAGTATGCTAAGTTCGGATGTAAAAATTGTACTGATTTTGAGAGTAGTGACTAGTAACTTATGTTTGTAAAAATAATATCATTTTTGTTTTTTCCGATGGAAGATCTTATAATCTTTATGTTTATGTTGATTTAAAATGTTAAAAACGATTTTCTTTTTACAAGTGTTGATTTTTCTAAGTCTCTAAAATATTTTTCCTATAATTAGACTGTATAAGAAAACAATGAATAAGAAATAATTATGTCATAATTTAAAACTTTTGTGTTTAATATCATTATAGTGATCCTATATACTACACTATATGATTAATACAATTATATGAAACATAATAGGATTAGTGTTATAGTACTTTATGTTCTGGGTATGTCACACCCTGCCTCATTGTTGATGTAACTTTTTTTCACCTCGTGCTCACCGGGTTAAACTACCACCTCTATGTTTAAAACCAAATGGAACACTGTGGGGTTGATCTCAACACGAGTAAACACTTGTGTGATTAGATTACATATTGTTGTATCAAATATAGGTGTAGTCATCAGATTGCAAATTGTTGGAAACACAAGATTCATTGCTACAAAGGGCGTTGTCATTTTATAAGATAGAGACAAGCTTAGTGTATATACATTTTCTCATACGAGTTGTAAGAAAATGGTCACTCATTAGTAGGTAGTTGTAAATGGGATAACGCTCGAATGATCAGTCGCACTATTATTTATTTTATTTTATTTTATTTGGAAAACAAACAGTATTATCATCTAAAACATAAAAACAGATCACTTAACTATTTAGCAATTACATGTTTTCACATATAAATATAAAGAGCTGGTTATAACAGTAATATGATATGACACTTAAAAATAATTAAATTATAAAGGTAGTAGGTACTTTAAGTCGTACAGTTATTGAACCAATTACTTTCTTAAAGACGGCTGCCTCATTACTTTCTTAAAGACGGCTGGTTTAGTCGTAAACAAATCAAATTCCGAGAAGTCGATCAACCCATTGTAGTAGTTAGCGGATCTTATGAAAAATGAATGTTGTCTATAATTTGTGCTGCAATGTGGCACATTGAGACAAACATGAGGATTCCTAACAGATCTAGTGGGAACTCGCAATTGCACTTTAGAGAGGAGATGTGGTGAATCAATGGATGATTGAGCCACTTTAACAAGAAAACAAATATCGGTTGTATTCCTTCTCTCTTTGAGTGTTAATAGATGAAATCTTTTGCACCTCGATCCATAATTTGGATATTCTGTATTACACTTATACTGAAGGTATCTGGTAAAGTTTATATTCTAGAAATATAGGTATTGTACAGCGGATTCCATACTTGTGAACAGTATTCGAGAAAGCTACGAACATTCTTATGTTCAATACAATATTTTAATAATTTTGATGTTCAGAAATTGAGAGCAAGACCTCTTTAAGAACCCCAGGGCTTTGTTGGCTTTTTGTACTATGGTGTCTACATGTTTCTCATATGTAAGTTTAGAGTCGTGTATAACACCTAGATCTCGTATATAATCCACCCGCTTTAGCTGACTATTTTTTAATGTGTACCTACATACATACATAGTCTCACGCCTATAACCCCGAAGAGGTAGGCAGAGGTGTATTTCTACACCCACTTTTTGCCAGATATACTTTAGTCCCACGTAATCAGGGGCAAGCCTATTGCCGTAGCGGGCACATTTCCAGACTCCGTGCTGCTACTGAGAATTTCGTGACAGAAAAACCCAATAACACTGCCCGACCCAGGAATCGCACCCGGGACCTCCCGATCCCACGCGCACATTTATGCCGCGAGACCAACGAGGCAGTAATGTGTACCTATGAGCAATTATATTAGTTTTGCGAGTGAATGTAATCAAGTGACATTTAGAAACATTTAGGTCTAAGCTGTTCATCTGGCAGTAAATTTCTAGCCTGTTATAGTAAAGAACTATCTTCGACACTCTTAATATTTTTAAAGATTTTCATATCGTCAGCGTAAAGCCAAAATGACGAGTGTTTAAAGCAAATGTGAATATCATTTTTGAATATATTAAACAGTAAGGTTCCGAGAACGGACCCTTGAGGAACTCCTGAGGGGACTACATGCCACTTAGATACGAAGCCATTTAAAGCAACAGCTTGGGTTCGGTTATGAATATACGAAGTAAGCCACCGGTACAGATTGCCATGAACACCTGCGTTTAGTATCTTTTGTAAGAGCATTATATGGTCAATTCGATCGAAACATTTCGTATAGTCCGTGAAGATACAGTCTACTTGGCCACCGTTGTCCATGCATGAAGCAGTAAAGTCAATAAAGGACAGCAGGTTGGATGTAGTTGACCTATTTTTTGATAAAACCGTGCTGTTCCGGAATGAAGACCGCGGAAAGACTGCTATATAATTGATCAAAAATTATGCGTTCTAGTATTTTACCAAATAAACATAATTTAGATATTGGTCTGTAATTTTTTATGTTTTCTTTATTTCCACTTTTATGTACCGGTGTAATAAATGCTGTTTTCCATATTTTAGGTACAATTCCATTCTTAACAAAACGCGTAAAAATTATTGTAAGTGGTTTTACTAATTCTGTAACACATTTAACTATAAATACCGACGGTATGTTGTCAGAATTTGCTAGCATGCCTCCATTAAAAAAGTTCTTAAAATCATTTGCTAGCAAGCCTTCTTTAAAAAAAGGGCCCGTGCTATAATTATTGATTTATATGTAATCATCGATATATATGTACTAATGTATGTAATAAACTAATTTGATTACCAAAAAGTATAAATAACGCGTGACCTTGTTTAGCGAACAGCAGAGTTATTTACAAGTGCAAGTCATTCCACAATAATTAATCATATGTCTTTAAACATTATGCCTAGTTAGTCGATATAATGCTTGCTCTAACCCTTCGTGGTCTATTTAAATATCCTTGGTAATATTTGTGGAGCTTTAGTTCTATTGTTTATTGTTTCTGTTCAATACAATGAAACGGAATGAAGATATTATCAAAACAGGTAGATAGACCGTCATCAGATAGTTCATCAGAGGTATTGAAATAGTCTCATAAGCATTAATAGTTAATTGGAAAATTGTAAATTTGATAATGAATCTATGTTCTTTCAGACAGCTGACTTAAATTTAAATAGACACAGTCAATAGAAAATACTAACGTTTGTCAGACATTCCAAGTGCAGCTGTAAAATTAATGAGTTTTGTTTTTTTTTGTATATGTATCTTACCTTACCACCTAACAAAAGACCTAAGCCATATTTTCAAAAAAAACATTTTTTAACGACTCACGCCTGTATCCCCGAAGGAGTAGGCAAAGGTGTTACATTACACCCACATTTCGCCATGAATGTTTAAGTCTCACGTAATAGGGGGCTAGCCTATTGCCGTTACTGAGCACATCACCAGAATCCAAGCTGCTACTGAGAATTCGGAAAACCCAGTAACACTTTTGTCCGACCCGGGAATCGAACTCGGGACCACCGATCAGTAGTCGCATACGTTGCGACGCTATCCACTGGACCAGGGAGGCAGTGTTTTTTTTTTATGGTAATAAGCGGCAAACGAGCAGACGGATTGCCTGATGGTAAGCAATTACCGCCGCCCATGGACACAACCAACACCACAGGAGTCACAAGTGCGTTGCCGCCCCATTGGGTTGGGAAAAGGGATAGGATGAGGAGTGGGATGAGGGAGAAGGAATAGGGGATAGGGCCTCCGGCACTCTCACTCACCGAACGAAACGCAACAGTTTAGGTACTGTTACTTTACGTCGATTTTCTGTGAGAGGGTAGTACTTCCCTGGGATGGGCCTTTACCACTTGCCTGTGTTTTGTGGCAGCCATTAGGATTTAATTGATGCTCCTTTTTTAATGATCTCGAATGAGCGGTATTGTTCTGCGTAGAGAATTGGAGATTGCATCAAAGTTATAACCGACGGTATAATGAGGCGGCCGGCCGATTAAAGTTGGGATACATTTATATTAATGTGTAGCACTGAGAACGTTCTCATACAAGATAATAATTACGATAAAATGAGACAATATTATAACGTAATTGTGATCTAATGGACACATCTGTATACTTTTGGCATGCCTTTTGCAATTTGGCAAATTAAGTAGCTGTTTTTCAGCGTATAGAAAATGAGAAATAAGAATATGAACATATTATAATTATTTTTATTCTTATTTTAGTTTTATTAAACTCATCGTCCACCTAGCTTTTTCCCAGTTGCATTCTGGGGCCCGCTTACTTGTCTAACCGGAATTTACTGAATTTTAGTTTTTCCACGGAGTGACTGCCTGTCTGACATCTGCAACGCAATGGTAAAGCAATATACCATAGTAAAAAGACACTAGGACACACTCTCCACAACAACTGTCAAAGATCTTCATGAAAGCCGCGACCGACGGCTGACGGAAGTCACTGCAGATAAAATCCAAACAAACTATAATAACCATTCTAGTTATTCCATTTGTACCACAGTGGTCTTAATCTTTTTTGACAAAGTTAATTATTCGATAACCTTGAAACAATAACGACAGAAAAGAAATCTTGTACATTTAATCTTGTTCGAGTTAAACATAACACAATGCTTTAACAATCTAATAAGCAAGTTAGTAACATTGTTTAACTTTCCCCCAAACCACAACGTTCAAGTTCAAATTAGAAAATTATTTCTTAATTTAGGGAGATCGAATAACTTTTTAACTGTAAACAGTGGAAATTTTGATTACCCGTGTGATCATTTCATTTTTTAATATGGCAGGATGCCATATACGAAAACGATATTTTTAAATATAGTAAACAGACTGCAGCCCGCGACTTCATCCGCGTAGGGAACAAAAAGTAGTCCTTGTATTATTATGATGTATAAGGAAAATATATTCCAAATCCGATAAGTAGTTCTTCATAAAAAATTAAGAAACATACATTCATCAATACTCGCAAACCAGTCTTGTTTGTGCTAAATCAAATAGATTATTTAATGATTAGACCTTGTTCTGTTGATCCTTGCAGTAATTGCAGCTCTTTTGCAGGGTATCTGCTTTTTTTCACAATATCATCATGAACTACCGCTTTTTTATTCGCAAGTCTTTTTCTAAAGGACCTTTTCATTGTTATATCTATTTATGCCCGCATGTAGGCCATGTACGCATACGTTTTGCGGGCCTCACGCAGAGCAAATAACGGAAGCCTGCAAACGTAAACTACGTTGGGTAAAATATATTCTTTACGCTATTTTTTTAATGCAATCCTTTTTCGTTTAGATTGACGTAATACTATTTATCTCTATGAATTACTTACTGAATTAAAATATCCGACATTCAGAAGAAAGACATTAATCTTTACAAGATATTTCTGCAATGAAGTCGATTCTTTTTAATCGTGTTTTAAAGACGTTGATGAATGGTATACCTCATAATATGCAGTTTGCTGGCGCTGCACCAGAAATGTTACTGAATCTACTACAAATTTATTTATTTATTTATAACTTCATACACAAAACATGTATAGGCGGACTTAATGCCTGAGGTATTCTCTGCCAGTTTACCTTGGGGTGATGCAGAGATAGAACATGGTAGGTGCAAATTGAAGTAAAAAGAAACATGACAATCCTAATAAATACTTAAAAATGAAAAACAAATAGCAACTAGCAAAATAAATCGTCTGCTTAAGATTATTTTCTATGCAAACAGTATTCTAAACTGGTTTCCTAAGATAGTGAACTGAATTGCATTTTACGAAGATTCTTTAAAATGTATCCATGGCCTTGTTATTAGGTACTTAATAGAAGCCTTGTGTATTTGCCCAGTAACTATCTCTTTGCTACTGTGAAATAAATATTTGCGGTCTTGAGGAATTAACGTGTTTACGTTTTTAAAAATGTTTTAAATGTGAATCGTTTACAATATGCTATATTTACAATATATATTAAGTATTACAGGTTTCACAAGTCATATATCTAAATATTACGCACGTTTAAAAAAAATATTGATACACGCCTGTGTTTCCGAGGCGGTAGGCAGAGGTATAACATTGCACCCACATGTTGCCATATTATGAATTAAGAGTCCCACGTAATAGGGCGCGAGCCTATTGCCGTTACCGGGCACATTGCGAAACTCCGTGCTGCTACTGAGAATTTGATGAAACTCAGTAACATTTCTGGCTGAATCGAACCCAGTACTTCCTGCTCAGCAGACGCATATGTTCTCCACTGGACCACGAACACTGCGATCTTCGGCGTGGCAAAAAAAAAGGCGTGTAAGTCTTGGATGAAACAGGGAAAAACGGTAGGACGATTATGATGATCTACAGAACAGCCATTTAAATAGTATTCAACACACATCATTAGCTCTGTTTATAATCGTTTATAATCTATCCCACTGCTGGGCACAGACTCTTCTCATTTAGTTCATCTACCTAGAGATAAATAATTATTAGAGGGCCAAATGCGCATTGGCTGACTTCTCAGTCAAGTCTTTCGAGAAAATGATGAAGAACATTCAAAATATGAAGCTTTTATTAATAAATAATCGTAATACAGTGGTCGAAAAACAAACACAGACCACAGAAGAATAGTGTACGGACCCAACACTTCTTTTCATTTAAAAAAGTTAGAGTAAATAATTAAGTGCTTACGTTTTATGAGGAACATAACAAGTCACTTGCTGGTAGGTAAAGTTAGACACTGTTGTGGCATACCTCACAAAAACAAGCAAAGTAAACAAGCTCCTGACGTAGCTTTCAGCTTTACAAATTAATATTTCTCCAACACTTTGTTCAAAGAGTCGGCGCGCTTTATAATTAACCTTCTGTCTACCTCACCCTATGTTTATAAGCTAAGAAAAATTGCATTTCGGCAGTAAAAAATAATTCCTGTCACATATAAAGCTGCTTATTCTATCGTAGACCAAAGCAAAGCTGACAAGGTCCTTTTACACTGGCCAGTCGAGACCTGGCCGTCAACATAAAGAACAAATAATAATTCACGAAACTACCATTGTAAAGTCTCTTTGAATGTTATTATACCTACGTATAAATATGTAAAATTATGCACATAAGCTCTATTCATGTTTGGCTTAGAATTAACAACGGTTGAAACGGATTATTCGCCATTTTAATCTTTGTAAAGGCCTTTCACGTTTGTCAACAGCTCCTTTTTATTAAAGTACTGAAGCTCTTTTCTGTTCGATAATGAAAGGCTGTGAACAATAATAGACTCTTTTATCTTTCAGCAAACAAGGGCGTATATGTCAATTAAAAATAAAAATAAAACTGAATCATCAATTTAAAAAAACTTCAAAAGAGGCGGGTAAATCATTTCACCTTTAAGCCAGTGTGTCCAAAACAACGGCCAAACTTGGGAATTCGAGATTTAAAATTGCAAGAGTATAAAGCCAGTTAATTTATTCAAGGGTCGTGGTTAGGCCATTGAGCGACGTAAACGTTCTTTGTGTAATAAGCCTTTTATTTATTTACATACTTCGTTGTTTATTCACATAAAAAGACCAGCAAAAACTGGGATGTTGTGTGAAAACGGTTATTTAAACGAATTTAAAATGGGTTAGATTCAGTTCACCATCAGCTTTAAACAGTCCACTGCTGGACTAGGCCTCTCCTTTGAAAGGAGGAATTGGCTACTATACCACGCTGGCCAAACGGGTTGGAATAGGGTTTGTATCAAGTTTTCCTTCTCTTACAGTGCTGTTCTCTGCATAATATGCTCCCTCTGTCGGCTCATACGACACCCATGGGATGATATGGGGTGGTGACATTCTGTATTCTTAATCCGTCACCACACGGACGAGATTCAGATTCAGTTGGTACCAAGTAAAATGTTATGAAACAATTTTATGTACACGAATACAGTTTAGGCATTTATATATCAAAATAAAAGACGTAGGCTGAATGAGTCGTCAACAGCCAGACTACATTTTAGATTTGAAAATACACTTATCGTGATGTAGATAAAGTATATAACGGCTTTTCAAAAACGTGCACGAATAAGGTAGAGAATAAGTAAATGCTATAAATTGTGTTACAATGTTAAATATTTGTACTTCTATAATAGGCGAATGAACACGTAACGTCATAAAAATACATAAAATTCATATTATTTTCAGGTTTTATGTGGAGCTATAAAGCTAGCATTATTTTTATTTCAATAGTTTGTTCTTGGGAAAATATAGGTTTCTATCTCAGATTTTATTATTCTTCAACCCGCAAATTTAATAAACTAAGCATTTTATTTAGAAGCCAGCTAAGTTCATTAATTCCACGCAGAGCTCACGGACAAAACATGGCTGCAAAAAAAGCGCTGGTCAGCAAAGCAACGTGTAGAATATTTCTATAATTTACAACTTGTAGTTTTAAACACACCTAATGGTATTTATTAGGATCAACGTCTATTATTTAAACGTCTTTTGAATTCTATTTCAAATATAATAAGACATTTTCCTGCAGCCGTGTTTCTGTACAATGGTGTCTTCATTATGTTGGGCTCGTTATATTTTTCGTTAACAGTACTCTGGTTACGAGTTACATTTCCACAGAGTTACAAGTAAAACACCTACAACTATTATCAAAATTCCAGTTTTTTAGTATCATGATGAACAATTGTATCTATTGATAGCATAAAAAAGCATCAAAAGAGGTTTTATTAATGTATAACCATTCATCAACGTCATAGATTATTTATTTATAGACCACCCAAAGGCCTTAGACATGGCACGATTATAGTCCCGCTACAAGAATCGGATCGAAGGACTTTACATGGCCTTTGAAGAACCGTAGCGCTCTGCTGTGACACTTACCTAACAAACGGTCACCCATTTAGGTGGTTTCTGTGAAGATGTTGCTTAACTTTGCTGATTACCAAAGGCCAGTCAAGTCTCACTATGAGTATACTTCACAGGATTTTGTATACAGCAGTCCCAAATTACTTGATTTCGCCGCAGAATGTCTTTCTCTTCCATTATCTCCTATCATACGTCATCTAATTATTCACTCCCTTTTCATGCATGTCATCTTTCTCACAATCCATACATCTTTTCTTTGATCTTTCTGTTGCCATTTTGTATACAGCAGTATAGGTATTAATTCCGTAATGCCTCACAAATTCCATATACAAAATAAATCGTGCTCACCTAATCGCTTCTCATGTCGATCCAATGAATGATCGTCCAATATTTTAGCTTAGAAAATAGGTATTAATTTCCGTGGCCTAAAAAATTGCCGTCGTACACAAACGACTTATAGCAATAATTTATAACCACTGACCTAGAAAAAATAAGACATTTCTAACAATAAGGTAACTATGGCAGAAAGTCTAAACTTTTTGTTCTCACAAAAAACTACGCTAAGCTGTCACCTACCAAGGCTCGATTTCAGGTCGAGATACCGAAAATCTTTTGATGAAAAGTCTTTTTTATTTGAAGGTATTACTTTCTTTTATAAATTGAGTTAGGTGAACAATTAACATTAATTTTTTTGTTGACTGGGTGTTTGAAAATTATAAAAACAACGCGGGAATTTTTATTTGTCTATTTATTTTTAATAAAATCTTAACACAATGAAGAAATAAGACTGCATGGTTAGCCCACTGGTAAAAACTGCCATCTTGGTTGTAGTACAGCTGTGTGGATGATTCTATGTTTGATCCCTGAATAGGCTAACACTTTGGTCTTGTAACGTAGTTACCCATTGTTATTTCAAGTATTTATGTATTTTGCGTCTGTTCATTTATCATTTCTCCGATGAGACAAGTTTTATTCTTAACACAGGCGCTATCTTGAAAAAGGAAATAAGGATACTGACAACGTTAGTGTACATAAATAATCTAAAAAAATCGTAAAGTTTTTACTATAAAGACGTAACTGTACTGCCACTAGAATGATCTTATTCAAACTCATTTTTAATAATGTACCCTTGAGATAATTAATGATTTGAATAAATAAACTAATTTGATTACCAAAAAATAATCAATAGCGCGTGACCTTGTTTAACGAACAGCAGGGATTTATACAAGTGCACGTCATTCCACAATAATCAATCATATTTCTTTAATAATTATGCCTAGTTAAGCGTTGTTGGATATGCTCGCTCTAATCTTTCGTGGCCTCTTTGAATAACCTCTGTAATATTTGTGGAGCTTTAGTTCCTTTGTTTATTATTTCTGTTCAATACAGTGAAACGGAATGAAGATATTATCAATACAGCTTAGATACAATCATTATTTTGTTACTGTATAAATATTTATTTATATTTTCTTTCCATACTTCATTGGTGTCTGTTAAATCAATGAGAAATTTGTCTTTTTGTACTTGAAGCTTATATTATCAACCAACGAAATACCTTTATAATATTTCTAAATTAAGTACGAATAATATTCACAATAAAGACGCATTACTGCGAATAAACTGTATTCGAAGCGATAAATCGTATTCGTTGTTCTAGTAATCAATCAACAGACGCACGCACGGTTGTAATTAGTAAGTTGTGATAGATCGCCGAGGGGCGTGGCCTCAGAAACAATAGGACAGTCTTCGTCCCGATGTATTCTGACTGACATTCATTACGGCTCGTTCATGTTTAGCAGCGGGAGCGGCAGCGACAGCGTTTCAATGTCCATTGCGCGTTTGACTTTGACGCAACTTCGGCCGCGACGGAGTAGACCGCGACATGTGCATCGAAACCGCTACCGCTGTCGCTCGACGCTGATAGTCGTGAACGGGCCTTTGCTCTCCGTACTTCTCGCCTGTATTTTGTGACAGCCATTAGGATTTTGTTGATGCTCTTTTTTTATTGATCTCGAATGAGCGGTTTTGTTCTGCATGGAGAATTGGAGATTGCATCAAAGTTGGAGTCATTATAACTGACGGCATAATGAGGAGGACAGCCATGACAGTGGTATAGAAGCAAATGTGCAACAAAATAGCCCAGTTTTGGTCATTCTCCTGTATATTAATGTGTAGCACTGAGAACTTTCGCATACATGACGACAATTATAATAAAACTGAAAACGAGGACATTTTTCTATTCTTACGCGTATATGGACGTATATAGTACTGACACATACTGACTTAACAATACAAATGGGCTATATTTTTGGCGATACATTCGCAAATTGTTTACCTTGTTTGGTACCTATCAGATTCAAAGAAAAAAAACAATTACTCACTTTCAAATTCAAAGAATAAAACAGTTACTCACTGCAGTCGAAATGCCAATAAACTAAGAAACTATAATAACCATCTGAGTTATTTCATTTGTAGGTACTCCGGTGTTCCTAATCTATTTTTGACAAAGTTTTCATTATACAAGAACCTCGTAACGATAACGAAATACTAGTACTATCTTGTACATTTAATCCTCTTCGAGTTAAACATAACACTACGCTTTAACAATCTAATAAGCGAGTTAGCAACATTGTTTAACTTTCACCCAAACCACTACGTTCAAGTTCAAATTAGAAAATTACTTCATACCTAATTTAGGGAGATCGAATAACTTCTTAACGGGAATTTCATTACCCTTGTGACCATTTCATTTCTCAATATGACTGGATGCCATATATGATGCATTTGATATTATTTATATAAAATAGACAGATTGTAGCCCGCGGCTACGCCTGCGTACAAGTCAGTTATAGAGAGTAACCTTCATGATGTACTAGGTGAACCCGCGGTTACACCCGCGGTATTTAAGACTACTGCTCCTCATAGCGTGAGGTTAATCATAATAATAATAATCATGTTTTTTATTGCCAAAACCATGGGATACAAAGGTCTTATAAAAATTCAATAAGGCACATACAAGTTTTGTTAAAGTTACATAGCATGCAAATATTAGGTAATTATACTTATGACTACGATTTATATAGCCTTATGTTATAACAGCCTATAGCCTTCCTCAATAAATGGTCTATCTGAAAAAAAAATTCAAATCGGACCAGCAGTTCCTGAGATTAGCTCGTTCAACCAAAGAAACATACAAACTCTTTAGCTTTATATATTAAGTATGAGATATGCAAAGTTTAGTCCAAATCCATTCAGTAGTTCTGCCTGAAAGAGCTAGAAACATCCAGCTATACTCATTTTTTTTGTATAAAATACCTAAACAATATTTTACTTATAGTACAATCTAACCTTGAAGCTAATGAGTAATTTTAATTTAACCTAAATTGATACATAACATTATTATCTAAGAATTGTCCAATAACATAATTTCTTAGTTTACGTTAAGGCGAAGACACTTTGTTCACACACACTCTTATTTTAACGTCACTATACTATACTAACTCAAATGGTTTTGTCCGTTTCAGTCTTCTCACTAATACAGTGTTGTCGAGGAGCTGAATTGCCTCGACATACACGTGATGATGGAGACGCCGTTCGTGTGCTTCCACATATTTCTGTATAACTTTATCGACGTCGTCTATATTGAGGTCCCGATGGAGATCGTAATTGCGAATATACCAGGGCGCATTGACAATATCCCTCAGAACTTTATTCTGGAATCTTTGGATGATTTGCCGATTGCTCTTACTGGCACACCCCCATAACTGGAAGCCGTATGTCCACACTGGCATGAGTATTTGCTTATATAATAGAATTTTATTATATACTGACAATGAAGAATGTCGACCCATCAGGCAGTACATTTTTTTTATACCGTATACCAAGCTCTTCTCTTTTCTTTTTGGCATGTGCTTTCCAGCGTAGTTTTGTGTCAAGTGTCTTGGATACTTGGCAGTGTTCGCGTATGATATCGGTTGACCGTTTATGGCTACAGGATGGTACTGGCCTTTTTTGTTGGTGAAGTCAATATGATATTACTAGACTCCACCCGCTGCTGTGCCCGCGAGAATTATCACAATATCTACACCAGTAGATAGTGTGATAATTCACTGAAACTGATGAACGTATTTTTATGCTGTTTTCACCAGAAAACAGCACAAAAATACGTTCATCAGTTTTAGATTTTATTCTGTTCGTACAAACGAGCCTTGGCTTGCCGTTCATAGTAGATCGGCAAAGTTAAGCAACGCTTGCACAGGTCGCCACTTGGATGGGTAACCACGTGTGGCATTTACATCAGAGCGCTACAGTGTTTCGGAGGGCACGTAAAGCTGTCGGTCCCGGTTCTTATCTCAGGACAAGGATCGCTAGGCCGTGTCGGAGGCCATTGGGCGGTATGAAAACTCCGAAATCAGAGTAGGAATACACACTCACTCGAAAAAGAAAGAAGAAGTAGAAACAGACGTACGCGGCTGGGCGACTACTTCTCGGTAAATAATGCTCAAAGGTGAGCTCGTCTGTAGCTGGTGTCAACAGCTTACTTAACATTCAAGTTGTTAGTTAGTCATCAATTTTCCATCCCTAACGAACTCACTTTAATTAAGTTATTGTGACCCTCATGTCAACCCCTTTATACGTGTCGACCTATCCCCATTACCCATTGAACTAAAATATATGATACTCTGATTTTCGTGAACATTATTTTCTATTATGATACGCCTTAATTACACATTTATGCGTATAAAATGAAATGGCTGTCAAGATAAGTGTCATATCTGTTTGGGTTAAGTTCAAAGTAAATGATAAAGTTAAACTCAGTTATCTTAATAAAGACATTACTTTAACTCATTATTTAAATGGAACGAAAACTTGTTTATTTATTTTAGAAATGTTGAGCTTGAGATGCAAATGTATAATTTAATTATACTTTAATTCCTGCGAATTAAAATATAATTAAATTATACACCCACAATGGTCTCGTGATGTTCATTTTGCTACTAGTATTTCCGAGTTCTCGTTTCTTGGTATAGAAAAAAGGTTACAACAATCCCACGTAGTTATGAAATGTGTAACTTGGAAGAACGGTTTAACTAAAATATGACACGTTTGGCATTCTTGTATGTATGACTTACACTGGTTTTTTGTAAATGAAAATGAAAATTTTATTTTGCCAGAGATGTGGTTTACATTACTTAGGTGGTAAATAATGATAATAAGGCTCTTTGCACATCTTGCACTTGTCAGGCACGCGGAAATTTTCATAACAAGCATCACAGCTAAATTAAATAGGTTTATTTAAGATTAATAACTTATGATTATACAATTATTTGATTATATTACGAATATCATTAATTTATATGGAGACAATGTCATAAGGAAAAGTAATTAATGTCGTACAGTATTAAAACAATAGTAATAATAATTAAAACAAAAACAATAAGATAATTATAATATCCCAAATAATATGGAATGTCACTTAAATTGTCAATAATAATTTGTATTGATTTTATAGTCGAAAAATTCCTTAATTGTTGTAGTAGGTACTTAACTGTAGGTAGTAGAGCGTTTTGTTTTTATCATACATTCATGGCCAGCTCGACCCGCGCGGATTCAATTACCATCAGGCGATGCGCCTAATCGCTTGTCTCTTTGATCATAAAATAATGTCCTCTCCAAACAAGACACGGTATGCCTTTGCTACGAACACGCTACGATTCTGCTACGCTCTCTCTACGATTGGGCTTTAGCAGCGTAAAGCCAGCGCATGGGAGTATTATTTGCCAAACTTTCATGCCTTGCTTTGACACCCAAGATGAAGCGACCGAAGTTAAGTAAAGAAGAAGAAAGATCAAAAATATTTGTTAGCGATGAAATATAATACGCTACAATCATAGCTTTGTAAGAGACAACTGTAAATAATAATGAAATATATATAAGTGAGCTAAACGTCGTGATATTAAGTTCTTAACGGACCATATATATTTTCGAATTAAAGAGTTTATGAAGAAAACTGTTGACTAACTCGTACGTAAGTTCTCGCGAAATATGAATATGAAAATCCATTTCATTCGATGAGGGACATAAGATCGCAGCGAGTCCCTTCTTGGTCAAAGTCCTGTTCCTTGTCCATATGCTATAATTTCCTTTTAAGAAAAATAAGTCAGAGGATATATGTATTACTAGCTTTTGCCCGCTGCTTTGCACGCGTAAATTACAATTAGATAAAATATTTTGTACAAACACCCCTACCCTCCTCAAGGAACATACTTGCTAAATTTAACCTTCTTGCGCCCAGTAATTTTGGCTGTTATGTGTCTGTCAGTCAGTCAGTAACGAAAGATTTTATATACACAGACTGAAGTGATTCCATTAAAAAATAAAAGTTTTTACACAAACTCTGCCTGCCTTTTCCACCCTCTTAGTGAAAAATTTCCAAAATAAATGTCTTTGTGTTCGCTAACGTCATTTGCGGATCCAATATACAAAGTACAGGCATAAAGGTTTAAAAGAATAGAAGGGATAAAAGGTTCTATACAAATTATGACTCCCCTTTTGAAGGTATAAAGGGCATAAAAGGTTCTATACAAATTATGACTCCCCTTTTTATCTACTTAGGGTAAGAATTCCCAAAAAGACTTTCTTAGTGTTCACTAACTTCATTTGAGGAACCAATAGGTATACGAAGTTTGAAGTTAATCCATTGAGGGAATAAAAAGTTTCACACAAATTCTGACAACCAGTTTAACCCCTTTAGGGGAGGAATTTCCAAAAATCCTCTCTTAGTGTGCCCCTACACACCTCAAGGAACATACATGCTAAATTTCATCTACATGCACACATACATACATGTTTTTTCGGCTGTAGCATGTCTGTCAGTCAATCAGTAACGCAATGATTTTATATACAGACAGATTAAACAAATAAATATTATTTTACTGCCTCCGTGGTACAGTGGATAGCGTAAGCGACTGCTAAACGCGAGGTCTCGGGTTCGATTCCTGAGTCGGGCTAAAGTATTACTGAGTTTTTCCGAATTTTCAGTAGCAGCACGGAGTCTGCTAATGTCACCAATTTAGTCGACGAATGTCCTACGAGGTCGGCCGCGACCGGCTTGCCCATACACGTTTGCCTTATATATTTGGTGAGTCATTCTGTCTTCACTCATGCGCTCCACGTGTCCAAACCCTCTCAGCATTCCTTTCTCAATTCTCGTCACAACATCTTCTTTCAGGCCACATCGCTCTCGTATTATTGCATTCGGTATTCTATCAATCAGTCTCACCCCACACATACTACGCAGTGATCGCATCTCCACTGCGTTAATTCTTTCTGGATCGAATAATTACTTATAAATTATTACCTATTGATCTTTCAACAGAAAATCCTCATCATATTGCAAAACTACTGCTAAGGTGTCAAGTGTATGGTATAGTGCAGATGGGTTTCTCATCAGATGCTTCGATTTTTATAAGTTAATAGCAAATGCTCATCAGACTGTAAAACTTTTACTAAGACGTCAAGCCTGTATATGTTTTAGAGTAGCTGGGCTCTTAGAGTTCCACATCAGATGTTCAAGATCTTCAAATTTTAATCGCTCATCAGAAAATGCTCATCAGGCGTAATGTTTTTGCTAAACTGCATTTTTTATGTCTTATAGTTTCCCTGGGCAGTTAGGGTTCTGCATCAGGTGTTCTACTTTTCAAAATTAATTATAGCCTATATGTTGCCGAGACCTAATAGCAATATAACAAAAAAGTTTCATTCAAATCCGTCCAGTAACTTCGGAGATTAGCGTTTACACTGTGACAAATAAATAGTTTTTCTTTCTTTCTATCTTCTTCTTCTTCTTCTTCTATAAACAGACATACAGAATTTTTCTTTTAGATTCTTGCTCCATTACAAATTCCTAGCCTAACTGTATAATTTTTTTGTAAATATATTCAATATACAGTTTTTTTTACTTTCTTATTATATGTATAGATCTAAAGTGTTATAAAATATTTTTGGTTAAATATTGTGCAAAAGTAAATAAATTTTCAAATAGATCTCATGTACAAACTACAATGCTTTTGATAAACTTAACAATTTATTATAGAAATGGTGACGCGGCGCACAGTGGACAATTTTTTGTAAAATGGAAAAAAAATAATTTACATTTATGATTTTGTTTTTAGAGACATAATAATAATTATATTATGCTCATTTTTATAATTTTAACCCATTTCAATAAAATTTTATGATGTATACAAATCGCAAAAGCTTAAAATCGATTTATTTTAACGAGGTTTTCATTTTAAATGTTGTTAAAAATCCTTCTCTGGAAATGCTTGAGGGGATCTATGTATCTGTGGCAGAAGATTTTATTGTGTGTTGGAGGCGAAGCAAATAAAAACATGACAAGATAACTTATTGAAAATCTTTAAATTTCATCTTATTATAATTTGATCTTATGATATACACCGCTATTTTTTAATTAGTACAAAAAAATTAATACAGCACTAAGTATCTTTAACTGATCATATTTATGTAGTTAAAAATAAAAACACTAAGTCCCAAAACTGTCTCAAAGCTGTCCACAAAAATACGTGATAATTGGTAAATGCAATACTAATACTATGACCGTACTACGAGTATCATAGTAAAATGAACCATTGATAAATTCCTCTCCCCCCCCCGCCCTTCTGCGCCTGCGCCATGCCCCGACGATGCGACAAACAGTACTAAATTGCTAGCAAAAGTGAGCGTATCTAATTTCGTTGCAAAAGTTAATTGTTTGTCTACGTTTGCCCGACGCGATGGCCTATCATATCAGTTCATATCACGGGAGTATGTAGCTATGCTTCGTGCGTACTTTTTGAGTGAAAAAATCGCGAGTGCAGCTGTGTACCCATGGACATCTTATTGTGAGTGTACAAAAGTGATCCGGTCAGTGTCAAACAGTTAAAACATATTGGATGTTTTTGACAACGGTGGTGGACATTTCGAAGGACAATGGAAATACTTGTAAGTTTAGTAAATAATACGTACTTAAGTAAATAATAATTTGATGCGGGCGGCTCAAAATCGGTCTGTGTTCTCCACACACCTTGAGGAAGGCCTATGTCCAGCAGTGGACGTCTCTAGGCTGACATGATGGTGATAAAATAATATTTGTAAATAGCAGATGATTTTAACTTCATAAATACGCCAAAATTACTCTTTTCTTTTAGTCCAGAACACCTTCTTTTATTTTGATATTTGTTTGCTTTCTAATTACATACCTCCGTATTTAATTACTAGTTAAACGATAAATTTTACCAGTCCTAAGCCCGAATGAAGTATGAAGGAGAGGGTAGAATTAACAAAATTAAAAAGTAACTACCTACATTTATTATTTTTCTTCATTTTATTTTCTATGGCTACCTACATCATAAGTGCGACAGAGAGAATGCGAATGAGCAGGATGGAATATTATCAATGAATTAGTGAATGGATTGTAAAATATAACTATGATTTAAGTGAGATTTTCTACAATAAACAAATGATAATAACTTTGCTCTTTATTGATATTATGAAATTCTTACGTCACATATATGATAATAATATCTTCGCTAATCTGTCCTTAAAGTTTTTGTACTAATTAAAAAATAGTGGTGTATATTAAGAAGGAGATGAAATTTATTATTTATTATTATTAAAAAGGCAGCGATAGCCTAGTGGAGATACCAACAGACTGCCATGCAGAGGGTATCGGGTTCGAATCCACGGCGCGCACCAATGAATTTTCGGAGTTATGTGCGTATTGAAATGTTAATTAGTATCGCTTGTCCCGTGCCTCGGAGAGCACGTTAAGCCGTCGGTCCCGGTTGTCATGAAGATCTTTGACAATCGTTACTGGGCGTCAGCACCTTCTAATAAACTGACACTAGTCTAAACCATGGAATATCGCTATCCCTTCGGGTTGCGGAGGTCAGACAGGCAGTCGCTCCGTGGAAAAGCTAATATTCAGCCAAATCCGGTTAGACTAGTAAGCGGACCCCAGATTGAAACTGGGATAACGCTAAGAGGATGATGATTAAGAAGGAGATGAAATAAGGCAATTGCATTTGCTATTATCACTGTATAGACAATGCTGTATTCTGGCAACCTATGAAATACCTAATAGAAATACTGTTTCCATGTAGTAATAGTTAGTTAAACCGCTGTTCATTCATACCAATTCATCCGGTCCATTATGTCCACTGTGCGTGGATTCAATACTAACCGCACTGTATGGAGTGGACATCGATATATCCGCGATGAAATTTAAGTTCGTTTGTTGTATGAAAAGTTAAGCGGAATAAATAGACCAACTTTGTGAAAACATACTACGAGAACTTCAAAAGAAAATTACTTTGAGGTTTTCTGATCAAAAATTATGATTTACATACTTGTAAAATACCTTATCATCTAAACTTATTTTTAATGAATGCCTATCTAAATTTCCATATATCTTTAGATAATGCTACACCCAATTTCCATATATTTTTAAATAAGGATCCCCGCAGGTTCTATTCGATGCCGTTTTCATTTTACTCGGCATATCGGCAAATTCCATCTCAGTGCAGCCCTGTGCTCCCAAGGAACAAACATGCCAAATGTCATTTTCTTGTGCCCAGTAGTTTCAGCTGTGCATTCAGTCAATTAGTCGGTAACAAAATAATTTTACATAATAAAATAGTATTCAAATGTAAATTCATACTTACAATTAATTGGGAACACTACTAATCAAAATTAAAGCCACTACAACCGCATATCTACCAATTTTGCGTTTTCAACAGATCTATTTCGCTCAGTTCATAACATACAAATCATGGCAAATGTTGTAGCAATTATGCAATGAGCCATTTCGACTAGATATGCTCGCTGATGTTGTGACGTAGGCTATGCTAATGTTAGCAACTGATTATGACGTTTCTGGCCGAGCGAAATGTTATTTAGCTATTTGTATTAATGCCGACATTTCATTATATTAGGCGCTTTCAAAGGTTTCAAACTGTGATGCCAAAATGTGTTTATTATGTACGCATGCCAATTTCAGTTGTTTTCGAGTTGATAAAAAGTATTCAATTTTGCATAATAAAGTTTCTTTTTCAATACGGTTTTACTAATGTTAGACTCTATGGTACATTTGCTCGGTGGGTGAGAGTTCGGGGGTTCTATTCCCTTTTCCATCTCCTTCTCTTATTTCTTTTCTAACCCAGATCAATAACTCACTTTTGTCGCCTCTGGTATTGAGGCTGTCTATGGGCGACGGTTATTGCTTACCATTGCTCGTTTACCTCCGATAATGTAAATCATAATGTTTCACTTTTCGCTATTAATTTTAATGAGCTAACTTACTCATTGACTACACCGGTTGGGTAAAGCACTATTTTGCACTGCGCCTAGTGTTGTGGGTTCATTATTAGTAGAGACGACCGGTTGACGCAGCGGGAAGGCAAGCCACTGCTACGCTGAAGGTCGCGGGATCGATTCCCGCTCAAGTCAAACTTTACTTGATGGCACGGGCTGTTTCCGCAACTCCACGTCTTGGCGTGAATTTTGCGTGTAAGTCAAAAATTTTTGTGCATGAACATGGATGTTTGTCTTGGTCTGGGTGTTTCTATGTATAATATGTATGTATTTACAAAAAAAAAAAAGTAAATTTATGTTTATCCATTATCTAGTACCTATAGTACAAGCTCTGCTTAGTTTGGTACTAGATGGTGTTGTGTGAATTCGGTATAATATATTATTATTAGTTAAGTAGCTTCCACTTGGTGCAAGTATGTGTTACTTGCAAAGGAGAAATACCAAATTCGGCCTGTAGCGGCCAGAAAGTTGTGAATCATTGAAATTAAACATATATTTTTTAAAATTTATACATCGTTTTCGTTTCTTGATAGAGCTTCGGTGAAAGAATTTAATTTTTAAAGATTATTTATTTTGAATAGGCTATGGTAATAGCGGATGAATGTCTTATGTTGCCAGCATTAAAAATAAAATGAAGTATGGTAGGCAGAAATTGTATTAAGTAAATAATATTTTTATTATTATATTAGAAAACAATATATTTTATTTACTTTATAAGTATATATGTAAAAAGAATCAAGAAATATATAATTTATTATATATTCCATACTTATTAATCGGTAAAAATCGTTTTGTTTTTTAATCGATGGTAGAAATATTTTTTCAAACCATTTGCAACACGTTTTTTATCTGTTATGTCATTCGTGTTGCTACTGCGCATCGTGAATATTTTGCTCTGATTTATTGGTGTTTTCGTACGGTTTAAATGTAATGTAATTGAATATAAATTCAATAATAACGATCAGTACCTTCTTCCCATGCTAAGAATATGCAGCGGTGTTTGTGATTGTGGTTAGTTTTTTTGGACGAGTATACATAGTACGAGGTTCCCTAGTACACAGGTGATTATTCATTATTATTGGCCTCTCTTTATGTAGTTTTTGTTCTTTAGGACGCAAAGACATACCTTTATTTACATCTAGGTATTATATTTATGTTAAAATTCAATTTTGAGGTATATTTAGTTGTGGAATAATTTCCATTTCAAATATCTCGTACCTTACTTCCACCAAAAGTTATTTAAAAAGAAATTAAACAGGTTAATAGAGTAGTCATTTATCTTCAATACACACATGGTGTCGTGTTTGGCCGTGCCAGGCCCATAATGTATGGCCAAATGGTACATCTCCTTTATTTTTAAATGTTTGTTGTGGACACTGTTTGAATGGTTTTAAGTCACCCGCGATACAGGATTTATACGAGATGCAAAAATAACGTCTTTATCTCTCTGTACATAATATTATAAAATGAAGGCCTACTTTTCGTCCTTTTTGTTTGTATGACCGCCATAAAGTCAAAAACAACCGATCGCATTTTCTAAAGAAAGTGTAGTTGTATAAATCACATGGGCAGAGCTACAGGCGAGGTTTAGTAAATATACTGTTAACAAATGAAGATTACGCAATCAAAGAATATTTTGATGTACTTTCCTGCATAAGCCATTCACTATCTGCTTACCCCGGTGGTTTGCCATAATTTAAAGTAATCGCAAAATGTAATACATATTAAAACATTTCATTACAGCCTGCGTCCCATAATTCCACTTCCATAACACGCAGACGTTTTTGCAGTTTCAACTGGTATAGATGGATGGATGAGCTTAAGAGCTTCGCTGTAGCGATGTCCAACAAAACCTTGTACTACTAAAATATTGGAGCGCCGTTGAAAGTGACAGTGATTGGTCACTGCTTACTCTAAATTTTTTTAATTGATTTAATGAACAACGCTTTTTATATCAATCAATCAATCAGCCTATCGCAGTCCACTGCTGGACATAGGCCTCTCCCAACACGCGCCACAATACACGGTCCTCAGCCTTCCGCATCCAGTCTGTCCCAGCCACCTTTTTCAGGTCGTCGGTCCACCTAGCCGGGGGCCGCCCTACCTTACGCTTGCCGAGACGTGGTCTCCACTCTAGGATACGCTTGCTCCATCGGCCATCAGTCCTTCTACAGATATGGCCAGCCCACTGCCACTTGAGTCTACTGATTCTGTGAGCTATGTCGGTAACTTTGGTTCTTTGTCGGATAACTTCGTTTCGGATTTTATCCTTCAAAGAGACGCCAAGCATAGCCCTTTCCATAGCTCGCTGCGTGACTTTTAGTTTGTGGACTAGTCCCACTGTGAGTGTCCACGTCTCGGCACCGTACGTCATAACAGGTAGGACGCATTGGTTGAAGACTTTGGTCTTCAGGCATTGCGGTAGGGGCGAAGAGAAAACTCGACGTAGCTTGCCAAACGCTGCCCAACCCAACTGGATCCTGCGGTCGATTTCTTTCTCGAAGTTGTTTCTACCAAGCTGGACTACTTTCCCAAGGTAGACATACTCTTGAACAACATCGAGCATCGATCCGTCGACATAAACCGGTCCCGGCACAATGTGTTCGTTGAACATAATCTTGGTTTTATCCAAGTTCATGCCGAGACCGACCCGTCGAGAGGCTCCATTTAGGCTGTGCAGCATCTCGCTCAGCTCTTCCAGGCTCTCTGCCACGATGACGATATCGTCGGCAAACCGAAGGTGGGATATGTACTCGCCATTAATGTTTATGCCCCGTCCAGTCCAGTCCAGCGTCTTAAAGACGTCTTCGAGTGCGTTGGTGAAGAGCTTAGGGGATATGACATCCCCCTGCCTCACCCCTCTACGCAACTCAATGGGGCTGGTCTTACTGTCTTGGAGCTGAACGGTCATAGTGGCCGTGTCGTACAAACATCTCAACACCTCGATATAGCGCCAATCGATGCGACACCGCTGCAGAGCATCCAGAACCGCCCAGGTTTCGATGGAGTCGAAGGCTTTCTCGTAGTCCACGAAAGCCATACACAGCGGCTGATTGTATTCGTTGGTCTTCTGTACAATCTGCCGAACAGTATGGATGTGGTCTACGGTGCTGTAGCCTTTTCGAAACCCGGTTTGTTCCGGTGGCTGGAAATCGTCGAGTTTTCTGGCGAGGCGATTTGTTAGGACTCTCGAGAACAACTTGTAGACGTGACTCAGGAGTGAGATGGGTCTGTAGTTTTTCAGCAGGGTTTTGTCACCTTTTTGGAAAACTCCTACTCCACGCCTGAGGTGTTAGGCCTTGGTGGATAACGGAATTAAACCGGCTCACCAGCTCTTTCAGAACTGCTGTCCCACCTGCTTTTAAGAGCTCTGTGGTGATTCCGTCATCCCCTGGAGACTTGTTGTTCTTGAGCTGCTCGAGAGCCACTCTTACCTCGCCCTGGTTGACATCAGGGATGTCCTCCGTGTAATGGCGCGTGAGTTGGGCTCTGTGGTCATCATCGCTGGGTCTCGTGGGTTTAGGCATCCGTGATGCGTACAAGTCCTTGTAGAAACTCTCAATTTCAGCGAGAATCTCGGACTTGCAGGTTACGGTTTTGCCATCCACAGTATTGAGATTCGACAGATGAATTCTACCAAGCTGGCGAGCGAAGACTTTGGTGCCTCGATTCTGTTCAATCGCAGCCGTAATGGCGCGGGTATTGGAACATCGGAGGTCACGTCGCACCAGCTTCCGGGTCTTCCGGTTTAGGTTTCTTCCATCTGTCGAAGACGTCTGCGCATATGACATTCCCCTTCTTTGCCTCATAAGTTCGAGAGTCTCGAGCGAGAGTTTTCTTTGCTTGTTAACGCTTTTTCCGGGAAACACCCTTCGAGACACATCCTGTAGCATTTTGACCACAGCGTCGGTTTTCTTGTCAACAGTGCCATGGGTTTCCAGCAGTCCGCAACGGTTTTGAAGTTCTAGTTGAAACTTTTCGGATCCAACTGCTAGCTGAGGTGCAGTAGGTCTAAGAGTAGACTTCATCATGCGAAGCCTCTCAGCTCTGAAATCTATATTTAGAGTGCCTCGGATAAGTTGGTGATCGCTACCGGTATTCAACCTGTTGATCACTGAGACGTCTCTAAATATATACCTCCGATCAAACAGGATGAAGTCTATCTCGTTCCTTGTCACAGTATCGGGGCTTCGCCATGTCCACTTTCTATGAGGCTTCTTCTTAAAGAAGGAGTTCATTAAGAAGAGCCCCTGTGACTCCAGAAAGTTGACCAGCATTTGCCCCCTGTGATTTCAGCACCCCACGCCATGGGATCCGATTCTCGTTTCGCCGCGTTCTTGTACTCCCACTTTGGCACTAAAATCCCCCATAACAGCGCTGTAGTGTGTCTTGGTGGTATGATGTAGAGCCTTAGTAATGTCCTCATACATGGCTTCGACTATGTCATCGCAGTATGTCGAGGTCGGCGCATATACCTGTACCACCTTCAGGGAGTACCTGTCGGTGATCCTTAATATCAGGTACGCTACCCGTGTCGACACACTGCTGATTTCTACAACGTTGTTAGCGAGAGATTTGTTAACGAGGAAACCGACACCGCCCTGAGAGGGCTGATCGCCTTCTCGAAAGTAGAACAGGTTGCCTGACTCAAGGGTTATCGTGGCCTCCCCCTGTCTTCGGACTTCAGACAACCCCAATATATGCCAGTTTATATGACCTAGTTCTACTTCGAGTTCTGTGATGTGTTGGTCCAGCCGTAGAGAGCGTCCAGTGTACGTAGCCAGGGTCAGTTTCTTGTGGTAGCCGTTTGCCGTAGCCCGGAGATTCTTAGCACCCCCTGCCCCGCTGTTACTGCGACCGCTACCGTAGTTGCGGACAGCGGGACTACCGGGAACTGGGGGCCTATTCGTTGGTGCGCTCATTGGGTGGTATTTGGCCTACTATACCGCGCTGGCCAGACGAGTTGGTATAGGGTTTGGTTTCAAGTTTTCCATCTCTTCGCAAAGATACTATTCGCTTTTTTGCAATTTCCTTAGTCGCCTTTTACGACACCCGCGGAATGAAATGGGGTAGTGACACTTGTATTCTTTATCCGTCACTACACGGACAAAAACAAACGGCTTTTTATATAGCGTTTATATTTTTTTTCAATGTAGAATTAGAATTTTGTAATGACAATGATTTTTTATGTAATTGAATTAAATAATAACTGAAATAAATGGCTATGCAAGCCACTTAGCTGGCAACGAAGAGCCGACAATCAGGCTTAGTGGCGTGCCATTGAAGTGGCCTATATCCAACGGTGGTCTTGTAGGCTGATGATGATAACGATGAATAAATTAAACTTGAATGTAACTAAACGGATAGCGTAGTGGTTGAAACGGGTTCGTCACTTGACACTACGCCGAGTGTTGTAGGCTAGATTCCCAGTATAACACTGTTAAAATTATTCACAAGTTGTTGCTTTTCTTAGTGCGATAGTTGTCTTAAATACTAACATCAACATTATCTTCACAACACCACTTCAACATTCTTCAGGCAGTACATGAAGTACTTTTCACGAAAACACGAACACAAAAGCTATTAAATACTACATTACTTGTTATCATAATGTTTCTTTAATATTTATTCGGTACCAAGCCTAACATGCTTCATAAAAAGTAAGTACATATTCTATTATCATAGAAATATACAAAAACAAAACTATCATAATACTCTCATAAAAAACCTCACGAAATCATGTTTTACGCTTGATTTGAATAATGTTTAGGCTAAACTATATAGATCGTAATAATGATAGACCGATCTCACCTCACAGAGAATACCTTTAAACTACGAGACAATAGAAAGCATTTGTGATTTATTTAACTGCAGTGAAAACTTACTTTATGAGATCATTTTATGTATATTACAATAATATATTTTAAATTTAATACGAACATAAAGGTGCTCAAATATTTTATGAAATGAAATGAAATTGTTTTTTATTTGCAACTCCAATGTAGTAGTAACAACAGTATAGTGAGAAATGGACTATAGAAAAACAGTTTTTGGATCGCATATAAGGTACCTGCGTCAGTATTAGTTGTAGAATCAGGTGAGACTGCAACACTGATCTTCCCACAGGACCTACTTACTTACATACAGCATCATCATATCAGCCAAACAACGTACACTGCTGGACATAGGCCTCCCCCAAGGTTCTCCACACAGACCGGTCTTGAGCCGCCCGCATCCAACCGCCTCCCGCGATCTTGACGAGATCGTCGGTCCACCTTGCGGGGGGCCTACCTCTGCTGCGTCGTCCGGTACGTGGCCGTCACTCCAGAACCTTTCTGCCCCAACGGCCATCGGTTCTTTGAGTTATGTGCCCTGCCCACTGCCAATTCAGCTTGGCTATCCGGAGACCTATGTCGGCGACTTTGGTTCTACTGCGGATCTCCACATTTCTGATTCGATCTTGCAGGGAAACTCCAAGCATAGCTCTCTCTGAGTGACCTTGAGCCTTCTGATAAGGCCCATAGTGAGTGACACACACTGGTCAAAGACTTTCGTCTTGAGACATTGCGGGATATCGGACGAGAATATATGTCGTAGCTTCCCAAACGCTGCCCACCCGAGTTGGATTCGACGATTGACCTCCTTCTCAAAGTTGAACCTACCTAATTGGACTACTTGTCCCAGGTAGGTATACTTGTCGACAACTTCGAGCGTAGAGTTCCCAACCTGAATAGGAGCAGGTACAACATGGACGTTCGACATGATTTTCGTCTTGTCCATGTTCATCTTAAGACCTACTTGTTGGGAGACTCTACAGAGGCCATCGAGCATTGTGTCTAGGTCTTCCATGGTCTCAGCCATGACAACGATATCATCTGCGAATCAAAGGTGAGTGATGTACTCGCCGTTGATGTTGATGCCGAGTCCATTCCAGTCCAGAAGCTTGAAAACATCCTCCAGCGCAGTGGTAAACAGTTTCGGGGATATGACATCCCCCTGTCTCACTCCTCGCTGGAGTTGAATAGGTTTCGAACTCTGGTCCTGGAGGCGGACTGACATAGTGACGTTTTCATACAAACACTTCAGCACTTCGATATATTGGTAGTCAATCTGGCACCGTTGGAAAGACTGCACCGCCCACGTTTCGATCGAATCGAAGGCTTTCTCATAGTCCACAAACGCCAAGCATAGGGGCTTGTTATACTCCTCGGACTTCTGTATAACCTGCCGCAGCGTATGTATGTGGTCTATGGTACTATAGCCTTTACGGAAACCAGCTTGTTCGGGAGGCTGGAAGTCGTCTAGCTTCGTGATGACCCTCGAAAACAGCTTGTAGACGTGGCTCAGAAGTGTGATGGGTCTGTAGTTCTTTAAGAGGGTTATCCCCTTTCTTAAAGAAAAGCACCACCACACCTCTGTGCCACGCCTGTGGCGTTTTACCCTCGAGAATGACGGAATTAAATAGCTTCCGGAGGGCTTCTCTAGCGGGTGCACCGCCGGCCTACAGAAGCTCGCTCGTAATTCCGTCATCACCCGGCACCTTGTTGTTTTTGAGCTGTTAGAGAGCCACACTAATCTCGTGCATGCTGACGTCCGGGATATCTTCGGTATAGTGTCGGGTCAATCCAGCTCTAGGGTCTGACGCTGGAGTACTTGCGGGTTGTTGCGTTGTCGTGTATAGCTGTCCATAGAACCTTTCGATCTCCTCCAAGAGCTCAGGCTTGGACGATACGATTCTGCCATCCTCCGTCTTCAGCTTTGTCAGTTGACTCTGCCCAACAGACAGATCCCTCTGGAACACTTTGGATCCCTTATTCTGCTCGATCGCCTCACGAACACATTTTGTGTTGTATTGGCGGAGATCGCGAGTCAGAGACTTAGAAATGTGTCTGTTGAGGTGCCGATATTTCGGCATGTCTTCGGAGGATAGCAGAACCATCTTGCGCCTTTCCTCTAACAGCTCGAGGGTCGGACCCGAGATCTTACTGGTTCTCTTGCTTTTCTGGGGCTTAAAGAATTTAGCCCCTGTTGTATGGACAACATCCACGAACCCGTTCCTGTACTCGTCCACATCTACGCATTCGCCCAGGCATTCGAAACGGTTCTTGAGTTCGAGCTGAAAGCTCTCGGGGTTTTGGATATGAACCGGTGCCGGTCAGAGCGTGGACTTTATCAACCTCGACCGTTCGAGGCTTGTACAGATATTCAATGTGCCTCTTACCATTCGGAGATCACTCCCCACTTAAAGTGAATTGAATATCTGCCTCTTCGTCGACATGATAAAGTCGATCTCATTTTTGGTGGCACCGTCTGGACTTACCCAGGTCCACTTGCGGCATTCTCGCTTCTTGAAGAAGGAATTCATCATATAGAGGCCTTCCTTCTCAATAAAGCTAGCCAGCAAGTGACCCTGGGAATTCCGATGCCAAAAACCTAATTGCCCTACTCTCAGCTCATCACCGTCACGTTTGCCCAGTTTCGCGTTAAAATCTCCCATGACCACGGTGTAATGGGTTTTGAAGCCATGTATAGCCCGAGATGTGTCCTCGTACATGGCTTCCACCTCCTCATCGGAGTGCGTCGAGGTCGAAGCGTATACTTGTATGACCTTCAGCGAATAACACTTGGATATTCTGAGTATAAGGTACGCTACCCTGCTCGACACACTCCCGATATTTACCACGTTGGTCACGAGAGATTTGTGGACGATGAACCCGACACCACCTTGGGACTGTTGGTCGCCCTCCCGGTAGAAGAGCAAGTTGCCGGAATTGAGAACTATCACTCGATAGTTCTCAATTCCGGCTGTCCTATTGTCTGTTCCCCCTGTCTTCGGACTTCAGATAGGCCTATGATATCCCATCGCAACTTGCTCAATTCTTCTTCCAGCTCGACAATCTTCTCGTCGGTCCGCAGTGTGCGCGTGTTCAGTGTTGCCAGGGCCAATTGTCGTTGGTGGTGGTAGCCCGATCTCTTCCGGAGATTCTTCGCACCCCTTGCCCCGCCGTTACCATGGCCGCTACCATAACCAGGACTAGCGGGGCCGCCGAGGACTAGGGGCCGGTTTTTATTGATGTGGTTCATCTATGGGGGAAATTGGCTATAATCGCCACGCTTGGCAGGCGTATTGGCGATCGCAGTGGCGAAAGTTTTTAGTGCTGGACGCTGCTGCCCATCTAGCAACTTGGGATTTCTGCCAGGTTCGGATGGTTTGACCGCCATCTTTCGGTTGACTGCTTGCACTGGGGGAGATACTATAACAGGTATCTACTCGTCAGAGGAACTCTCTCAGTGGGCGGTGGGGTCGTCACGTCCCGACGCCGAACTTACATACATATTATCTCTTAAAACTAGTTATAATTAATATTAATAGTACATACACTATGAATTAATATATAAATATCAAATAAATATACATACACAGATTAAATAATCATAATAAAAACAATATAGAATATAAATTTCTTATTATTAATAGATAACTTTTTTTTGCGTTTCCGAACGCTTTACAATCACGTCTTGTCACACTTGCCAAGCACTTGACAGATGGTGTGTGCGGTCGTCCATTGCTCAAAGTTGTAATTGTTATCATTGTGCCAATAAAACAAATAATTAATACTAGACTACTACTATTAATACAAACTAATTTATAAGATTCATTCTGTTTAAATAATATTGTACTACAGATGATGAAAATGGCATATATTACGCGTGTTTAATATCGATGAAATGTAAGTTACCGCTTCACTGTACAATACCTATGATAATGTTTGTCTTTGTAATAATATTTGCTTAAATTTAGTTTGGAATGTGTTTACTGTTTTCAGGCTACGCAGGGGAGGAGGCAGATTATTCCAACATTTCGTGGAAGCAAATCGGAATCCACCTCTGAATGAGGAAGTACGGTGCTTCAAGGTGACCATGAGATCTGATGAGGCCCTTGTATTATATGTATTAACCTCTCGCGACCATGTCGACTTCTCATAGAGGTAAGCTGGCTTTTTATATAAAACTATACCAAAAAGCAATGTTGCCAAATGAAGGTGCCTAGTTGCAGTCATCTTCATGAGGTTCCCATTGTTCAAAAATGGAGTGACATGTGTGCGCGGTGGGATTTTGTAATAAAACCTAGCACATGCATTTTGTACTCGCTGTATTAATTTTTGAGTTCGTTTCAATATGCATGCACCAAATACAGTATCTGCAAAATTTAATTTGGAAAAAAATAGTGTCTCACAAAGTTGTATGCGCACATCTGTGCTGAGGTGATCCCGGATGCGGTATAGCAATTTGAGACAGTAAAAACAGTTTTTACAGATTCAAGAACATGCGTCTCAAAAATGCAATTGTCCATCCATGATCAAACCCAAATTACACGCTTTGCTAACTTGCTGTATGGGACTACCATCCACCATTACTACTGGCTTGTGGGCTTGTATTTTATTAATGCATTCTTTAGAGCCGAATATAATATATTTGGATTTCTTAGGATTAAGCACTAGTGAATTGTTTTTTGCCCAGTCAGCTATCCTCTCTAAATCAGTATTCATTTTAATTTCAGCCTCATTGCTATCATCTGGACGAAAGGAGGTGTATATTTGGAGATCATCAGCATACATATGAAACTTGGTGTTATGAATATGGTTGGTAACATCAGCGCAGGATAAAATGAAGAGGAGAGGGCTGAGTACAGATCCCTGTGGGACGCCCCAAGTCACCTGACAACAAGAAGAGTAGGCCGTAGTACCATCCCTGTTGTTATCCAGTTGGACAAATTCAGATCTGTCAGTCAGATAACTGTGGAACCATTTCATTGTTGCTGAGTCACACCCATAATATGACAGTTTTGCCAGAAGAAGAGAAATATTGATTGTTTCGAAGGCGCGCGAAAAATCTAGCAGTGTGAGGATAGTACCCATGCCCTGGTCCCTAGCCTCCAGTATGTCATCGACCACATCAAGGAGAGTGATGGTTGTGCTGTGTATTATATCATAATTCTCTAGATACTTTCTCAACTGACTGCTTACCACCTTTTCCAGTACCATTGATATGCAAGGAAGCAAACTGATGGGTATTAGGTCCTTGGCAGTGATGGGATTAGAGATTTATGAACTTTTATGAACTTGAAACTAATTTTATCATCCTTGATAATGTTCGTCTTGTTTACAGTTATTTAATTTTATAACCTGCTATTATCATTCATCTTGCTCGATACGTACCTACACATAGAGCAAGATATTCTTACAAGTTATCATGGATATAATAATTATGAGATCCTGACGTTTTTCCGAAAAGATTTTGACAAAATTTCATTGCCCAAACAAATTTTAGCAACCTTTTTTTATACCATTGCAATATTTCGAATGATTTTAGTACGCATATTTTTATTTGGTCAAATTTTTACTTGGCAAAATATTACCAAGTATAATGTCATTATGGCATTTGGTCTTTTATCAAATGATTTATTACAGCAAACAATCTTCAGACCACAAACGTTTGGTGATATTAGTTTATTTATGGAATAGTTAGAGTAGGTTAATTATTTAAAAAATGGTCAGGTTAGGTTATGTTAGAACTGTGACCTCCTACGCACGAGCCGAGCAAGCGAAGCGATAGCGGCCGAAGAGTTCCAGGAACGACTGTATTAATAGAAAAAAGATATTGTTTTTAGTAGGTTACCTGGAACTGAACTATTTGGATTAGGATAATTATTGATTTTGCTTAAAAACTGTTAATAAAATAAAATAAAAGTAAAATAAAATAAAAAGCCTTTTATTTCTTGCTTTCGACTTACAGTTTCAGTTTCAATTACAATATGCATGCAAAATTATTCACGAATTCAATTATTATTATATTATTAAAATAAAAATGTTACAATATTAATAATGATTTAAAATATAAATAATAATTTAAAATTTTATAATGATTTAAAATAAAAATAATTATTTAAAATAAAAAATATTAATATACATTCACTCAATTCATTCGTTAGCAAGAACCCTCTCAATGAAAGGTAAAGGCCTCCTCCAGAGATGACCAGTGCTCTCTATTCTCTGCCGCTTGCGGCCATTGAGTGCCTGCTACCTTTATGATGTCGTCTGCCCAGCGTGCGTTTGGTCTTCCTCTTTTTCTCTGTCCTAGTGGACCTAACCATATCGTTGTCTTTTTAGTCCAGCGATTATCGCTGAGTCTCACAACATGTTCAGCCCATCGCCATTTACGCTTATAGCTGAGAGCGTCAATGGCTCTAGTTTTTTGTCTTATGTCAGTGTGGCGCATCTTTTGGATTTTCTTAATTTTCAAGATGCTTCTCTCCATACTTCTTTGGCAGGATGTAATTTTGTTTTTTGTTTTTCTAGTAAATTTCCAAGTTTATATCCGGTAATTCATAAGCATGTTGGTTTGGTGCGTTATATAGTTTCTTGTAAAAATCTGTTGCTATTTTCAGTATTTCCGTTCTATTTTGGATATTTTCCTTATTGTCTTTCAACTCTTTAATCCATAATTTGTGTGTTCTCAGTTCCTTGTACGCTTTCTTGACACTGTTTGTAGTGTTAAGATGTTTTTCGATTGTTCTTGTACGGTACACCTTATAGTCTAGATGGATACGTTTACTTATGAGTTTGTAGAGTAATTTGAGTAAAAAAAAATGTTAAAAGTACTAGTTGATAAACAAGTTATAGTTTAAACGTTCATTTCCCAAACATCAGGTTTGCGTTACATTATTTTGTGAATATATTTTTTCTAAGTAATAATTTGGCAAATGAGATTATGCAAAACGTTTTTTGGGAAGTGAAAATTTGTCAAATTCCTTTCGGTCAAACAAGGGAGACCCAATAGTTATATATTCTTATTTAATTTATTAAGATTTGACAATACTGTGCATAGTGACTCTTCGTTCTGAATAAAGTCCCCCCTATTATTTCGTCTTAAACTACTTAGATCCTATCCTATAGTTACCAGATATTTGACAAACTAATTACATTTCCTTAAATATAAATCTTAATTACACCCAGACCAGACAGAACCAGTCATCGTACTCATCATAAAAATATTTATTGTTCATGTGAAGCGAACACACGTCCACCGGCTTAGCGTTCGAGATTAGTTAAGAAAACAATTTAAGAATGTATTAATAATGAGAAAGACAAAATAAGAGAGCTTATAGCCTTTTATTTTCCGATAGTAATTACACATGAGTCAAATCAACATAATCTCCAGTCAACTGAAACAAACATTTATCCTACGAGACACAACATTGTATCCTAAATAATTAAGTAAGTCCTCGACATCTTGTGTTATTTGAACGCTTACTGTCTCATTTCTCCAAATACTTCAGATCCGTCGAGTCACTGTCTCATAATTACTGAAGATGGAGGGTCCAAACCGTGTCCAAACTGTCTGTCAATATTATATTTATAATTATGATTTTTATAACACATGTCATTTCGTTCAAATTAGTTAGTAGGGCTGGCTTTATCATATAGATCTGGCTCGATAATGCCATATTCTCATAGAAGAAAAAATTGCTGGTGCTTAAAAGAGTATCGCATTGTCGAGGTGCATTGCATTTGGTGATTAGAAATGATTCACATCTCCTATAGAAGAGAAACGAAGGACATACTGTGAGCGATCTTATTTTACTCAGTATCTCTAGAGCTGGTGACGGATGCTATCTTCCATTGCTTGTGTCGGGACAGAAATTAGACATTACATAGATAATTTGACAAATTTGAGGACTCAATGACTTAGGCAATTTTTTTATTTTTCGAACTTTTATAACGAGTGTTGATTAAGGCATTTGGCTTTTTTGCCGTAGTTGTGGTTTTGTCGTTTGGCCTATTTTTCATTAAACCAAAACAATAAGCTTTGTCGTTTGGCCCATTTTGCATTCAACTAAATTAAAATCTTATGGATGTAGCTGAATGATGGCCTAAGCTTCTATATCAACTAATAATCTAGTAAGGGGTCATTATATTTCATCCTGCAGTCCCTCAAATGGGCATCTGCATCAAACTACTTCACTCTGGCGTAACACCATCATGTTGCTTACAATAGTTACAATTATTGTGCTTTTTCAACTGTCAGAATTTATTTTCTTTCGTATTGTTTTATTCTAAGTCGATGCTTCAGCCAGTTTACTTTCAGCTTTTTTTTTACGGCAGGCATTTGAACCATTTTGCCTTTCTCAAAAGAATACTAAATTTGATTCATTTTGGGCTAACCAACATAAAATTTCCAAAATAATACACAATTAACAACAGTTATAGCTTAAAAAGAATCCTTACTTAATTAGGGATATACTGTATAAAATAAATAAAAGTCTATCAAATAGTTGTTTTTTACGATTTTTTTCAAAAAAAAAAGTTTAATCCATCCCCCTTCTAGTTTTACTAAATGTCGCTTAGATCAATTAGCCTTTCAACCGTCGCAATGATGATATCGCCACCAACGACTTTAATGTTATGTTGTCTAAACCTTAAAGTTGGTAATGTTAGTACTCTAGTTTAAAGTGCTATAGATCTCAAAACTTTTTAGTAGCCTTTACTGAGGCAGATCTCCACTCAAGGCTTATTGATAATACGGTTTGTCCGTATTGCACCGCATTTCGACAGTCATTTTAGTGAAACTACGTTTGGTTGCGTTGTCAATCGCTCTCTATGCATCCGCTAAACGAACCTAATCGGTTAAACCAAATGCGTTCGGTGCATTCAGCTATCGAGAGGTGCTAGATTGGAAATGGCGACATTGGGCTTAACACGGTAGTAAAAATGTACGGCGAATAAATATGAAATACATGAGTAATTTACAAACTAATATGTGATTTTTTTGAGAAATTAATTTGTATTTTCGCATGTAATGAGGTGACAAAAAACTAAGTAATTTTACTTTGTCATTATTTGTGAATATTTAATAATGTAGATATATTTTCTAGACTCTTTAGATACTTATTATAAAATTATATATAGATAAGCAGCGAAAGCCTTGTGGAGAGACCAACAGACTGCTACGTAGAGGGTCTGGGTTCGAATCCACGGCACGCACCAATGACTTTTCGGAGTTACTCGTTTGTGCGTATTAAATTGTTATTTATCGCTTGCTAAACAGTGAAGGAAAACATCGTGGGGAAACCTGCATGTCTGCGAGTTCTGTATAATGTTCTCGAAAGACATGTGAAGTCTGCCAACCCGCACTAGGCCAGCGTGCTGGCCTTACTCTTCTTATAGTGAGAAGAGGTCCGTGCCCAGCAGTGGGACAGTTTATATATAGGACTGATGAAGATGATAAAATTATGATTAATTTAAATATACATACATACATAGTCTCACGCCTATATCCCCGAAGAGGTAGGCAGAGGTATATTGCTACACCCACTTTTCGCCAGCTTTATTTTAGTCCCACGTAATAGGCGGTGAGCCTATCGCCGCCTATAATTTAAATATCGTTGAGAAAAACATTATAATTAAACCAACAACATACTTGTCCTCATTTTATATCAAACAGTTATCACAATAATGTCACTGGCAAGAGAACAACAGTTCTAGTTCGTATGTGTTCTAGGTGGAAATCAAACGAACACTTGGTTTCAATTTGTTATGATAAGCACGATTGTTCTGTGTCTGTATATAGTTTGGTTATAATTCATTTATTAATATAAAAGTATACTTTTTAGCAGCTGTCTGGTTACCATAATACGGTCTATGCCAGTGACTTATTTGGAATCAGATTACTACGTGAGAGGTGAGAGTCCCAAAGAATAACAAATATCATACCGCAGTGATATTAATGTCTGTTATTAATCAGGGGCCGTCTGACGAAGGCTGATAAGCGAAGGCAGGCATAATAATGTTAGAAGAATACCCACTTTATTACATAATGATCGTTACGAGAAATTGTTCGCGATCAACGCTCAAACTCCGTACTAAGAGTTACACACAAAAGTGTAATAAAATTAGTGTTTCTTCATGCTGAACATTTTACGAGAAGAAAAACCCTAAAAGGTTCATTTATTAGTACGTTTATAAAGTATAAGGTTACGTCCAAACTTGTGCCCTGTAGTTACCTGAATAACGGCAATAAGCGAGTGTGGGTCAGCTTTAGTACACGCGAAACTGTTGGATGAACGACACCGAGTTTACGACGGTCAACAAATTTCCTTGATTGAATATTATAACAGGTTATGATAACTTTATTGAATTATAACTTTTGTGGCTTGTTTGACTTCAGTACATACGGCTACTTACCAGGTATGTAGTATTTACATCAAAATATGCGATACTCATTGTCCTCTTAATCATTTTTTTATGTGAGTGATTACTAAGCCGGAGATCGGGGGTTCGATTCCCGAGCAAAGGTTTGTGTGATGAAATCAATCATTTACTCTGTGCCTATGTTATTTTTTCGATAATAATTGTGGATTTATTAACCGTGCAGTCAAACAATTTGACTGTTCAGTTGACGTAGTGGTTAAAGCGGCCGCATGGTCGCTTGACACTGCCTCAAGTGTTGTGGGTTCGATCACCACACGCGGCAACGCTTTGTGTTATCAATATTTTGTTGTTCCGATATACATACTTTGTGTCCGTTAGGTACTTGTACGTTTGTGAAGTCTCCCGCGACTCAAGATTTATTGCTATTGCGTGAGTTGTCTTTTAAGATCCAAAAACAAAATTCAAGATTATATATGTAAGTATGTTTATCAGATATCTGGTTAGGTACCATAATATAGAGTCTGCCTACTTTGAGATGAGTTGACCGTGTGCGAGAGATCTCGACATGCTAGGTACCTATTTGTATATTTGTGTTTTGTGATAGGTAAGGCGAACACCTAACAACATATCAGATACCGTTAAGCAAAACATGTATTGTGATCCGTGCTATGTGCTATTACAATGCATAGACCTGTAATTGGTATAATAGTCAGTTGTCAAATCTGACAGTTGGTTAGACAAACGACGTGTCGGCACATCATGTAGTAATAGATACTAAGGTTATATTTCTTTGATAGATACATTTGTACAGATTAGCGGTCATGTTATTGTACTGTAACTAGATATTCAGCTTATGTAATAATAATATCTTGGAGCAATGTTTACGTGGTCATTTGATTTCAAACGATGCATAGCTTCGGGCAACCAAATGATAGGTAAACATACATATAACATAATTATTACTAAATACACAAATAATGTACGGTCGGCAAAGAAAATGGTCCACCACTTCTAACAAAAATGTTAGTGTTATTACATACATACATAAATACATACATAGACTCACGCCTGTTTCCCCGAAGGGATAGGCAGAGGCATAATAAACGCCCACTTTTCGCCAGTGTTTTGATCCCACGTAATAGGTGCCGAGCCTATTGCCGCTGATCGGGATATTTTGTTTGCCAGAGCCTCATCCGTTGATCGGCAGGTGCACCACTTGCAGGTGAGGTTGGCTTGGGACCCTAAGGGCGGTTTCAGATTAGCGTATTTTTCTGCGTGTATACGGTCGTTTTAGCATACGCGCTTACACGCGCGCTACATTACGCGCTTCAAAAACCGAACGAGCATATTTCGGCGTGTTCGCTCGAAACAGTAGTGACATCTTGTCAGTGTCAACATGGATTCTGACGGCTCGTGCATATACGAGCTTAGAAGCGCGTCAACGCTCGTACGAGTTGCGCGTGTGCCAAAAGGCGTGCCTGAACGCGCCTACATGCGCTTCCAAAAACGAGCTTATACGCGCGTATAAAACGCTAATCTGAAACCGCTCTTAGTTCTTGGTGGGAACCCTATGCACCCACACACACTTACAAATATATAGTTTCTATAATTCTTGAATTGTGTATTTTAATATTATAAAATGAATCAAATCACTTTAATACCTAAGGAAATCCAGTCGATCATTCCGCGTCAATAATTTAGTGTCATTAAAATGACGGTAACTTTGAGGTTAGAACTGTCAGAATATAGTTTCCGATGAAAATCGACCTTGTCGTTACACGGCTGGATACGAAGAGCTGAAAATCGGGCTCAGTGGTGTGCCATTAGAGAGAGCAGTGGACTTTGACAAGCTGATGTTGATGATGACTTCTACTATTATTGTCTACTCTAACATTTGGGTAAATAATTCGTGTGTTGAATATTTTGTGTTCGTGGAGTTTTGATAAGTCAATTCAATAAAATATGATGAAGAATCGTTATAATTTTATATGGGTATAAATATGACTGTGTATGCTCATGAAAAAAATCTAACTGTATTTTTTCTGTATTTTTTCGTAACTTCAGCTCAATTTTGTTTGCATTAATATTTTAATTTTAAATGTACAGACTTCTTATCTCGCTTGCCAGCATTCCATGATATTTTTCGAGGTAATGTTGTAAATACATCGGTACCTCTCCATATAATTATAATTATTACGTAGGTCGACTATTCATGAATAATGTGGACGTTATTAGGATTTACCCTAGATAACTAACATGTTAATATTAGGTTCTAGGTCTACGTTAATTAAAATTGTATCACAATGCCACATCTTTAGTGTTTTCATGTCTGTACATATTAAATACTTGTAAAAATTTAATGGACTAAAGATGGAGGAAGCGGACTTAGTTGTGTGACATGATATATTATTTATAGATTATTTAATTTGTTTATATTCAAAATATAATCTTGCCCAGTATGTTGACATTATATTTTTTGAAGACACTCTCTCTCTCTCTCTCTCTCTCTCTATTCTCTTCTTGTGAAATCTGTCTTCTAGTGTATTGTGCAACGTGTTTTTATCCTAGCCCTCAATGAGTATATCCGGAAGAATATACTGTCCTAATTTGAATCAAAATATTGGTCAAGGAACTTCAATTAAAAGCGACGAGACCAACTGAAATAAAAATAACTTTTTTGAGACCATCTGCGTAACATTAAAAAATATATATATTTTCTAAATGATTTGTAAAATACAGATCTTAAACAAACTATATGCTTCCTATCAATTCTGTGAGTAACAAACATTAACACATTTAAACTGCATACAACTTTTGACAATTATAATATCAGTATGGTGCGCAAAGATATGTATACAAAAAATCTCGACCATGTACATATATATTGTCATTAATCATGAGATAATCTAATCGGAAAAGTCATAAATAATGGTCAGTCACAATTATTGCCAGCCTTGAACCCGAGCGTAATAAATTACGACTAGACTAGCTCAGGCCAATAAAATTATATCGTCACTAAACAATTCAGCGTATTCACAGAAGGAACGCTAAGAATACAGATAAAGTACTTATTTTTTGGGAATCCTTCTACTATTGTAAACGTGAAAGGTTGTGAGATGGATTCCTGTTAGTCTTTTATAAATAATCTATATTTTGATGAAACTTTGCAGTAATAACAATTTTATTATAGCTTAACAGAAGATGCCCGCAGCTACGTCCGCACATTAATTTGACCGTTTCCAACCGATCCTCTTTTAATTTCAGAAAATCCCTTCTCAGTGCACCCCTACAGTCCTTGAAGTACATACATGCCAAATTTCACCTTCCTGAGGCTAATAGTTTTGGTTGTAGCTTGGCTGTCAGTCAATAACGCAAGCAATATAGAGATAAAATCAAAAACACTTACACTCAAGCGGTTCGCTGGCAGAAACTAGAAATTTATTTTTAAGGAAGTAGGAAGAACTTAGTAATTTGAATGTTTTCAGATTCGTTCAATATCTCCTGGGAGTGAACAGTTACGTCGAAGAAAGTTGCTAGACTTTATCCATTATTTTACACTCATTACACTCAGAAATTTTCTGCGATATGTTGGGAGGAAGTGGACTAAAAACTTGGCATTCCATTGCAACCAACTTATTCTCACTATTTTTAAACATAGCTGTACCTTGACCAAGTTTTCAAAAAACTTACAAAATTTTTGGTAGTTGTAATTCTCAAACATAATATTCGATTTCAAACTTTTGCGATTTGTATAATACATCTTACAAAATAAATTAGCAGGGCTTAATCAGCCCGACCACGACCACAATCGGTGCACGAAGATCGAAACGTCGGCAACAAATAGGTATTCGTACCTTAAATAAGTTAATTGACTGCACGGTTGGCGTAGTGGTTTAAGCGGCCGCCTCGCTGCTTGACACTGCGCCAAGTGTCGTGGGTTCGATTCTCACACGAGACAACACTTTGTGTGATCCATAAATTGTTGTTTCGAGTCTGGGTGTTCATTGTGTCCGTTGATTGTATGTTTGTAAAGTCCCCCGCGACACAGGATTTATTCCTAGGGCGGGAGTAGTCTTAAACAAAAAATAGAAAGTAAAATAGGTGAACCTACCACGAAGGGTGAATTAATCCCCAGTTTATCGCGTTTTATCTTTGTGTTGGAAGGGAAAATATTTTCTCCAAACCCGACAAGAGTGCAGACGAAGCAGCTCTCATAAACTAGTCTTATCATAATTGACTCTTGAGAACTTTTTTTGCTAAATATTCTCTCTTCTATTTGAAATCTTCACACATTGTTTTTCTCCGCAACATCACATAGCTTAATCGATTTTAAACTTTCGCGATTTGTATACATCATACAATATTATTTAGCGGGTCTTAGTCGCGATAATTTATTTATTTCAAGGCATAATACCTCTGTTATTCTCCTGTCGACGATTTATTCTGCATCATGAAGGGCAACAAGCAAGACATAGAACGATTCGCAGACAAATTGAACTCCATATATCCGAACATCCGATTTACATTTGAAACGGAGGTAGACGGATTGCTACCCTTTCTCGACGTCAAAGTGACGGTGAGAGCTAATGGTACACTTGGACACACTGTATACAGAAAACCGACACACACCGACAGGTATCTCAACGCCTACTCGCATCATCACCCGCGACATTTGGAATCCGTAGCGACCTCGTTAGTGAACATAGCCTTTGACCTCTGTGACCCTGAACACTTAAACAGTGAATTGTCACATGTTCAGGAGGTACTAAGGTGCAACGGATACAAAAAGGAGATAACCCGTCGGAAGAGGAAAGACCGCAAACCTGAAGTAAGTAGAGTGCCGGCTTACATGCCTTATATCAAGGGAGTGACGCACAAAGTTGGAACAGTACTACAGAAATATTGCATCAAGACTGTATATAGTCCCCTCTCCAAGGTAGCACACAATCTGCGTACCCCAAAGGACGTAATTCCTCTACAAACACCAGGCGTCTATAAGGTCGATTGCAGTTGTGGTAGTTCCTATATCGGACAGACCAAACGAACGATCGCTGAAAGGGTCAAAGAACATATCACAGATGTCAAAAATCGACTAATTAATAAATCTGCCATAGCTGAGCATTTGCTGGAATCAGGACCAAACCACTGGATAGAATTACATCAACCACAAGTCTTATCCACCGATCGCCACTATTACTCCAGGATAGTACGTAAAGCGGTTGAAATAAAAAAACATAGAAATTTCAACCGGGAGGACGGATACAGACTATCGACCACTTGGAACCCAGTTATCAACAAATGCACACAACGCCGCAGTAACACAACTCATCAGTATGTAGACGTCATAGGTGTAGTGTGTCGAAGTACCGACAGTGCGGATAGAACTAAAAATATCAAAAATACAAAACAAGTGAGGGTAGCTTGCCGAAACCCGCGCTTCAATAGGACGACGCTGAGCTGACATCAGTCCCTCCGCGACCACAACCGTTGCAAGCCGGTAGAAACGTAGGAGAATAACAGAGGTATTTATGCCTTGAAATAAATAAATTGTGGCGACTAAGACCCGCTAAATAATATTGTATGATCACATAGCATATTCAGTGAGAGCAGAAAAGTGTTTAGTAACAGTTCTTCAAACTTCAGTATAGATAGCGCTGCACTGTCTCAAAAGTTGAGTCTTATTGAATTAGTCTTGTAGTTTACATGTTTTTACCAAGTCGTGAAACTTTATAGCACGTAGGAGTTGACAATAACAGCGACTGCATAAGTCGTTCGGTTATTGATCTTCACATAACAGTTCAACCTTTCAGAGAATATATAGCAATTTTTCAACAAAACTTATTCTGAATAAGAGTAATCGATCAACACCTCGACGCCAGGAGTTATAAGTTTGTTTGTTTGAAGGTTTGATGCTAGAAGTTTTAAAAGATTCTGGTTGGCATCAAAGCAAAAGTTACAAAGTGTTCAGATCGGTGACGTGAAGTCTCTACTTATACACTTTTGTAGGTAACACGTAACTCGTGAGGGGAATATAGATAGTCCTCAAATGGCATGGACTTATCAACATCCTTTGTTTGACTTGAGGGCTCGATCGTCAACTGCATCAACTTTGAATAAGTTTTAGATTAAGATTCAGAGAGAATATTGGTAGATATAATTATAGATTCATAACCAAATTAAGGACATACGCCGTTTTCCTATCGTAAGAGCTACATTACTGTTTTTCATTGTTCTATTTCAATATAATTATTTTGTTTTCCGAAAGATGTTGCGGTTACTTTTACTACAATAAAGTTTTCTTAAGTCCAAGTATCAATTTCATTACACATGTTCTGCTTCAATATTTGGTATATACTAAATATATAAATTATTCCTACTTATTACTATTTCAATATAATTATTTTGTTTTCCGAAAGATGTTGCGGCTACTTTTACTACAATAAAGTTTTCTTAAGTCCAAGTATCAATTTCATTACACATGTTCTGCTTCAATATTTGGTATATACTAAATATATAAATTATTCCTACTTAGTCCCGATGATAATGCCTATCCGGTGATCCTGTGATGTGATGAGACGATCCTGTGTTTTTCATCCCTACAAAGGTTTTTATCTGCCTAGACACAGAGCGTAAACAGTCGTCTTAAAATATATGTGCGTCTACATCTCCCACTCGGGACATTTCTAGGTCCTATCTACAAAAATAAGTTACGATATTGAAAGGCATATACATGTACTATTTTTAATAAACTGCCGAAATATTTTACGTCTTTATTTACCTAGACCACCTACGTAGTATTAAGCTCTGTTATATCATTGAAAAAATACTTCCAGTTTATAACATTGATAGAGTAACATATTTTTATTAAACATATATGCTATTGGCATAAAAGTAAGTAGTAGCAAATTAGTTTATATTTGTATACAGTGATACTAAATAACACACTCTTGACTGTAGATGTGCGAAACGTATACTTTGTATGAGATATTTCACAAATTTAAATTTGATGACAGTTAAGTAACTCGGAAATTAAATTATTTACATACATAATACCTTAACAATACCTTGCCATTGGCAATGAGATTGGTATAGAAGAATATTTTAATCAAATTAGCAGCAAGCTTTATCACAAAATATTTATTTGTTAAGGTGTGTCCAGTTCTCTCTGCGAATTGTGACCAAACCAACGACACTCGTTTTTACAGTTTTTATATGACTCACTTGTATTTGTGAATACATTTGAAAAAAATAGAGATACCTACAGTAACATAGCACTAATACACTACTGATGACTACTGTAATCGTTTTATAGGGCCATTTCCATCAGTGCTCTCTAGAATCACTCTTCTAACAACAGCTTTAGAGGCACGTCATTGACCTACTTTGAGGAAAAGCTCTTTGTAATTATGCCTGTGAACCAAGTTTATAGGTAACCCGTCCGACAAGGTACCAACGACGTCTATAGCTTTGAAATGTATTAAATTTAAGTAGTTCTAATTAAATGCATTCGAACTTTGTTCTGGAACATGAGATAGTAGCCAACGAACCTTTCTTAAGACCGTGCATGAATATAATTTCGTAAACGTTAATTGAAATCTTGGCAACTTTTGTTTCGTGCTATAAAATAGTGTTCTTTTAAGTTATGTAAGAGGATTGTACGTTATACGAAACAATAGATTTGAATTGTAAATATGATATAAATTAGAATAAGGCATCCTTGAGACAACTTGACCTTTGACAAACCACTGCAGGTTTTAAGTCTTGTCTGATCTTTTGTGTGGGATGATTATTCTAATTAAAATATTACGATGTGCCTTTGCATGAAACATGCTTGAAAGTAATTTATATAAAGACAATCGATTATAATATTAGTTAACTGATCCTCTCGAAAATATGAAACTCTTTGAAATTACTTTATTTTTGTGTCGCATATAGTGAAACTGTATTTTTTTTGTATTTTATTTGGCAATTATTATTCGAAACATTTGGAGTTGACATCATGAATAAGGATTACAACAACTTTTGATTGTAATGTTTAAAAAAAATAAAAAATATACTATAAATAATCATACTAAACATAAAAAATTGGTTGGGAATCTACTCTGAAAATACAATTTACCCACGCACCTATGAACATTATCAACACTTTTGCCTCGGAAGCGGGTTCATTAAAACCGACCCCGGGGTTCAATTTCCATTAGAGACAGCATTTTTTCTGAGCTATAAGTTCTATTGTAAGTCTGCGTGTTCTCTGTGATCGTTGGTTGTACGATTGTAAAGGTTTCTCGCGACGCAGGAACGATGACTAGTGCAGACGATGTCTTTTAAACAATGAGTTGTTGTGTAACTATGACGAAGTTACGAGTGTATTTCTAGTTCATTCTAGACCTCAAAAACAGCATAAAAACAGTTGCATATAATAAGGTTTTAATAAATAAGGAAAGTAACCACTCACGGCTGGTGGGACGGAGGGTCGCGAGTTAATTAGTCTCGGGAGGGCCGTAACTCGGCGAGTGAGAGCCATTTGCCTCGGAATCATACACTAACAGCCGACGTAGTAGTTTTAATAAAGACGGGTTAGACACTAATGGATTAAAACCTACTAGGAGTTTAGGAGACTAATGTTAGTGTTGTAGACATGTTTTATTGCTTTAGAGATTTGTATAAGGCACGTCATGGCAACGGTTATTCCGTGAAACGTTCAAGAGGAGTATAAGGTGTACATAATCCATGAAGTAACATCGGGATATAGATTAAATACTACATTTCTTGTGAAATAAGTACGTCGATAAATACTTGATTACAAATTTGAATATATTTTACTACTGGATTAAAGATTGGTTGATTAAATTTTTTTCATTTCTATTGTATTCAATTGTTGCAGCGAGGATTTTTGACCACTTCACAAAAGGTTACGGTTAAGGTATGGACCACGTAGCCCATAGATGGCGTGAATATTGCGAGGAACTGTACAAAGATCCACTGGCCAATAACTCTGATTACGCATGGCACCCAGTTGGCTCAGGCCAGGAACCGGCGATACTCAGAAGCGAAATCGACGCTGCCATAACGCGTCTGAAACCCAAAAAGGCATCGGGTCCTGACATGATTACAGCCGAGGTTATGAAAGCACTCGGGAACACAGCTGTTGACGTACTACACCGTATCTGTGACATGGTTTGGCGAGCCGGCAAGTGGCCTCAAGACTGGTCAGAATCCGTAATCTTACCACTCCACAAAAAAGGCTCCACGAGGAAGTGCGGAAACTATCGCACTCTCGCTATCATCTCCCATGCCAGTAAGGTTATGCTTCACATAATTAATGCCAGATTAAGTCACCTTTTGGACTAGCAAATACCTCAGGAGCAGGCGGGTTTTGTCAGGGGAAGAGGTACCCGCGAGCAAATTCTTAACATCCGCCAGATCGTTGAAAAGTGCTACGAGTTCAACACGTCTGTTATCATGTGCTTTATAGACTACAGTAAGGCCTTCGACTGTGTCAGATCGTCTTGCTTGTGGCAGGTTCTGGCTGAATTTGGGGTACCCCAGCACTTAATCGCTCTCATCAGCTCCCTATATACGAATAGCAGTGGGGTAGTTAGAATTGATCAAACCTTGTCGGAGCCTTTCAAGTTCGGAAAAGGAGTCAGACAGGGCTGCATTCTATCCCCGATTTTGTTTAATATTTACGGCGAACATATTATGAGACGAGCTTGCGAGGGATGGGAGGGTGGTATTAGCATAGGAGGCATGAAAATCACAAACCTCAGATACGCTGATGATACTTCGCTGTTTGCTGCGAATGAATGCGAGATGGCCGAAACTCATCGATAGAGTGGAGCGAGTGAGTCAACAAGTAGGCCTCTCTATGAACAAAACTAAGACGAAGGTGATGATCGTAGATCGATCCAAACAACTGGAACCCACAGGAAGCTTGCAACTAGACATCGTCGATGAGTTCACCTACTCGGATTCATGTATAAACTGTGACGGCTCATCGGAGAAAGAAGTGCGGCGCAGAATTGGCATAGCTAAAACAGCTATGACACGGGTCCTAAAGATCTGGAATGACAGAAGCATCACTACGACAACTAAAAAGAAACTAGTACACACACTCGTCTTCCCTATATTTCTTTATGGCGCTGAAAAGTGGGCCCTAAAAGCAGCAGACCGCAGACGTATTGACACCTTCGAGATGTGGTGTTGGCGCATAATGCTACGGATACCATGAACGGCGCGCAGGACAAACGTCTCAATACTTAATCAGCTCATGATCACCATCAGACTCTCGACCATATGCCTCCGCCGCACTCTGGTATACTTTGGGCATATTGCAAGGCGTAACCCTGACAACCTAGAGAGACTTACAATAACTGGCAAAATCGAAGGACGCAGACCTAGAGGACGCAGCCCCACACGATGGACCGATCAAATTCGCACCACCCTCGAGATCGGCATCCATAATGTTATCCAAGCTGCTTAGGACCGAAATAAGTGGAAGACCATCATAAAAGACAACATCCTGAAGAGAATCTCTAGACCCTCAGAAATGAGGAATCGACAAACAGAGAGACAAAAGGTTATGTACAGGTGTAGAGTGCATCCCGCTTAAAATACGCCGTTGGTACTTTTGCCATATGATGATGTCCTGCTCGACGTGTCCGTCGACGGCGACCCCATGGTTCATCTTCTTTGATGTGCTCGGATGTGACTTGCAAAAGCAAACTTGTTCCGAAATGTGCGGTCACAGACAGCGCAGTAAAGCTGTCCGCTTTCATTGCGAGTGTAGTTGTATGTTGGCCTCGGCTGGGTTTTACGTAGATGGCGTTTAGCGTCAAGATGTTGGAGACGCGACAGTTCAAATGCATCAATTTGATTTGTCTCGTTTTAAAGCAAAACGTGAGACATCGGCGCTGAATGTTGTAGAAATACTATATGCTGATGATGTCTGTCTTATGGCAGACTCAATGGAAAACTTGCAGCACTATTTAGATCAGCTAGATATTTCCTGTCGAAGATTTGGCCTAGTGATAAGCGTGACAAAAACCCAACTACTAAAACAACCATCTAGAGGCACACTTGCGAGCGATGCTCCGCTTATCTTAGTTGGTAAACAATTGGAGGAGGTATCATCTTTTCGTTTCTTGGGGTGTATGATCCGCAATGATAACCGGCTGGATACGGAGGTAGCTACGCACATTGCTAGAGCTGCTTCTGCCTTTGGAAACCTGAATAACAGAGTTTGGAAATCACACGATCTTCAGCTGCACACCAAGCTAGCTGTCTATAAGGCCGTTACTCTACCCATCTTGCTTTACGCCTCCGAGACATGGGTACCATACATGAAGGACATCAAACGCCTGGACGGTTTTCATATGAAATACCTTAGGGCGACTCTGCGCATTAGATGGACAGATCGTGTTCCAAATTCTGAAGTTTCGAAGCGGTCAAGCATGACAGGGATAGAATCTCCCTTTTGCCATATATTATGGCTGCAAAATATTTAGTTATAATAGACAAATCAAAGGAGAATGCCGGTTTTTGTATGGAAGCCTGTACCGTTTTCTTTTTTATGAAATGAACATTTTTAGCCAGCTTATTGTTTAATATTACCGTAGGCATGAAGCGTTTTTGTTTTCGAATCCGCAGTTCTGAGATTTTCACTTATCCATATTTTAAAAAATCCGCCACAAATATTGCAAAAGAAGGAATTTGTCCTTGATTTCTAATTGTTTATAACGATTTCAATAAGTGAATGATGTTACAAGTTAAAAGAAACGTAGTTTCGACCCAGAGGAACAAACCTCAACTCAACGGATAAAAACAAAATAATAACACAAACAAACACGATCGATGTGTAGGCGACGTTGTGTAGGGTTGATATTTGACACTTTTGACAGTTGCTCAAGTTATCAAATGTTACCCTGCTGTTGCTATCTCGATTCAATTATATCTAAAATCGATATCACCTAAAAACAATCGATTAATGAATAAATTGCTCAACCAAAGACTGAAATCAAATTAAGTAGCCGTAGTAGCCGTAGCAGTAGGATTTAATAATGTTTCATAATTTAGTAATGGCATTCAAAATGTGTCAAAGTATTTACGTTATATCATTTTTTTAAAGCACTTGGTACAGGTTCCGGCATTCTACTTTCTTAGAAACTCTCAGACCCATAGTGTATACGAAACGGCTATATCCAGAGAGGTAATTCAACATAAGATAAACCGTGGGGCAAGCTAATATAAAATCCTCTTACCTATTCTCAAAACTGAAGAATATCGAGCGAAAAATACTTAATAATGTAAGCTGCATTAAAGCAGAGTGCGCCATAATATCCTCTCAGATCTGGTTACAGTATTGCAGTGTGCTGCTTTATGAGGTTTATTTTAGTTGTTCAAACGAAATATGGACCGCTCCTGAAACAATAGCCACTATGTATCTTGTGAAGTCTAGGGATTGTTACCAGTATTTATGCTGTTGACTCTGCTTTAAAATAGTTTTACATTATTTTGCTATTCATTTGAGGGTTGGAAAGTTGTGGAAAATAAGTTATTGTTTTATTTCGCAGACGCATATTTAGTTGATTGTCAAAGTGTATTCTATACATTTTTTATGACCTATGATTTATTGAAACGTATCTGTCTTGAGATTTCTTTTTTTTTCGCTTGTGTGTGATTGGCTCTGGTGGCGGAGTTTTCAGACCATCGGAAGCTCTCACAATGCTTGCCCTGAAACAACGCCCAGGATCCATGGAACAACTTTTAAGGTCACTCCGAAGCATGAAAAGCTTCGTAATATTGAACAAAGAGCCATAGGGGCCACAATATCCTGCAGTTAGAGAATATAAAGCACTGACACGAAAATAAAAACTTCTGTCTGATCTGTAGATTAAGTCGTGAACCTTGCGTACCTTGAAACATTCAGTCAAAGGTCACAAGGTGTGTACCTTGTACCCAAACTTGAAACTTGGGGGAATCGAACACATGACGCTCAGCTTAGTACCGAACGGAGAGGCGTCCGCTGAAACCATCGTGTCATAGGTGCAGAGACGGTATGGGTACAAAAAAGATCCTTTAACTACGTTCTTTGTTTTCATATCCACGCCAGCTAGAACTTATAACACTAACTTCCTATTTTGTGCAAAGTATTTTATGTCAGAGCGTCTTATCTCCCAAGCCTCACATTTTTTCCTGAATAAAGAAAACATTTTTTTTCCAAGTATTGATGTCATGATCTTCAAATATTTTCATACTAGTCGCCATTTTAATATGGCTGTAGGTGTTACAAAGCGAACATTTGGCGTGCAGGCCGGTGTTCATAGGTCGATCGATTGATTATGATAATTGTATTTTACTATTTAAATTCAGTTCTGGTCAGCAGCCAAGATCAACAATATAACTGATTTATTTGGTCCCGCAAAATTGATGTAAAATTATTTTCCCGCTTTGTTTTCGACTTAGGTTACACGGAAACCGCAAGCTTACTTGATTAGATGCTTTAAACAAACTTAGAAATAAGTTTCCAAACCATAACTACCACACCGTTAGAAGATAAAAAAGACCACATAGAATTCTAAGAACATGCTATCTTATTGACTGATTGACTGTAGTACAGATTCCCGGATTGCCGAATTGTCAGCTTACTCTGACGCACCAGAATTCTCTGCGTAAGAATAATTTCTGTGATTATTTTCATAAAATATTGCATGAACATCTTATTAATAATCGGATTCCCTTTCATATGACAGAAAAGAAACATATAACAGAAATAGCTAAACATATCAAAGAAATCTTTCTAGAAATTGATACACACATTCAATAAACCTAATGCGTAACTCGCAAGCAGACTGTAGAAAATTAGATCAACATAATTGAGAACGAAAATATGGTTTTTAATTTCCACATAAGTGGAGCAGGCATTGTAATAATATTCTATTAGGCGGTAAAACTTCATATATTTTGCCTAATGCGAAGAATTAAATACATGATCAAAACATTAATACGCGTAACTCCAGTATATAATCTAAGAAAAGAATGTTCTCGAGAAATCACCAATTAGCGCGGGAATAAGAGCGTTTTCAACATTTACAAGACATTTGACTGGTGTATGGCCGACTTTCAGCCTCTTTAGTTGTTAATGCCCGTGTTCATAAAGTGTTAAGTTTACTTTTACGCGCGCAGGTGTGTTCGCGGCAATTCTTCTCAGGGCCTTAACGTGCACGGTAGATAGCATCGGATATATGAAGCCTTTCGTAACGTAAGCTTTCGTAACGTAACCTTTATTTCTGAACGTTCGAGGCACGGATTAGTGTTGCTTTAAACTGTAATTAATTGCTCGTGTGCTGGAAGGTACATTGTTTGTGGATTTCTAGGTGTCGGATAAAGTTGATAGAATGGTATTTGTCTCTTAAGGATATGTTTTAATCTATGAAGTTGACCTTGTTTAATTAAACTTGATGCAAGACTTGAATTAACTTAATGAGATAACTAATGTGAACCCAATACTACGTTGTATTATGTAACCAAAGGTGAAATACAGAATTATCATTGGTAATAACGAACTAATGTTTTATAGGTTGTTACAAAACATAACTGTAGAATATCGAATATCCAATAAATTTCCTTTGAACATTTATTGGCACACTCAAAAGCGTTCGTTCATTGGCCAGAGGCAACTTGTAAATGTTACCATTTCCAAAGGTTTCAATAGCACGTTAATGTTAATAATTTCCCAACCCTAAGGGGCAGCAACGCATTTGTGACTCCTGTGGTGTTGCTTGTGTCCATGGGCGGCGGTAACTGCTTACCATCAGGCGATTTGTCTGCTCGTTTGCCGCCTATTACTTTAAAAAAAAACACATGGCTGTTCAAAAAAGAGAGTGCTGTTGACATTTGCACCTGTGCACGCTTTAAAGGTTTCTGACATTCGCCAGAAAGATAAAAATAACGTTAAGCCACTTTTATGCTTTACTATTCTTAGACATGTAAGAAGAAGGTCATTTTCGCCATAACGATAGGTTTCTTATAGACATATTATTACGTGGGATGTTAATAAATCGTCCAAAACTCTGAAACGCAAAACCTACGATTTATGATTAATTTAGCACTTACTGTTAGGTTCTCTCTGTAAGCCTATAATGGGCTACCGGAAAATCTTCTAAGTTACTGAAAATTCAGAAACGAAACAGTTGGGTGAGCTGGGACCGACAATTCCGGGAACAGTTTTATATATCGAGTGTTACGCTTGATTATTCCGACTTATTCGTCGACTTTATGTTACTTAGAATGTAGGTTTTAACAGTCATTCATATGGTTACTCAGTCTAGGAATCCCTACTAGGCATAAAATCAGTGTCGGCGTTTTAAAAAATCATTCTTATCTTATTAAAAGCGCCCGAGACTCGAAACAATTGTTTATGGATCGCCCTTATTGTAGTCTCGTGTGAGAATCGAACCCACTACAGTCGGTGTAGTGCAAGAACGGTGAGGTGCTATGCTGGAGGTACAGTCAAATCACAACGACATAATATTATATATTGCAATAAAGGTCACCGTAATAAGAGTCTACATACTTCTTCTACCAAGCGTTTTCGTAAATCGTGTGTTACCATTGACAATGTCGTAATACAATAATCCAATACCAATTATTCCGTCTTGTAAACGATCCTGGACTTTATCAGCCTCTGCACAATCATCATATCGACTGATGAGCGTCTCCTAAAAACAACATTAAGCAAATATGATGATATGAAATCATAAATCACCTTTGAAACAAACATAATTTCAACTTTAATTAGACCATTCATTAGGCGAACAAATCAAAGTTTAGCTTTATTTAACTGAGCTGAAACAGTACGAATTTGAATTAATTATCTGTGTTTGTTTGTGCTACGTATACATGTTGATTACATCCCGATTTAAAAGGTTAAATAGGTACTTCATTACCTTGAATACGATTGAAAAAATGTGTGTAAAAAATCTCGGTCAATTATTTAATTTTGATTGATTACGGCTGTGATTTCAGTCAACTGATTTGTCTTATACCAAAATATCTTATAACTACTACAAATTATACGATCATTGCTTAATTCGATTTAAAAGCTACCCTGAGCTTTCGATAAATAACAGTTTCACCGCCATCGAAAGTCGTCCACTGGTGGACATAGGCCTTCCCCGAGGTTCTCCACATGGACCGATCTTGAGCTTCTTGAATTCAACAGCCGCCTTCCTAATAAGCTCGCAAGTTTAGGTATGTGCAAATCAATCAAAACACACAGGCACTAAAATACCAGAATTCAAAATTATAAGTGACTTAAAATCCTGTGATTCAAATTACCAATCTGCAGATCAAAGAGACTTAGGGCATCAGAGCTAATAGAATGTGTATGGATTTGAAAACAGTAGAATGACCTACATCATTGCCTCAGTTTACTTGTGACCGTGGTTAGTATAGACTGGTCCAAGCGTCAGATTTTCTAATGTGTGTAAATCCAAAACATGATTCGCCTTGAACTCGTTATAAAATGTCACGCTATGCCAAAGTATATAATTATGTACATAGCTAATATAAGAGCGTTTTTGTGATGGAGCTTCACAGTCGCAGTGAACCTGTGAGTGGTCTATTCACTGTGGAGCTCCATCTCAATCCATGGCGCATTTTCTTTCTTTCTCTCTTTGCCCATCTACCTGCAGCAAACAAGACCTTAAAGTGACCTCAGACAATGCAGCCATCGTAGCCAAGTTTTGGGAACAGAAAATATGAACCATTGGTACGAAGAAGAAACACGTTTTTTCTCTAGAAAATGTTGGTAGTGCCTAAATAAATTATTTTAAAAGTGTAGGTAGTATACGATGTAAAATTATTATTTAAAAATGCTCCCTAAAAACCTGTTCCCTAGAAATATGCTCGACTAATAGGCTCGCATCTTGTTACGTGAAAACGAGGCACAACAACAAATTTATAATACGTGTCTTAAACTTACCCCTAGTCCCCTACCTACCCAAGCAAAAACAACTAAGAGTAACATTATGCATGTATATGTCCATATTTTCCATACAATGAAAAATAATATGAACACCATATTAGTTAATTAGCACCCAATAAACGTGACCCAAAAGCCTTTAAGCCTTGTATTTTTGTGAAACTACACCGAAACCAAGCCCTAGTAATGCTAACCAATGCCAGACTCACCAAATAACGAGAGAACTTAAGGTTCCCCAGACCTCAAACCTAATCCATTTCGTACAAACAGCGAAGTAATCCCCGTAGGAAAAATGAAATGAAATGAAATATTTATTTTTGCCACAAATAGAATACAGCCGAATTAAAAAGGTAACCCGATCGTAAGATTTACGAAGGAAATAATATGTAATGTATGAACATTAATTAGTCGATTTACCTGTAGTGAGATACAATACATAAACTATGCCCTTTGACCCGTACAGCCTACAGATTCATGATGGGACTTTATGGAGTTTGCGACATAACAGGTAAGGGCGCAGAATAGATAGTTCTTACGAGTAAGGGTTTGTCGACCGTATTACGTTGTTTGCCTTCTCTTTTTGGGTTATTTTCGATATTTTGCCTGCAACCTTTGTGTAACATTTGTTGAAAGTTGGAGGTGAAACTAAAGTATGAAATATTTCATGTATTGTGTAGTCATTTATGCCATTGTATGAAATAAATGTACAAACTGTTTTTTGCTTTGTTTGGTATGTGTAGAAATTCTTTGTGGATGATATCCTATTATATCAGTTAATTCAGTTGACGCAGGAATTAGATATTTTTACAGCTGCATAGTATTTCGTATGGGTTGCAATGCGAGAATCTCTCGTTACTGAGAAGAAAGACAATGCACAACTATTTTTAAGAGATCGGCAAAAATTCAAGGGTTCTAGATACGATGATATTGAGCACCGCGGCCCACATTATGAAGGGTCTGATTATTCGAGTTTTTTTGTGCTCCAACTACCAGGTTCTGTTCGCAATGTCCTCGGTTCCCTTTCCGTCTGTAAGCGTGTCGCAAATTTGGTTATCATTCCTGTTTGGTCTCATAAGTGTAGGTAACAACATTGCCCGCTAAGTGCCATTAAGCACCTATGAGTCGTAAGATAAAGCTCTTTCACTTAATTTTCAAAACCCTAATAATATCAGAACAGATTCAAGGTAAAGCAGGAACAGTGGTCATGTGACAATGAATAAAAATAATGTCTGAAAATCAATCGCGTTTTCTTCACAAAATGAAGTGAAGTCGAATCCAATCGTGTTACAAACTAAGGCTAGTCCAAAATTGTCGACACAGGATGTTTGAGGCGAGACGTTATTGACAAACGGTGACCGAGTCCTATTCAGTTAATATAATTTGACCTGAAGTTAAAGGAAAACAGTAAGATTAAAATACCAGCACTGAAATTGTAAACAAATAAAACAATCAAATACAATTTTATATATTCTTACTGACGCCAATCTTTTTCTTCTAATATATAAAATCATTTGTCCTGGCCAACATATCATGGCGGTGCCAAAAATTCTAAAGCTGAAATTTGGACTGTAGGCTTCTTTTATGATGTAAGACTTATGGTAAGAAAGGATTTTTAATATTATGTATTTAGTATATTCCACCTAAATTGGATGTAAGTTTGGTCCATTCAAATAGCATTTAGAACGGATAAAGCCGTGGTTAACATATACTTATTTTGTATTCATTTTATTTGCTTGTATAAAATCTAATTGGTCCCTTGAATTAGCTTTGCCCTCATTGTTAGGACAACAAAGTTAAATATTAGCAGGGGAAGATCTTCAGTAAATAGGTAGCCGTATTTGCGTTAATGGGCGCAATGAGTCTGTGTAATCAAATGTATACAATCCTGGTACACCTCAAAGACTTGGGCACTCTATGTTTGCATAATTAATTGTTGATTTGTACGTCTTAAGTTGCGATTTAAGTCAGCGATTATATCCGCCAAAGATCAGAAATCATCATCATCATCGTCAGCGTCAACGGCCTCTCTTATGGCACTTCACGTAAAATAGAAACTATTCACGTAAAGTCCCGAAAAGTGGGCTGCCGACTCCCGCCTCAGGAATATTATTATGAATATTAAATCAACGCACATAAAGGACGCATAAACTAAACAACAACTATTTATGTATCACACAAGGTTTATTTCGTTTGGGAACCAAACCCACGTCACCCATTGTTGTGCTGCACGGATGCAGCACAGCATTCGGTGACGTGGAAAGAGAAAAAGATTATAGCACCGAGATTTTTGTTCCCATATTCGGTTTTATAGAAACCGGGATAAGAATCGAGATAATTAAAATCGCATCACCTGTTGTTAATTTTCATTATTCCCATATAAATTAATAAGCATAAAACGGCTAATGGATGGATGGAATGGATTTATTAGTAAACTCGATGTATCTCGTTAATTTGGCATTTCATTTTGATCCCGGTAAAGTGCTTATTGGACTGCAATGATGAAATCTCAAGCGTAATAATAATTATTACATGATAAATATTTGTTATTTTACTAGTCATGTATTTGAAAAGTTAGTAAAGGCCATTGATATATATGTACTAAAGTACTAGATGTAGCATTCAGAACATTTACTTTGTTCAAATGCTTTGCATGAACATACCGGCAAAGCAATCTAGTGTCACTTTGACTTTCATGCGGTATGGGTCCGCTTCGTTAATTGACTGTGTAGCGAAAATATATCGATTAATTTGAATCAGAACTTTTATCTGTAGTAGCGTTAGTCAATATTTTTAATTATTTATGTAAATAAAAGAGTTAAATGTATCATAATAGCACATTAAAATGTATTTCTTTATTTTTATGTGACGTCATTTACGATCATAGACAAACTACTATGCAGAAATACATTGCAAGTGATTGTAGGTAAAATATATGACTAAGACCAGACTTCGTGAAGGTATTGGTTTTAAAAGTTTTTTAGTTTGATTAATGTTATAAAACCAATTTGACGTTGTATAACACTAATTCTGTGTTCTTTTTACTTTTCGGGTATATTGATCGTAATAACCGTATTAACGAATATTTCAACACTTCAACATAGTAGGTACACATTTGCAGTTATAGAAAATTACGCAAAAAATAATATTGAACCATGAGGCCAAAACAGATCCTGATTTCCATTATCCGAGCAATAGACAAAAAACCACAAAATTAATTTTGTTTAGTGACAATTGAATAGTTATTATATTAATTGAATAGTTATTATTAATATTTTTGAGCATTACTGCTAGAGTAAATTTAACTGCAATTTAAAATATTTTTTTTAGGCAGGACTTCAACCCGCGACCACGACGAACCGTGTCGATACCGTACCGACTAAGCTACTCAGGCCACTTCGTCATAGATTTTTTTTTATAGTTGGTTTCCTTATGGTACCACATAGTGCCATCTGCCACATGTGTAGGTTTAGAACTCTGTGGTCAGCAAGGCCATCTTTACAGAATGACAAACAATCCTGACTTATATATTAGGATATGTTTAAGCAATTCTCATAGTAAGATAAATATAAAGTTTAAAAATTAGAATTATTCGTGAGACAACTAAGGCAAGTCTTGAACTTACGCCCACGAATACATTTTTCTATTTTGTAATAGAAACATCTGAATATGTTTAAAGATTATATTTTTGACCTAAATAAACCCCCAGCAATTAATTCCTTTTATTTTCATAAATAAACTATTCTTATTATGTTGATGAAATATTATAGGCAGAAAACATCTCTCCTGTGATGTAAATAGTCTTTGCAAATGGCAATAAGCAGCCAGTAGCATTAGAGAACTATTGGATACTCATTGGTAAGATGCCAGGACTGGTTGTTGTTGATTGGCTATAATAATAATTAGACACTCTAAGTCATTGGCGCTGCTTGCGCCTGCGTGTTGCGCTAGTACGATTAGACGTCATACACTAGACAATTTGAACAAAATATTTATAGGGAATGCTCCGTCTATCATTAGAGTATAATTATGTCAATGGTAAAGGCTATTCAATGGTGACCTAATGTGGTTGCCAGGAATACGTAACCCGCATTAAACAAACGTGGCAGGTATCTAATAGTATACAATAGGGGCGACCATGGCTCTAGCTTTATATCAGAATCTGCTATTTTCTTGTGTCGTTGTTTTGAGACCCCCTTTTTAACATAGTCGGGTTATAGTTTTTAAACTTATGTTTTTATTTAATCCTTTTCCGTATCCCGATGGGGCATGTAAACTAACCGTGCAATGTTTACTTTGTCATATGTATAGGAAGAAAGAAAGAAAAATAGGTTTCAACGCAAAGCGTCTGAACCGCGCGAATTAAACCGCGTAAAACCGCGTTTTAAACTTATATTTTGACTAAAACAGTAATTACCTATGTACATATTCGTAATTTAGTCACCAATACTATTCATTTTATACCAAACACGTAATGATTATCTCAGTTACCGTGGTGGTGCCGTAATAGCAAATTTAGATAAAATTTATATAGCCTATGTCACCCGGGCTATTATTACGTATCTATTAATACCCCATTTATAAAAATCGGTTCAGTAGTTTAGGCACTACGGTGGAACATACAAACGTACATACTTACATACATACATAGACTGCCAAAAACATTACCCTTTCTTTTGGCTTCGCCGTAGTCGGGTAATAAGTAACATTAATATAAGTACCCACACTGCCTGACTTTATCTCAATGTACTAAGCATCAGTTTATTTGCTCTCCCATTCATCGTATTTGCTCATCCATCATTTGATTAATCATATTCGTCAATCTCAATACTTATTATGTGTTCACATTGCAATTAGTCTGCAAATTATTCAATCAAGTTTATCCATAGACGGCATATGAAAAGAGCCCTCACAGACCTTTACTTTCACAACAAGTTTGGTATGACAGTAGCAAGTGCACATTCACGTTTAAATATATTTTGTCAACCTACAAGACCCACTACGTCATAAACTGTGATCGTAAAACCTGTGTGACTAATTTACTGAATTCTGACTTACAAGATTAGAGAAAACATTCAGCTGTTACAGCGAAGTATTTTTACAATTTTATCGTAAAACAAGGAGAACGGTGGTGCCATTATCGTCCATTTGGTGCACTTAGCTAGTGTGGCTACTGTTTAATAAGAAACCTGGGTACACTTCTTGGCCAAACAGAGTGCGCGGTTTCCATTTACGAGACCACCGTGACTAAACATCCACCCAAAGACTCATTTATTATTATGTGTATATATAAACTTCTTGCGTTACTGACTCGACAGACAAGCTACAGCTAAAACTATTAGGCGTGAAAAGCTGAAATTTGGCATGTATGTTCCTTAGGGGCTGTAGAAGTAAGAAGGAGTTTCTCGAAATTACCACGGGATCGGGCAGAAACAATCAAATTAAAAAGTAAGTGCGGGCGTAGCCATGGGCATCCTCTAGTCTAATATAAATTCATCTAACTCCTAGCTGAGTCAATTTCTATTCTTGTTCCCAACAGTTTGTTTATATTAAAGTTAATCTTAATTATTCAAGCTAAGTGCGAAGTAAACTCACGTCTCTGCTAGAGTGCCTAGGTATTTGAGTTGTAAAAGCTTTCATATTTTGTGCTTTATGTTAGCATTGTATAGCAGTGATAGCCCGGGGGATTTCTCGGGCTAAATAGAAACATTTGTAGTGGGTTTCACCTAGACGGGTCTGTGACATGTACGTTAATCAATGTCAACGACTTGCGGTGACAACATTGCTGCTCGATGTATACAGCTGGCAAAAGTGTTATTACTTGGGTACGATTTGAATATTAATAGCATCGTTGGTGATATTAATCATATTTATTTGATTTTAAGACTAAATCTGATGAAATTGGTATTTTCTTGTAATGTCCTAATGTTCCAAATAAGAGAGGGTCAGACAGTAACTAGATTAAAATTTTACACAATCCTACTATTATGATAAACGCAACATTTTGGGTTAAGGTGAAACCGTGAGTCAAAACAAGCATTTTCATATTACTACAAATTCACAGCAAAAATAACCAGCTTCCCATATCTTTACAGTAATTGAAACTGGCAGCAGTTACACATCATATACTATTCGATTAGAGCAACAGAGATTTTCCATTTTATTTTTCCTTGTGTATACTTAAGGTATTCGGAAGAACTTTCCTTTTCCCACAAGACTGTACCTACATATTGAACTCGTTTATCGACAATTTGATTTGTTCGTTCAATTTCAAGGGATTTTGTCAAGGGAGCTGTAACGATTTAACAAAAAATCGGGGTCGAAGGCGCATTCCACCTTCTCAAGAGCGAGTGTTCGTAGACCCGGCAAATTATAAGTATTCCAAACTGGCGTTCGAGGCCAATCAATTTCTGGTCGACTCAACCATTCCGGACCCCACCACAGCGAATGACCTATCAAACTAGGCGTCAAGCATACGCGCGAGGCACAATCAGCGGGGTTGAGCTCACCTGGCACGTGTCTCCAAACAAGTTTGACTTCGGATTTCTAGATTTGGGAAACGCGATTAGCGACAAATACCTCCAAGGTGTGGACAGAAGCCTTCAACCAACAAAGAACAATTTGGCTGTCTGTCCAGGCGTAGGTCCCATTAATACAAATGCTTTTACCCAAAGTGTTAGACACGTGGTTCAATAATCGTACAAATAGGGCTGCTCCCGAGAGCTCCAATTTTGGGATGGTCAGAGATGTCCGAAGGGGTGCAACCTTGCTCTTCGCCATGATCAGGGAAACCCTCACCTGACCTGAGGCACTGACTGTGCGCAAGTACACCACGGCCGCGTGACCACGTTCCGAGGCATCACAAAACCCGTGAAGGGTGGCCTTGTACTTCCCGGGAGGAAGGATGGGACGAGGCAAGGAGATCTCGTTGACGGCAGGAAGTGAGGATACAAAGGAGGTCCATTCCTCAACAAGAGTGCCGTGCAGAGGTTCGTCCCAGGTCAATCCTGCTGTCCAAAGCTTCTGCAAGAAGCATTTTGCCCAAAATATAATTGGACAGATCCAACCGTTCGGATCAAAGGTTCTGGCGACAGTAGACAATACGAGACGTTTAGTCCAAGAACACGGCAATTTCAAGTCTACGTTATATGTAAAGATGTCTTGGACTGGTCTGTACTGAACGCCGAGAACAGCCATCATGGCGGGGTTGTCAACAATCTCAAATAGATGTGGATCCTGCTGATGATCCTCTGGCAAGCCTTCCAAAAGCGCTGGTGAGTTGGAAATCCATTAACGCAACTCATAACCAGCGGAGGCCAAAATACCTATCAATTCGTCCCGCAGGAGGATCGCCTCGTCCGCTGTGGAGGCGCCCGAGCAAATGTCATCGACGTAAATATCGTCCTTCAAGATGGCGGAGGCTCGTGGGAAACGTAAGCCTTCACGGTCTGCGAGCTCCCAAAGAGAACGTATTGCCAAGTAGGGGCTTGACCTTAACCCGTACGTATTAGTATTGAGCTCGTAGACGACCATGGGATCACGAGAAGACTCTCTCCAAAGGATCAGCTGAAAGCGACGGTCATCAGGGTGGATAATCGTCTGCCTAAACATCATTTTTATATCGGCCACAAAGACAACCTGATGTCGTCGGAAGCTGGTGATGACGTCACAAAAGTCCTTGACCAACTTGGGACCAGAATGCAAGCACTGGTTCAAGGATACGCCTGATGAAGTCTGCGCAGAACCATCAAATACTGTGCGCAGCTTACCAGTCGATGGCTTCAATACCGCATGATGCGGGAGAAAGTAGTGCTCCACCGAACGCCAATCCAAATTTGACACAGACATGTGTCCCAATTGTTCATATTCCCTCATGAACTCAATGTACTTCTGTCTGAGCTCCGGATCACGACCCATGCGACGCTCCATAGCCAACAATCTCTTTTCGGCTAAAGGTCGTGACTCACCAAGCGGAGGCCGAACAGTCAGAAATGGTAGCCTCGTAATGATCCGACCAGAACGGAGTCGACCAGTGTTGTTCTGGAAGAACAGCTCGCACTCCTCATGTTCTGGATTCAAACGGGCAGCTTGAGGGGGCTCCTCTACCTCCCAAAACCTCTGAACCGCATCAGAGAGAGCAGAACCTACAGCCAACAAATTATCAAGTTCGGGTGGAGGGGAGTCCCTAGGTACAGGGCCCATCAAAGCAAATCCAAATATGGTCGAGATGGCAGTCAAACCATTTGGCACCAAGACCCGTTTTCCACCAATCAAAATTCCACCGAGGACATCAGAGCCAATCAACAAGTCGATTAGTCCCGGTGTGTCAAATTTGGGGTCTGCCAGTTCCAATCCCGATGTCAAATTCACCACAGCAGCGGGTAGCTGTTTCTGTGGGTGCATACCCAAAATATTCTTCAACACAATAGCCGAGGTTTTAATCCTCGGGTGTGAAGATCCAACGGGGGCAAACAAAACTTTAACTTGCCCTTCAACATTAGATGTTACGTCACCTATTCCCCGTATACAATTTGGAAAAGAGCCCATATTCAATTTAACCTGCCCTACCAAATAAGTGGAAACAATGCAACCTTGTGAACCTGTGTCCAATATAGCACGGACAACAACAGAGGTCCCCGTGGGTCCCCAGACCCGAACAGCAACCGTTGGTAGGATAACGGTCTCAATGGGGGAGGTTGGCGTTATAGGGCAGGGATCAATGACCTATTGTTGCCTGGGCGGCGACCGTTGGCCAGGACCAGGCAAGTCAAAATGAGGGTGCGGCTTGAAGTCCTCAAAAGCGCGAAGACTCGATCCGCGCGCCATCTGTGGGGGGTCATAGTGACGCACCCGCCCAAAACGAGGTGGGCGCGAGTCAAGGCGGGGACGCTCCGCCAAAGGAGGGGAATACCTGGGGCAGCAGTCATGGTGCTGGTGACGCTGGGCAGTCGCACATTCTGGTGCGCGAGAGAGAGGAGGCGTGCGCACGCTATGGTTCTCCAAGCGGGGCGAGTGGCGATCAATTGAGCGAGGCGACTCTCGGCTACGCGCCGGTGAGCCTCGGCTGCCACCTTGAAAACACCCGCCCGTGCGCGGCGTCGGCTGGTTGGACAAGCGGCCAACCTCTCTGGCATTCATACAGAGAATGTCCAAATGCTGTCCTCCACAGTGAGGACAGGGGCGAGAGTTTGGGCAGTCTCGCTGGTAGTGGGACCCCAAACAAGAGAAGCAAAGGCGGCGGGCATTCGCGATGCGCCTACGAGAGGCGATATGAAGGTCCAAGAATGCCCTACAACTGGCCGTTCTGTGCCCCGTGACCTTGCAGTAGGAGCACTCCGCTGGGCTCTGCGTGACCGCAAAGCGAGGAGGGCGCCGGTCCGGTCAACATTGGCTCGGGTGTGACCGCGAGCCTGCTCCTTGACCTTGGGCGGCTGCGTCTTAGCCGGCGTGTCACCACCGGAGTTGTCCAAGACCCGGCACTCATCCTCCAAGAACCTCTTCAGGTCAGAAAAGGGGGGCAGATGGGTCGCGCTGTCCCCACCAAAGCGCTGCTCAAAACGCGACCTCAGGTCGGCAGGCAGCTTCTTCAGCACAATGTGCACCAATAGATAGGACCATTGGTCCACGGGCAGGTCAAGGCACTTAAGTGCGTTGATGGCCACCAAAAGCGGGTTCAAAAGTTGGGTGCGCAACCCAAAGACCCGGGTGAGTGTCTGCAAATCCAAAATCTGTTCAATATGCGTGTCGGCGAGGCCACGCTTATTATGGTACCTACGGGTAATTAAGTCCCGAGCCGTCTGGTACGCCTCGTCAGACACGGGCAGATGCTGGATGAGGCCTTTGGCCTCCCCATCCAGAACCGACAATAAATATGCCAATTTTTGTGCTGGCCGAAGGTCAGCCCTGTCATTGACCAGGCTGTCGAACAAATTAATGAAGCCCAGGTAGCTTCCTAGGCAGCCATCAAAATGGGGGAGGTCCAAAGTAGGGAGCCTACTCACCAGCCCCGGTGCTGACCTAGGAAGCTCCTGCTTCAGGCCGGGTTGCCCTTCCCTATCGGCAACTAGTTGTCTCGCACTATTGGAGACAGCATCATACAGGTCTAAGACCTGGGCATAGTCTTCGCTGACCTTACTTCGCTGGTCAGCAGTGAAATCATTGATTGACACTTCAAGACAGCAAGTGCTGAAAGTGCGGAATTGCTGTTCCACACTTGCCAGGCGATCGTCAACCCACTCGTACCTTTGTAGTAGGGCCTGCTGGCGATCAGGCCGGTTCACTAAAGCACTGGCCGAGGCAAACCAGCGCAAATCTGATGCAATAGCACCAGCAGCCGCACGCAAGTCCTTGATAGCTGACATAATCAAAATTCAAAAGAGCCCAGACAAGCGTTAAATAATATTAACAATCAAAACTTAATTTTTCTTAATTCTTTGAAACCAACAAAGTATTAACCTGTTTACTGCTGGTACAAGCAAGTGACAGGTATCTACTGTCCAACAAAATTAATAGTTTCAATATATATTGACACAAAACAAAGTCAAAGTTATCAAAAGTTGAACCTTCGAATAAGTTAATTAAAGTTAAATATTCAAATAAATTAACTAATTACTTGCAACAGACAAACTGGCTGTATTATTTGAGATATACAATAGTAAGTAAGCACAGAATATGTGTTACCTAACAATATTATCTATATTATAACAAAACAAAGTTTATTAATGTTACCCGCCCAAGTGGCAAGGTCAAGTTGGATTATTACAATGTTTATGAATATATGCAATAAACTAAATTTACTAAATTTATTGATACATACAGCTGTTATGTATCCAAACAAACTGACTTATTAATGCAACAACAAATTGAAGTTAGATTTTTCAACAATACAAATCAACAATTACTGATTGAGGTTATGTATGACAATGTGTTTCAAATTATCTAGGTCAACTTATACAATTAAATATTATGTATTTTAGACAATAACTGACCTGACAAAAACTACAATACTGTCTACAAGGTGAGATATATAGCTCATACAACACCAATCTGAGTTCAGATACAATCAACGGCTAAGATACAAGTTTACAATATAGGCACAGTTAACCACGCTCTTGCTATCAAAAATTATGTCTAGAATTACCGTAGCCAGGCAGGAAGGTGTATCAGAAGTGCGCAGTGGAAGATGTAATACATCTACCTGACCACGATAGACAATGATCCAGACACAATGCACTGCGTTGCACAGTGATGAATTGAAATCAATCAATATCAATATTATATTTCACTTACCCGATATCTTTGCTGATGTCAGGCTTGAGCTAAATTAGACACATTCATACAAGTATATTGGCCAAAATAAATGAATGAAGTATCTTATACTTAGCTATTAAGCTGCAAACGCGACGTTTTCAGGACACGTTGGCACGTGGACGTCGATACCGGATTCACAATTTTCACAAATGTCAATCAATAGTTCACAATCAATTTACCGTTGCCAGCGTGCGTAGCACTAGATCAGGCGGCATTCAAGACGGTTTACTCAATTTAATTCAATTCGCGTTAATTCAAAAGGCGATATTTTACGTACGAGACGACCAAGGTAATTTTTCAAGGGAAGGACGGAAGTGACCGTTCAGTGTGACCATTGTCAAAAATTTTCAATAGACTAAACAAAATGTTACTCAATCGATCTAATCGATTTGACTTATAATAAAAACTAATTCTATTTCAAACAGACCCTTAGCGTCGTAATCGATTTCGCTTCCAAAATAACTTATGTTGTTATTATGTTATGTTGATTACTAGCAATCTCAAACCATTTTGTTTGACGCAGATTGTTTTATTCCTCGCTTCTGGCAATAAACAATAAGGCAGCTAGTTAGTCGTTTGTCCAATATCCACCCTTGACCTTTGTGGTCTGGATTTCAAATAACCCGTTTTTAATTATCCTAACCCTTTAGCTTTATAAGTATACTAATGTCTTTGAGACATATATACCATACTGAAGACCCTATTACGACTCTTTCAGCGAAATGTTTTCATTTTTATACTGCTCTTGCTTTCCATATAAACAAATAAATCGCAAACCACAGTGGATATCAAAAGGAATAAAAAAGAGTCTACTATAGAAATACAGACTAAGTAGGAATAATTTCAATAAAAACAAATTTAAGACTTACGCCCCAACATTTAAGAAAATAATAAAACTAACCCAACTAGCTCAAAATAATACAAAACAACCTGGGACATTATAAATGAATCTCAATTCAATATACCAAAAAATACTACCCATTCCTTGACATTACAAAATACAGTGACCGATGCCTTTGAAATTGCAGAAGCCTTTAATAACTTTTTAATTGACAAATTAATACATTCCGTAAGGAATTTAAATAATTTTATGATTTCAAAATCAATGTTTATGACATCAAGTACACCAAATGACGTTCTTAGAATTATACTTACTTTAAGAAATACAAACAGTGTAGGACATGATGGCTTATGCACAAAAATAATTAAATGCTTGATCGACGTCTCACGTGACCAGAAGGCTGGTTTATTCTTTGCTCAAAGAATCAGCATTGCCATCCAGCGTGGCAATGCTGCCAGCCTTCTGGGCACGTTACCCCATGACATTGATGCGGAGGTATACTACGACGCCTAAACGCCTCGTGCCTTGCGTTTTGTAAGAATATATTATTTTATTTTCTTTTTAATTTAGTTATAGGTTTATAAGTATAGTTTTAGCTGTAAATAGTAATTAAGTAATAGTTAGTAAAAATATAATTAGTTGTAAAATAATTGAATTGAAATAAATAATCCATTAAATTCGTAGCCTATGAAATTTGATGTCATTGGAGCTATTCTTAATATCTCAATAAGTGCTGGCGTTTACCCAGATAAACTGTAAATTGCTATTGTAAAGCCACTTTTAAAAGTGGCGATAGTCTAAACATGGAATGCTACAGGCCAAGGTCGGAAACCCAAAAAGGCTTTCGCAAGAATAAATCAATCAATATGGCGAACTCTGATTTATTGAAAAATGTTATTTCACACGTAGACAAAAGAACACCGATTTGTGCGTTATATTGTGATATGACCCAGGCGTTTGACCATGTACATTTTGACATTTTACTTAGTAAATTAGAGACATACGGCATACGAGGAAATATCCTGAATTTAATGGCATCATATTTAAAAAATCGTATACAATATACGGCGATTTCAAAAATTGATATTGTTTCAAAACAGGAACTAGTGTTTGCGTCAAATAAACGTACAATAAATTATTGTGTGCCGCAAGGAAGTGTGTTTGGTCCACTGCTTTTTATCATTGATATCAACGATCTCCCAACAGTTACCAATTATCCTATGTGCCTCTTTGCTGATGATAGTACTGTCGCAATTCACTGTAGAACCAACAATATTTACGAAAAGGACATAAATGACACGATAGGCTCAGTTGTTAGCTGGATGAACAAAAATAACTTAAGGATTAACTTACTTAAAACCAATTTGATGTTCTTTAGTCAGTGCATTACGCCACCCAATATTAACATTCATTATGAGGATACACATATTACAAATGTTGATACAGCAAAATTCCTCAGTTTAATAGTAGATAAGAAACTGAAAGAGCACATTGAAAAACTGTGCAAAAGGCTCTTCGGCTTACGCCCTCCATAAGCTTGCTCTTATCATCAGCAAGGAAGCGCTTATTGCTTTTTTTTTTTATTTGTTTGACGAGGTGGAAAATCCCTTCGGATCTCCGACTCTTGGGGGAAATAAGAGCCGGAGTATGTGGTGTTTCCACTAAAAACCACCTCGAGTTCCTCCATGTACCCGTGTGTCGGAGGGTAGAGTTTCACCGAAGCATTCCTCGCTACCCCCCGACGGGTATTGGCCCGCCAGATGGTTAGGCGGGCCCCGAACGAAACCAGGCTGCAGAGGATAGGGAGGACGGCAACGCAACACCGCATCTCCTCTTCCTCTGCGGCCCCACCACGACGCAACGATGGTGCGCCCCCATTTGGTCGCGGGAGATAGGGCGCGCGGCAACGCAACACCGACACGCCCGACTGCGAGGGACAGACAGAACTGTCCCTCGCACCCGCACCGTTGGACGCGTCCTGCGCAGGCCCCTCCAAGCCCACGCAGAGCGTCCCCTCCTGGATCCCTCTTAGCTTCACCGCGGGTGACTAATCCACGATTACAGAGCCCCCCCACCACGACAAGGTGGAGATCCCACGGGGGGGAAGCGCTTATTGCTATAATTACGGTACTATAGACTCAATTTTGAGATCCAGCATCATATTTTGCGGCAATTCCACCAACAAAGAATTTGTCTTTAAATCCCAAAAAAGATGCATGAGGGCTATGTTTAGACTTGGACCCAGAGACAGCTGTAAACCATATTTCCAACAATACAAAAGAGTGACAGTACCATCACTATACATTTATGAGGCAGTAGTTTTTGGTAAAACAAACCCAAACTTATTTCAGAAATTATCTGATGTCAATAATAGCAATCGACGTGATAAAGAGTGGTTCAGTACAGTCCAAGACCAAATTAATGCAGCATCATCAGCCTTTAACAGTCCACTGCTGGACTAGGCCTCTCCTTTGAAAGGAGGAATTGGCCTACTATACCACGCTGGCCAAACGGGTTGGTATAGGGTTTGTATCAAGTTTTCCTTCTCTTACAGTGCTGTTCTCTGCATAATATGCTCCCTCTGTCGGCTCTTACGACACCCATGGGATGATATGGGGTGATGACATTCCGTATTCTTAATCCGTCACCACACGGACTAATTAATGCACAAAATCATATTTTGCATGGCACCAGTACTATTCAGCAAAATACCGAACCAAATAAAAAAGCTCAATATTTCTCTATTTAAAAACCATCTGAAAATATATTTAGTTGATAAGTGTTATTATAATGTAGGTATGTTATTTTTAATCCGATTCTAATTGATTAATAATTTAACTATATCACTTGTTAATCTTCCTTATGACATTTCTTGAATTTATATTGATTACTAACTGCTGCCCGCGATGTCGTCTGCGTGAACGCTATACAGCAAGAAACACAATAATAACATTCATTTACCCGTTTCTTCTTTACATTTCATATCTACAGAAAGTGCAGTAACAGAGGGAGACTATCTTTTGTAAAATTGACCTTCAAAGAGTGCTGATTTTCAGCCTGCTTTGAATAAATTACTTTATGGTGATTCTGCTAAATTAGGTCATAAGTTGTAACTAAAGCAGATGAAGAAAATAATGAATAAGGAATACTGAATAGGGTAGAATTAGATAATTACAGGACTTCTCGATAAACAACATTAGTGGTTTGGCTCTCCGCAGCCAAAATGTAGTAATAATGAAGGCAGCGATAGCTGCGTGGAGAGACCGACAGACTGCTACGCAGACGGGGTCTCGGGTTCGAATCCACGGCACGCACGAATGAGTGAAGTGCGTATTAAATTGTTAATTATTGCTTCCTAAACGGTGAAGGAAAACATCGTGGGGAAACCTGCATGTCTGAGAGTTCTCTATAATGTTTTCGAAAGACATGTGAAGTCTGCCAACTCGCACTTGGCCAGCGCGCAGCGTGGTGGACTATGGCCTTATCCTTCTCATAGTGAGAAGAAGCCCGTGCCCAGAAGTGGGACAGTACAAAGGGCTGATGATGAGCCAAAATGTAAACTGGTGACGCGGGAGCAAGCGACGTACAGCTGCTCGTGTGAGAAGCAGCTTGTCATGAGGTCGACACCCGCTGCCCTCAGTGTCGCCTGCGACTTATTGATGGTCATCGCGAAACAAACACTCACGTGGATCGCAACAACAACGGGAACACGGGTGTACGCGCTTGAACTGGAACGAAAAGTTATAAGGTATGAGGGGAATGCATGGTATAAATACTGCCTTGCCGCGCCACATCCCGTAAGAATTTCCGCCTCAATGGTGTGTCTGTGGAGCGAGATGACTTTAAAGTGGGTCCTCACACAACCTCGGAGGAGATAGGTTCCAAAGAAGCATTATCGGGACACCGACCTTCAGCTTGATGGTATACGCTGGAATTCAGCTTGCTGACTGGGAGTTCAGAAATTCCACGGGATAATGTGTGGCGTATTATTCCCCTCAATTTCCGAGAGAATGCATTCGTTAATTGCTGCAGCCTGATCGTTTTTGGGCGTCAAAATGGCCCGCTCACACCCCAAAAATTCTACTGGTGCGGTATACGACTAATGTCCCCGTACACACAGCGAATGAGTTTTTCTAAGTTATTATCAGAGTAGAGATACAACTCTACCGAGAGACTGGAAGCACCACCTGTCCACCTCTCTACTCTGTTAGAGTGCCTTCGCCAAGACTTAGAAGGACATCGGGGAAGTTTTGAGCACGTGCATTGCCGCCGAGCTCTCATATTAATGGTCAAGCGCAGCGTACGAACTCGTGACCACAACGAAGATCGTTTCAACGAAGCATTCAACTCGTCAGCCCTCGATCCCACCACGGGAAGCGTTTGGAGGAAATCGCCACTAAACAGAACTGTGACACCACGCATCAAACGTTCGTTCCTGTGGGTTCTGTCCACGGCCTCAACTGCCTTCCTATTGGCCATCGTTCACTCATCCCATACGATCAGAGAGCAATCCTGGAGCACGTGTCTCTTATCACTGTTACGTATGTCTTATGTTTAAGATACGGCAAGCTTCATTTTTAAACGACTTAAAAAAAGAAGGTTCTCAGTTTGACCTGTATGTATGTTTGTCCGCGATTTGTCCACTCTCTTCGTTATTTAGCTCAAATTGCTTAAAGCAATAGCGTGCCGTTTTCGAGTATAAATGTTGTTATAAATATATGCAGTTATTTTTGAGTTCTGTTTGTTATTACATACATACAAACTCTACGAATTTTATAAGATAAAGATAAAGCAGCTTAAAACTTATATAAACACATTTTTTATTATCTTGCTCATCTCAAACGAATTAACGATACAATTTTTAAAAAGAAAATGCACAACTCCATCTATGACTTTAAAAAAAAACTATTAACCTGGCCAACGTGATCAAATTTAAATTATTTATATCCAAGAAGGGTGTACACAGTCATGTAATTCGACTTGATGTTTTTCAAATCTCATAGATGGCGCTGCTTTAAAATTGTTTTGATACTACTTATATTTATTTAATTATGTTTATCGGCCTAAGTTACTCATATTGCGTGATTCTTATAGTGTGAAGCTAGCTTATGGCATGGTTAACATAATAACAACATTTAGATATGCGTCGTTAGATTACACGTTGTTACATAATGCGTTGAAGAAATAAACGTTCACTGCTCATTCCCCGTAGACCATAGCGTGATAATATGTAGCCTATATGTTGACCCGACCTATTAATAATATTCGTGCCAAAGGGTCACGGTCAAAATGGGCGTAAAACCAACAGCTTTAAAATATATTTTATGTGAAAGCTAATGACCATTACTTAATTTTATACTATGGCGGCAATCACCCAAACCACCGGTGATCAAAGATATTCAGTGATGTTCAAACGTATTTTTTATAGAATCCAAAACAATCGCTAATACAACGGAGATAACACGACACGATTTTGTGCAGAGCTAGACCAATGAAACCAATCTATTGGTTGGTAACCTAACGGAATTACTACATTCCATCCCTTTCTAACTTCTCTCTTACTCAGGCGCCGATCAAAAAACAAGCGTGCGGGCAGGCCGGGCAATGCGCGTCAGTCGTTATTCATATTTAATTGAATTATATAGAGAGGAGTCATTAGATGATATAAGGCGAGGACATATGTGAATTGGGCGTCATTAGGGGTAAATTAAAACCGTTTTTCTCCGTAATTGTTATAGAAAAAAAATCCAAAAAAATATGTCTTAATCTACATCATATAAAGCATTTTCTCTTCGGTACCAAATCCTAAAAAAAATCTAAATTAAATATCTGAATAAAATATGCAAAGTAACCTCTGTTTTTGTGGTTATTACCTTTTTTACCTCGTTTAAATTGAATCAGCCTCTTATATATTAGAACACCAAAGGAACCTTCAGCTTATTTTTGCAAATAACTTTAATTATTATTTTCTAAGGATTTTTTACGTCACCGATACTCGCAAATCGCGCGTGGACAACTAACCAGTAGTAAGAGCAAGGTCAACGGCGTATATCCACCTCTTAAACAGATGTAATATTCTGCAAACTAATGTGTGGTTTCTTCGAATTAAAAGTCAACAGTCGCGGCATGTCAGATCGCGCACATATAATAGTTATATTTTGATCGATAGGGACCAAATCGGTAGAAATGCGATAGTTGAGCATTACTGTACTTGCTTAACAGGCAGAAGAACAGTAGGAAGTTGTGCCCACATAGTTTCAGTTTTGTGGTTTTTAGGGTTAGGACGGCACGAGCCTTTCATTGCACCCGCAGAACATTTATTAGATGTTATAGTTCATGATAACCATTGATATTTAAATAAAAGGTATCAATATATAGTAGTTTTTAACAAATATGTGTGTTTTATTTAACCAATCTTTGGGATTTTTTTGCAGTGATACCCGGTCGATATTCGGGTTAACAAGTATATAGAGGTTATTTAGAAGTACAATAAAGTAAATTACAACACATTTTATTTCTGTTGGTTTTACGCCCAGCTCTCATGCAAAAATGCCCATGATCCTTTGAGGTAAATCCATGCAGTACTTTTTGAGTTTATCCCGGATATAAGGACAAACAGACAAACAGACAAAAATTCTAAAAACTATATTTTTGGCTTCGATATCGATTGTAGATCACACCCCAAGTATTCTTTTAAAAGAATATTCAATGTACAGTTTTGACTTGCCTACCATTTTATTATATGTATAGATTACAATTATTGACACTGTATTCTCTAATTTATTGTGTCATCTATTTTATTTTGTTATTATTTTTAATTGTGACAAATTTGTAAACCTGTATCAATGATTATTCCTTGGATTACAAAAAAAAATACATATATATATATATAATCTGCACTGTATAAACCCGACTCTAATTTTATTATATAAATAAGATTGTAATTAAACTTTTATAATTTTGTACACCACTTTGGTCAGACATGTAGCTACATAATTATCCACTATCTATAACATCTGTAATGCAAACAAATAAACCGGTCAAGTGCGAGTCCGACTCGTGCAACGAGGAGGGTTCCGTACAAACTTGTGGGTATATATAATTATTTCGAAAGAATATGTGATGTAGCTAAAACTGTAAGCTTTTCGATTTTTTCCTATGTGCTATAAAAACGTTGCTTTATGCCAAATTTAAAAATATATCTAGATCGACTGGAAGTACCCTCTAGGTTTGACTTGAGCACTTGTTATGAATGTCAATTTTATACCCCTACTGGTTCATGAGGAAAGGGGTAACTACCCCCCCCCTTTTCCTCATGTTTAAATTTATTAAAAATATTTTAACTTAAAATTTACAAGATTCTGAGTTCACGGGAAGTACCCTATAGGTTTTGATTCCCTTGCGAGTTTTTAATTTTGCGAAATTTTGCAGCATTAATTACATTCCCCCCCGTGGGATCTCCACCTTGTCGTGGTGGGGGGGCTCAGTAACCGTGGGTTTGAGGACACCCGCGGTGAAGCTAAGCGGGATCCCGGGAGGGGACGCTCCACGTGGGCTTGGGTGAGGCCTGCGAAGGATGCGTCCAAAGTGCGGGTGCGGGGGACAGTTTTTGTCTGTCCCTCGCAGTCGGGTGTGGTCGCGGGAGGAGAGGCGTGTCGGTGTTGCGTTGCCGCGCGCCCTATCTCCCGCAACCAAATGGGGGCACACCATTGTTGCGTCGCGGTGGGGCCGCAGAGGAAGAGGAGATGCGGTGTTGCGTTGCCGTCCTCCCTATCCTCTGCGGCCGCTTGGTGTTTTGGCGGCGGAGCCCAACACCTTCATCCGCCGCCAAGGGGGTTTCGTTCGGGGCCCGCCTGACCATCTGGCGGGCCAATACCCGTCGGGGGGTAGCGAGGAATGCTTCGGTGAAACCCTACCCTTCGACACATGGGTACATGAGGAGCACGGGTTGGTTTTTAGTCAGTAAGAGTCTGACAGTCCCCTTTGTCCTACACCCCCAGGACGGAGGGACTCCATGAGGATTTTCCAACCCGAAACCAAAAAAAAAAAAAAAAAAAAAAAAAAAAAAAAAAAAAAAAAAAATATATATAACATTAAGACATTTATAGTAAATAAAAAAAACTATATTTAAGTAAAAAAAACATGAATACTGGGTCAGCGCGGCCCGTACCGTTCGGTAGGTCGTGTTGACGTATTGTATGGTGCCGTACCATGCCCTTTCTTATAGATGTATGAAAAATTTACATCAGCTTTTTTCAGTTGGTCATTCAACTAATTTTACTTGATCTGAAATTGTGTTGTATGTATTTAGGGTCTATTTCTGCCTTTCTAGTTGTATCTGCCTTTTTACCAGATTTGTTACGAGACGCCTTGTAGGAACGCTTATGCACGACAAACGCTAGTGAGTTGTACCCTTATAGCCTTTAAATAGAACAGTGGTTGTTCCTACTGTATGCTCACCAGTCAACCCTCAGATTGTTTCAGTTGTGAGTTTTTAAGATTTATACATAAGTTATCTTTTATCCTGCTCTCGTTTTTCGCTGTGGATGCAGGGTTATTTTCCTGGAGAAATTATCGTGCTTAGAACAATTGGTTTTTTGGTTTACGTTTTGTTATGTAGTTCTTAATGTGTATTAAAATAAACTATGATATGAAAAGGTCCGTTATATTGAGTATCATTTACATTTACTTGTTTAAAGAAATCCGATCTGAAATCAGAATCTGTTAAAAATGGTCATCTGATCTTAAATTAAATCGGTCACAGCCTTCTGGCATAATATGAGTGTAGAGGGGCAATAGTTTTGTTTCATGTTTTTCTAAAGTATAAGTATACAAGCATACGTGTAAATCTTTCTTTTTTATTAAAGCTGTGGGAAATGTACACCAGCTGGCAAGACGTTTTCTTTTTTTGTTAACCGTATTAGAATAGCCATGTCAGCCCCAGCTAGAAATAAATGGCCTTTTTATTGCCAAAGTGTGAAATGGTTATTTTATTCTAACTCTTTCTAAATACGTACCTGCCTATTTCTAGAAGTATTTCGTGCGGGTTTCATGATCTTTGAGATCGGTTTATATAATTATGATCAATACAGCAGAAGCGTAGTTGAAAATCCGTGTGGTCATGGGTTAAAAAAGTACAAAGTGTCCCCACCCCATTTAATTATGTAAGTGTCGTAAGAGGTCACTAAAGATTGAAATTTGCCAAGATTATATTTTTCATTTACTACCTACATATTTTGCCTAATTAATTAAAAATTGAATAACACCTTTACTTTCAATAATATTTTTCCTTTTTCTGTTATTTGTCTACTGTCCTTCTAGCTATAAATATTTATTTAAATAAATATATTTATTTATTTATCTATATCTATAAACTCCTACTCATTACTGACCTATCTCTTTTCTGACATCTTGTTTATCTTTCTGTCCATAGGTGTTTGGCGTATCCTTGGCTATGAGCCATTCCACAATGAGCACTATGATGACCCGGAAGGCCACAGCGAAGGATCTAGAGAACAAGCTGAGAATAACCTTGATAGAATTAAAGAAGTGCCAGGAGGAGAATATACACCTACTGAAGGAGCGTGCAGACTGTGAAGAGGACATCAGGATTGTCAACGATAGGGTTTCCAACCTGAAGGCTCAGCTTGCAGATCTCCATATTGAGTATATGGACACACTGGCCCAGCGAGATAGGTTACAGGAGGAAATACATTTATTGACCGCTAGCAATGATGGCCATTCATGGTCTATGAGTCGCATTAGGGAACTTGAATGCTGTTTAGAACAATCTATAATAAATATTAAATCCCTAGAACAGACTGTTGAGGCATTAAGCAGTAGAAAAACTCAGAACATTTATACAGAGGTTGGAGGTACTAGCTTAGGTCACAGATCTACTAAACCATTTAAATTAAACACAAGTGGCCTGAAACGACATAGAAAATATAATAAACTAAACAAACACATTAGGAAACTAATCTTTAGCCTAAAACAACACATGAAAAATAAAGTAACATCCCAGCAATATAAAGTTTTAGTTTCTGAGCGTTCAGAATTGTTATTAGACTTAGAAAAGTACAACACAGAGTTGATAAATAGTAAAATGCTGTATGATCAACATACTAGGGATCTCAAAGGTCAAATTACCTCTTTACAGTCTCAAATAGATAGGATGAACACCCAATATCAAAATGAGGTTCAGGATTATATTAGGAAATATGATGAGATAGCTCAGGTAGGTAGGCAAAATCTTGAGTATGTGAAAGCTTTGACAAACACCAATACTTGCCTAAATAGCATAAAATCAACCATACCCACTTGTGAGTCTCAGAATATTTTTGATATTGACAAAAGTTATTATTTAGCAAATAATACAAAAGATAGGTCTTCTTTAGGTAGGAATGGCACAAATAAAGTTTATATGTTCTCTGATAGGTTAGGTTTAGGCTTAGGTAGTTTAATAAATTGTGAATTGAAACAACACAATATTATTAATTATTGCTATCCAGAGTCTTCTTTTTCACATCTAATTGATAAATTAAATACAACAATATTTGATAGGGAGTCCACAATAATTATCTCATACGGTGATAGTCAAATGGTGACTAAAAAAGATATAATTAATTTAACAGAAGTTATGTTATCGCTTCACAGAACATATGATTGCAAATTTATTAGTATAACTTTGCCTTATGCTTATAGTTTAAATGCTATGATGAATAGACATATTCATGAACATAACTTGATGTTATACAATTTGACATGGCAATATAAGGATTTTATTTTATTTTTTGACATCAATAATTTCATTAATAATTTTACATTGACTAAAGATACTATGTATCTGCCACTATTTTATAAAAGACAAGTTGCTAAATTATTAGCATATAATATACAAAATGACACAGGTACATGTAGGGTATCCAAGAATTTAGTTTCTTTAAATAGTTCCTATCCTTATAATTCTTCTATTGAGAATACTGACACAAGTTCTTTAAACTTAAGAACAGGACAAAGGGTAGACATATTGAAAACATACAAGGTCTATCTGGCAAGGATTTAGAATTAGGTTTATATTTAGAAAATCATAGTATTAAAGTTATGTGCATTACGGAACACTGGCTTAAAGAATACCAGATTAAATTCATAAATAACACACAATACACAGTACACAGTGCCTTCTCTAGGAAACAAGCTATTCATGGTGGATCATTGATTATTGTTTCAAACAGTTTAACATGTAAAGAACGGAAAGACATAGCTAGCTTGTCTATAGAACGCACGGTGGAACTGTCATGCATTGAGCTTGAGCAGCATATTATTATATGTGTATATCGTCCTCCATTAAGTGACTTTAATTTGTTTGAATCTGTTATGGAAGATGCAATTAGTAAAATTAGGAGCAATAAGAAAGGGATTATAGTTTGTGGTGATTTTAATGTTAACATTCTTGAAAATTCAATAATGACTTGTAGATTTTTAAACCTTTTTAGATCATTTAATTTGAAAAATTTATTTCTTGAACCAACTAGAATCACAGCAACATCTTTCACCTGTCTTGATAACATATTTAGTAATTGTATTGTTTCAGATAGAGTAGTTACTTCTGAATTAACTTCGGATCACTGTGGTCAATTAGCTAGGTTTCCATATTACAATGATAGCATCGTACAGAGAGTGTTGGTTAGACCATTACCTAGGCATAAGTTTAATGAATTCCGGAATAAAGTTTTGATTGGAATGAATACTATGAATCCTGACTTAAAAGAAATAGATTCGCCAAATAAGAATTTTAACAATTTATTTAATATAGTTAATAACACGTTTCAGAATACTTTTAAGACTAAGGATAAAGTAATTAAGGAATCTCGAGCTTTTAATGAGTGGGCTACTGCGGGTATTTACAAAAGCAGAGCAAAAATGTATGAGTTGTATGGTATGAAAAAATACAATTCTGATTTAAACTTCACTGAGTATGTTAGGAATTATTCTAAAATATTTAAAAGAGTGTGCAATACAGCTAAAGCTATATTCGTTAGGAATAAAATTAAACAATCTTCGAATAAAGTTAAGGCAACCTGGCGAGCTATTAATGAAACAACAGGTAAGACAACATTAAGAATTAATAGTTTTAGTCTTCTTGATACTGATAAATTAATTCATAATGACGAAGAAGTCGCACACACATTTAATAACTTTTTTGCTAGCATACCACTTACTACTACTAGAGAATTAAAATCATCAGCTATAGTCGCAGAAAACGTATTAGAGTCTAGTGTAGGAAAATGTGAAGTAATATTTAAATTTCATAGTATTAGTTCTACCGATATTATAAATACTTTTAAGTCTTTAGAGTCTAAAAATACAGGTGATCTCTGGGGCATTTCTGTTAAGGTTTTGACAAGTATAATTGATGTAGTGGTCCTTATTTAAGTAACTTATTCAAAGTGTATTAAATCTGGCAGTTTTCCAGATCTTATGAAACATAGTAGAATAATACCTCTGTTCAAATCCGGCAATAAGAATGATCCTAGTAATTATAGGCCAATATCGATACTACCTGCTTTTAGTAAGATTTTTGAGAAGATCATACTCAAGCAACTACTAAGACATTTCAATCAAAACAGCCTACTTCGTGGTGAGCAATATGGTTTTACCAAGGGTCTTTCGACAACAGATGCAGGAGTAGCGTTACTCAAACATATCTACAGTGCTTGGGAGAATTTCCAAAATGCTGTTGGTGTGTTCTGCGACCTTTCGAAAGCATTCGATTGTGTCTGCCATGAGACGCTCTTGTGCAAGCTTAGACATTACGGCGTCCAGACTAAAGCATTGGATGTCATTAAGTCGTACTTAAGTGACAGGATCCAATGTGTTGAAATAAATGGCTCAAAATCCAGTGGCTTACCTGTTGATTTAGGAATGCCACAGGGCAGCATCCTAGGGCCTTTCTTGTTTCTTGTTTACATAAACGATTTACCTTTTTACTTGAGAAACATTTGTGACGTTGTACTGTTTGTTGACGATACTTCTTTGATATTTAAAGAATCTTCTTTAAAATTTATTTAAGTGGTCCTTATTTCTATCTAGAAATAAGGACCACTTTAACGAAATAAACAGTGCACTCATTCAAATGACTAAATGGTTTAATGTAAACAATCTAGTACTGAACGCCAAAAAAACAAAATGTGTTAAGTTTGCTCTGCCTAATGTCAGAAACCTTGGTCCTAACATAGTTTTAAATGACGATGTACTCGAAACAACTGAATCCACATTATTTCTAGGATTAACACTTGATTCGAAGTTACAATGGGGTGCGCATGTTACATATCTCTCAGGGAAACTTAGCTCAGCTGCTTATGCCGTTAAGAAGGTTCGTAGGTTGACCGATGTCGATACGGCTAGATCGGTTTATTTTAGTTATTTTCATAGTGTTATGTCATATGGTATATTGTTATGGGGTAGAGCTGCTGATATCCAAAATATTTTTATATTGCAGAAACGGGCAGTTAGGGCCATTTACCAGTTAAAGACAAGAGTCTCACTCAAAGAAAAATTTAAAACTATTGGTATTCTTACTGTAGCGTCACAATATATTTATGCCAGTGTTATGCATGTAAGACTAAACATAAATTCTTATAAAATGAATAGTGACAGACACAATATCAATACTAGAAATAGACATAAATTATGTGTTCCGTATTTTCGTTTGCACAAAACGCATAGCTCTTTTATTGGGCTCAGTATTCGCATATACAATAAATTACCAACTTATATTTTAGACTTGCCATTAAGTTCGTTTCAGGCAGAAGTTAAAAAGAATCTTATAAATAAGGCATATTACAGTTTGAAGGATTATTTTGATGACAGGAGCGCTTGGAAGTAGTTGTTCGCTTTTGACTAGGTCAATAATTAGTAGTTTTATTTTATAGTGTAGGTAATTACGATATTCTCATTTCATACTATATTTTGCATTCATGATCCACACTTTCATTATAACTTTGCGGATTTGTAAAATGTGGGTAACTCGTGGTCATGGGCTAACTAATAGGTTGTCGATTGCTTTGGTTTCATAAACCGTTACTTTCTGCTTCATTCACTTCTACCATAGTTCTGACCATGTTCGCGAGTTGCCTACATTAAAAAGACGAAAGTGGATGCTCCTGTTTCACCATATTTACTTTGGGAGGCTTACCATATGAACATCATTTACTGCTTGAGTATGATATCAAGAGCTACTAAAAATTTTACTAGTAGATGTCTACAATGTGAAACAGTTGCAGCTCCTTACAAAAATAAAATGTACCACCATTATATTTGTTTGAAAAGAGTGGCCATAAGTTTTATTGTCCGTTCTTTCTCGTGGTTCTATCTATTGCATTGCGAACGTGGCAGTAAATGTAAATGTAGAATCATTAAGTAATTAACTTAAATTTTGACGTTCATAAGCGTCACTTTGTGGCCTAGATGAATAAATGATTTTGTTTTTTTTGTTGTTTTTGTTTTTAGAATTTGCACAAAATACGCATATTCTACGCAAAACTCGAAATCAAATTTCGTACCAACTCAGGCCAGCGTGAAATGGCCAAAACTTTCTATTGACTAACAATGCTTTTGTGACGTGCAAGATAGGTCTGTGTCCAGCAATTGCATAAGTATAATCTTTTATCATCATGCAGTCTTTTTCACAATGATGACAGTTTATCAGTTGCAAACAAATACAAAAAATTACATATCTTTTTACCTCATTTTTTGAAGAAAAGTCCTACATTCTATAGGTACAAGAAAGCAGGTTCAAATATTCAAGGCAAATACCCGACATAACGTTTTATCGATTGGAGAATAGTTTATATGTATATGTAAAGATCTATTTGGTTCGCTTGAACTTGTATCCTAATATTTAGATCAGCCGAGATCCCATTAATTTTTATTACGGGTCTGATATCAGCATACGAATGTCTAACAAAAAGCACAATAAGATGTATCTCTCGCTTGGATGTTACTGTTTTATTTTATTGAACGTATAAGGTTTTGTTTTCAATTAGAAAATTATATACATATGTGCTTTGCATGTTAGTGGTTAGATTATTGAGTTGTTTATTGATATTTGCAAATAAGATATTGAAGGTAGATATTTTATTTGTTTATCATATAATACATTTATAAGACTTTATAGATCGAATTAACTTAGCCCTCGGCTCTATCTTCGTGTGCCCTTTTTACTACCTAAGGAGTGTCCAAAATATACTCCAAATACCGAGATATCAAATCATAAGTAACCTTTTTTGATTTTATTATCTTGTTGGTTGTCTGTCTTTCTGTTTACCCGGAATGTAATGATGTAGAACGGCTGCACCGATTTCAATGGTTCTTTGAATGTAAAAAAGAGGACATTGTATAGGCTATAATTGGACCCAGTAGGTGGCGCTGTTGTCGAGATACCAAAAATAACGCGAGTGAAACCGCGGGAAAGAGCTAGCCTTGATACAATATTTCATGCTAAGCTTATCTGCAATATACTAATTTGAGGATAAGTCGTCGTAAAACACATATCACTCTTTAACACTGATGTTAAAATTGATTGCTACTTGGAAACCAGGAAACAACTGAGATATATAGTATCGTATGATATCAAAGATAACTCATCACATGAATGAGTCAGTCTTTTTAGGGTTCCGTACCTCACAAGGTAAAAAAGGAACCCTTATAAGATCACTTTCTTGTCCGTCTGTCTGTCTGTCTGTCTGTCTGTCTGTCTGTCTGTCTGTCTGTCTGTCCGTGTGTCACCACCGATTTTCTCAGGAACGGGTGGACCTAGCAAATTGAAATTTATACCAGATACTGAGGTCTATGGTTCCTATTAGGTGTGTAAAAATCAGGGTCCTGGGTCGACCCGATAAAAAGATATGGTCAAAATTAGATTTTTGCGAAAACTTGTAAGCACCAAAATTAACCTTAATTTTCAACTTTTTTTAATTTTCGGAATTTTTCCTTTACTTGTGCTGTAAGACCTTGGTTTTGACAAAAATTGACAATTCTAGGTCAACCGTAAGTACCCTATAGGTTTTGGGTCGAAAACCTATATGGTAGTTCCCGTTGAACTAGAATCACGAAATTTGGCCAAAAGCAGGGTCCTACAGCACAAATAAAGGAAAAATTCTGAAAATTTAAAAAAGTTGAAAATTAAGGTTAATTTTCGTACTTGTTAAAGCGCCCCTAATGGAGAGAAGCGATCGATAGAGACCGCTAGGGGGCGCATTTAGAAAATGTATGGAAATTGTTCCCGTCGTCTAGGCTATCGTCCACCGTGACGATTGAGTGTAAACTAGTACTAGACCCTCAGATTTAGGGCCTGTTTCACAATGTCAAGGTAAAGTTCTCAGTAGGCTAGTTAATACTTAATCAGTAAGTAAAGCCATCTCACGCGTTTCACAAACGTGAAGTAGTACTAATCGTCACTAAAACTACGCGGTAACTTATAGATCGGCTGAAGTAGTAATTAAACGTTGAGCTGCTAAGTAAGTAGGACCATCTACACCCATCTGTTTACCAGATGTTGACAAAATACGCCAAAGAAAGGCATTCTTTTGTTTGTTGCTATACAAAGGTACTGTGTTTGTTGCCTGCGGCACATTTAGTTTGAATTACGTGTTTTTGTGATTTAAAAATGATGGATTTATTTGATGTGATTGAAGACGAATTCGAGGAGTTTTATGACCAAGTGACGCAACCTCGAAGAATACCGATAATTCGCAATAGAGCAAATTATTTAGCGGCATTAGATGATGTAGATTTCAAAGCGAGATTTCGCCTGAGTAAAGAAGCGGTGAATTATGTTTATTTTCGTATTGAAGATAACATAAATATATATAAAAATAGGTGAGTTCACATACTTCTCCAGGCGCACATAGTGTCTTTGGTTTATGGAAACAACGTTGATTGATATTATAAATAATAGCTATAGGTAGTTAGGTAGGTACCTACTTACATAGGTACCTAGAAACCTATGTAAAGGTAAGTATGTGCCTATATTATATGCTCTTCTTAAACCTCTCTCATCTATATTACCTTACTCTTTGAACCTCTCCTTTTTTTCAGAATGAGTGTCAAAATGACATAAGGACTGCGTTTTGTTACTACGCAGAGTTATAAAACAATTCTTAACTTTTACTAGTGAAATAAAATAATATTCGAAGTTTTAATAGTCCACGGACTCTAATAAAATACAAAATGTAATAAATAAACATAGTATTTTTAAGTTAATTAGATAAAAATCACTACTCATTTTACATAATCGTTGAACGAAACGCGGAATTTGAATGTTGCCAGTCATGTTTTAAGTAAGTTTATAGTAGTTACTCTTCACGTTAAGAAATGGGCGTGGCGATTGTGAAACGCAGCGGAAGTTACCGAGAGGATTTAACGCCTCAGTAGCATATCTTATATTATATATTATCAAGTAGCTACTTATGAATTTACTGAGACATTGTGAAACAGACCCTTAGAAGACTTTTTTTTTTTTTTTTTACGACGTGGAAAATCCCTTCGGATCTCCGACTCTTGGGGGAAATAAGAGCCGGAGTATGTGGTGTTTCCACTAAAAACCACCTCGACTTCCGCCATGTACCCGTGTGTCGGAGGGTGGGGCATCACCAAAGCACTCGTCGCCACCCTCCGACGGGTATTGGCCCGCCAGATGGTCAGGCGGGCCCCGAACAAAACCCCCTTGGCGACGGATTAAAGTGTTGGACTCCGCCGCCAAAACGCCCAGCGGCCGCAGTGGATAGGGAGGACGGCAACGCAACACCGCATCTCCTCTTCCTCTGCGGCCCCACCGCGACGCAACGATGGTGCGCCCCCATTTGGTCGCGGGAGATAGGGCGCGCGGCAACGCAACACCGACACGCCTCTCCTCCCGCGACCGCACCCGACTGCGAGGGACAGAAGAACTGTCCCTCGCACCCGCCCCTTTGGACGCATCCTGCGCAGGCCTCCGTCAAGCCCACGCGGAGCGTCCCCTCCTGGATCCCTCTTAGCTTCACCGCGGGTCACCAATCCACGGTTACTAGGCCCCCCCCACCACGACAAGGTGGAGATCCCACGGGGGGGAGACCCTTAGAAGACTAGCGTAATTAGCACCAACCTCAAATAAGGTAAAATGCGTACGGAACCCTCGGTGCGCGAGTCAGACTCGCACTTGCCCGATTTTTTTAATATTAAATTTAACAAAAGATGAATGCAATATCTACTGATAAGATATTTCTATCTTATTGTCTTGCTCGTATCTAAACATCACGATGTAAAACTAAATGAAATAAATATATGCTGCTGGAAATAATTAATTAGAACATTGTGGAAAATTGTTTGACAGGAAAAATGCTCTTCACAGCTCTTCGCTATATCCCCCGCGTGGGGTCTCAACCTTGTCGTGGTGGGGGGGCTCAGTTACCGTGGCTTGAACACCCGCGTTGAACCTAAGAGAGATCCCGGGAGTGGACGCTCCACGTGGGCTTGGAGGGGCCTGCGCAGGATGCACCCAAAGGTGCGGGTGCGGGAGATAGTTCTGTCCGTGCCTTGCAGTCAAAGTGGTTTTATTCGGGGCCCGCTTGACCATCTGGCGGGCTACTACCCGTCGGGGGGTAGTGACGAATGCTTCGACGATATCCGACCCTCCAACACACGGGTACATGAGAAACACGCGTTGGTTTTTAGACAGTTAGATTCTGACAGTCCCCTTCACCCTTCCCCCAGGGCGGAGGAACTCCATGAGGATTTTCCAACCCGACACCAAAAAAATAAAACCTCTGCTCTTTAAATGCGCTGGCTTTTACTTGTATAAAAATAGTTATATAAAAATTGAAAATAAATTTGTTTTAAATGCAGTTTTGATCTAATGTCAGTGTCATACTTATGTCATAGATGGTATTCTCCTAAATTATTTGTTCTTTAAATGATACTGCAACAAGATAGTAAGTTTAACAATGTGTCAAAATATGTATCTACGCCGAACTATGTATGTTCTACTATGTAATCGACGATGATGACATTATTAGCGGAATTTATTAATTTATTTATTCAAAATATACTGTCTATGTCAGATAAAATAGGAAAATTGGCCTTCAGATTTAAATAACAATTTCAATCATTTACGAATAATCGAATTTGACTAACCAAAAGTTGCGTTTGCGAACTACACTACATAATCCACTTATCATATTACTGCATCGTAGCATCATTTAATATCATTATCGACACATACATTTTCACGTCCAGGTAAAACAGGTTTGGATGGAAAAAAGGTAACGACCAAATAAATATATCCGAATATAAATAAGATTGGATAGATAGGGCACCGAACCGTTTCGTGTGTGACAGTATTAGTTTCATGGTCTCGGGTCAGCCTCTCAGGTCAGTAAGTCAGTACGTGATGTTGTGGATAAGCTACGGAGTCGGTATTGCTATTATGTGCGTAAGATTCGGCTCTGAACTCTAGCTGGTTTTCATGGTCGCATTTGTCTAGTTATTCGTTTATTGTGATATATAATCAAATATCTTCTTTATGCTTGTATCCTCGAAGGAGTAGGCAGAGGTGTAATATTACACCCACATTTTACCTTTCGAATTAAAATTACAACAGAGGGCGAGCCTATTACCGGGAATATTGCTTGACTCCATGCTGCTAATGAGAATTCGAAAACACTCATTAACACTTTTGCCCAACCCTGGAATCGGACTCGGAGTCAGTCTTATTATTTTTTATTAACCACTAGTGAATTTAAAATAGTTTTTTGTGTCATATTTTAGCCTCCTGGCGTATGATGCAATTATTTCAGAAATATTTTTTAAGCATACCCATATTAAAACATGCATGGACACGCATAATATTATACAAGACAGATATACTAATTATTATTCATTTTACAATATCTATGTATTTTTTCTCTTACATTACCAACCCTGTAGTTCGTATTTTTACATTTCATATGAAACCATGATTGAAATTCAAATCGTGTTCGTCGAAGTGTACTTAACAAACAAGTTTCAGATCCACCATCTTAAAAAGTAGTTGCATACAAACTTAAATCCACATTTTCTACCCTCTTCTTAGCTAAATCGTTGTTTACTGCCCGTCTCCAGCACAAAAGCTTTTACTTCCACAAAATGTATTGATATCATGCGGTGTAGCGTCAAGTATGCACATATATATTTATACTCTTATAAAATAAAGCTTGATGGCATCGCGGGCAGGGATGGATGCTCGATAAGATCAGTGTATGTGGAGGGCCTTGGGGGACTCCTATTTGCTACAAAGGACATCTATCAGCTGATATGATGATGATGATAATAAAGGTTAAAAGGTTGTTTGTTTGAAGGAGCAAATCTCTAAAATCTTCGTCCAAGCGTTGGCCCAGTTCGATTGAAAAATTTTGCCTTGAGCAATTTTGTTTTGAGCCTGGCGTTCTCGCTCTAGACTATTCAGATTACACAGAAAGCTTTACTTGGAGTGCCAAAGAGTCAGACGATATTTCATGGTCCAAACCAGAGTCAGTTTTTGCAGGAGTGTTGACTTCCTAAAACGACTATTAAAGATCTTTATGACAGCCGGGTTAGTTACCCATCTGTCGTGCACGAAACGCATACCTGCTGACAGGTGACAGTCTGTTAAGGCGAGGTTGCAGTACTTTTTAAGATTTTTGAACGTCTGAAAGTCACATGAACTATGATATTTTTAATGAATAAAAATTAAATTATAAAAGTTGAACATATCTTCTAGTAAATCGTAAAGATAGAAACACGATTTGGAATGATTGACTCGATAAAAAAAAATGTCAAACATGGCACTAAATCACAATTTTAAACGTGTACTGCTTAGACATTCCATAATGAATTTATATGAAAGTATTATCAATAGAAGCAGCTCCTTATTTTAAAATAAATGGTAAAAACAGATTTTGTAATTTCGTTATCATTTTTCTCCAAGAAAAAAAATAGTCAAAATGTTGGCATTATATCGCTCGCCGGCCGTTCATCAGTGCCTGTCTAGGCGTGATTGAGGGCGGACGTACGTCGTTGCTCCGCAAAATCCCCCTCCACCCCCGCATGTACGTTTTCGCAAATGTACAAAGTAATTCGTATTCCAAACTCAATCGTTCAAACCATAGACATACTAGTAAGAAACCGTAGACAGGTTACTGACAAGGTAACATGACGGAGCTTACGAGTGGCACGCATCGCGAAAAGCGTATACACACTAAGATATATATGTCAAAACGACACACTAAGAATTAGATAAGAAGTGTAAGTGAGATAGCACATCTAATGGCAAGCGCGAAATAGAGATAAACATATACTCTCTGGACCAACGCGCATTGTGACATCATGCTGACCGCTTCACAAACAATAATTTGACTCAGATGCGACATGATCACTTTGTCTGTCTAGAGTAAATTCAATTCGCCTCAAAGTAAATTTGATTAATTCATTTAAGGTAGAGAAATAAAAAGTCGATGTGATTTATTTATAACATTTATTAAAAAAGTACATTTTATTCTTCTCATTTCATTCAATGGAAACCTAAAACAGTACGTTAATATAAAAACTGTGCGCTGCGGACCCACCGTAGCCCTGGCAATACCCCTGGGGGTATGGTGGGTCTTTTAAAGCTTAACCGTACTCCTGGCTGAATTGCTCGTAGTGTTATACCAACGTGCTACGTGGACATTAAACTGAACAGTGTTATCTCTCGTATGATAATGACTTACTACTTACGTTTTTGTATTTTTAGACAAGCGAAGACAAGCGCTAGTACGATGATATAGTGCAACAAGGAGATAAATTAGAGAATAAAACGTTTAGGTATTACTGCTAATGGTTATAATGCTTTCTATATTATAGGTATAATCTGTGGTACTGTTGAAGAACTGTCATCATCATCATCCTTGCGCTGTCGAATCATTCCCACTAGTTCTATTGAACAGTTCTATGATAGAACTAGTGACACTTTTTTTCCCACTAGTTCTGTTAGCACAACTTGATGAGAAGAATAGAACTAATGGGAAACAGTTATAGGAAATTGACCACTAGTTCTATGTATGTTTTACAAGGGTAGTGTCACAACATCGCGCTCACAAATCCGAATAAATAATTATGTATTTATAAAAATGTGTTTAACGAATGAACGTCTACAAAACAATTGAACGTCTACAAAACAAATGAACGTCTACAAAACAAATGAACGTCTACAAAACAAATGACTACCAGAAAGTGATCAGCTATCGATAGTGATTGCAAAAAACAGGTGCATGCGATTTTCGACCTTATTGACATTAATGACAAACTTTTTTTTTGTTTTTTCTCGCTTTCTGGCAATATTAGGGTAATAAAATTATAAATTCTGACTAATGTCAATTAGGTTGAAAATCGCATGCACCTGTTTTCTGCAATCACTATCGATAGCTGATCACTTTCTGTAAGTCATTTGTTTTGTAGGCGTTCATTTGTTTTGTAGACGTTCATTTGTTTTACACATTAAACAAATGAACGTCTACAAAACATATTTATTCGGATATATGAGCGCGATGTCGTGACACTACGGATCATTCTCAGTAGTTCTATTGAATATCCTTGTAAAAACATACATAGAACTAGACTGGGACATTTCCTATTACTTATTCCATTAGTTCTGTTCTCCTCATCAAGTTGTGCTAATAGAATTAGGACAGTTCTATCATAGAATTGTTCAATACTACTACTATACTGGGAATGATCCCACAAAATAGTAGAACTTGAAATTAACGAACTGAAATTAATAAACTAATTACACAACTGGGATTGGGAATCTGGGAGTTCGGTTAAGCATTGAAAGACCCACCATACCCCCAGGGGTAATGCCAAGGGTACGGTGGGTCGGCAGCGAAAACTGTGCAGTACAATCTACTTAGTTGTTTATTACTAAAAGGAGAAAAACAAGAACAAGTGTATGGACTTTGATCATCCGTCAATGTTTGTAACTTACGTATGATTTTGTATTTCTATAATAATAATATATGTATTGTGTTGATTCAGCCTCAAATCACTTTTATTACTTGACAAAAACACACATCAGTATTTTATTATTACGAATGTCCCATCTGGATACTTTGTTTTTTAGTCTTTGAACACGCACAATACTGCTTCTCTTTTACACTCGCTAAATGCCAATTTTTTATTCACTCCATTATTTGTGATACTGAATTTATTATAAATTGAAAATAAAACGTAATATTGTAATACTTATGAATGAGAAGTGATTCCATAACTTTTAGTCATTTTCCTACTATAGTTTAACTACTTTAGCAAAATCTCATTACACACGACGGCATTTTCAAATGTAACGTACACACACGCCAGTAAAAGAGCGAGCGCTTCCGACCGCAGCGCGTGAGCGACTAAAGCCAAATGAGACATTTAGAAAAAAAAAGTTTGTCATGAATTTGTCAGTTTTTAATGTGCCACTTTTGAAGTTCGCATAACTCATCTACAGTTTTTTTACGCTGCGCTGTGGCACACGCACACACGAAACCCCCCCTCCCCTCCCCCCGCTCACTCGCTGACGCCACCGCCGTGTTTTTGTTTTTGCGGGGGGTGAGGTCGAGCTACGCACTGTACTGCAACCTCGCCTTAATATCTCCACTAGACTATCATTGCCTTATCTCCTATGTCTTGTTATTTAGATATAAATGATAAAGATGTATATATCTATGTAAATTATAGATATTTTATTGTTATATATTTTATTTATTATCACGTATTATATTCGTAAAAATCCCCTAAAACAATAAAACATAAGGTTATCAGGAAAATATTTCAGCACTGATGTTTTTTCGTGTGTTAAGAATACGTGGTAAAAGTACTTTACGTAAGTGGATTAACGTAAGTGGCATTTGGTTCTTTGTGCGATATTATAAGTCTGTTTCCATCCATCTTTGATGCTAATTCGAGTATTACTTAAACTCAGCTAAGCTTCTTGCATACTGATTTAAGCTGAGACCAAGATTCAATGCTAGGCAGTGTCAACCTAAGAATGTGGTAGGTGCTTGATAAAATAAATCGGTATATCCTAATTGACAAAAAAGCAAGAACGCTAATAAAAGTTTGACGGCCGGTTGGCGTAGCGGGAGTGTAAGCGACTGCTACGTCGAAGGTCGCGGGTTCGATCCCCGTTCAAGTCTAACATTTGTGTGCATGAACATGGATGTTTGTCTTGGTCTGGGTGTTTCTATGTATAATATTTAATTTATTTATTTATTGTTTATTTATTTAACTTTTTGCACAACACAAACAATGTGGTACATTCATATGTAAGTATTTACAAAAAAAAAGTATATAATTATGTATGTTACTTATCCATTATCTAGTACCTATAGTACAAGCTCTGCTTAGTTTGGGACTAGATGGTGTTGTGTGAATGAGGTAGAATATTATATTATATTATCATCATTAGAATATTATCAACCTGCCATACCTAGTCCATTGCTGGATTTAGGCCTCTGCAATGGTACGCCACTGAACCCAATTTGAGCTCTTCGTTTCCAGCCGCTTCTGGCCACTGATCACTGCAGATCTAGAAAGCTAGAAAAATGTCACATGGACAATGGATTTCTTTTATGATGTAGGCTCCCATTAAAGCCTTTGTGGAGGTTACTGCTAATATTAAATATAATATATAGTCATAATCTTCCTGGCGTTATCCGATATTGATTGCGATATTCCATGGTTTAAACTAGTGTCAGTTTATTTAGAGGTACTGACTCAGTTTATTTGGTACAACGACTGACATCCTGACAACCGGGACCGATAGCTTGACGTGCTCTCCGAGGTACGGGAGAAGCGATAATTAACAGTTAAATACGATACCCTCTGCATGGCAGTCTGTTGGTATCTCTTCTAGGCTATCGCTGCCTTGTCCTTGCAATGTATACTATATTATACTTAAAGTACACTTTATATGTAATACTTTTTATAGATAACACAAGAGCAAGAAAATGCTAAGAACATCCTTCGAAAGCATAACACTTATTGGTTAATCATTTAGGTTTGAATGGCACATGGAATGGCTTAGGAAAGCAATCGTGAGCTCTTTCATTAACATTCTCATTAGCGTGTATGTCGGAAATCACGTCCGTGGACTTATGCGACGTATAAACACTGTTTATGTATATTACGATGTTTGCTCGAATACATTTCCGCAGTATTTGCTTTGCATGTACATTTTATGTTCATTCTGTATATAAATTGTCAATATCGTTATTTGTTTACTAGAATTGTAACTTTAAAGTTTGAGCTACACTGTTGAGTGATTATTTCTTTCAAGAACAAACGAAAAACCCAGTCAATCAATACTGGTACTAAAACCATAAATTGCTGTTGGTTTCCTGTCATCAAAAAATATAAAATAACTAACTTTAGGGCGCACTTTTACAGCGCTAGCTATAAAATAGCGAATTATCAAAGAATCTTTCAACCTTTTCTTTAACACACCCACTTTGTGTTTACCACATCATTAGAGGTACCCTCCGCCGAAGTGTCATGTTTCCATCTTCAGTAGTTAAGACCCTGCGGTGATGTGTTAGTACAGACAAGCTTAGTAATAAGTTAAGTGATCGGATACAAACTTAAAACTATGCATATAGTTAGGTACTATATGCTTAGTTTTAAGTTTGTGTCCTCTAGACGATGCTCGCAGCTAACCCCATTCTTTTTATTTAACCCCGCCACGTGATTACAGCACGCACGGTCGTGCTCTAATTCAAGTGGTCCCATGTGTTTACAGCACGCATGGTCGTGCTCTAAAAAACTCGTCCTATTGGTCGCGGATTTTTTACGTTTTGTTTTACTTAAACCAAGAAAAGGAAGTAGTAACTATTAGAATAGTTCATATTCTATGCAACTAAATCGTTTTAGAAGGGTGAGGGAAACGAAACGTGCCAAAAAATATTGAAATATAATTATCTGTGTCTCAGTTGCGAAAGCGTCCGCCATTGTTGAGTTTTGTTCCGCGATCTTTATAATAAAAGTTGTCTTGTGGAAGAAACCGGTGAATATTTTATAAAGATACTTATAAAGATTTACTCAGAAATAAATAAATATTAATTGTGAAGTGACATTATTCGTGACAGAGACAAGAAATACAGTGATAAAAGGCAAAAACTTTTAAGAACGGCTATTTCTACTCTTGAAACTTGCTATTTTCGTAATAGTTTTATGATAAATACTCTTTTAATAGTTATGAAAGACATAAAAGTACCCAGATTATTTATCTGAAAACATATTTTAGCAATTAAATACTAGTATTGTTGTACGTTTTCACTATTATCGCGTTTCAAATGGTAAATAATTCACAGCCACAGTGTTCGCTACAGTAACATGGCGGCCCGGCACGGCGAACTTTTTGTTACGCGTTCGGATTATAATTTTTTTAGTGGCGTTAGATTCATTTGTTACAAATAAATAATGTATTGTGTGAAAACCTAAAGGTATATGTGATAATATTTTTGTGTTTATGAACCAAACAAGTAATGAAATTCTTTAATATGTGATAAAATGTTTGTGCGAACCAGTGAAAAATAACAAACTTCTAAGTTTGTAAGCTTGTTTTGCCGGAAAGGTGAGCGTTTAGTAGTAATTTATGTTATTATTATCATAGCTGATTTTATAACCAACACAATGATATGCAATTTATGTGATATAATTATATTAAGGTGTCATAATTATTTTTTTTCCGGTAACCTATGCCAATGAAAATTTGCAGCAACGTAACCCTTTGCACTTGTGGCACTTTGCCTTTAGTTTGATCGCACCTCAAGGGTTAACTGTTTTAGCCGATCTCGTGGGCTTTCTGGGAAATCCCCAGTGTCCCCCTACGGTTCCCAAAGAACATACATGCCAAATTTCAGCTTCTTGCCTCTTATAGTTTTGGCTGTACCTTGTTGATCAGTCAGTCAGTATGAATGAATGAATGAATGAATGATTTATTTCTGAGAATATGGTACATCGAGATCTTTAGTACATAAATATTCACACATATTCTACCGTGATTCGGTGTAGAAATATTATAACATAAATGTCATGTTGTATTACATATAAAAAACAATTAACATTATTACAATTATTCTCTGACCAAATAACAAATTAGGCATATTTTTTGAAGATTAAACATAAAATCAGATAAATTAAATCATTTTACATATAAATATTTATAATATGATATAAATGTCATAAAATGTCATATTATTCATTTCAATAGTAATTAATGGAATAGTTTTAAATAATTAAATGTTAATAAATTTGTAATTAATAAAATCATTGACTGTGTAGAAACATTTGTCAATTAGTATATTGAATAAATTCTTTTTAAATTTATGAAATGACAGTGATCTTATACTAATTGGCAATCTATTGTATATTTTAATTGCCATACAGTATGTATTTCTAGAATATAATTGCAATCTTTGTCGTGGTACTAGAAGTTTATAAGGATCTCTGCTGTTGGCTTTATTTAACGCCTGATCATGTAGTGTAAACATTTGCGGATACTTTTTAACAAAAAGACACATCTCAAATATGTACAGACAAGGAAGAGGTAAAATTTTCAGCTCTTTAAAAATGGGTGTACAGTGATCTAAATACTCGGCTCCCTGCAATGCACGAACACATTCTTTCTGGGCTTTGAACACTTTATCCATTTCAATTGAGTTGCCCCATACAACAATTCCATATCGTAACACTGATGAAATGTACCCATGATATGTAACACAAGACTTGTATATAATATATACAGGTGAATTTATTAAGACTGAATTTGCTTAGCAACAAAATATATTCACCTATTATTGTTCATTCATTGCAAATACATTTCTTGTTAATTAATTTTAAACAGGTATTGTTCTATTCAGCAGAGCATCACACAAATGTAACGCGATATAGCTGAATAAATGCAAATATAATTGAATTAATTCAAATGTTGCGAGGCTTATATTCTGATTACAAGCCGGTTGCTGCTCGAGCAAATAAATTCTTAGACATTAAGTGATTTATAACGCAGAGCTGGCAAGGTAAGAAAAAACTTAGTGCTTGTATTAAAATAACCCGACCGAGCTTATAAAATATGGGTTAATTTAGTTACTGTTTATACTTTATTGTATACTTTTGAAATGTGTTGATTGAACATTTCCATTTCATACACAGCACAACGTTTTTAAATATGTTGTGTTGAGTATAACTAATTTAATTTTTGCATAGGGGTGCATAGGGTTCCCACCAAGAAGGGTGCATAGGGTTCCCACCAAGTGGGTGCATAGGGTTCCCACCAAGAACTTAGGGTCCCAAGCCAACCTCACCTGCAAGTGGTGCACCTGCCGATCAACGGACGAGGCAAACAAAAAATCCCGATAAGCGGCAATAGGCTCGCCACTTATTACGTGGGATCAAAACACTGGCGAAAAGTGGGCGTTTAATATGCCTCTGCCTACCCCTTCGGGGAAACAGGCGTGAGTATATGTATGTATGTAATTTATTTTTTGTTTAAACAAAAAAGAAATACAAATACGTACATTTGTAAAAGGTAATTATCTAAAAATCAACCTAGAGATTTGAACATAAGCGAGAAAATATAAACATAAAGCCACTGAGAACATACTTTTCCGTAATCTAATAAAAATAATATAATTATTATTTGGAAAGTTAAAGCAAAATATGGCAATTAAAAGCAGTGTCACGGGCACTTGTAATTTATATTTTATAACATTAATATGGTCGAGTAATTCAAACACAGGTCGATGTCACGAATGGTTAACTCCGCACTAGCACATACTGTTTGTTTTTTTTTTGCATTAATACATTCGCATGTATTAAATCTTTTTGAAAATAATTTTATTTATCAAAGCAATTGCCTCCGTGGTCCACTGGATAGCGTATGTGACTGCTGATCGGAGGTCTTGAGTTCGATTGCCGGGTCGGGCAAAAGTCTTACTGGGTTTTCCGAATACTCAGTAGCAGCCCAGAGTCTGGTGATGTGCCCGGTAACGGCAATAGGCTCGCCCCCAATTACGTGGGACCTAAAATATTATGGCGAAATGTGGGTGTAATATTTCCACCCTGCCTATCCCTTCGGGGATACAGGCGACGATTATAAATAAAAAATAAAGAATCCAGCCTTCCTCTGATCTATCATTACTAACTGCTAAGTTCATTTTTCATGATATGGGCTACCCTCGCCCTAAGAATAAGTCTTGTACCGCGGGAAACTTTACAAACGTTTAATCAACGAATGCAAAGTACACCAATACCAGTGGACTACACAAAGAATTGTATCACATGGGGATCGAATCCAGGACACTCGGCGCATTGCTGAATGAGGTGGCGACAGCTTAAACCACTATACGCTAAACGTGCTGTTAAAGTTTCAGAAACTTAAACGGCGGACGTCTGCTAGATGTTTTCGAAGTTGGTGTACCACAATGTAGACCGACCGTTTAGTACTTGAATTATTTAGTAACTTAGCAATTCGTTTAGGTACAAGGAAGTAAAACTACTTCTTATAAAATAGTAAAGTAGTCCCTGAAAATGTGTTATACCATTGAACTGATAACAAAAACCAAGCAGCCGTAAGCTATTCTACCTATCACGTGGACTAACAATAATAATTATAAATACAAATTGAAAATTCATGGGTTTGGCTTGTTGCGGCATTAGCATTACGAGAGGTATTTTTCTATTAAAAAATACCTATCACTTTAAAAAATATCAACTTTTTATAAGACTATCTTTGAATATGTTCTTAATAATGGATGCAAAGTTTTTGTATGCCGTCCGAAATTTGTTTGAAATCCAAATCTTTTAACATTGTTGCTTTGACTAATGTATAATCAAAGTCATGATTAAAGTTGCTACATTAGACATCCAATCTCCCAATTACCACAGACCAAACAAATATATACCTAATCACTTAAAAATATAATGTTACCCCAACTCTGCGTCCGGCATTACGAAAGCTATTGTGTAGACCTTTGCCTTACTTATCTTTCTTCAGTCATTAATCCACGACAGCCTAATTTAGGCTCATTAGCAGAAGGACTTGACATTCAAATTTCAATTTTATATTCCCTAGAATAAGGTCTAGAAATAGTACATAGTAAAGTATTGACACTTATTGAGTTATTCGTGAACGAATTCTGCTGCGTAAGGTGAAATGAATAACGGAAATATGTGTCACATATTGTGTGACTGGCTGACTATTAGCAATCCTCAACACAGAATGAATAACACTTGTTTCGGGTAGCGAATCTAATAGAAATGTGCGAGCATAGCTGCGTAGCGTATGTCTTAAATAGCGACTTATACTGAGCAAAGTTAGACGTTGATTGCGTGTAATTCGCTTAGACACATTTTCAACCAATGTCGCAACAAACCCTTACTGTAGAACCCTATAGTTTCTCTCAATATATGCTATCTTTTTTTACTTCTTCGGGCCATTTTTTGATCAAACGAAAATACCAGAAGCCGTTTTCCGAAATAAAACTCAGTAAAATAACAGAAGTAATTTTTTTATGTTTATCAGTGCAATGATGTATGCAGACGACGCTTAAATTTGCTTGTAAATGTCATTGCCTGCTATGAGATATTTACTCACACTCATCTATTATGAACACATAACCATAAACGTGATACTAGTTCCTATTTGTAAGGCAATAACGGACAGAAGAAGTAATATGTTCCTTTCTGTCTCAGCTATGTGCTTGATAAGTTTAAGTTGTGCTACATTCACTTACAACTTCTATTATTTACGCAATGTTTTCTTACACCCAAGTAAGAGTTTACTTATTATTTTCTGTGTGTTTTTGTCATAATAAACCGTCTCACTCAATATATTTCTATATATAAACTGTCTCACTGTTGGGCAAAGAACTCTTTTCACTATAATGTTTACTCATCATGCTGCCCAAGTATGAGTGGTGTTAGTAAAAAATAAGATGAAATAGCCTATTTTCGTCTCGACTTTTCAGAATGGATAACACAAGCCGTGAACAAGCGATACCGCAACATAAATATAGTATATCAATCCTTTCTTGACTGCGATTTTTTTAATATTATTACTTATAATGTAGTAAGCGAGACAAGCTTTCGAATTCGGGATTTAATATGTCTTTCGTAATTAGTTAAGTATGGCTGTATTGTGTTACTTGGATGAGTCCAGTGGAATGTCTTTGTGAGTCCATTTACTAAGGGCAGTAGTGTGTGAGACTTGATAAACCAAATTTAGTTCACCTACTTAAACAATGTGAACAGAGTCAATGTAAGGATGTAATATGGAAATGCCTATGTTTATTTTACGGCACTATACGCTTTTACGACTTACGACAGATCTCGGGTCTCGGTCTCGGGTTCGATTTCCGGGTCGAGCGAAAGTGTTAATGAGTTTTTCTGAAATCTCAGTAGCAGCACGGAGATTACGTGGGACCTTAAATTTGTAAGGCGAAATGTGGGTGTTATATAACCCCTCTGCCTACCGCTACGGGTATACAGGCGTGACGTGCTAAAAAAATATGCATACATTTTTAGAGGTAGCGATAGCCTAGTGGAGAGACTGAGGTCTCGGGTTCAAATTATCGGCGAACATCACTGATTTTATTTTTTCTCAAGTGCATAATAAATAATGCATCATCGTTTGTTTGGCTGTTCGAAAAATATCGTGTGGACCCACGTGGTCACGGACGTTGATATATACTGTGTACTAAGTGTAGACTTTCTGTTTTAAAAACAAAATACAAGACTTTTACTCCTTAATATATTGTTAAACTCGTACATAGTGCTACAACAAAGATCGGCTAGTGTTTTACAATCATAAAGTGCAGCGATATTTACACAATCTTCAAATATAAATATTATCATCCTAAGTGGCCGTAATCTACCCTTAATTACAAAATATAAATATAAACTTAAAACTTATGCAGTTATACGTCTGGTAATATTAAGTGTCTAATAGTGCAGTGCGCTGTTGGCTGAACTTGCCAATGACAAGTGCGAACTGAACTTTATAAAGCCTTCAACAGAGCCTCGATAAATTGATTGAGTACAGCGACATCTATGTGTTAGTGCTTGAACTAATATATACTGTGACATCTAACTTTTCTACTTGGAACTATCAAGCCTACTGTTCACCTAAGGTTTAGCTACTGCCGCGGATATTTTAAAGTTAAAGTTATCTTTTAACGTCATCGCCAACAATGGTTAAGTGTGGTGTCTGCGGGAAAACCATACCATCGAAATCCCTAGTAGATTCTATGAGATGTTCCAAATGCCCGGCTGCATCTGATGATCTGATGTGTGCCTGCATCTGAGTCATCCTCTGGCAAGGACTGGCTGTGCCCTGGGTGTGGGACAGTCAGCGGAGCGGCTCGGGACGACGTCTTCTCTACTCCCGTTAAGCCACACACCACAGACAACACAGTGGACCGTATAAATCAGAATCCAAACGAGGATGGCGGTTTAGATCTAGCACGAGAACTCAGATTGCTCAGGGAGGAAGTGGGTGCAATGAAGAACGAAGTTCGCCTGTACCGTGCTGAAATAGCTGACTTCAAGACATCTATTAGCAAGTGTCTTGGTCAAATAGCTGACGTGGAGTCACGTGTGTCTGTTCTTGAACAGGAGCTAGAAGAAAGAACTGCACCGAACATTGCACCCCTTGAAGAGACCATAGCTGAGCTACGGGCTGAGCTGAATGATCGCGATCAACAATTACTGCTGAACGATGTAGTTATCGCAGGCATTCCAGAAATAAAAGGCGAGAGCTTGCACCATGTTACGAATTTGTTAGCCACAAAGTTGGGTGTTGAATTACAGGACTCAGATATAGTTCATGTGGAGCGCATTGGGCCTTCACGCAGAAATATGGTTGAATCCAGTGGCTCTTCTGCTGACCCCCCTATCGAGCGTCCCCGTGCTATCGCCGTGCGGCTGGCGCGCCGGCTCTCGCGTGACTCACTACTACGTTCGGCTCGGGTACGGCGAGTTCTCAGTACAACGGACATCGGTGTGCCGGGCTCGCAACGTCGCATTTACTTAAATGAAAGACTTACCCGCTCGAACTACCAGCTGTTCCGTCGTGCGCGAGAATCTAGCCGTCGCAATCAGTGGAAATACATATGGTCCAGAGACGGTAAAATATTTATTAAAAAGGATGATGGTACGGCAACACACCGCATTCGTAGCGGCAACGAACTTACTACATTTTTTGGACAATAGCTTATTTAGTTTATATTATTAAGGTGCACACCTATATTCCTTCATTAAACTTTCAATATTGTGACAGTAATCGAGTTGGCACTACTTTTGTTGGTCAGGAATCTGTTTGTAAGTCATCATATAACTGTTTATTACTACACTATATTTTTTATTCTTTCGGACATCCTATACTTAACAAAGTTATTATTTACAATGTTATGACTTTATTTCTATTTCTATATGGACATTATTATGAATTATACCTACATGTATTACACACAAATATTATATTACTTTTATTTATATCACTTTTACACTTGCAGCTTTATATATTTACAATAATTATTATTTTAATTATTACTGATAATATGGCCAGTCGACTTATACCGATTTACTCATTTATATTTGATATTTTTCATTGCTCTTTTCAGTATAAACGTATATTTAAAAATGGTTAGTGACAAATATCTTAAAGTTGGCTTACTAAACGCGGGATCATTAGGTACGAGCCATGATGATTTCGCGTCGTTACTCGATCGTAATCCCGTTGACATTTTAGCAATTAACGAGACTTGGCTAAGACAGGGAGAAGAGAACCGAGGACCAGTTCTACCCGGGTACCGATTTCGTCATTTGTCGCGCCCTGTGACTGTACGCGGCGGCCGCGGCGGTGGCGTTGGGTTTTACTTAAAACACGGGATTAACGCGCGTTCATTGACGGTCGCAAATGATCCCAGGTTCGATTCCGTTGAACAGATGTGGCTTTCACTCACGGTGCGGGGAAATAGAATAGCTATTGGTACGGCGTACCGTCCTCCATGGCTTAACCTCGATCTCTTTCTGGACTGCATCAGCGTTACAATAACGACCCTTGGGCAGTACGACCGCTTTATTCTGTTAGGAGATTTTAATGTCAACTTGCTCTCTGATAGTGCTAAAACTAAGAAAATTACTGAATTCTTGTACTGTTTCAACCTTAAGCAACTTGTAACGTGCCCCACACACTTCACGGACAACAGTGAGACTTTAATTGACCTCGTCTGCACAGATCTGGCTGCTAGAAATGTAAAAGTCGAGCCCTTTAAGTCGACAAACAGCCACTCGCTTGTCATCTGTGAATTTAACTTTAAGCGCCACAAGTTGCCGGCACAAACTATTAAGCGCCGTTCATTTTCAAACATCTGTACGGAAAGTATGAACAATAACCTTGAAAGGATTCGATGGGACCTAATATCGGCACAAGGATGTGTGGACGATATGGTAGATGCCCTGAATAAGGCTCTTTCTCTAGTGTTTGATTTCCACGCACCATCCAAGATCTGTGTGATTAGGCACCGCTCCTACCAGTGGATTACAGATACGATTAAACTTATGATGCGACTAAGGGACGACGCCCTGGCTAAATATCGCAAAATTAAGACTGAATCTAGGAAAATATACTACAAACAGCTAAAATCCACGGTCAGCGCTGCCTTGTATAATGAAAAGGTAGCATTTTTTAAATACAATATAAACAATAATATTGCTAAACCTAAAGTACTTTGGAAAAATTTAAAAACTTATGCTTTGCCACCTAAAGAAAATGTTTTACTGCCAAGTCACCTTCAAGATGCAGACTATATTAATTTAAGCTTTTTAAACGTACCCGGTAAACTTAACTCTGATATTTCTAACTTAACATATTACGAATACCATCGGTTTGGCGAAGGCACTTTCAGTTTAAAGATTGTGGACCAGGACGTCGTCTCTCGCATCATATCAAGCCTAACTTCGAATGCAGAGGGGTTTGATGGTATTAATTTGAGAATGGTAAATTTATCATTACCTTACTCCTTAGGAACTATTACTGATATTATAAACCAATCGATTGTATCGTGCACAGTACCGGAGATTTGGAAAATTGCTGTAGTGCGACCACTGCCTAAAATTCCAAACCCTTCTGATATGCGCGACCTTCGGCCAATTAGTATTCTACCGTGTCTTTTCAAGGTCTTGGAGAAGGTGGTCTGTCAACAGCTCACTGATTTTTTAGAGAGTAATGATATATTACCTAACCTGCAGTCAGGATTCAGACGGTTCCGTAGCACTACTACCGCTCTGCTGGACGTCACTGACAATATCCTGTCAGCCCAGGATCAGGGCTGCTGCACGATTCTTGTTCTTTTGGACTATTCGCGGGCATTTGATGCTATACATTTGGATATATTGTTATCCAAACTTCGTTTTTATGGATTTGACAATAACGCGGTTCGTTGGTTCCATAGTTATTTAATGAACCGTTACCAACTTGTAGAAATTAACTCTATAAACGGAAACACAGTAGCCTCGGCTCCTGCCTCTTTAAAAAGAGGCGTGCCGCAGGGATCTATTCTGGGACCAATACTGTTTGCCCTTTATTGTGAGGATATAAAAGATTATATAAAAAATTGCAAGTATCATATTTATGCGGATGATATCCAGATCTACTTGTCTTTTAAAGTGAGGGATTACCAAAAGGCAATAGTGGACATAAATAAGGACCTTGAGAGGATAACTGCATGGTCGGAACGTAATTGCTTATTGTTAAATCCATCAAAGACGAAGAATATGATTCTAGGATCCACAGGCAATTTGCGTTCGCTGCAGGCAGGATTGAATATAACTCTTCAAGGGAAACCCTTAGAACGAGTGTACGAAGCCCGAAACCTGGGACTGATAATGGATGCCGATCTGCGTTATGAGAATCATGTTGCCAACGCAGTACGGAACTGTTTCTATAAACTAAGAGTATTATATAAAATACGTCCCTTTTTATCAGAAGAAATGCGCATTAATTTGGTTGAATCCTTGATACTAAGCAAGTTAAATTACGCAGACTCTGTATATGGGCCTCGTTTGCTGGCCCGATCAGATCGATTAGTACAGAGAGTGCAAAACGCCTGCGTCCGCTTCTGTTTCTCAGTGCCATTTAGAGGTCACGTAACCCCCTTTTTAAATGATAAACATATATTAAAAATGAAGTCAAGAAGAAAGTTGCATTTAGCTTGCTTATTATTTGGTGTCATTAAGTCACAGGAGCCAAAGTATTTATTTCAAAAACTAACCTGGGTCTTCAGTGGTAGCGAGCGATCGAGCAGACGATGCTCAAAGCAATTATCGATTAAACGACATAAGTCTGAGGCATTTAGAGGGAGCTTTCGATATGCGGCTTCCAAGTGCTGGAACAATATACCTCCACCCATACGCAACGTCACCTCCATCAACACTTTTAGAACACGCTTGAGGCAGTATCTTGTGGAGTCGCAACGAAAGCTTGGCAATGTGAACTTGAACGCTTCTTTTATTTGACCCTAGCATGCCTCTGCTGCTTATGATTTATAAAATTAATAACTATTTTTCTAATATACTAATTAACAATATTTATCTCTATTGACATTAAAAATTGTTCTTATTACTATTTAATTATGATTTTTATCCCTAATCCACTAATTAGCAATATTTGTCCCTATTATTTCCTTATACAATTAATAACTATTTTCTAATCCACTAATTAACCATATTATCCCTATTGACATTAAAAATTATTCATTTTACTATTTAATTACTAATCTTATCCCTAATACCTTAATTAACAATATTTATCTCTATTGACATTAAACATTATTCATATCTCTATTTAATTACGAATTAATTTATAATAATACAAATGCCTACAGTACAATAAATATGTTTGCGTTACTTTTGTAGGTACTGTATAATTAATAATATTGTCCATGTTGAATGTTCCTATGTTGTATAATCAGTGCTGTGACACTGTGCGTGCATTGATATAAACCGCGGCGTCCGACCATCACGCGGCGCACGCGCGTATTGATCTTATTTAATATACTCACTCGAGTCTGGAGGCCTCTCCGCCCGCTATACGTTTAATCCGCTGGGCACGGGCCGGGAACCCGTAAGCCTACATAACGCACGTCATGCACGCACACTGTTTTAACACATTATTTTAGTATGTATTGTTGTGTGCATTATACTAACATCCGTGCTATCACTAATGGGAGCTAGTTGAAAACCAGCGCCAGGCTTTGTAAGTCTGGCATATGCTGAACTAGACTCCCATTTGGCATAATGTGACATGATAATACAATAAATTCAAATTGGTAAATTCTAGATGTATCGAATTTACAAAATTGTTTATTTTTATTATTTTGATCTTTTTTATTTAATATTATATTTTTGATTGTAATTATAATTTCCACTACGTTTCTTTTCCTTAACGAAAAGTAATTGTCAAATTCTTCTATTCTATGTAATTTTAATTGTGTCTCCTTATCCAAATAAACTTATTTTCTTTCTTTCTTTCTTTCTTTCTTACATGTACGGGAGCTCACTATAATGTGGTTGAAGGACATGTGAGGTTTGTAAAACCACACTTGGCTGACGTGGTTGGCCTACATCCTTTATTTGATATGAAGTGGGCAGAGCAATGGGACAGTTTAGGACCAGTACAAGTTATTTGGAAGTTTTGATACTTTCATGAACGTCTGTCTGATAGCGATTCGTCACTGCAGCGGGAATCTTATCTTCATGTGTTGATAATGCCCTCGTGTGTTACCAGAACACTAATAGTTTGCTAAAATTTCGTTTATATTTTGACGAATTTAGAGTAGCAGTATAGGTAGAACCGGCGATTTGATGAGGATCCCGGGAAGTGCATGGATGCGGGTGGCTCAAGTTCAGTCTATGAGGAGAGCCTTGGGGACAATGTTCAACAGTGGACGTCTTTTGCCAGAGATAATAATTCTGAAGCCTTGGTTCGCCGTTGGTGTCGCTTATGGCAACATATTTTATTACAGTGAGAAGAAGCTGATTGCAATGCCCAGCATTCAAAAGCCTTACACAAAAATCAAACCAAAAAATTGCTACGTCACGACGAAAGAAATAACAAGTAAACACTCATTCCTTCTTAGTTTAATGGCTTACTTTCATCATCATTATGTAGCTAATTTTAAAACAAAAGCCCTCAAATTTTCTCTCAGCGGCGCTATGTTATCACAAAATCATGACACATATGTTCCGCGTCACTAATTGTGAACCATACTACTTTTTGCCCCGTGTGGCATTCAACACATACGTTCGTACAGGTTAACGGTCTGACTATTTATAACAAGTCAAAGGTGTTGAATTCAATTTTAATGGTAGTGGAAACCTACAGTTGTTATTTTTTTATGCGCGCCGGATATCCATCTTTCTCTGTATTCTTAAACTACGAGTATATGTACTGATTATATATAATCACTAGAGGACGCCAGCAGCTACGCCAGTTTTTTTTTTAATTTACCCCTTTTGGCCGATCCCGTGGGAATTTCGGGAAATTCCTTCTTAGTGCACCCCTACAGTCCCCAAGAAACATACATGCCAAATTTTAGCTTCCTGCGCCCAATAGTTTCGGCTGTAGCGTGTCTGTCAGTCAGTCAGTAACGCAAGGATTTTATATATTAAGATGATACCCGTATAATCAATAGCATGAAAAAGAAAACAAAATGTATACGCGCAGAGTGTTTACAATTCACTAGCTGTTCGCCTCAGTTGCAACCAACAGTGTCAATTCTGAGCTGACGTCTTCTACCAACGATCTACTGATTTGCCTATCAACTTTAGACTTTAGACATCCAATATTATTCGTCATTTCGTGTTTAATCAGTCGTATTACTTTGGCCTACCATATAGACGAATACATATGTTCACTTAGACATAAAATCACTTTTGGCAGACATAGTATTATGTTATTATGCTAAATAAAGCAATCGAAGGATAATTGTTTACCCCGTGTTTTTCCATATCTTTATCCACAAAAACGGTTTAACTTTTTTGTTTTTAAACAATAATATCTGAGTTGCCTTATATCATATAACTAATTGCTATTACAAATAATATCTCGTATGTTGTATTGCTTCATGTTTTGATTTTGCAATGAAATTATTTAATATGAATTGATGAATGTGTACGTGACTCGGTTGCACTGAGCACTATTAATTGATTGAACGAGGACATTACGCATTAATCCTGTTAGCGCGTCAAAGCTAGACACATTCGCTGTTCGATGTTCGTGTTTGGCGGCGGAGCACAACACCTTCATCCGCCGCCAAGGGGGTTTTGTTCGGGACCCGCCTGACCATCTGGCGGGCCAATACCCGTCGGGGGGTTGCGACGTATGCTTGTGCGAAACCCAACCCTCCGACATATGGGACCATGAGGCACACGGGTTGGTTTTTAGTCAGTAAGAGTCTGACAGTCCCCTTCGCCCATCCCCCAGGGCGGAGGACTCCATGAGGATTTTCCAACCCGACACCAAAAAAATAAGGCTTTTGAAGGTGTCCTGTGGATCCCCCCGTGGAATCTCCACCTTGTCGTGGTGGGGGGGCTCCGTAACCGTGGATTAGTCACCCGCGGTGAAGCTAAGAGGGATTCCGGCAGGGGACGCTCCGCGTGGGCTTGGAGGGGCCTGCGCAGGATGCGTCCAACGGTGCGGGTGCGGGGGACAGTTCTGTCTGTCCCTCGCAGTCGGGTGCGGTCGCGGAAGGAGAGGCGTGTCGGTGTTGCGTTGTCGCGCGCCCTATCTCCCGCGACCAAATGGGGGCGCACCATTCGATGCGTCGCGGTGGGGCCGCAGAGGAAGAGGAGATGCGGTGTTGCGTTGCCGTCCTCCCTATCCTCTGCGGCCGCTGGGTGTTTTGGCGGCGGAGTCCAACACCTTCATCCGCCGCCAAGGGGGTTTTGTTCGGGGCCCGCCTGACCATCTGGCGGGCCAATACCTGTCGGAGGGTGGCGACGAGTGCTTCGGCGATGCCCTACCCTCCGACAGACGGGTACATGAGAAAGTCGAGATGGTTTTTAGTGGAAACACCACATACTCCGGCTCTCATTTCCCCCAAGAGTCGGAGATCCGAAGGTATTTTCCACCTCGATTAATTACAAAAAATAAAAAAGGTGTCCTGTGGAATTGTTCCCACTCAGCCGAATTTACACGTTTAAGCTCACTGATGTTTTGTGGAAGTCGTTGGACAGCTCGTAGTTCTTGTTAATTAATTTCGAACAGGAATTGTTATATTCAGCACAACATCACACAAATGTAACACGATATAACTGAATAATTAAAGCCAGACTACAAATACATACATACATACATAGTCTCACGCCTATAACCCCGAAGAGGTAGGCAGAGGTGTATTGACCCACTTTTCGCCAGATATACTTTAGTCCCACGTAATAAGGGTATCAGACTACAAATATAATTGAAAAAATTCAAATGTTGCGAGGTATTTACTGTGTATCTATAACAATATATTTTTGAAATGTGTTGGTTGAGCACTTCCATTTTATACACAACAAAACTCATTTTAAAATGCAGTTAATGATTTTGCCTGTTACAGTGTTCTCTTAAACTTAAACGTCGGACGTACGTTTGCTAGACTCGAAGTTGGTGTACCACATTGTAGACCGAACGCTTAGTACTTAATTTATTTAGTTGGTTAATTTACTAAGGTTAAAGGAAGTGAAACAGTACTAACTTCTTATAAAATAATAAAGCGCTTAGTCCATGAAATTTGATTGTACCAATGAACTGATACCAAAAACCAAGTAGCCGTAAGCTTGTTTTATCACCCGGACTGGAAATATCCAATCATAATAATTTAAAGTCAGAAGATAAGCATAAGCATCACACGTGTAACACAGGATAGCCCGCTATGTCTTCATCATAGTCTTAGCCTTTTCACCGTAGTGTTCGCGGTCCGCAATATATCACTCTATATCTCTGGTGCTAAAAACAATTACTAACGATTTAAAACTGATAACTTTTTATTAGACCATCGCTTTTAATGAGAGAATATTTTTTTGATAGTTGGAGAAGAAGACTTTGTATACCTACTCTCAAAATAGTTTTTGCTTACTAAGACTACAAATATAGTTGTAACATTATTCAAATTAACAGATAATTATATCCAGTTGCCAAATTACCACAGACCAGAAATTTATATGCCTACTCAGTACCGACATTTTAAAATAAAATGTTACACAAACTCTGTTTCCGGCATTTTTCATCTTTCATCTTTTATGGCATCTTTCTTCAGTCATAAATCCACGACAGCCTAATCTAAGCTCATTAGCAAAAGGACTTGACATTCAAATTTCAATTTTATTCTATTCTAGGTCTAGAAATAGTACATGGTTTTTACCATGTACTATTTCTAGACATCGAGACGAGACGTCTTGACACTTATTAAGTTATTTGAGTACGGATTCTGCTGCGTAAGGTAAAATGAATAACAGAAATATGTGTCACATGTCTGTCTTGCTGACTATTAGCAATCCAACAGCTCAACATAGAACGAATAACACTAGTTTTAGATAGCGTTCCTGTTAGGGATGTGCGAGCGTAGCTGAACGGCATTTGAGTAAAATATTCACTCGCCACTAGCAAAGGGAAGTTATGAGTTGATTGCAACTTATTTGTTTAGTCCTCCCATCCCTCACTGAAGAGTCACAAAAAGATATCAAAAGTAAACGTTTCCTAAATGTGTGCTGATTTTCATTGAATTAATTCTTCTGGACAATTTTTACTCAAATGTATCCTCAATCAATTACCTAACTGTAGTAAATATCTGTTTCTACCATGATCCAATAAATATAGCTGCTGCTAGATGATTTCTCACACAGCTTGCTTGCTGACCCGCTCATGTTTAATGGACACAGAACCTTAAACGTGATACTAGATTATATTTGTAAAGGTAATAACAGACAGCAGAAGTAATATGCGCCTTTGTGCTGGATACTTTTAAATTGTGCTACATTAAATTGCAACTTTTATTATTTACTTGATGGTCAATTTTTTCTGACACCCAAGTAAGAGAATACTTGTATATATTTGTGACTTGTTTGTCATACGCAATCCTAATCAATCAAATAAATCAATACGGGTGCACGGGGCCCTACCAAGTTCTTCGGGGCCCAAGCCAACCTCCCCTGCGAGTCGGTGCACCTGCTGAATGACGGACGAGGCTCTGGCGCAAGCCTTCCCTAGGGGTTGGGAGGTCAGACGGCAGTCGCTCCCGTAAAGGCAAAACAGTCAAATCAAGTGGAATGGAAAGCAACAGGATTGGTAACAGTGTTTCGGGTAGGGCACCGCCGCAAAACGGTGCGCAGGAGCCTCGCCCGACTCTTGTGGCAAGTGGGCAAGGGCTACCGTGTCGGGGGTGGACACGGCCAAAGAAGTTAGCCCCAACCCGGAAGATCCGCTTCGCATCTTGGAACATTGGCACGCTAACCGGACGCGTGAGAGAGCTGGCCGATGTACTCTCCAGGCGGAGGGTGGCCGTAGCGTTCCTGCAGGAGACTCGGTGGAAAGGCAGCAGATCCCGGTCCATTGGGAGTGGCTACAAGCTGATCTACACGGGTGGAACTGGCGGGAAGAGCGGGGTAGCGGTTGTGCTCGCCGAGGAGTTTCAGGACGGGATCTTGGAGGTGAAGCGTTACAGCGACCAGCTTATGGCTGTGGGGGTGCTTATTGAAGGGGTTGTGACCCATTTGATAAGCGCCTATGCACCACAGGCAGGTTGCAGCGACGCCGTCAAGATGTCGTTCTGGGATCAACTCGGCGAAGTTCTTCGTGAAATCCCGCTCTCACAGGGAATCATTCTGGGTGGTGATCTGAACGGTCATGTGGGTGAGGGGTGTGAGGAATTTGAGCGTGTTCACGGTGGCTTTGGCTACGGTGGCCGTAATGAGGGAGGGGAGTGTATCCTCCGAACTTGTGCGGCTGCCGACCTTGCCATTGTGAACACGTACTTCAAAAAGAAAGCCGAACACCTTGTCACCTACAAGAGCGGGAGGAACGCGACCCAGATTGATTTCCTACTTACCAGGAGACACCATATCATCAAAGTAGCCAACTGCAAGGTCATACCCGGTGAGAGTCTCACGGCACAACACCGCCTCCTTGTCATGGACCTCCGCGTGAAGCCCAAAGGCAAGCACGCCGACCGCTGTCAACGTCAAATTCGGTGGTGGCTGCTCAAGGATGCCAAATCCCTGGAGTTCGCCTCAGCTATCGGTGACAAGTGCGCTGCTACTGAAGGCGAACCAACTCAGAGCCAGTGGGATAGAATCCAGGCGGTCATCACTGGAGCGGCGAAGGCAGTGCTGGGCATGTCTAAGGGCGGACGCAAGTGTGACAAGGAGACTTGGTGGTGGAACGACACAGTCCAGAGGGAGACAAGGGTGAAGAAAGCCCTCTTTAAAGCGTGGCAAGCGTCCAAATCTCCTGAAGACCGCGACGCATACAGGGCTGCCAAACGTGCCACTAAGAGGGCTGTAGCCAGAGCCAGACGAGACCACTTGGAACCGCTTTATACCAAGCTGGAATCGTCTGAGGGGCAGAAGCTCTTATACAAGTTGGCACGCTCCAGGGTCAAAGCGGCACAGGACATTACTAAGTGTCGCTGTGTTAAAGACCCTGAGGGCAACCTATTATGCGCGTCAAGCGCGGTGAAGGAGAGATGGCGCTCGTACTTCCACGAGCTGCTTAACAAGCAGCATAAAGAGATGCAGCCACCGGAACTCCCTCCGAAACAAGGACTAGTGCCGCTGGTAACGCCTGAAGAAGTCCAGAGGGCCCTTCGCCACATGAAGAATCGGAAAACTGTCGGAACTGATGGAGTCCCCATTGAGGCCTGGAAGGCAATGGGCCTGCGGGGTGTGGGCACCCTTACTAATCTATTTAACTGCATACTCCTAACCGGAAAAATCCCGAACCAATGGAGACTGAGTATCATCACTCCAGTCTTCAAAGGCAAGGGATCGGTACAGGAGTGCAGTAGCTATCGCGGTATTAAGGTGATGTCCCATACCCTTAAGCTCTTTGAGCGAATCATCGACTCCCGGATCCGACAGGAGACCACAGTCTCGGAGTGTCAATATGGGTTTCGCCCTGGTCACGGCACCATGGACCCAAGTTTCGCCCTCAGGATCGTCATAGAGCGGTACAGGTCGAAGAACACGCCTCTGCATCTTCTGTTTCTAGACATGCAGAAGACCTTCGACTGTGTGCCGAGACAGATGATCTGGTGGGCGCTAAGATCCAAAGGTGTACCAGAAGCATATATTGACATCATCCGAGACATGTACTCCAATTCCGATTCCGTAGTTCGGACTGCTGTTGGCGACACAAGAACCTTTCCCATCACCGTCGGGGTCCACCAGGGTTCCGTCCTTAGTCCGTACCTATTCAGTGTCATATTAGACGTATTGTCGGACAGCATCAGAGACTCACATGAGCAGCCCCCGTGGCTGCTCATGTATGCTGATGATATCGCGCTGGCGGATGCGGACAGGGGACGCTTGGTGCGGCGTGTGAATGCGTGGAAGGAGTCGCTTGAGAACGGTGGCCTGAAAATAAACGTGGCGAAGACCGAGTACTTGGCCTGCAACAGTACTGATCCCGCGTCAATTCGTATAGGCGGAGACATTGCCCAGCGAAAGGACCTGGTCAAGTACCTGGGATCAGTACTGCACGCGTCTAGTGACATCGATTGCGACGTCAAGGCACGCATTTCGGCAGCTTGGGCCAAATGGCGTGAGGTGAGCGGTGTCATTTGTGACCCCAAAATGCCGGTTAAGCTCAAAGGACAGGTCTACAAATCCATCATTAGACCTGTCCTGTTATATGGCAGTGAGACGTGGCCTGTGCTTGAGCGACACAAGCAGAGTCTGCGTGTCACGGAGATGAACATGCTGCGCTGGATGTGTGGTGTCACGTGGAAGGACCGCTTTAGGAACTCCCGCATCCGGGGTAGCCTTCATGTCCATGACATTGCTGACAAACTGCAAGAGTGTCGTCTACGCTGGTATGGCCACGTCTTACGTCAACCGGCATCTTACGTGGGTAACAAATGTCTTGCCATGCTACCTCCACCGGGCCCCGGTAAACGGGGAAGGCCAAAAAAATGCTGGCTTGACGTCGTAAGGGATGATATGCGTGCCAACCAACTAACCACCAGGGATGCTGAAGACCGTGCGAAGTGGAGGAGACATAGCCGGAAAGCGGACCCCGGGCTCCAAGGCGTGGGTTTTGGAGCGCAACCGGGACAGCGCTAGGATGATGATGATGTCATACGCAATCCATCCTGTGCTGGGCAAGAGCCTCTTTTCCCAAAAAGTTTACTCAGTATGCAGTAAAAGTATGAGCCGTCAAACAATTTGTAAAAATAAAAGCGAAATACCTTATTTGAGTCCTGTTGTTTCCGCGTCGGCAATCACGGGATACGCGGATACCATAACATAAAAATATGAAGGTATTGAAAGTTAGGTTACTCTACAGGCAACTTTAGGTTTAACTTAGAGTAAGTTGATCAAATTTGATTACCCGCAACTTGCAATTTGCCCAGAAAATAGGCGGCATTAATAATTTTAAAATCATTTTCATAATGTTTTAAATTTATGTAAATTAAATATGTGTGCCTTAAATGTCTTATTAATATTGCAAATACAGGCAGATAGCACTGTAACTAATCGGCTTCTACTGTCTAGCGACTGTCTTTTATAGACTAGAGACTAGTTTTAATCAATATAATGGTACGGCATAAATTGAAACAAAATTATGAATTTCTCTGCCCTGAACGCTAAAACGAAATATAATACGCAGCAGCGATAGCCTGGTAGAGACACCGACAGACTGCTACGCAGAGGGTCACGGGTTCGAATCCAGGTCGGGCACCAATGACTTTTCGAAGTAAGGTGCGTATAAAATTGTCAATAATCGCTTGTGGTGAATGAAAACATCGTGAGGAAACCTGCATGTCTAAGAGTCCTCCATGATGTTCTCGAAAGACATGTGAAGTCTGCTAACCCGCACTTGGCAAGCGTGGTGGACTTATGGCCTTACCCTTCTCTCAGTGAGAAAACGCCCGTTATCAGCAGTGGGACAGACTATATACAGAACTAATGATGATGAACACTATAATAAATCAATGACTGATTCTTCAACAGCTTATAGCGATTTCATTTTATTTTTTTTTCCTCTGTTACACGTAAGACGTTGAATATCAGTTTAGAACATTCCTTCTAGACTATTTAATAAAAATACATATTTATGTCTTTATTTATATTATACATATATGTATATTATAAATAACTCTAAGTTTCGTTTATAATATTCACCATTACTATGTGCACTACCAAAGGCTAGTTTCTTAGAACTAATCTCGGTTGTGCTCGTGCCAGGAATTAGCTTTTACTTACCAAGCCTTTCTGATCTGCTTGTCCTATATTCGTATGTTACACATGGTCTTTGATTATAACAGCGTACGGCAGTTGTCTCACTGGCAGCGGGGAAGCGACTAGCTATAGCCTATTTTATCGCTCGAGACCAATTGGAATACACAGTCTGAACCAAAGAGATGAATATATTAATAGTACATCGCTGAGTGTATATACCTACTGCCAGTGAAAACACACGCTACTAGTTTCTTGCTCTCACACACTCCCCTTGTTTTCTAGCCGCTAATCGTCAAAAGTTAGACAGCAGCCTAAAGCGAGTAGGATAATGAAAATTCAGGTTTACCTTTACCCTAGTATTTTAATTAGACCAATTTCATTGCTTTTATTTGTTAGTAAAAGTATGAGTATCGATCAAGTATTTTATTTATTCACGAGCTTTAATCCAAAAATCGAATGCTATTGAATTTCAGGTTTAAATGTGTCTTTTGTAATTAATAAGGTATTGCTGTCTTGTGTTACTTGGATGAGATCAGTGGAATGTCTTTGTGAGTCCGTTTACTAAGAGCATTGGTGTGTGAGACTTGATAAACAAAACTTTTGTTCACCTACAATACGAATATGCCAAAATAAGGATGGATCTCGGAAATGTGTATGTGTATTTTAGGGAACTATATATTTTTACGACGTACGACTGCCTCCTGCGACTGGCCGAATTGATACCGTATGCGCCTGCTGATCGGAGGTCTCGGGTTCAATTCCAGGGTCGAATAAAAGTGATAGAGGGGATGGAGGTGTGATGTTATAAAAAGTGCATAATAAATTATAAATCATCGCTTGTTTAGCTGTTTAAAAAATATCGTGCGGATACCTAGGTGTACGGGATCTCTCTTTGAGGTGGTCGAAGGACATATTGGCAACCACACATGACCGATGTAGTTGCCCTACATTCATTATTTTGATAAGAGGTGTCAGAGCAATGAGACAGTTTAGTACATTATATTGAGGTTATAATAACTGGCCATGATTACACTGTCTAGTGTTGTGATTTCACTGCAGTAGTAAGTATATCTTCATGTGTTGATAGCGGCCTCGTGTGTTACCAGGACACAGAGGGCTCTAACCACTATATGAACGGCTTAGACAGAACTTTGTAAATATTGGATAAGTTAGAGCACTTATCCCAATATTTATTAATTTTGACTAACCCATGACCAGTAGAGGTAGTTCCCGCAAGATGAACCGATGATTTTTCTAAGACGACACACAAAAAATATACCATTAAATCGCTAAGTTACAACGTGAAAGAATAACAAACAAACACATTATTTTCTCAGTTTCTTGTCTTATTATTGCGCTGATTATGCAATTTTAAAACAAAGCACGAAAATTTTCTTTCAGCGGTGCAATGTTAACACAAAATCACGACACATATGTGTACACAGATGTTCCACGTCACTAATTGTGAACCACACTATTTTTTGCCCGGTGTGGCATTCAACACACACGTCCGTGCAGATTAGCAGTCTGATTATTTATAACAAGTCAAAGGTGTTGAATTCAAATTATTCGAGCTATATGTCTCATTCCTGTTAATGATATTGATGATATTAGCTTTAAATGATACTAACTAACTCCGGAATTCAATATTCGAATTATAGATAGATCTGTAGATTTTAGATTAGTTTTTGACAGTTTTTGACATAAGCTCCATATAAAATATGTCAAACACGAATCTAAAATCTACAGATCTATCTATAGTTCGAATATTGAAAATGGCCGTTACAGTGTCAATTCTGAACTGACGTCTACTAATGATCTACTGATTTGCCTATCAGCTTTAGACTTTAGACATCCAACATTATTCGACAATTCGTGTTTAATCAGTCGTGTTACCTTGGGATTTTGTATATAGACGAATACTTATGTCTATTTCTATAACAATCTGTTATGTCTATAACAATCTTTTTGGCAGACATATTTGGCGACCAAATAGAAATATCATATTATTATGTTACATAAAGCTACCGAGGGATACTAATTGTTTACCCCGTGTTTTTCCATAGCTATATTCCACAAGAACGGTTTGAACAAACAATAATATCTTAGTTGCCTTATATCATATAACTAATTGCTATTAGAAATAATACCTCACATGTCGTATTGATTCATGTTTTGATTTTGCACTGAAATGATTTAATATAAATTTATGAATGTGTACGCGACGTGGTTGCAGTGAACACTAATTGATTGAACGAAGTACATTACGTATTAAACCTCCACAACCTATGCGTCAAACTCCAACATGATATCCAACAACAACAGAGATTTCAAGGCATGATTTATGATGCTTTAAATAAAATTATATTTAATATAGCTATCCCTTTTGTTTGCGAGGGTCAGGCAGGCAGTTGCACTGCGGAAAAGCCAATATTCAGTCGAATCCGTTTAGACTAGAAAGCGGACCCCGGGTTCTAACTGGGATAGCGCTAGGAGAATGATGATGAAATATAATAATATTTAATATACATATTGGCGGATAACGTGACGACCAGATGGCGTAGCGGGAGCGGAAGCGAGTGCTGCCCGGACGCCCCTAAACATCACGATGTTGTTAAACGCACCAACCTACCGAATGGCACACTTTCAATTCCAATAACGTCCATACTCATGACTGGTTGCAACATACATACATATATATTTGTATTGCTTTTTTGTGTTTCAAACTGAATTTCATCAAATCATATTTGTATTGTTTTTTGTGTGTTTCAAACTGAATTTCATCAACCTTTCGTTTATCTATCAATATGTAGTTGGGCTATTATGATTATATAAATTAGGTGAAAATACAATACTGCCTCGTTGGTCTCGGGACTGCCTCGTTAGTCTCGCGGTACAAATGTACACGTGCGATTGGGAGGTCTCGGGTTCGATTCCCGGGTCGGGCAAAGTGTTATTGGATTTTTTTATTAGGAAATTCTCAGTAGCAGCACGGAGTCTGGTAATGTGCTCGGTGCGTCAATAGGCTCGCCTCCTATTACGTGGGACCTAAAAAAACATGGCGAAATGTGGGTGAAATATTACACCTCTGCCTGCCCCTTCGGGGATACAGGCGTGAGTCTATAAAAAAAAATACAATGATAAATGGTAACACGTATCTGGTGGGTTCGGAGGTAGAACACTAAACTCTGAAACGCTTACAAGTAAATCGTTTTTTACTGATTAGTACTGTTACGAGCTGGGGTTCGACGATAAATTATATACACTATGCCAGAAAAACTGCACTTTATTCACTAACACAATAACACTAGATACACAAGTTCGAGGTGCGCGTCTCCGTACCTCACCTCCAACGCCTCCAGAAGCTTCTCGTAGGTGACGTCTTGCCCGAGTGCCTCCAACACCGTCAAGGCCTGATCACGAAGGCCCAAGGTTAGGGCGGTGAAGGTCTATTCTTTGTCCCACCCATTCGCTCGCATAACGGCCTCAAACTGAACCTTGTATGCAAACCACGATGACGAGCCATCAAATGGTGAAACCTTAAACCAACGAGGCGAGGGCGCCACAGCTGCAGGTGTAACGTAGTAGGACCCGAGCCTACACAATTTCTTCTTCAATTCGCCAATACGGGCCTCGAGTTGATCATGTACACGCTTCTCAATGTCGCTGATACGGGCCTCGTGCTGCTGGAGTTCCTCCTTGACCGCCTTCAAGTCCTTCCCCACTGCGGCGCTAAGGTCCTTCATGGGCACCAGCTGTTCCTCCAGACGGTGGGCGTGCTCCTCCTTGTCGCGCGACAGCTGCTCCTCTAGGCGGCGCGCGTGCTCCTCTTGACGGCGAGCCTGCTCCTGTTGACGGCGGTCCTGCTCCTCCTTGTCGCGCTGTCGCTGTTCTTCCATGCGGCGGGCCTGCTCCTGCATGAACGCCATCAGAGCCGCGATGACGGGCACCGCCATGGAGTGTGCGCTTGCAGGCTCCACTGCAGCCGCGGAGTCGCCTGATCCACCAGACGATGGAGAAGGAACGTCTCCTAAGCGTCTCTGGTCCAGGTCTTGCTGGCGCTGGTTCCTGGTACGCACACCTTCAGTTTCTTCCTTCGGCATAACCGGCATAATTTATCCCTTTCTTCTGACACCAATTTGTTACGAGCTGGGGTTCGACGATAAATTATAACTCACTATGCCACTTAAACTGAACTTTATTTATACACAAACACTATACACACTTATTTACACAACTAGTAAAAACACACTTATTTCACACTTAATTCTCAACACTAATAAAAACACCACTGAACACTTCCGAATACTTCCCTTCGCTTCTTGTATCGCGTCGATATTCAATTGTTACTGTCCGTTCCGTTCGCTCGTGCTCTATTTATACTGGCCGGATAACATCACTAGCGCATTCTAGATGCTTCTACAAAACTGTCGAAATAATCTCGAACAGTTGATTACTCGATACAGCAACGCCATCTAGTACAGAGTAGCCGAATTACCTTTAAACCACCGATACATTCAATCTCTTCTAGTTCCCCCATTCACCGATAGATGGCGTAACAGTACAATTCTTCTTGGAATCTTATCTATTCGTAAAATCAATACAAAAATCCGTTTTGAGCTTACCGCATCCATACATACAGACGCCGCAGTATTCATTTGTATACATGTAAAGTCTTTTGTTTTTCATCGGGAACATGAAAAAGCTTAATGTGGAAATGTAAATGCAACACATTTAAATTTTGCATAATAAAGACTTTCTGTACAAAATTGCATATTCTGAAAGCTCTTATTTCATATAATTTATGCAGTGTTATGGTCCAGGAATGCTTGTTTATATTATGTACTTCTTTTAAGGGTTATAATGAACTACAGCCGTAGCCATAGAGAAATTCCATACTTAAACAGGTGAAAGTATTTTTTATTTCGTAAAATTATTATTTTGGAACAAGTTGTTTCTGGCTCTCTAAAAGGACTATTACATTGGCAGAATTATATCGAGAATCGTTTGAAATTATTTTAAACTTTCGCGATACGTGATTGGATATGGTGGCATGGTAACTTCACGTTGTTGTCACTCAAACCACCCCAGCTCTTTGAGGAAGTCCAGTACGCATTATCCATGTGATTATAATATACTCCTTGATATCTAATAACTAGTGCCTTAGTTCGGTCTAAGTATATACATACATACAAGTCAAGCTAAACAGCCGAAACTTACAGAAGGCGTATCACGGTATATACAGTGTGTTTCATAACCCCCTGTCCGATCCCGAAACCACATATTACTGACTTGCTAGACATACTAGGAAAAATAATTAAAAAAATCCAGGTCTTCATAAAACATCACAATTTATTTCCTTAGTATAGTATTAACGAGAAACATTACCCCGAAATTAGGAAAAATTCCCTAAACTAGCAACACTCCACTCAGCGGCGGTATCCTTTATAATTCTATTAATTCTATTAAAATATTGTCGGCTTGTCGTGTCGAAGGGCATGCCGCCTTTAAAATAGTGCAATTTTTCCGTCAAACGAGCCGCTCGACACAATACCGAAACGCGGTAGAGATGTTTACGTTCGATAGCAGCTAATATCGATTTAATAAATTTTAACATGAAATTTGACACAACATTCATTTTTCAAAGAATTATTACATTAATGATATTACGATATCGACACATTACGTAAACAAGACTTAAATAATACTTTTGTGTTACAGAACTGAGTAGATCATAGACAAAAGACTATGATCTACTAATTTCGGTAACCTAAATCAAATAAAAAAGTTACATCATTTTCATGTTATAACAATATTTTAAAAACAAACAACAATTTTGCGTTGGATACGTGCCCATCTCGTACGGGGACAATAATAACATATCGATAAAAACAGAACTCCAATAAATATCATTGGTAACATCCCTAGCTGGCTATTTTTTACGACTTCAATTTGCCTACTGATCACTCAGTCTTGCCCTAGGATTATTTTCGTTCGGACTTCCGGAATAACTTACGTTGTGAAATAGTTAGGTCGTCGGTCGTATTCAAACTCTGAATACTTTAACATTTCGATGTGTTTAGGTAGGAGTGAATGCAATTCATGCAGGTGCACGTAGTGATAAGGAGGAACAGTTCGCTGGACCACCAGGTCTGCAAGTGCCTTTGGAGCGCGTTGTTCAACGGCTTCACCACCTCGTGAACTACAGTGTGCTAGTTAGTGTGCTTTCAAAGTTTCAAATAGGTACCTTTGATGAAAAGGTACCGTAAGTGTCTTAAACTTTACGGTCGACATGTGAAGCATGATCGTCGTACGCAGCTTACAAGTAAGTTGATGTTTTTCGGAATTAAAGGTAACCTGCCTAAGTAAGATTTAAACAATAAGTAATTACCATAAATACTGCAGCGCTCATAGCGTGACTAAGCTTTTGGATCGTAATAGTTTGGCAAAGTAACGGTTGCACAGGTCATCACTTGGATGGATGTCCAAGTACTCAGAAGTCACTTAAAACTGAATCTAAGAATCGTAAGGCCATATCGTAGGCCTTCGGGTGGTCTGAATACATGGACACCAGAGTTGGCTACGCACTCTCACGAAACAAACAAACAATGTAAACAATACCTTCCGTTTTACCTAATGCAATAAACCAGCTGTTGCAACAAACTCATAAATAAAATGGGTATACCTACCTAAAATTATGGCACGTGTAAAGTTGACGTTCGGCTTTTGTCAAAGGATTAGGTAACTAGACGAGGCCGCCGGGTGCCAGCCGATGCACTCCACGACCTTTTATGAACTTTAGGTAGATACCTAGTTATTACGATTTATGAGCTTCAGTGTTGCCATGGGTAATCTGATGTGATATTATTTAAAGTTAATTAAATTAACCAGAGAAAATTTTATCTTTAAGTTCCGTGAATTAATGACAAATACTTCATCATTTTACTCTACCGTACAACCCCTTCATTGATCGGACGGGGGGTTATGAAACACCCTGTGGTAGCGCCGTCTACCTTCCTATCTATAACTAATCACATCAACGTCAATCGTTCCACGCTTGCTTGTGCAATAATGAGCGATGTTTCCGTCCCTCTCTATCCCATTCCCTAGGACACGCCTTTCGCGGATTGGTCGCCGCGATCGTCGAGGCGAGGTCTAGTCTAGAACTTTGGACTCGCTAAATACGTGTCCGCTATACCGTGCCGCACCGCGCCGCTCCCGCTATAATTATTACCGCTTATACAAAACCGCTCGCAAGTGAAAGTGATTTATGTAGTGGAGTGAATCAAGCAGCTTCATCCCGAAAACACCAGGAGGCTGCCATTTGCAAGGAAGGAGGACTGGCGTACAAGGTAAGTGCCCCTCATCATTAGAATATCCTATACCCACTCACAATCCTTTTCCACATCCACTTCCCTTATCCAATCCTAGGCGACTAAAACCCGCCATCCTTTATATACAGTCCATTCCTTCTCCAAGTCGCCTAGAACCCTACGGTTTCGGTGTAACGCCGAACCATTTTTTTGATCCATACGAGTCGGATTCATTTACGTTTTTATACGTTATATCGCTATACCTAGGCAGTTATAGCACCTAGCTATACTCCTAATCTATTCACATAACCGTCACATGGTTGTTTCCGCTCGCATCAGTAGGTAAACTTTTATGTAGCTACCTACTTACTCAATTATTATTTCTGGAACTATCATAGTTGTCTTGTAAATCTCATATTTCGAGCAACTTTTAATTCCACAGCTCTAAAGTGTTGCCTACTTAGCCTGCTTAGGTAAAATAATAGGTACATTAGATATTCTTATTTTGTTTCGGTCTCATTAGCTTATACTTACGTAAGCATGTCACAACAAAAGAAGTCACGCGTGTCGGAAGACAAAGAGATGACAATCTTAGAAGCAAAACGCAATATTTTATTTGAGCGCATTAAAAACATATACGAGCGTTCAAAAACCGCCTCTATTTCCGACAGTAATAGGGAGTCATTCTTTAGCTATTGTATGACAGTGGATAATATTCGAACAGATTTTCATAAGTTGTTAGACGATTATAACACAAGATTACTTTCTATCAATCCTGATGAAAAACCGAATTATCAGGCGTACACCTCATTCGAAGATCTTTATCGTATTATTAAGCGTATACAATCGCAATTGGAGGGTAAATGTTCAGCAGAGCTCGTTGCCGCGGCCCGCAAGCCGAAATTACCGCCAATCGAGATTATGTCGTTTGACGGAGATATACAAAATTGGCCGTTATTCTATGCGAGCTTTAAGTCTACAGTGCACGATAATGGTTCTCTGACAGATGCTGACAGGTTGTACTATTTAATAGGTAAACTGTCTCCGAAGGCCCAGTCCGTATTTGCAGGTGTCACACCCAGTGTTGAGAATTATCAGGTCATATTTCAGTTACTACTTGACAGATGTCAAGACACGCGCGTCCTAGCGTCTACTTACTTTGACCAAGCTTTAAATCTCAAACTGTCCGGCAACGCGTCTGTCGCGAATTTCCAGCTGTTTATTGATTACTTCGTAACCGCGGTTAATTCTCTTAGGAACTTAAAATTAGAAGATCTTTCCGACTTTATGTTGCTTCACTCGCTTTGAAAAAGTTTGACACTGATAAAATTCGCGCATTCGAGATGACGGAACGCAATAATAAAATACCTACACTAGATAGTTTTATTTCGTTCATCAAAGATCAGTGTCGAATATTTCATAATACGCAGTCTGGTTCACCTGGCCCGTCTAACACTAACTGCAACAAACAAAGGTTGAGTAGATCGCGAAATAGTAATAATAACTCGGTCCCTAATCCACAATCTTACGTAACATGCTCGGAATCTAATAGTAATAATTCACAGAAGTGTCTGTGCAGTAATATAGTGCACGACCATTTATACAAGTGTCGGCTTCAATAATTTGAATCCAACCGCTCGTTTTAAATGCGTAAAAGATAACAAAGCTTGCATAAGTTGCTTAAGCATAAAACATAAAACAAGTATGTAATTGGTCTAGTAAGACAAAGTGTCGCTTATGCAATCAAAAACATCATTCTCTGCTTCACTTCGATAAAGGTAACCCGTTGTCAAGCCAAGCCGCTAACCTTGACACACTTACGTCGCAGGTGCAGGCTACGGTGACTTCCCCCTCCACGCCTCAGGGCGAAGTATCGTTGTGTACGACGTCCATTGCGCGGGTGACGCGCACGCGAGGACGGCACTCGCGCATCTATAATGATCCGCGCAGGGCCAAAACGCGATAAATGGCGTCTAAGACTGTTCTGTTAGCGACGGCGCAAGTTATCGTTTATGATGTTAATGGGTCGCCGCACATGGTACGTTGTCTGCTGGATAGCGCGTCTCAGACCAATCTAATAACATCGGAATGCTTCAAACGCCTCGGATTGTAGAATAACTTTAAAAATACTAACTCAACCGTCAAAGGGATAGGCGGATCAGAAAACCATTGCAAGGGTTCCGTAGATATTGAAATACATTCGCGTTTTGATGGAGACATTAATTTTAACATTTCTTCACTTATCGTGGAGTGTATTACGGACACATTTCCAAACGCTAATGTGGACGTATCGCTTCTCACACACCTCGAGTCATTGCCGCTGGCAGACTCGGAGTTTGCGAATCCGGAAGACATTGATGTTTTGATCGGAGCCGCAATATTCCCGCACTTGCTACTAACTAAAGTGGTACGTAGTGAGCAAAATAACTTACCGCCCGCTATTGAGACGGTATTTGGGTATGTGATTATGGGTACCGTACCTACATTACATACTTCTCAATACGTTACGTCTTGCTGTTGTTCTGTTCTTCAAGAAAATAATATTGATTCTCTTCTCAAGCGATTTTGTGAGCTTGAAGAGGTTACCGCACCGCCCTCGGTGAGCCGTAAAGATCTCGAGTGTGAAGAACATTTCCGCGCTACCACTGTTAGTGACGACAGTGGCAGATACGTTGTGGCGTTGCCATTCTGTGGTGACCCTTATTCGTTAGGCGACTCGTGCGCTCAGACGTTTCCATTGTTTGGAACGTAAACTTGATGCACCACTTAAGTTACGCAGCGCCTATAATGACGTCATTCGTGACTACATAGATAACGGTTTTTTGAGTGTAGTTGTAAACAACGAGGGCAACTCTCTGCCCTCATATTATATCCCGCATCACGGCGTAGTTCGCGAAGATAAAACCTCTACTAAACTTCGTGTGGTTTTAGACGCTAGTTGTAAGACTACATCGGGTCAGTCGATTAATGAAATTTTGCATGCCGGCCCCAATCTACATGGGTGATGGGTGTCATGGGTGATTTATTAAACATCATAATAAAGTTTCGTCTTTACCAAATCGCTCTGTCAGCTGATTGCCGCCAAATGTTTCTCAATATCGGCGTTCGCGAATCTGACCGTAGATTTCAACGGATCTTTTATCGTTCTGACAAGAAAGAACCTTTATCTGTGTATCAGTTCAATCGTGTTTGTTTTGGACTCAAGTCTAGCCCATATCACGCGTTACGAGTTGTTCGCCAGTTGATCGCTGATGAAGGCGATCACTTTCCCGCCGCAGCGGCTGTTGCCACTTCCGCTTTGTACATGGATGACATTGCCTGTAGTGTCATATCCGCTCCGCTAGCAATTTCGCTTTGTGAAGAGCTTATTCAGCTTTTCAAGCGAGGCCAGTTTGATCTTGTCAAATGGACAAGCAACTCTAAGGAGGTTCTCGCACGCATATCAGATTCTCATAAGGCTTCTCCAGACATTGAGTTTGAGAAGTCTGTACCGCATAAGGTTCTCGGTTTACGCTGGGACAAATCCTGCGATAGTTTTCGGTTTGACGTCTCACCACCAGATGATAAGTGCACCAAACGCACTATGCTGTCCACAGTGGCTCGACTATGGGACATAATGGGTTTTGTGGCTCCCACAATTTTGTACGCCAAGCTCTTGATCAAAGAGTTTTGGCTATCAAAGTGTGTGTGGGATGAAATACCCCCTGACCATATTGTCGCCGCTTGGGGCCAATTTTGTATTGAGCTTACCGCGCTCAATCAAGTTACTATTCCGCGTCATCTTGGGTTGGTAGATGGATGTACCATCAACTTAATAGGTTTCGCTGACGCCAGCGAGCGTGCTTACGGCGGAGTCGTATATCTGCAAGTCCACATTGGTTCTAACTACTCGGTGCAGTTAGTTTGCGCCAAGTCTAAGGTCTCGCCTGTTAAAACCATTTCAGTTGCGAGACTGGAGTTGTGCGCGGGCCTTCTGCTGTCTCAGTTGCTCCGCAAGGTTCAAGACACAGTTTTGCCCCACTACCCCATTAATAAATTATACGCATTTTCCGACTCCAAAGTAGTGCTCGCTTGGATTCATTCTTCTCCTCATCGCTGGCAGACTTTTGTCGCCAACCGCGTTAGCAAATTGATTGAACTGGTTCCTGCTACTTGTTTCAATCACGTCGCGGGTATTGAGAACCCCGCAGATTGCTTGTCTCGTGGTGTCACTCCACTTAATCTTCTGCATCATCCATTGTGGCGTCGTGGACCTTCTTGGATCTCCCATGATCCGTCAGAATGGCCCATGCAACCCTTTGACCACAGTGCAGAAGACGAAGATGTACCCGAACGGAAGTCTGTTTTTTATCCCGTGATTGCTGAGGTTGCGGAGTCTCCCATCTATGCACTCGCACTACGCAAGTCATCGTGGTCTAAGTTACTCCACGCCATCGTTTACGTCTATAGGTTTCTTAGGCACCTACCTAATGAGACTTTTGTATCAAGTACTGATATCAAATTCGCAGAATGTAAGATACTACAAGCTGTACAGGCTGTTCATTTTAGTAACGACATTCAAAATTTAAAAGACAATGTATCTTGTTCTCCCGCTATCCTTAGACTCAAGCCGTTTCTCGATGAACACGGCGTCATACGCGTTGGGGGTCGTCTGTCGAATTCGGATGAACCTTATAACTACAAACATCCTTGTATTCTGCCGCGACATGATCATGTTGTCGACCTTCTTGTTGATTTTTATCACAAGAAGCACCTCCATGCCGGTCCGGAGTTGCTTATGTCCTTACTTAGGCATAAGTATTGGATTTTAGCCGCTCGACGAATAATTCGTCACAGAATACATAAATATAACGTCTGTTTCAAATTTCGTCCGCGTCCGACTTTCCCTCCCATGGCCGATCTCCCTAGCCAGCGCGTCAACCAGGTTGCTAAAGCGTTTACACACACCGGTTGTGATTAAGCAGGACCACTGCAGTATACGCCAGTGCGTGGTCGAGGTGTTAAAAGCCGTAAAGCCTGGCTATGTATTTTTACATGCTTAACGACGCGCGCCACGCAAATTGAAGTTGCGACAGATTTAAGCACGGTGTCATTCCTGGCAGCTCTTAAACGATTTCTCTCACGGCGCGGCCCTATACAGTGTTTGTACACGGATAACGGCACTTGTTTTGTGGGCGCAAGCTCTTATTTACGCGACCTTTATAAGTTTCTCAGGGAAGAATATCGTACTCGTCTTCAGGAAGAACTTTCCATAAATCATATTGACTGGAAGTTTATTCCACCAGCATCACCACATTTCGGTGGATGTTGGGAAAGCATGGTCAAAGTAATTAAAACGCATCTCTTCAAGGTTATAGGTCAACAGATCCTCTCTTACGAAGAGCTTTTAACGGTCCTTGCACAAGTCGAGGCACTGATAAACTCGCGTCCGCTCACGGCATTGAGTAGTGACCCTGCAGAACCATCCGCGTTAAGCCCTGCACATTTTCTGAACACAGTGCCATTATCGTCATTTCCGGCTCCTGAAACAGACTCTTCAAGCTTGCTCCAGAGACATACTCTGCTGGATAAACTCATGCAGTCGTTCTGGCGGCGCTGGCGTGCGGAATATCTACACCAACTTCAGGCTAGATCCAAGTGGAATAGTCCTGCATTCCCTATACAGGAGGGTACGTTGGTCGTCATAATACATGATAATGCTCCGCCGCTTTCATGGCCGTTAGCCATCGTAGAGAAATTGCATACTTCCAAGGACGGTACAACCCACGTTGTCACCGTGAAAACCGCTAAAGGGAGTTACGTGCGCCCTGTTGTACGTATCTGTCCGCTTCCAACTCAGTGAGATCTAGCCTGAAGTTGGACCTACCTCTTAGTTTAAGTATTTAGTTAGTAGTTTTCGCTGGTTTTGCGTTTGTAGTTTTCGCTAAAGTTAATTTAGATTAATTTTACTATCATATCGCTGTCTTAGCCTATTGATGGGTTATGCGGTAGTACACCCAACATAGCTAAGTTCAATTCTATTTCTTTAAAGGCAACCCTTTAGGGCCGCGGGGATGTGGTAGCGCCATCTACCTTCCTATCTATAACTAATCACATCAACGTCAATCGTTCCACGCTTGCTTGTCTAATGCGAGCGATGTTTCCGTCCCTCTCTATCCCATTCCCTAGGAGGGGCACGCCTTCCGTGGATTGGGCGCCGCGATCGTCGACGCGAGGTCTAGTCTAGAACTTTCGACTCGCTAAATACGTGTCCGCTATACCGTACCGCACCGCGCCGCTCCCGCTATAATTATTACCGCTTATACAAAACCGCTCGCAAGTGAAAGTGATTTGTGTAGTGGAGTGAATCAAGCAGCTTCATCCCGAAAACACCAGGAGGCTGCCATTTGCAAGGAAGGAGGACTGACGTACAAGGTAAGTGCCCCTCATCATTAGAATATCCTATACCCACTCACAATCCTTTTTCACATCCTGTTCCCTTATCCAATCCTAGGCGACTAAAACCCGCCATCCTTTATATACAGTCCAGTCCTTCTCCAAGTCGCCTAGAACCCTACGGTTTCGGTGTAACGCCGAACCACCCTGTATAACCAGCAATCAAAGTAGGTAACTAAGGAGTGTATCCTTAAACGCAGGTTACCCTGCATCAACGATTAGATTGATTGATTGTTGATTGTTCGATTAGATTGTTTATCCAAATGTTTATCTGTATAAATAAATTCTTGCATATCTGACATTAAATCAAAACTATTGAACGCAAGAAGCTGAATTTTGACATGTGTGGCATGAGATCGAGCGGGAAAAGAGAAATAAAAATAAAATGTACAACCATTGTCTAGTAACACAATAAAACTGTGTTCTTTCCTACGTTAATCGTTCGAAAACATAAACTAGCACACCGTTTTACTAAACTAATACCGACATCGAATTAAATCAAAGCGGTCTGACATGGCAACAAACTTAACCCTATATAATATTGAGCACAATGTAAACATGTCTCGTGTTGTTCGTCGGAAAGGCCAGACGGAATGTTGTATCAGATGATCAGCGTGATATTGATTTATTTTCTAACTGCCAGTATATTATTTAAAGTCATTGTTCAAATATTCAATACGCAAGACTATAAAAACCTCCAAAACGGGCCTATTTACTAACAAACTAGTTTTATACAGTTTCTAGCATAAATACTTCGACGGCGTTATGAATGAACATCATATTGGAATTGGCTTTTAGATATTCATAGCATTCGATAGCTAGAATTAATACATTTCTAGAAAGACCACATCAAACTAAAATACTTAAACATAGCAACGCCTAAACAAAAAAATGGTCGATTGAACACATAAGACAATTCCCAAGCTTCAAATTTCGAGGCGAACGCACCAAAAACTGGGATTTATGGTAGCTAAATATCCTCGAGGAGAAAAATCAACAAAGGAGAAATTAAGACTTAAATTTATACGCCTTTATATATATTTAAACGAAACAGAAGCTCGTGAAGTAAATAGAAAACATTTTATTGTATACTACCTCTTGCCCGCGGCTTTGCTCACGTTAAATTCAGGGTAACACAAAAATCCTTCATAGTTCGATCGAATCTTCGTTGTATTTCTGTTTATAGGGACTAATAAGAATTATAACCTCAAGAAGTATTTAAAACATTTCTGTAAACAGTATTTTTAGAGTTCCGTAGTCAAAAATGGCTAAACATATCTATGTCTGTCAGTCAATCCGTATGTCACAGCCACTTTATGCCGAAACTATTCAGTTTACACATTTGAAAATTGGTAGGTAGATGTATTCTGTGAACCGCTTTACGACGTTATAGAAAATAAAAAATATTGAATACTAAGGGAGGCTCTGCATACATGGAACTGATGTGGAAAATGGGTCGTTAAAATGACTTTGAGGTGCCTAACACCATTGTTTCTCAAAGTCAATCGTTTGATCTCTCAAACGATTGACTCTGAGAAACAATGGTTTACGGGTACGGGTATACGGTTTCAAAGTGGTAAAATGGGTGTGTGTCCCTCTAACTTTTAAAGTATGAGAGTGATAAGAGAGTGACAAATCTAAAAAAATATACATATGCTGTAGATCGTTATAAAAACTTCCAACGAAAATTGGTTTGAACGATATGTAGTCAGCAGTTTTTGAAATAAAGCACATCTTAATAACCGCAAATATAGCTTTATCGTTTATACAAATACTATTAATAGTTAGTCGAAGATAATGGCTATGGTAAGTGGATACCTCCACTACGGAGCCTTTCATGAGCGAGTCTGACTCGCAATAGCGAATAGCTTTTATAATGTCCTAGGTGTTACTTGTTCCCGTTTGCCATTACAAAGTTTTGGTGCACTAAGATTCCGCATTAACAGGACTGGAACACCAACGTTCAGTCTCAAGTTGTGTGAGGTACTTCTGATAATTGTAAGGAGTTCAGAAACTCTATAGGGTACGCAGTAACTTGGTCCGTAGTCATGATATTGTCTACCGAAAGGTACTCAAGAACATCACTTTGCATACAGTCAAATGTCCGATATATCTCTATACACACTTGCGCATTATTTTATGAGTAGAGAATATTGGTTCAGCCGGTTTAGCGTGAAATCGAAATGTGGAATTCATTTTTGCATTTATACCTAATATTAGTAGGGATTAGCCAAGTACAATAATTATTGGTGTACAATAATTATAAGCAAGCGAACGAAGTTATGACAGTGCACCATATGACAATGTATAATGTGACAGTACTGACAAAAATGCGATAGCACATGCGCAGCACTCAATTATTACAGCGCATGCGTTCTTACTGTCAATAGGTAGTAGGTTTGTCCCTACAAACTTCGACCCTCCATAAAATCCGTCCCAGATTATTTTTTGCAATTAATTGTATCCTATGTGTTTTATGGTTCTGAGCGACCTCCCCACCAACTTTCAGGCAAATCGGTTCAGCCGTTCTTGAATTATAAATAGTGTAACTAACACGACTTTAAGAAAATTTTATCATGAATATCTGATTATTTTTATACCTATTATATCGAAAAAGAGCTATCAAAATGTAAATAAATTGTACGTCATGTACACAAAAAGCTTATAATGAACAGATGTTGTCTAGAAACATACCTTTATATACTTAGAACACGTTTTTATGCTCTCTAGAAGTATTAACTCAACACCTACATGGCGTATCAAGTTGACCACACTGGCTAACAAGGCAAGTTTTCCACAGGATATAAAGAAACAAAGACGGCAGAACTCTCAAATATGTAGGATTTTATACCATGTTTGCTTTACTGAATGAGTTTGAGCGAGTGATTATTAACAATTTAGTACGCTGGTAACTTAAAATATCAATATAACGCGCCATGGCGAACCCCTAGGCTCTGCCTCTGTTAGTCTATCCACTATACTATAGTAGTTTTTAAATTTTTGACAAAAATACTGTATACTAATTGCCACAATGTAACATCCAAACTATAGTAGGTATTAGGACAAATAGGAATTCAAAGGGCCATTCACCTACACCAGCCTTTTTTATAATTTGGAACTGAACGGTTGAAACAGTTGAGAGAAAACATAAAAGGCATTCAGATAAAGGCACGGCTGACCGGGTGCAGCGGCTCGACCTTAAACCCTCGTTACTTTTATGTTTCTGCTTCATAAACCATGCTCTCTTAAGGCCACGTCAGACGGAGAGGCGCGTAACATTGGATCGCGTGCTGGTAGTCAGTAAGGCTTTAGGTAGCATTTTATATGTGACCTCTTCCAATATATTATTAAAGTAATTTGTACAGTATTTTTTTACTGCCTCGTTGGTCTCGCGGCATAAATGTGCGCGTGGGATTGGGAGGGTTCGATTCCCGGGTCGGGCAAAATGTTATTGGGGTTTCCGTTAAGAAATTCTCAGTAGTAGCACGGAGTCTGGTAATGTGCCCGGTACGGCAATAGGCTCGCCCCCTATTACGTGAGACCTAAAAATTCCTGGCAAAATGTGGGTGTCACCTCTGCCTATCCCTTCGGGGATACAGGCGTGAGTGTATAGAAAAATATAAATAGAATATAATTTGTACAGCTAGGTAGACCGACGATCGGAAAGGTAACTGGGACGGACTGGATACGGAAGGTGAAAGACTATATACTGAGGCTGGTGTTGTGACTAGCCTTCCTTCAGTAGTGGAATGCAATAGGCTGATTGAGATTGAGAATTAGAACAAATATAGTAATTATCCCCATAGAGAGCACTAATTCATGTTTCATGTTTTATTTTCTCCGTTCTTGTACATTTAATCATGGAAAACAGCACTTTGAAAAAACAAACACTAGAACAACAAAATTCCATAGCGCAATTAAAAAACCTATGTAGTGGACCAACAAATAGTACAAAAAAACACTCAACTACAAAAAAGAAAAAGAAGGTACAAAATTTAGCTAATATTACTTACAAAAAGAAACTTGATACAAGTGTCATTGATTTGGAGACAAAATCGTTTGAAGTAAACTCAACAGATGGCGCTGTATGCAATACGAACAAAAGCACAATTACACCACAAGAATACGACCCTAGCTTGAAGAAGTGCGTCCAATACAAAACAGATGGCGCTGTACTAAATCAGCCTGAAGAAAATAAAGTAAATACTAGCCAGAAACTACCTAAAACCAATACAAAATCACAGTTATTTATATTTGGAGGACAACAATTGTCAGGGTTGGCTACACTACTAATACAGTCCAGACAAAACACTAAGTACGAGAATTATCAGATTTTTTCTTCCACAAAACCATATGCCACCACAGAGGAAATCCTCAAACCTGTCTATAAACTAGAAGATTCCAAAGATAATTATTTAATCATATGCATAGGTGAAAATGACACTAACCCAAATAGGATAATAATAGAACTTGTAACAATGTTAAAATGCTTTAAAGAAACTAACATTCTAGTATTCAATGTTTTACAGAACAGATATTTAAATGAAAGAATGCTAAATAACAACTTAAAAATTATGTGTAACAACTTTAACAATTGTTCATTTATTAATTTAGAATGTAATTATCCGTACAATAATACTAAACACTTTTATTTATTGAATGCATGTAAAATAATTAACTTTAAGATTGACTCACATTATTATGACGAAAAATTTTTATGTTGTAAAAATATGTTATCACGGAACAAGGTGGAAACAGAATGCACAACAGTAACTATTCCTAAGAAGGGTACGATTCCATTTTATTTTAAGTCGATTAAAAATATACTTTCAGGGGACAGTTATCATGAAGTTAAATCTAACACTGACTCTTTGAGCAAACTGGAGATAATAAACAACGAAACTCATAAGAAAGGAACCATACCTTATTATTTAAAAAAAATAACACCATGTTTAAGTAGGCAGTCTGACACACAGTTGCCGTCACAAGCAAAAAATTGTTTTCGTCCTTAAATCAAAATATAACTTAAAAATATTTCACCAGAATATTGCTGGTGCTATAAGCAAAACTGAAGAGTTAACATTTGCAATCCGCGAGCTATCACAAACAGGTTCAAGAATAGATGTCGTCTGTTTGACGGAAACTTTCATTAAAAAAGGTACAGAAATGCTTTTAAAAATCCCTGGTTTTAAACTAGCTGCATCATATTCACGTGACACTAAAAGAGGAGGGGTATGCATAATGATAGATAGCAATATACAGTATAAATTGTTGACTGATATTTATGACTTGACATGTAAATTTAATTTTGAATGTTGTGGCGTAGAAATTGATAAAATTATGATTATTTGCTTTTACAGAACTCCTAATAGTAACCCACACATATTTCTTGGAAAACTAGAACAACTACTAGAAAGGCTTACTAGAAAGCATAAAAAAAATATTCTTTGTGGCGACTGGAACTTGGACATCCTAAAGCCAAACAAAAGTTGCGAAGAGTTGAAAATTATATTAAAAAACTTTAATATCGAAATGCACATTAAAACACCAACAAGGAAATTGTCATGTCTGGATCAGTTAGCTAGCAACATTAAGCAAGTTAAAGCGGAGGTGCATCACCTTGCAGTGTCTGACCACGAAACAGGGCAAACTCTCTCGCTGAAAACTACTAAATCGTACGAAATATCCAGTTGGTATGAGGCTGTCAGGGACTTTAATGGAGAAAATATGAAAACGTTTTGTAATTGCATGTCGTCTCTTACTTTCTCCAACGTATATGAGAAAAAGAACTTACAAGAAGCATTTACTGAATTTCATAGTCTCTTCAAATTATTTTTTGATCTGTGCTTCCCAATAAATACAGTAAAAAGGTCAACTAAAAAAGGGAACTACAAATGGTTAACGAAGGGTATACGAAGGTCATGTATAAGAAAGAGATATCTATACTTAACCCAGCAACACAATAAAACGAATAGAAAAATGCTAAATAAAAAATATAAATCATACAACTGTATACTAAAAAAGTGCATATATAAGTCCAGACAAATACAAAATAAGAAATATATAGACAATAATAAAAATAAATGTAAAGCCACATGGGCAGTAATTAATGAAAACATTGATGACCAAAATGCTAGAACACAAATTGACAAAATAGTTATAAATTTTTTTTTTTTTTTTTTTTATTTAACACATAAACAATTTGACATAATTATACAGTTACAAACAGCATCAGAGAAAACCACAAAGGTTTATGTTTGAGCCGTCGAGTTCACACTTTATAAAATACTGTTATTTTTTCAAATAAGCCACTAATAAGCATAATTAAATAAACAATTGTTACAATAAATTCAGGAAATGTTGTTTCAGTTTACATTTTATATTTTTATCTGTTACACTATTAACTATTTCATATGGCAAGTTATTAATAAGTCGAGGTACAAGGTAGCTAGTCGTTCGCCCGCTATAGATAAGACAAAAATAATCAGACATATGAAGATCCTAAGGAAATAAGTGACATATTTAATAATTTTTACATACAATTGACAAATAGTAATAATTTTAAATATAATGTTGACGAGATAAACAAAAATATTGATATTAATTATGAACATACAATATTTCTCCAACCGACAGACGCCATGAATAACTATAGGCCAGTGACGCTGATTCCAATTATGTCAAAAATCTTTGAGAAAGTCATGCTGAAAAGGCTTCAAGAATTCACGACACGTCATGGTCTACTTAAAGATGAGCAATTCGGGTTTAGACAGAATAGTAGCACTTCATTGGCATGTTTCAATTTGATTAAAATTGTCACTCAAGCCATAAATGACGGCTTACCAGTCGCGACGATCTTCCTAGATATGAGCAAGGCGTTCGATTTTGTGGACCACAAATTGCTCCTGCATAAATTGGAAAGGTATGGGATAAGAGGAAAAGCAAACGACTGGTTGAGAGACTACCTAAATGACAGACAACAATGTGTGGAAATCTCTAAAATCCATAAAAATTACAAAAAAGTAGTATATAGAAGTGCCTATCAGCAAAATAATTTCGGAGTTCCTCAAGGCAGTATATTGGGACCATTCTTGTTCCTTATGTACATTAATGATCTCCCAAATACCGTTTGCCATAAGACAATCTTGTTTGCTGATGACACAACTCTTATTATACAAAATGAAAACGCCAATACGTATGAAGCAGACATAAATAAAGCAATAGAAAATATAATACACTGGTTAAATTCTAATAATTTACAAATTAATATAGATAAGACAAAAATGATCCAATTCCAGACATATAAAAGAAAACAATTGACGTTAAATATTAAATATAATAATACAATAATTGAAGAAGTTGTAAGTACAAAATTTCTGGGTATAAAGTTGGATCAGAATTGCAACTGGAAATCACACGTAGATTACGTTTGTGACAAACTCGACCGCTTTGTTTATGCTATAAAAAGATTAAGAGTCACAGTATCCACAGAAGCTGCTTTGTGTGCATATCACGGATACGTTTCGTCCGTACTCTCATATGGTCTTTTACTGTGGGGAAATTCAGTGGATATTATAAAAGCATTTAGAGTGCAAAAAAAATGTGTGCGTGCAATCTGTGGAGCCTGGTACACAGACAGTTGTAAACACTTGTTCAAAAAGTACAACATTTTGCCATTACCTTGTATGTACATTAAAGAATTATGCATATTTGTACAACGACATCCGGAATTATTTATTAAGATTAAAGATGTAACGAAAAGAAATGTAGCTCCCAGAAATAAGCATAAATTATGTTTACCGCAATGCAAGCTCGAATTGTATAAAAGGAACTCGTACGTAAATGCCATAAAGGTATATAACAAATTACCCAATATCTTTAAAGATTTGCCTTCGACCAAGTTTAAAAAAAAGTTGACGCAGTGGTTGAAAGAAAGATGTTTTTATGATCTAAACGAATATATGTCATATCACGGAGAAGAAAATTAATGAATAACATTGGTATATACCTTATGATTATAATTAAAATGTAAGCTTAAATGTGTTAATAAAAGCTTTGACATTTAAAAATATAATTGTGGACTAATATAATTATCTATTTATTATTATAATTTCTTTATCTTGAACTGACATACATATTATATTAAAATTATATTTTTTTTCTTTCGAACTGACATACCTATTATTACTTTGACATTGTTAATTAATTAGTATCACAATTATTATCATTTACGGGAGTTCAGATTAATTTGTTGTTTTAATTAAGGTTTTAAAATAATTAACATAAAATATCACTTGTGTTTGTCTACTAATACAAATATTTGCATACCATATGTAATGGTAGAATGTAAATGGGCCATTTTATATTATAAGATCATACTCTGTATACCTACATTCTGGCAAATAAAGAACTTTGACTTTGACTTTGACTTTCTTCCTTGCGACATTTTATATAATAGTTATTTTCACGTCATTAGCTCTCAGTCAACATTTCAGGTTAACAATACTCATATATTCCAGAACAATTGAGGCACCGTTAAATTCTCCCAATCTAGCCAGAACCTGTACTACACTAACCATGTAACTGCTAAATATCATCATGTCAGCCCAGAGACGTTCTCCACACAGACCGATTTTGTAAAAATCTCGGTAAAAAGATCGGTACTGCTAAACATACTTATATGTATATGAAAAACAATAACACCCAGACACAGAAAAACTAATCGTACTCATAATACAAAAGATTTTTCATCAAATCAAAGAATCAAAACCACGACCTCTGGCTTGTCAGTCACGTTCACAAACCACAAGACTGACATTCCAGCAAGGTTATCGTGTGGCAAAGCCTTTAGCGTAAGTCTACGGAACGTGGCTACAGTGGCCCGTAGATACAGCGCTCAGATCCGAATATATATTGATGTCTTTTCTAAAAACCTTTGTGCATAGTTTCTAAAGTCTTGTTTTTTTGTACAGAATTATTTTCTGGAATGTTCTTTATTTTTGTGAGGTTAAACGGCGTGATTATTGTTGGCAGTGTTATACGGATGTAACATATTTCGCGTTACTTTTTGTGTAGTATATTTTTCACTAGTTAGTGCAAATAGTTACTGTAGAGAACGGTTAATGTAATTCTCAGCAGCACTATAGAGTCCGACGATATGCTTAATAACAAAATCTTGTCTTTATTTTTATAAACAGTTCAGATATTGTATGATATCTGGTAGCGCCATCTACCTTCCTATCTATAACGAATCGCATCAACATCAATCGTTCCACGTTCTAGTGCGAGCGATATCATATTTCCGTCCCGCTCTATCCCACTCCCTGGAAGAGGCACTGCCTTCCGCCTGATTCGTCGACGCGATCGTGAACGCGAGTGACAGTCTCGAACATTCCGCTCGCTAAGAACGCCGTCTCGATACCACTCCGCGCCGCACCGCTGTATGTGATTTTGCCGCTTCCACTAAGGAAAACCCGCTCGTGAGTGAAGTGAAAACAAGCAGCTGCATCACGAAAACACCAGGAGGCAAAGAAACGAAGAAGGCTGTATAAGGTAAGTGCCTTCCATCCTGGAAGTATCCTAAACCCACTCAATCACCTCCTCCCGTATCCATCTCCTCTTCCCTTATTCAATTCTAGGCGACTAAAACTCGCCCTAATACAGTCCATTAATCCTTCCCAAGTCGTCTATAACCTACGGTTTCGGTGCATCGCCGAACCATTTTTTTTATCCATACGAGTCGGATTCATTTACGTTTTATACGTTATACCGCTATACCTAGGCAGTTATAGCACCTAGCTATACTCCTAATATATTCATATAACCGTCACATGGTTATTTCCGCCCGCATTAGTAGGTAAACTTTTATGTAGCTACCTACTTATTAAATTATTATTTCTGCAACTATCATAGTTGTCTTATAAATCTCATATTTCAATCAACTTTTATTTCCTCAGCTCTAAAGTGTTGCCTAATTAGCCTACTTAGGTAAAATAATAGATACATTAGATATTCTTATTTTGTTTCGTTCTCATTAGCTTATACTTACGTAAGCATGTCACAACAAAAGAAGTCACGCGTGTCGGAAGACAAAGAGATGACAATCTTAGAAGCGAAACGCAATATTTTATTTGAGCGCATCCAAAACATGTATGAATGCTCAAAAACCGCATCTATGTCTGACGGTAATAGCGAAGCATTTCTCAGTTATTGTATAACAGTAGATAGTATTCGAACAGATTTTCATAAGTTGTTAGACGATTATAACGCAAGATTACTTTCTATCAATCCTGATGAAAAACCGAACTATCAGGCGTATACCTCATTCGAAGATCTTTATTGTATTATTAAGCGTGTACAATCGCAATTGGAGGGTAAATGTTTGGCAGAGCCAGTTGCCCGCAAACCGAGATTACCGCCAATCGAGATTATGTCGTTTGACGGAGATATACGAAATTGGCCGTTATTCTATGCAAGTTTTAAGTTTACAGTGCACGATAATGGTTCTCTGACAGATGCTGACAGGTTGTACTATTTAATAGGTAAACTGTCACCGAAGGCCCAGTCCGTATTTGCAGGTGTCACACCCAGTGCTGAGAATTATAAGGTCATATTTCAGTCACTACTTGACAGATATCAAGACACGCGCGTTCTAGCGTCTACGTACTTTGACCAAGCTTTAAATCTCAAACTGTCCAGCAACGCGTCTGTCTCGAATTTCCAGCTGTTTATTGATAACTTCGTAACCGCGGCTAATTCTCTTAGGAATTTAAAATTAGAAGATCTTTCCGACTTTATGTTGCTTCAACTCGCTTTAAAAAAGTTTGACACTGATACAATTCGCGCATTCGAGATGACGGAACGCAATAATAAAATACCTACACTAGATAGTTTTATTTCGTTCATCAAAGATCAGTGTCGAATATTTCATAATACGCAGTCTGGTTCACCTAGCCCGTCTAACACTAACAACAACAAACAAAGGTTGAATAAATCGCGAAATAGTAATAATAACTCAGTCCCTAATCCACAATCTTACGTAACATGTTCGGAATCTTATAGTAATAATTCACAGAAGTGTCTGTGCAGTAATATAGTGCACGACCATTACTATAAGTGTCCCACCTTTAATGATTTAAATCCAATTGCTCGTTTTAAAAGCGTAAAAGATAACAAAGCTTGCATTAATTGCTTAAGCATAAAACATAAAACGAGTAATTGTTCCAGTAGAACGAGATGTCGCACGTGTAAACAAAAACATCATACACTGTTACATTATGATAAAAATAACCGGTTGTCAAGTCAAGCCGCTAACCTTGACATACTTACGAGTACGTCGCAAGTGCAGAACACGGTAGCTGCGCCTTCCGCGTCTGAGGGCGAAGAAGTATCGTTGTGTATGACATCCATTGCGCGGGCGACGCGCACGCGAGGACGGCACTCGCGCATCTATAATGATCCGCGCAGGGCCAAAACGCAGAGTACGGCGTCTAAGACGGTACTGTTAGCGACGGCGCAAGTTATCGTATATGATGTTAATGGGTCGCCGCACATGGTACGTTGTCTGCTAGATAGCGCATCTCAGACCAATCTAATAACATCGGAATGCTTCAAACGCCTCGGATTATGGAATAACTTTAAAAATACTAACTCAACCGTCAAAGGGATAGGCGGATCAGAAAGGCATTGCAGGGGTTCCGTAGATGTTAAAATACATTCGCGTTTTGATAGGAATATTAATTTTAACATTTCTTCGCTTATCGTGGAGCGTATCACGGACGCATTGCCGAACGCTAATGTAGACGTAGCATCACTCACTCATCTCGAATCATTGCCGTTAGCCGACGCGGAGTTTGCGAATCCGGCAGGCATTGATCTTTTGATCGGAGCTTCAATATTTCCGCACTTGCTACTAACTAAAATAGTACGTAGTGAGCGATATGATTTACCGCCCGCTATTGAGACGGTACTTGGGTATGTGATTATGGGTACCGTACCTACGTTACATACTTCTCATTGTATTACGTCTTGTTGTTGTTCTGCTCTTCAAGAGATCAAGGTGGGTGCTAAAACTGTGTGTAAGATAAAGCATTAATTAGCTATGCTATGCTATGCTATGCTACGCTATGCTACGCTATGCTAAGCTATGCTATGCTATGCTATGCTACGCTATGCTATGCTACGCTATGCTATGCTAAGATACGCTACGCTACACTATACTATACTACACTTCCGCTTTGTATATGGATGACATTGCCTGTAATGTCATACCCGCTCCGCTAGCAATTTCGCTTTGTGAAGAGCTTATTCAGCTTTTCAAGCGAGGCCAGTTTGATCTTGTCAAATGGACAGGCAACTCTAAGGAGGTTCTCGCACGCATACCAGATTCTCATAAAGCTTCTCCAGACATTAGGTTTGAGAAGTCTGTACCGCATAAGGTTCTCGGTTTACGCTGGGACAAATCCTGCGATAGTTTTCGGTTTGACGTCTCACCGCCAGATGATAAGTGCACCAAGCGCACTATGCTATCCACAGTAGCTCGACTATGGGACATAATGGGTTTTGTGGCTCCCACAATTTTGAACGCCAAGCTCTTGATCAAAGAGCTTTGGCTATCAAAGTGTGAGTGGGATGATACACCCCCTGACCATATTGTCGCCGCTTGGGGCCAGTTTTGTATTGAGCTTACCGCGCTCAATCATATTACTATTCCGCGTCATCTTGGGTTGGTAGATGGATGTACCGTCAACTTAATAGCGAGCGTGCTTACGGCGGAGTCGTATATCTGCAAGTCCGCATTGGTTCTAACTACTCGGTGCAGTTAGTTTGTGCCAAGTCTAAGGTCTCGCCTGTTAAAACCGTTTCAGTTGCGAGACTGGAGTTGTGCGCGGCCCTTCTGCTGTCTCAGTTGCTCCGCAAGGTTCAAGACACAGTTTTGCCCCACTACCCCATTAATAAATTATACGCATTTTCCGACTCCAAAGTAGTGCTCGCTTGGATTCATTCTTCTCCTCATCGCTGGCAGACTTTTGTCGCCAACCGCGTTAGTAAATTGATTGAACTTGTTCCCGCTACTTGTTTCAATCACGTCGCGAGTTATCGTACTCGTCTTCAGGAAGAACTCTCCATAGATCATATTGACTGGAAGTTTATTCCACCAGCATCACCACATTTCGGTGGATGTTGGGCAAGCATGGTCAAAGTAATTAAAACGCATCTCTTCAAAGTTATAGGTCAACAGATCCTCTCTTACGAAGAGCCTTTAACCGTCCTTGCACAAGTCGAGGCACTGATCAACTCGCGTCCGCTTCCAACTCAGTGAGATCTAGCCTGAAGTTGGACTTACCTCTTAGTTTAAGTATTTAGTTAGTAGTTTTCGCTATTATTGCGTTTGTAGTTTTCGCTAAAGTTAATTTAGATTAATTTTATTGTCATATCGCTGTCTTAGCCTATTGATGGGTTATGCGGTAGTACACCCAACATAGCTAAGTTCAATTCTATTTTTTTTAAAGGCAACCCTTTAGGGCCGGGGGGATATGGTAGCGCCATCTACCTTCCTATCTATAACGAATCGCATCAACATCAATCGTTCGACGTTCTAGTGCGAGCGATATCATATTTCCGTCCCGCTCTATCCCACTCCCTGGAAGAGGCACTGCCTTCCGCCTGATTCGTCGACGCGATCGTGAACGCGAGTGACAGTCTCGAACATTCCGCTCGCTAAGAACGCCGTCTCGATACCGCTCCGCGCCGCACCGCTGTATGTGATTTTGCCGCTTCCACCAAGGAAAACCCGCTCGTGAGTGAAGTGAAAACAAGCAGCTGCATCACGAAAACACCAGGAGGAAAAGAAACGAAGAAGGCTGTATAAGGTAAGTGCCTTCCATCCTGGAAGTATCCTATACCCACTCAATCACCTCCTCCCGTATCCATCTCCTCTTCCCTTATTCCTTTCTAGGCGGCGAAGAACCGCTATCCTCTGAATACAGTCCATTTCCTTCTCCAAGTCGCCTACCCCTAATCGGTTTCGGCACCACGCCACGAACCAATATCAAAGCAGCGAAACATTACCGATAACTGTATTTGCATCTTGTTAACTTTCTCTGATATTAATATTTTTGAAGTATTTTTTTAAAACAATTATGTTATTAATAGCTTTATTAATAGTTTTTCTTAAAAAAATTGACCATAAGCAACGCTTATAAATCCACATCTCAAGATGAAAACGAAATACGAAGACATATTGATAACACAAGTTCAGCGTACCCGACTCGCAGAATATCGGCTTGACTAGTTTAATCCGACAACTTCTACTCGATTGCACGCTCAATTTCAATTTATTTGGGAAAGCGACACCTGCGGCAAGAAGTAGGTATATGTTGTATATACATATGTGTGTATCGAGACTCACAGCAGCTTGTCAAATCAAGCAAGTCCAATCTTGAGCTTGAATAACATGTTCTTATTACTAAAATTATAGACTTTTCTTGGCACCCATTTAGATTTCAATTATTCTTTTGTGTCAAGGTCGCCAAAGACGCATATTCTTAATATTGAACTCGGCTTTCATTAATTCCTATTAATATTAATTTTAGTTAATGGGATTTAAAATACAGGCGTTTATATACAGACTGGGTTATTATCGCAAATGGTCACGTCCCGCCTGTCATGATAATCACTGACAATCATTATTCTACCACATATTCGTATATATGGTACATACGTACCACGTACACACATCACTCACCATCTAGTCCCAAGCTAAGCAAAGTTTGTACTATGGGTACTATCTAATTTTTAAAAAAGCAACGCGATTTAGAGTCGTTACATAAATATAAGTTTATATTCATCATGACAGTACACAAGTTATACAAAACAAATATAACAAAAAGAATGTATAAAATATAGAAAAGTTATCGCCCATTACGGTAAGTACGTTTGAGGTCCAATTTACTTCTTGCAAAGTAACTAAAAGGTTAAGGGTGTTATACATTTTGAGCACGTTCATTAGGCCCACGTACCCCGCCCTGCTTTTAGCTGACGACACACGTTGGAATTTCGTAATAAGATTTCCTTAATTTAAGACCCACAACACACCTATGTAGATGTTCAATGATGAAATTCTCGAATCAACACACCTGCTGAAACAAACTACGTAAATTCAAACTTACCGTTAATTCGGTATATTGAGCAATGTGTACACAAATTGATTCAATCATATTTACTTGCCGGTGTAATTTGTTGACGAATGAATACATTCCTGTGAGTAATAAATTTTATTTTTATTAAGTAATTATTTGAATTGAACGGGAAAATACATACTTTTACCTCAAGGCGACAAGTTTTTTGGAAAATATTGATGAAATTGTATAAATATAAATTAAACTAACAAAGGAACTAGGAAAAGCAAACGAGCTAAGTGAACTTATACTAAGTTCAAGTTTTCATACTTATTTTGTAATATACAAAAATATTTTGGAATATGCCCTTGTATGCTTACCCTTCGGGAAACACAGTAGACTTGTAAGTCCGATATACGTAGGTGTGCCTCCAACATCATCAATCGAGCGTGTATTTCATTTTATATCTCAGTTGTTCCTTTTCCTTAAAAACCTTTCCCTTAAAAATTGGACTCCACAATATATACGAATGTATACATCGCATGCGACTGCCACCTGCAATTTGAAACCAAAAGGAATTACGATATTCAATGACTTTATAATCCTCAAATTTACTTCTTTGAATGACTGTTCTAAGCCATGGAATATCGTCATTCCTTTGGGCTGCGTAGGTCAGACGTCAGTCGCTCTGTGGAAAAGTTGATATTATTCGTGCATCGTTATTTAGCAGTGCGCTGTATGTTATGGGTTCGATCCCTGTACTAGACAAACTTTGTATGATCCTCAATTTGTTACTTTGTGTCCGTTGATTTAATGTTTTTAAAGTCCCCGCGTCCCAAAATTGTCTTTTAGAGATATAAAAAATCTGTAATGTACCTATATATCTAGTATATTGTTTAGGATATCTAGCTGCTTATTTCGGAATAAACGAATATTGCAAAATGACTTTCAAGCCAGTACTTGTGTGATTGAAATATAAAAACTACCGGAAAATATCACACCTAAGATCATACATATTTATTCATAATAAGCGGCTTTGTAATGGATAGAGGAGGTCGTATAAATGACTTCTTTTTCATCTTGCTAAAGGTGTTTGACCTCGTCTTGCGTGTGAATTACGCTTGCTCTGTTATGAACATAAGCAAAGAGTACAGCCTTTTGTTTAATAATATAAGCTATATAATTAAAATGATTCTAAGGTTAGGTAAGAGAAAAAAAAACATTTGTCTGACTGTCTTGACAAGTACACTTCTATGAAAAAAAATGGTCAGTTTTTTCCATACTAAAATCTGTTCTGCCTATTTTTATAAGTTCGTCAAAATATCTTTGGGTTTCATCCCCGGCTAAGTTTACCTACACATGTAAAAGTATATAATATGGACTTGAAATATTTAAAAAATATACAGGGTGTCACAAGACCCATCACCAAGCCAAAGTCTACGCGTTCTGCACATCATGCCAAGTCATACGACACGAAAATAATACCTGGGAAACGAAATTTTTTTTAAGCTAAAAAATAGGCACATTTTATACGCCGCAATGTATAGCGCACGAAATGCATCGTGCCTACAACGGCCGTATGTACCAACATCGTGAACGTGCTCTGTGACGTCGGCCGGTACCTAAGGGCGGTTTCAGATTAGCGAATTTTTCTGCGTGTATACGGTCGTTTCAGCATACGAGCTTACACGCGCGTTTCATTACGCTATTCAAAAAACCGAATTCACGTGTACGGGCATAATTTCGGAATGTTAGCTCGAAATGGTAGTGACATCGTGTCAGTAACAACATACATAGACTCTGACGGCTCAAACTTATACGAGCTTAGAAGCGCATCAACGCTCGTACGAGTTGCGCGTGTGACAAAAAGGCGCGCCTATACACGCTTACAGGCGCTTCCAAAAACGAGCTTATACGCGTGTATAAAAAGTCTAATCTGAAACCGCCCTAACGACGGCAGTTTATGATCACGTGGTCGTGCGGTCGAGGGTAACGCCCTCCAGCTGATTGATTGTAACGCATCCACTGCGTTGAGTGAACTTTAAAGCCGTTTATTATAGGGAAATATTGAAAATGTTGTTTATGTTTGTTTGGAAGAAAGTTTACATTTATCATTCAAACCACGATTTTGGAATAATAAAAAAAAATGTCGTCACTTTGAGCCTATATATCTCCTGAACCAGGAATTTTCCAGGTATGATGCCGAAGTAAAAAATGTTCGTAATGATTGGTACAATATGGGGTTTCAGTTTCCGTTAAGGGTCTTTTTACATCCTGTATTATTTGACTTCTGTAGGCAGCAGATTTATAAAAAAAATATTGTTATAAGTACATTTTAATAAAAGAATATTTAACGATACAATACAGTTACAGTCAGCCGAAAAAAATCTTATTGATTTTTTATCTGCGTCATACGCTTGTAATCCAATATATGGTCGGTACACACACGCAAAGTATTTGACTACGGGCGTCAAGCCTATACGGAAACAGAGTTGGCTTTTATCCACAATTTTTAATCCCTAAGCCGATGTTAGAAATATTTATTTACATGTAGAAAAGCTGCAAAATATTTACATGTAGAAAAGCCAAAAAAATATTTACATGTATTGTACTATTTACCAAGTAATGAAGATTTATTAGTTAAGTATAAAAATTAAAGATTTATTCGAAATGAAGTAAATGTCATTTTTCTATCGTGTCTCACGAGAAACTTTAGAAATACCCAATTAAAGCTCAGATTCATAACAACCAGGTTGAATATGTGGGTGACACAAACTTTTGTTTTACGTAGGGATCGAACCAATAACACTTCACCTAGCGCTATATGGCGAAGCAACGCTCAAACCACTAAGCCATCTGCACTGTCAATCAGAGCTTATATAGCAATCTAGCTATTCCGCATAAAACACGGATTTAATGTTGTCCGATTGCTTTTTCTGATTTAATATTAAATATGGAACTGGATTAATTGTCTTTCTTTTATATGAATTTGGTTGGGGTACATTGTATACTATAGAATAAAGTTTAACGAATATTTTTGTAACAGGAAATTTACCAGCCGGTACATTCAGCGCCCACGTTTACATTTACATTCGTTAATATCTTATTACCTTCAATAGCAAAAACCGTTCCTTTGAACGAAATTGTTTCCAAGTTCTCTTTCACAAATAGTAAATATGTAGATATACATATATATGTTGGATAGTAAAACAATACGTAGAATTACTTTCTGTGCTGTGACATAACTCTAAAGCCGATTCCGAGCGGCACATCAAGAAGAACCCGAATAATATCTCCAAGATATTTTACTGCCACGTAAGAAGATTGCCTCGTGTATTGTTTTAATGTTATAAGTAGACACTACGAACTACACAATATGTTACACTAAGTTATAACACGCAATAGACACAACGATAAACACTGGTTACATTTCTAGGTCGACAAAAATACGCCACAGTCGCAAAACCGGCACATTTTGACATAAAAATATCTTTATCTCAAGCAGATTTATGAAAATAATAGTTTGTACAGCCTTGTATTGCAAACCTAAGTCCTAAGTACTGATCTTGCTTCGATTGAACTGGGATCATTTACAGGCAGAATTACAAGTCTCTCGATGCGTGTTACTGCGATGAATGGTTTCAATACGCACCGAATATTTGGATGTAACAGATGACATCGTTCTACCAGTGTCCACGTTCGTTTACAACTGACATTATGGAGCAATATCATCGTAGGATCAGGCCATACGTCTCGTTGTTGATAACTGGACGCTCAATATAAAGGAACTGTCGCATTACGATCTATTTTGTTCGAATAGCACAATGTTTGTTGAGCGATGTTTGACGACCGCTGTCTTATTTGTCCGGTCCACGTATCGTTTAATGATAAAGCTACGGAAACATTTTATTTACTACTTGAATCTATTATTATTTATTGTCGCTAGTTGTAGGCGTACTAGCAACCTTCTTGATAAAAACCGCAACTGGTGAACCCCAATAATGTCAAGAATATATTCAGTTAGACAGCTGTCTAGTTTTGTTACTAAGAGGTTTATTAGGTGCCCTATTACACTACCTTAAAAAATAAAATATTTGAGACAATGCTGCCTAAAAACGTTTTTTTTTAAGTTGGTGAATGAGGTATAGCACGATGTTGTCATGTCAATTCCTCTATTACAGCACTACATCATGGCGTATGTTAAATGACGTGAAATGTCGCTACGACATAACACATTTAACATCATAACATACATACGATGATCTTTGTGAGTTCATTGTTACTTACTCAATTAACTATGACAGAGCTTTTGTGGCCAACAGAATCCACCGATAGTGGCATGAGCCTTACCGTATTATAAGGCCAAGTATATTTATGTTTAAATCTGATGCAATACCTTGGCACTACCCCGGTTGCGACTCAATGGCTTCTCCTTGGACACCGAGATTCGCGCTTTCTTTTTTTGACCTGATTGTTGCACTAAGATACTTGTATATGACAATATAATCTATAATTAAACTTCAAACAACTTTTGGTAAGTAAATATGATAAATATATTGTTGACTTTATAATTCAACTCACAGTTCTAGCAGTGGTGTCACGATAACTTAATCCCTGCAGTCAATATTAGAATATTCAGTCTGCGTGATAAGCTGACAGCCTGTCGACAGACACAGATAAATAGCTCAAATACATTCCAATATAAAGTTTAATTGATCCGATAAAGCTCGTATATATTTCGAATATTTTGCAGCTAAGAATATCACTTACTAAATAGTGACATAAAATACGAGTTCAGTGATATAAAAGATTTTTCATATAGGAGTTATAGAGATGTTTGTACATCTTTGTATACTTTAAAGAAAATCGTTTTTATAATGGCCTAAGCATGCGTCATCTTGTGACCGACGCATTAAATATATATAGTGCATTGCTAACTGCATTTAGTATAAGTATTCTTAATTCAAATTTCGTTTTAACTGGCTTTTTGATGTACCGACTAGTGACTGCTAAGGTCGTAAGTTGGATGGCCGCCAGGACCAATTTTGTGTGATGGACGTTTACTACGATGGATAGAAACTTACGTTTTTTTAAATTAAAAGTTTGTTTATTCGTTAACTGGTTGCCATAATACAAGTATGGTTAGTTTGCGAACCGAAGTCCACATGTGCGTTGTCTCAAGACTTCTAGGCATCTGATAACTACCACGTAGTTTATAACTTATATTCCACACATTCTTTATAACTTCAACACACAATATCTGTAGTAATCGGTACACCAACCCCAACTCATCTTTAAAGACCAATCCGATATAACTTGTTGGGTTACCCTGACATTAACAATCCAATTCACAATCCTTTAAGACACCGACGTGGGAAACAATGTTTGGTGCCTAAATACCTATTGTTTGAGTTAGTTGATCAAGCGCCATAAACTGAGCTGTACTCAGCCAACTGAGCTGCTTACTATCAAGTTCGGCAAGCCGTAAAATTTCAGACGATTTGAATTAATGAGCGTAGCATTATTTAACGTAGCTTGCAAGTTTATTGCTCGTAGCGCATAGAATGTATCTGCTAAAATAATTTAGTGTTTAACATACTATGTAGTGAATATGCAGACGTGAGATCTAAAGCAAAAATTATATCCTAGCGGACTGCTACGTATATAGAGGCTCTGGAGTTTATTATTATCATCATCATATCAGCCAAACGACGTCCACTGCTGGACATAGACCTCCCCCAAGGTTCTCCACACAGACCGGTCTTGAGCCGCCCGCATCCAACCGCCTCCCGCGATCTTGACGAGGTCGTCGGTCCACTTTACGGGAGGCCTACCTCTGCTGCGTCGTCCGGTACGTGGCCGCCACTCCAGAAACTTTCTGCCCCAACGGCCATCGGTTCTTCGAGCTATGTGCCCTGCCCACTGCCACTTCAGCTTGGCTATCTGGAGAGCTATGTCGGCGACTTTGGTTCTACTGCGGATCTCCTCATTTCTGATTCGATCTCGCAGGGAAACTCCAAGCATAGCTCTCTCCATCGCCCTCTGAGTGACCTTGAGCCTTCTGATAAGGCCCATAGTGAGCGACCACGTCTCTGATCCGTAAGTCATCACTGGCAACACACACTGGTCAAAGACTTTCGTCTTGTGACACTGCGGGATATCGGACGAGAAGATATTATGTCGTAGCTTCCCGAACGCTGCCCAACCGAGTTGGATTCGACGATTGACCTCCTTCTCGAAGTTGGACCTACCTAATTGGACTACTTGTCCCAGGTAGGTATACTTGTCGACAACTTCGAGCGTAGAGTTCCCAACCTGAATAGGAGCAGGTACAACATGGACGTTCGACATGATTTTCGTCTTGTCCATGTTCATCTTAAGACCTACTTGTTGAGAGACTCTACAGAGGCCATCGAGCATTGTGCCTAGGTCTTCCATGGTCTCAGCCATGACTACGATATCGTCTGCGAATCGAAGGTGAGTGATGTACTCGCCGTTGATGTTGATGCCGAGCCCATTCCAGTTCAGAAGCTTGAAAACATCCTCCAGCGCAGTGGTAAACAGTTTCGGGGATATGACATCCCCCTGTCTCACCCCTCGCTGGAGTTGAATAGGTTTCGAACTCTGGTCCTGGAGGCGGACTGACATAGTGGCGTTTTCATACAAACACTTCAGCACTTCGATATATCGGTAGTCAATCCGGCACCGTTGGAGAGACTGTAGCACCGCCCAGGTTTCGATCGAATCGAAGGCTTTCTCATAGTCCACAAACGCCAAGCATAGGGGCTGGTTATACTCCTCGGACTTCTGTATAACCTGCCGCAGCGTATGTATGTGGTCTATGGTACTATAGCCTTTACGGAAACCGGCTTGTTCGGGAGGCTGGAAGTCGTCTAGCTTGTTCTCGAGACGATTCGTGATGACCCTCGAAAACAGCTTGTAGACGTGGCTCAGAAGTGTGATGGGTCTGTAGTTCTTTTAGAGGGTTTTATCCCCTTTCTTAAAGAAAAGCACCACCACACCTCTGTACTACGCCTGTGGCGTTTTACCCTCGAGAATGACGGAATTAAATAGCTTCCGGAGGGCTTCTCTAGCGGGTGCACCGCCGGCCTTCAGAAGCTTGCTCGTAATTCCGTCATCACCCGGCGCCTTGTTGTTTTTGAGCTGTTTGAGAGCCACACTAATCTCGTGCATGTTGACGTCCGGGATATCTTCGGTATAGTGTCGGGTCAATCCAGCTCTAGGGTCTGACGCTGGAGTGCTGGCGGGTTGTTGCGTTGTCGTGTATAGCTGTCCATAGAACCTTTCGATCTCCTCCAAGAGCTCAGGCTTGGACGATACGATTCTGCCATCTTCCGTCTTCAGCTTTGTCAGCTGACTCTGCCCAACAGACAGATCCCTCTGGAACACTTTGGAACCCTTATTCTGCTAGATCGCCCCACGAACACGTTTTGTGTTGTATTGGCGGAGATCGCGAGTCAGAAACTTATATTTTATATTTCGGCATGTCGTCGGAGGATAGCAGAACCATCTTGCGCCTTTCCTCTAACAGCTCGAGGGTCGGATCCGAGATCTTGCTGGTTCTCTTGCTTTTCTGGGGCTTAAAGAATTTAGCCCCAGTTTTATGGACAGCATCCACGAACCTGTTACTGTACTCGTCCACATCTACGCATTCGCCTAGGCATTCGAAACGGTTCTTGAGTTCGAGCTGAAAGCTCTCGGGGTTTTGGATATGAACCGGTGCCGGTCGGAGCGTGGACTTTATCAACCTAAACCGTTCGAGGCTTGTACAGATATTCAATGTGCCTCTTACCATTCGGTGATCGCTCCCCACTTTAAGTGAATTGATCACGGAGACATAATTGAATATCTGCCTCTTCGTCGACATGATAAAGTCGATCTCATTTTTGGTTGCACCGTCTGGACTTACCCAGGTCCACTTGCGGCATTCTCGCTTCTTGAAGAAGGAGTTCATCATATAGAGTCCTTCCTTCTCCATAAAGCTAGCCAGCAAGTGACCCCGGGAATTCCGATGCCCATAACCAAATTGCCCCACTCTCAGCTCATCACCGTCGCGTTTGCCCAGTTTCGCGTTAAAATCTCCCATGACCACGGTGTAATGGGTTTTGTAGCCATGTATAGCCCGAGATATATCCTCGTACATGGCTTCCACCTCCTCATCGGGGTGCGATGAGGTCGGAGCGTATACCTGAATGACCTTCAGCGAGTACCGCTTGTATATTCTGAGTATAAGGTACGCTACCCTGCTCGATACACTTCCGATATTTACCACGTTGGTCACGAGAGATTTGTGGACGATGAACCCGACACCACCTTGGGACTGTTGGTCGCCCTCCCGGTAGAAGCGCAAGTTACCGGAATTGAGAACTATCGAGTCCTCCCCCTGTCTTCGGACTTCGGATAGGCCTATGATATCCCATCGCAACTTGCTCAATTCTTCTTCCAGCTCGACAATCTTCTCATCGGTCCGCAGTGTGCGCGTGTTCAGTGTTGCCAGGGCCAATTGTCGTTGGTGGTGGTAGCCCGATCTCTTCCGGAGATTCTTCGCACCCCTTGCCCCGCCGTTACCATGGCCGCTACCATAACCAGGACTAGCGGGGCCGCCGGGGACTAGGGGCCGGTTTTTATAGGTGTGGTTCATGATGGGGGGATTTGCCATAATCGCCACGCTTGGCAGGCGTATTGGCGATCGCAGTGGCGGAAGTCTTTAGTGCTAGACGCTGCTGCCCATCTAGCATCTAGGATTTTCTTCCGCCAGGTTCAGATGGTTTGACCGCCATCTTTCGGTTGACTGCTTGCGCTGGGGGAGATACTATGACGAGTATCTACTCGTCAGATTAACTCTCCCAGTGGGCGGTGGGGTCGTCACGTCCCGACGCCGTTATTTTATTATTAATAAATAGAATATTTTTATTTACCTATGTCGTCCAAATTTACTTATCGAAATGATGTGCGGATTAAATTGATAAATACTGCTTGCTAAATAGTGAAGGAAACGGATCAGTACATCCGTGAACATGGTGCTTGCAACAGAGCCGAAATATCGGTTACTCAAAATAAAAGTACGTGGTATATATCCCGAAAGACAATTTAAAATAAGTTTAAATGACCACGAAAGTATAAATTCCTATAATCTGCATATTATCTTCAAGTTCTCCATAACGTTCTAGAAAGCCATATGAATTCTGTTGACCCGCACGGGACATCGACTATGACCTAACTGTAAGTTATATCACCTATGGTAATAAAGATATCTATTTATCTATTTAACTCTCATAGTAGGAAGAGGTCCGTGGCCAGCACTGTGACATTATAATATGTAAAAGGCTAAATGATGATGAAAAACTAAAACATCAATTCCTGCATGTATTTAGAATTGATTACATATAAAGTAGTGACAATGCGACACAGTAATGTAATGACACCACATTGTACCGAGCAGATTGCGCGTCCACCGCGCCTCAACAACCTCGCTAGCTGACGACTGAATAATGTTATTTAAAGACAACCATGCGCCCTGTGTCCAACGTGTGAATTCATTTGGAAGTGTGGATTTGAATTTATGATGTTTTGATTTCCATACATAGATACGTGATGACCATCTGTATGTACGCTAAAGCCTATAGTTACGGTTATGGGCTTTAGGCGATATATGGGTATGTAGGTATAGTTATAAATCTACATATATGTAGCATCCTGTACTTGAAGTTCGTATACGATTTTATGGGGTCGTCATCGGAAGTTACCAAGACTAACTCCTTAATACATAAATTATATCACCAACAAGGCGTTTCAATTATATAGTTTTGTTATGCGCACGTGCGGCTCCACCTTTAGGCGACCTAGCACTTACATCTATTTATACAAAAGCCTAATTAGGACCCAAATGGAGTACTGCACACCAGTATGGAATCCATATTACATACAGTATAGTGATCAAGTAGAAGCAGTTCAGCGTAAATTCTTGAAAGCTGTACATTATAGGTGTTTCCGTACTAAACTATCGTATAGCAAGCTCTTAAAGAAATTCACTCTCACTACTCTGAAAGATAGGAGATTGCTCATGGATCAAATGCTTTTACACAATATATGCCACAATAAATTTGATTGTAATTCTCTTATGAATCATATTTACATACGCATCCCGAGTCGCTCTCAGCGTATTCGAGATAATTACACTCATAAATTATTTGCTCCTAAAGTAAGCAAAACTAACGCGGGTGAACGTGCACCATATTGGCACGACTTATGAAGTCTTATAATGAACACTTTACCAACATTGATATTTTTACTTTATCACAGAACTGTTACAAAAAACGAGTTTTAAAACTATTTTCGGTTTTCTTCATAGATCAGCCATAGAGACAGGGTGTAGATTGGGGTCACACTGACTTGTATTTGTGAAGATGAGCAACTTATTGATACTTATTTCCAGTAAAAATCAAGTAATGTTGATATTGATATATTGATAAGATTTTGTTGAATCTTAGAGATAAAATACCTGGCAATACCTGCTTGGCTAGTGGACTATTTATTTTTACCAATAATTAATTTTTGTTTTAGTAACAACATACTGTAATGTAATAAAGTTTGAAGACTTATGTCGGTTTGGATGTAATTTTCGGCTTAGTATCTCATCTCTCTCTCTTATTTTCTATGTTGTCTACTTTTGTTTAATTTTCTCTAATTACTCATAGCTTGTAATCTGGGGTTAATGGTGTTGGTTGTACAATGACATACAGCTTGTAAGACATACCTTGTTGCATTGCCTTATTGTACAATTGTTTATTTACCTCAATAAAATAAAATAAAAATAAAATAAGTAGTCCATGCTATGAATAGCATTTATGGCTTCAAAATATTCCTAAATATTTATAAACGCAAAACAATAACCAAACAAGTACAAAGAAGACGCCATATAATATAATGACAATTGCAACACCTGGTCCTTAAGCGGCACTAATCTGTGGTAAATAAACAATGCCCATTTAGGGCATAGTCATTAGGTATGTATAAGATAAGATAAATGGTGTTTAGACATTCAAAATGATTAGTAGAATACACAGGTGTTCATATTGTTACGTTATCATACGCAGATTTAAAATATTTTACAAATGATAACCTGTGTACTGTTAGGAGGCCGACCCCGTTCGTCTTTTTAAAAAAAACTCACAAATTAATTTAGAGTCCTTTTATTACCTTGACACACACACTACACTATACTGAATGCCTATATTTAGGTTTCTCAACCGTTCACTAGTAAAGTAAAGAAATGAATAAATGCTGATAAAGAGCTTCTAGAATGTAATGGAAAATACGCGATGCAGTGAAATTGCTGACTAGGCTTTCTATATGTTATAATATGGGAGGTAACAGCTCCCCCCTTTTGACGGAGCATTATCTAAACTAAGATAAGTGGAGTCAGAGATGAGATTGAGAAACCTTTACAAAAGAAATAGTAAAATAATTTTATACAATTAGATATTGTTATTCTAGGAACTAGAATTTAAATCTAATTAAGACATAGGAAATAGTAAAATTAATTATAAAGTTCAACATTATCATTCTAGAAAATAGAATTTGAAATTAATTATAATAATTGAACAATTTAATTAGAAAGTATAATTAAAATTAAAACCGACATAGTATATTTATAAATGTTAGTCAAACATGACTTATAAAATAGGACATAGTAAATAATTGATTAGGAATAGTAAAAGTAGTAAAAGTAAATTCATTTTAATTGTATAAGTTGTAAACAAATGAAATAGTAAATATTTAGCAAATGTAAAAATGTAAATAGTTTGTATACTTATATCATTTAGTAAATAGACGTTTTCTAATAATTTTTAATATTTCTTGTTGAAGTAAATTGAACTTTATGCAAAGAATCATAAGGCTTATAATTGGTAGTGACATTCGGTAATGATTTTACAGATTTGTCATCTTCTGATGCTGATAGGTCTGTCATTTCAAAAGAACTAGAAAGTTTTGAATTTTATGCTGGACAGATTTCTTTGTATTACATTGATTGAAGATTTGTATACAACATCCAGAATTAGAATGATTTGCATAACACTTATAGATCTTATAAGCTAAGTATAAAAATAGAAACACAATAAGAATAGTAGTAAATGTAGAATAGTAGTGGCTATATTTAATGAAATGAGATTCATTTTGCAGTTTATTTAATTCGTTTTCTAAATTATTTAATTGATGAGTCTGATACTTTAACGATTCTAAACTGATTTTAGATAAAGAAAGTGGCGTTAAGTGAGGCAAACTTTCATTAAATATATCCTTTTTGCAACAATCGTCATTTGTTTTGTCGAAGTGTATATCAATAGGAGATTTAACAGAAAAGGAATAAACGTTACTAGGAACAACTGGATGGTTTTCGAATAAACTATACAATCCGTTGTTAATTTTACAATTCCTGTGCCAACAATAGAGTAATCGTTAATATCGTCCTGACATTTAATTGTTAATTTGGTTACATCTGACTGTACAAATATCCACCTATTATTTTTAAGTCTTTGCCAAATATCTATTTGACCATATAGTAATCTAGAGGTACATTATCTAGGTAAGGTTAAGGTTACTTCAGTCAGTAACTTAGACTCACAGTTTGCATTATTCAAACACGAAAATATAGAAGTTAACTCACAAATAGAATAGTTACTATAAATAGTTTTACAACTGTTAAGGTCATTTAACATGGCATAATGCATTCTATCATCACTCAATGCAATTTAATTGTTAGAAGGTTGAATCAAAGCAAATGTTTGAATATGAGAGTTTGACTCGTGAGGAGTCGGTAAGGGAAATCACTTTATGAACAGTGAAATTATCTAGCGATATTAGAGGAATTTGTAACACAAAAACAATCTTATTATTATAGTAGTAGCAGCTAAGTTGCGATATATCTATAATTGAATTAATATTATTTATATCTAATGGAACTGGAAATTCCAATTGCTTACTTATTTGATTGCTATGTTCTGACAATTCTTTGAAAAGATTCAGTGGACTTATAACGCTAGGGTGCAGGACATTTAGCTTAGAAAATAAAATAGCATTTAGAGTAGTATCTAGTAAATTAGAAATAGACAATAAGGAACTTTCAATAACACTTAAAAGATTATTTATCTTAGAAATATAAAGAAGGATGTTATCAGTTTTGGTAATTTGAGAAAATATTTGATTCATAGTATCAATTTGTTGATTTAATTTTATTTCATTTTGATTAAGTTTAGAAATAGTAGAATTAAAGTTATTTATAGTTGACTTAATTATATGTATATTATCTCGAAACAAATGAAATAATTCCTTGTCGTTTTTGCGACAAGATTCAATTGCTGCATCATACTTGCGAGTATCGTCGGCGTCTAATGTGCCGAAAAAGAATTTAAGGATTTCGCCACCGAATTCTAAAGATCTTTTAACTTTATGTTTAGATTGATTACGTATAATATGAGACAGAGCTTCGAGTTTGACATAACTAGACTGTATTAAGATTTCGATCGGGCTAGAAAAGTCTTTACATTCGGAAAGATATTTGGATTGAGATTTTACGCATAGATTTAAGGTATTTTGCAATAGAGTTTCGATTTTGTTAAGATATGGATCTAGAGTTATTAATTCAATATGTGTAATGACTTTCCAATAGTCATTATAAAAATGTATATTAGTCTGAGGTTCAAAATATAAACCAGGTCTATGAGAAATAGGAATTATATTGGAGTCTGCTTGGCAATGCCTTCCGCAGCATAATATTCTGGAAATGAGAAAATAGAAGAATTAAGAAGATGCTGGTTTAATTTCGTTGATATGATATTTAACTCTTTTGCGACCTACTTGCAAAGTGACATTTCGATTACCATGAACTTGAACGATTTTATATGGGCCTTTCCATATAGGAGACAGAGCCTTTCTTAAACAATGGTGATGTCTTAAATAAACTAAGTCACCAACATTATAGGATATTTGACGCGAACTGCTGTCATAATATTGTTTTGACCTTTCTTTGTTATTTATTATATTTTGGATCGCTTTTTCGCGACTGAAACGCATACGATATTGTAAAGCCCGAATATATTCATGATATGTTGTATTAGTATGAGTTTCATAAAGTGAAGAAGGGATTACTGGTTTATAACCGTATAACAACTCATAAGGCGTGAAATTTGTACTAGAATGAGGCGTAGTATTGTAAGCTAAAATTGCAGTAAATAGGTAACAGTGCCAGTCGTTTTGATTTTCGTTAACAAAAGATTTGAAATACTTTTTTAAAGTGGCATGAGAGCGTTCCAGAGCTCCATTTGTCTGTGGATGATACGGAGTAGTGAAAAGATTTTTAATTTTTAGTATCTCTGTAAGCTGTTTAAATAAATCCGAAGTGAAACAAGTACCAAGATCAGTTAAAATAGTTTTAGGAAAACCAAAAAGAGACATAAAGTGTACAATATTCCGTGCGATTTCTTCACTGGTTGCTGTAACCATGGGATAAGCGCTAGAGAATTTGGTAAGGTCATCTTGTAGGGTTAATATGTATTTAAAATTTTGAAAACCTGCTTCGGGAAGGGGACCAACAACATCCAGTGCAAGTCGTTCAAATGGCCTTGTACTGGTGGAAGTGATTTCCATTGGAGCTTTATTTGACATTCTTAAAGGTTTATTAATTTGACATAGCTGACATTTCTTTACATAGTCAGTAATATCTGAGCGCATACCTTTCCAATAATAGGATGATTTTATTCTCTTGTACATTCGGTTAGAACCTGGGTGACCAGCAATTGGAGAATCATGGTTTTCTTTTAATATTTTTGGCACTTCGGTTGGAGTTGGATATATTAACTGATTTTTGTAAATGTGGATTTTAATATTTGTGTTACTAAAGATATAGGAAATCATATTGTAAATTTTAGTATAAGGTAGCTTAGAAAAAGGGACAGAGAAGTCTGATATTGCTAAATCAGTAACATTTGAATTTTCTGTAATGATTTTATCTCTAAGCTTTAGAAGTTGGTTATAAATATCTTTAAATTTAGTCTCTTCATAGTGATGAACTTTAGTATATAAGAAATAGAAAGTTTTGTTCTTTTCGACAAACATTTGAATTGTGAAAGGTTCACGTTCAGAATTTAGCAACGTTTCAGAATTTTCTAGCTGTGTTAAAATTTCTTCACAGTGGGGTATAGAATTGTCGAAATCTAAAGAAACAAGGAGAACAATAGTATTTAATTTAGTTAAATGTAAACTCTGAGAATTTTCTTGAATAATAGTATTACAAATTGGAAGGCGATTCGTGAACTGGAGTTTAAAATATTTTTCATAAGTTACGTTATTTAAGCTATTAATATCTATAACATTAATGGGACATCGGGATAAGGCATCGGCGTTAGAATTAAGACGACCTTGTTTATACACGATTTCATAGTCGTACTCCTCGAGTTTGAGGCGCCAACGTATTAATCTACTGCCTGGGTCTTTAACGTTAAATAGCCATACGAGAGGTCTATGATCCGTAACGATTTTAAATTTATTACCGTATAGGTAAGGGCGAAACGTTTTGACGGCAAACAAAATAGCTAACAACTCCTTTTCGGTTGTCGAATAGTTTCCTTCAGCACGATTCAGAGTACGAGAAGCAAACGCTATCGGTTTGTCTTTCCCTATAGGTCCTTGCGAGAGGACAGCTCCGACGGCATAATTACTGGCGTCGGTAATAACAATAAATGGTTGCGAAAAATCTGGATACTGGAGAATCGGTGCAGTAGTTAGTTTTTCTTTAAGAATTTCGAAGGCAGTTTTTTGTTCCGGGAACCAGTGGAAAGTGACATCTTTCTTTAATAAGGACGTAAGAGGTTTGGTAAGTTTTGAAAAATTGTTAATGAAACGGCGATAATAACCAATAAGACCTAGAAATGATTTGACCTCCTTAGGGTTTTTAAGAATTGGGAATTGAGACACGGCCTTGACCTTTTCGGGATTCGGAGAAACACCTCTATCGGTGATGATGTGACCAAGGTAACTCACTTCGCGACGTAGGAACTCGCATTTATCAGGTTGGAGTTTTAGGTTGTATTTACGTAGTCTGTCAAAAACTAGTTCTAATTTTTCTATATGATTTTGTAATGATGAACTATAGATAATACAATCGTCCATGTAAACATAGCAATGTAGACCTTGTAACCCTGATAATACGGTGTTCATAAGTCGTTGAAAGGTAATAGGGCCATTTTTCAACCCGAAGGGCATCCTAGTGAATTCGTAGTGGCCGGACATAGTAGAATTAGAACTAACAGTGAAACCTGTTTTTGGTGCGTCCTTTTCGGACATTCTCAATTGATGGAAGGAACTTGCAAGGTCAAGCGTAGTAAAATATTTAGAATGACCTAGTTGGTCGAGGATATCAGTTATGAGAGGCAGCGGATAACTTTCTGAGACAGTGACATTGTTAAGGCGGCGATAATCTATTACAATTCGCCACTTCTTTTTGCCGGATGCATCTAACTTTTTGGGAACTACCCATACTGGGGCACTCCAAGGTGAAATTGAAGGACGTATAATATTTTGATTAAGCATCTTTCGAATTTGAGTATCGACTTCTTCTTTGTGACATTCAGGGAAGCGATACGATTTCACGTGAATAGGGGCTGCGTTACCCGTATCAATTGAATGTTCTACGGCAGAAGTAAAGGATAATGGTTCGCCTTCGAGATAAAATATATCTGTATACTCTGAACAACAATTAAGAAGAGCTTTCTTCTCTTCTTCATTTAAATGGGAACAGCGAACAGAATTTAATACTTGATTTGCCCGATCAGATTTAGAATAAGAAATAGAATTAATATTATAAGAAGAATTATACTCTAAGTTTTCACCATAATCAATCTGTGACAACTCTACGACATAATCTTTGACCTCAAGGTCTAGGTCAGTAGTATTTAATATAGTAACATTGACCTTTCTCTTCGGTTTGATAGATACAATGCAATTTGCGACATAAACACCTTCTTTTAAGGTATGATCTAGTACTAAGGCTTCATTGTTTAGATAAAGCTCGGGAGAGTAATTGGATACGGCGCATTCGATAACGGCCTCGGAGCGTGCCGGCATCATATAAGTAGGTTGATGTAGAAAAATTGGCAATTCATGGCCATTAAAGGTTAACGTTTTGGAATTATAATCTATATTCGCCTCATAAAGATGGAGAAAGTCTGTACCTAATATACCATCATAATTTTTTAAGTTAACATTATCATTTATGACGTGAAATTTATGTTGAAAATAAGTATTGGATAAAATAAATGTTAAATAAACTCCTCCTAAAGTTTCGCAATAGGAATTAGTATCATTTATACCTCTTATTTTATAGTGTCAGAGGTAAGCTCAGGCATATTTCCCAAACTAGACTGTTTAACAATGCTGATACTTGCACCAGTATCGATAAGAAAATTAAGATAATTACTAGAGCCTTTCGTAAATAATTTCGTATAAGGTAACGATATTTTATTTGATAATGAGCTCATCTCGAAGATGGGTTCACTCATATATTTAGAATTAGAATAAGTTTTAGTTATGGAATTAGAATGACTCAGTCCCTCTTTGGGCGGCTGAGGTGTTATAGAGCTAGCATGACTCAGTCTCTCTTTGGGCGGCTGAGATGTAAAAGAACTAGAATGACTCAGTCCCTCTTTGGGCGGCTGCGATGTAAAAGAACTAGAATGACTCAGTCCCTCTTTGGGCGGCTGAGATGTAAAAGAACTAGAATGACTCAGTCCCTCTTTCGGCGGCTGAGGTGTTATAGAGCTAGCATGACTCAGTCTCTCTTTGGGCGGCTGAGATGTAAAAGAAATAGAATGACTCAGTCCCTCTTTGGGCGGCTGCGATGTAAAAGAACTAGAATGACTCAGTCCCTCTTTGGGCGGCTGAGATGTAAAAGAACTAGAATGACTCAGTCCCTCTTTGGGCGGCTGAGGTGTTATAGAGCTAGCATGACTCAGTCTCTCTTTGGGCGGCTGAGATGTAAAAGAACTAGAATGACTCAGTCCCTCTTTGGGCGGCTGCGATGTAAAAGAACTAGGATGACTCAGTCCCTCTTTGGGCGGCTGAGATGTAAAAGAACTAGAATGACTCAGTCCCTCTTTGGGCGGCTGAGGTGTTATAGAGCTAACATGACTCAGTCTCTCTTTGGGCGGCTGAGATGTAAAAGAACTGGAATGACTCAGTCCCTCTTTGGGCGGTTGAGATGTTATAGAGCTAGCATGACTCAGTCTCTCTTTGGGCGGCTGAGATGTAAAAGAACTAGAATGACTCAGTCCCTCTTTGGGCGGCTGAGGTGTTATAGAGCTAGCATGACTCAGTCTCTCTTTGGGCGGCTGAGATGTAAAAGAACTAGAATGACTCAGTCCCTCTTTGGGCGGCTGAGGTGTAAAAGAGTTAGCATGACTCAGTCCCTCATTGGGCGGCTGAGATGTAAAAGAATTAGTGTGACTCAGTTCCCTTTTGGGTGGCTGAGATGTAGAAATAGTAACTGATTTAGTAGAATAATTCGCGTAAGGTTTAGTATAAGATTTAGCATAAGAATTAGTATACGATTTAGTATAAGAATTGGTATTTGATTTAGGATAAGAATTAGTATAAGTATTATCATTCGATTTAGGATAAGAAATAGTATAAGAATTTGTGCCGTTATGATTTATCGATTTCGGCAGGCACGCATCCGAAATCTTGTTTAGTTTAAAGGTAATTGGTTATTAACTACGTCATCACCTTGAGATAAGGTGTGCACGGGCATATTATTGGAAGTTGATTTAGAATTAGACTGATTTTGACGCTGCGCGTTATACTGTCGTTTACGACATTGATCTATAGAGTGACCTATATTTTTACAATAATTGCAAGTAATAACATTTGTTTTAGGATTAGAATAGTGTTTAAAATTCTTATTTTGTTGAGAGTTAAAGTTAGACCTTTTATAAAAATTATTTGAATTCGAATTAGACGAAAATTTATGATTATCAGATTTACTAGAATTATTTTGGAAATCGTGTTTGGATTTATATTTTAAAGAATGAGACTGCAGATTTAATAATTTCTCTTCCTCAGTAGCGTGTTGCACAGCTTCATTGAGGGATGACGGGTTCCGACATCTGACAATATTTGAAATTGAAGGATTCAAACCTAACATAAATGTATTGAGTGCGAGATCTTCCATAGCGGCTAACCTGCCTGGAAGCTCTTTGGCGTCCTTGCAGTTGTACTGGACGTCTGCTAAAATTCTAGTGAGAATATGTTCTACACGGAGGGAGTACTTAGTGACATCTTCAGATGTACTTTGTTTGCAGTTCTGTAGATCGACTAGCAAATGTGTGGAATGTTTCTTTTCCCCAAAAGTTTTCCTTAAAAAATTATTTTAAATCGGACCACTCGTTAAACGTTTTCAAAGTACATGCAACTTAGGCTTTTCCCTCAAGTTGAGAAATTATGAATTTACACAAAATTTACTTTTGGTCCTCACTAGCTAGAGAAATAGCGTTATCACAATTTGTGAGAAAAGCTGGTAGTGACTCTTTGTCACCATTGTACGGCTTAATACATTTTGTAAGAAAGGTTAATGTTATTTTGTCAAACATATCGACTTTTTCCGATTTTACAGACATATAGTTACAAAAGTAATGAAATAGTAGACAAATAGAATTCGAAAATCACATATAACGCTTAAAATAGGCGCACGAAATTGGCACACAAAATTGAATTAAATAAGTAGTAATAATTACAGTTTATAACAAAGACTCACAAAGTAAGCGACGCGATGTAAAACGACGCTGTCATTCCTGGAACTCGGCGACTCGGTGAAATGTGAGTTGATGCGCAGTAGCGGCGACGCGACGCGCTGGATCAAGGACAGCTTTGATGCTCGGGATCTTTTCCGTGGATCCACGTTGTCGTGTAGAAAACGATGTAGAAATATGGAAATAGCAAAACGGAAATGGTATTAGAAATGAGATAGGAAAGATGTAGATGGGTGAGTGGTACCTGGTGCGGGTTACAGCTACTGAAGCTGTATTTTAACCCAGCTTAATGTGATGACGCGACGGCGGAGGCTTCTTGATCTGGTGGTGGTGTGCTGGAGCGGGCTCGCACTTCAAAGTCGAGGCTTATCGTCGTCCAAGGTTCACGAACTCTTCTTTATGGCGCAGGCTTAGCCTCGAGGCTAAGGCTTATTATCGACCGGCGACTAGACGGGGCTCCCAAAATACAAAATTTGATGTGACAATGCCGTATGAAGGCTTTCTGTTTGACACATCCCCCTTCTGACACCAAATTGTTAGGAGGCCGACCCCGTTCGTCTTTTTAAAAAAAACTCACAAATTAATTTAGAGTCCTTTTATTACCTTGACACACACACTACACTATACTGAATGCCTATATTTATATATAGGTTTCTCAACCGTTCACTGTCGCGTCCCAGGCCCAACTGGCTCATAATAATATAATTGAAGTATAGAAATGAATAAATGCTGATTAAGAGCTTCTAGAATGTAATGGAAAATACGCGATGCAGTGAAATTGCTGACTAGGCTTTCTCTACGTTATAATATGGGATGTAACAGTACCAAGTGGTCTCAAACTTCTGGCCGGCAGTATTTAGCACCCAGTACTTGAAGTTCGTATACGATTTTATGGGGTCGTGCACGCGAAAGGGGCAATATTAAGGCTTCTACGTATTTAAGGTCGATCAGCAAGCAAATTCAAAAGGAAGTGTCAGAGACCAAAGGAATTGGCATAGCCCTAAGAATGAGTCAACTGGAAGGGAAGCGAGCTGGTCTCACTTATCGCAGAACTAACAATCGTTGCAGTAGACGTGTTCTAGAGTGGAGACCGCGTCGTGCACAAATGTAGGAACACCCTCCAGCTAGATGGAGTAAGAAACGCAAAATGGCTAGACGAAAATCGAGCTCAGTGGTAACAGCAGTGGAAAGCGGCGGGTTTATAATGAAAGTCTCTATAGATAAGAAGATAAGAAGAAAATGATCAGAGCTGACTTAGATAATTTTGTAACAATAATATTGCATGTATTTAAAAGACAGTTACTCTATTTCAGTGTATCCCACGTACAGTTCATGAGCTGCATTTCCCATAAGCCCGTGGAAGCTGATTACGGTGTAACGGCAATTTCTAAACTGGGCTAAAACTAGAAAATTTCTAATAGAAAACTTAATAACACTTTGGCCGGGAATTGAGTTAGAGCTTACACAATAAGCCACCTCATCCACGTACTTACGTATTTCTAAATTGATAGAAATACATGAAATAGAAGATATTTTTATGTCATATTGCTTTTATGAGTCGGTTGCTATTTAATACAAGGTATTTTTTGTATAGAGCAAGCTTTCGAATCAGCCCTGAGATGTTTGCACTAGGAATATTGAGAAAAAACTTGTCATCATCATCCTATCGTTATCCGAGTCCGACCCAGCATGTTTTGTCTCAGAGCCTGCGGTCCGCTTAGTGTTCTGACCAGATTAGACAGAATACTTATTAGATTTTGCACGGAGTGACCTACCGTCTGACCAACTATGTTGACTACTTCAACTTTTAACCTAAACAGAAATAGAAAGTCGTAGCACAAGGCTAATTTTTTGTATAGTTTAGTTATATTTTTAAGTATAGCTCTCAGGAAAACTCAAATATACAAAATAATAAGATTATAAAATATTCTGCATATCCCAAATAACGTGTATTTAAAACGAAAAAGCTAATCGTCGTTGTCCGAAAGCCCCGAAAACTGGACAAACGAATTGTGTAAAAGTCGTAGCATTGATTGATAGGTGATCCTCTTGTTTTTCCAATGAGAAAAATTGAATGCGTTCGGAATTAACACAGCCATGAATATCGTTGAACTCAAATCAAAAAAACAAATGTATGGAGATGATAGTCGCTTTAAAAAATCATTTTTCACAAATTGATTGGTCCGCTGAATGGAAATTTATACATTGAATGAATTTATGAAATACATTAAATTGCTTAAAGTTGATTGTTTCTGTGCAACGAACTGACTGCATTTGCGAGTAACAAATTCTGAGAATGGAGGGAACAATATTGTTTACTTCGATTGAACTATTGGAAGAGTTCGTTGACACGTTTCGTAACCGAAAACATTGTGAAAATACCTCCTTCGTGGCTCCCGCCAGATTCAGTGACCGTGGAAAACGTCTAGTTTTTATATAACTGCTAATCCCCTTTTATCTTCCCTTAGTGTTACTACATTGTCCAAGGAATGTAGTTTCGTAGTGTATTTGTGTATATACCTATACAGATTGATAAAAAACTACATAACTTTCTGCTTATAAGGCGAGGAATCTCAGTAATTTAAATGCTACATATATAATGATTACTCAGTACCTGCTAAGTTTATTTTAACGAAATCCTTTAATGTAGTGCCTATTGCGGCAAGAATAGACTTTGTTAATAACAAAACCCTCTACAGAAGACAGACGTCATAATAAGACAGTAACAATATCGAATGCATTTCGTTCCTTAAGTATAAGCGCCAGAAAGCATTACCTTCAATTATATTCAAGCAGTTCTAGCTTATGAACATAATAAAATTAACCTATCATCATCCAATGTTCCGTTAGCTCTAATAACTTAATGCTATAAAAACTAATAACAATCAATATTTAAACTTCGTCCTTAAAGTTTGCTTATTTAACCTAAATTGCCAGAAAACAAACAATTTAAGTTACCTATTTAGGATTCGAGGTTAAAATTTATCTAAAATAACAATCTGTCAAGTTATTTAAATGTCTTGAATCTAAAGACTAGATTTAGAGAGAAGGCAGGCTTAAGTTTTATTAGACATTTTATCCCTCAAGGCTCTAGAAATACGTGCCCTATACAGAAACTTGAAGTACTAAATAATGAAATTGTACATCTATAACCGTCTGATGGTTGTTATGATTATTGTTTAATGTTTCTCAGAATTCAAGGAGTCCTGGTTTTGAGTTGAAGATGAATTGATTTAAGATTTTTTTCTTGTCTGCGAAATGAATGTTTGCAGAATACATTTTGTTTCTGGACAGGCTTAGTGCTTAAACACAAGGCCACAGTGCTTTATGAATAATGTATTTTCTGCTATTTCAGCTTCAATGTTCTAAGTGCCGTGTGGTTGACGGCATAGAATACAAGTGTCACCACCCCCTATCTTCCCGTGGGTGTCGTAAGAGGCGACTAAGGGATAACACGATGCAAATACCATCTTTGCGTACAGACGGAAAACTCGACATCAAACCCTATACGACTGCCTCGTTGGTCTCGCGGCATAAATGTGCGCGTGGGTCCTGGGTTCGATTCCTGGGTCGGGCAGTGTTATTGGGTTTTTCTGTCACGAAATTCTCAGTAGCAGCACGGAGTCTGGAAATGTGCCCGGTACGGCAATAAGCTGGCCCCTTATTACTTGGGACTAAAATATATCTGGCGAAAAGTGGGTGTAGAAATACACCTCTGCCTACCCCTTCGGGGATAAAAGGCGTGACGATATGTATGTATGTATGTTCTACACCAGCGATCGTAAAACTCGTAAGACACCAAGAAAAATTACTTAATTCCCCTCTTCACCTCCTCACCCTGCTTCGTCATATTCGATCAAACTGTAAATGAGTCACGCGTGGCACTTCTGAAAGCGTAAACAAACATTGATAAATGTTCGGCAATAATATACACAGGTAGATGCAAGTGTAAAGAAATTTCCCAAATACACGGAGCACCCGATGGTGCGAAAAAAACACCGCACTCATAGCTTCTCGTTTATAAATTTGTGAAACAGGGATTTGCCAACTGTGCCATGATGCACTGGCGCCGAGCCATAATCAATTCTGTTCAGAGAACATTTATTTTGCATGCGGATGGCACACTAAAACTCAAATATTTTGTTAGCGAAAGCTGAAATAACAAACCACAATTTGAACGCACAGACGCCTATGAAAAACGGCCGTATAATTTTTATTTTGATGTATTTCAATATTTGAAAGGTTGCCCGCTGCCCCAAGATCTACATCCAATAGCTAATAATCCTGGAACTCAGTTAATAATATCTGTATATATAAAATCCTTGCGTTACTGACTGACTGACAGACAAGCTACAGCCAAAACTATTGGGCGCATGAAGCTGAAATTTGGCATGTATGTTCCTTGGGGACTGTAGGGGTGCACTAAGAAAGGATTTCCCGAAATTCCCACGGGATCGGTCAAAACGGATAAATTAAAAAAATGTGCAGGCGTAGCTGCTGGCGTCCTCTAGTCTTAATATACACGAGTAAAATCCTTGCGTTACTGACTGACTGACAGACACGCTACAACCGAAACTACTGGTCGCAAGAAGATAAAATTTTGCAAGTATGTTCCTTTAGGAGTATAAGGTAGCACTAAGGGAGGATTTTTTGAAATTCCTCCCCTAAGGGGGTAAAACAAGGCGTCAAAGTTTGTATGAAACTTTTTATTCCTCCGATGGATTGACTCCAAACTTTGTACATTAGTTCCTCAAATGACGATAGTGAAAACTAAGACTTATTTTTCAAGAAATTCCTCCCCTAAGGGAGTAAGATAGGGGGTCAAAGTTTGTATGTAACTTTTTATCTCTCTAATGGATCAATCCAGTCAACTTCAAACTTTGTATATTGGTTCCTTAAACGACGATAGTGAACACTAAAAATTAGTTTTTGAAAATACCTAACCTCATGGGGTACCATAGGGGTCAAAGTGTATTACTTATTATACCTTCAGTGTATTGACTTCAAACTTTGTGTATTAGTTCCTCAAATGATGATAGTGAACACTAAGAATTTGTTTCGTTGGAAATTCCTCCCCTAAGGCGGTAAGATAGGGGTCAAAGTTTGTATTAAACTGTTTATTCCTTCAGTGGATTGACTTCAATCTTTGTATATTAATTCCTCAAATGATAGTAGTGAACACCAAGAATATGTTTTTTTGAAATTCCACCCCTAACGGGGTAAGATAGGGGTCAAAGTTTGTATGAAACTTTTTATTCCTTTAGTGGATTGACTTCAAACTTTGGATATTGGTTCCTCAAATGACGATAGTGAACACTAATAATTAGTTTTTTGAAAATACTTACCCTCAAGGGGTAGGATAGGGGACAAATTTTGTATGAAACTTTTTATTCCTTTAATGGATTAACTTCAAACTTTGAATATTGGTTCCTCAAATGACTATAGTGAACACTAAGAATATTTTTTTTGGAAGTTCCACCCCTAAGGGGGTAGGATAGGGGTCAAATTTTGTATGACACTTTTTATTTCTTTAATGGATTAACTTCAAACTTTAAATATTGGTTCCTCAAATGACGATAGTGAACATTAAGAATATTTTTTTGGAAATTCCACCCCTAAGGGGGTAAGGTAGGGGTCAAAAATTGTATTAAACTTTTATTCCTTCAGTGGTTTGTCTTCAAATTTTGTGTATTAGTTCGTCGAATGATGATAGTGAACACTAAGAATTTGTTTGTTTGGAAATTCCTACCCTAATGGGGGTAAGATAGGGGTCAAAGTTTGTATTAAACTGTTTATTCCTTCAGTGGATTGACTTCAAACTTTGTATATTGATTCCTCAAATGATAATACTGAACACTAAGTATTACTCTTTTGGAAATTCCACCCCTAAAGGGGTAAGATAGGGGTCAAAGTTTGTATTAAACTTTTTATTCCATTAATGGATTGACTTCAAACTTTGAATATTGGTTCCTCAAATGACTATAGTGTACACTATGAATATTTTTTTTGGAAATTCCACCCCTAAAGGGGTAGGATAGGGGTCAAAGTTTGTATGAAACTTTTTATTCCTTTAATGAATTAACTTCATACTTTGTTTATTGGTTCCGCAAATGACGGTAGCGAACACAAAGACATTTATTTTGGAAATACTTCCCCTGAGAGGGTAGAAAAGGGAGTCAGAGTTTGTGTAAAGCTTTTCATTTTTCAACGAAATCAGCTCAATCTGTCTGTGTATATGAAATCCTTGCGATACTGACAGGCTAATCCATCCAGCTAAGGTGCTTGTGGTTGTAACTCCGCCTCGGCTACCGTTTAGATATTGCTTAACTTGTGAGCGAGCTTTAACGATTTAGGGACTTCATCCTGTTTTTATTTATGCGTATAAATGTATAATATGCTTCTGATTACAATTAAAGTAAACGCAATAACGACCCGGTGGCGTAGCGGGAGTGTAAACGACTGCCACGCCGAAGGTCGCGGGTTCGATTCCCGCTCAAGTCAAACATTTGTGTGCATGAACATGGATGTTTGTCTTGGTCTGGATGTTTCTATGTATAATATGTATGTATTTACAAAAAAAAGTATATAAGTATGTTTATCCATTGTCTAGTATCCATAGTACAAGTTTCTGCTTAGTTTGGGACTAGATGGTGTTGTGTGAATGTGGTAGAATATTATATTATTTTTAATTTATTCGTCATTACTCAAATTTAAATTACATTTTTAAATATATCATTTAAAAAAATAAATACATTTAAAAACTTTAAAAAAACCGTGGGATCCCACCAGTAACGGGCACAGGGTCCAAGCTGCCAGTGGTTAGGGCTCCAGAGACAGGAACTTCCTCACAATACGTGCCGTGTCGAGAAGAACTGCCTTTTGCATCAGACCCTTGACCCAAGCACCCAACGCGAGCCTCTTAAGGTGACGATCGAGGCTTTGGCTAGACCATTAACCGTCACAACTATCGGTATTATTAATATTATTATACATATAGCAAGCAAAAAGTATGTTTAAACAGCCGTCGTGATTCAGTGGATAGCGTATGCGTTTAAAAGAGTGTGAAGGTGCGTACGGATAGCGCGTTCCTGTGTTACGCGTAGTTGGGAAACACTGTCGACTTGTACATTGGATACGCGTACAGCTCCTGTACGGACCGCGAGGACAATCGATCCAGAGCGCTCCACGAGCCCCAGTCATTCGCCATGACTCCGACAATCATAGCGGAAGCAGACCTTTTGGAATGTTCAGTTTATTTGAAATTGCCTTCCATGCATCTTGGCGTTAATCATTATTTCGATAATCGGTTGGTGTGCTAGGCCACAGTCCCGATGAAATTCATAAAGTTGATTCAATCTGATAATATTTTCATTATTGAAACTCGAAGAACACGCGTGTCTATTCATTTTGCCGTCCAAATATAGCATACCCGGTCGTGTGCGTCCTCTTTGACGCGCGACCAAAAACCGACTGACGGCGGCTCGCACTGCGAGCTAGCTCGCGCGATACGCGTTCCCCAAAATTGTACGCGTAGCTGTAGTATGGACATGACGTTCCGGACACGGTAAAGTGACTATGCATACCAGTGTACGCACTATCCTTACGCAACTTTACGAAGTTTTTCCGAATTCTCAATAGCAACACGGAGTCTGGCAGTGTTCCCGGCAACAGCAATAGGCTATTACGAGGTCCCCTATAACACAAATATATTTTATGATATACAAAGCAAATTTTAAAATATCGCGGAGTGGCACACTGCGTTTGTAAATGAAAAGTAACCATCAAGCACCGTTTAAATATGGCATCAACAACAACAATCAACAAAATTAAATCTAAGTGACAAACCCCTAACCCATTATCTTCTCACGACAAAATTTCGCATCAGCCTCTTTATTCTTTCCTTAAAAAATAGTGAAAAATTACAATAAATAAGGCAAAGTATGAATGTAAAGAAGATAACATTTGATTTTATTTACTCTGGAGAAATTCAAGTAGAATTATCCGTCAAGAGGCTAGGGGTGCAAACATAAAACATTAATGTAAAATCCGAAAAAATAAAAGTCCTGTAGAAGCATTTTAGACACGATTAAGCAATCAGTTTACTCTTTTAATTAAAACACTTTGTTTATGCCAGAATCCTTACGGCGACTTTGATAAATTACCGAGAATTAAAAGAGATTCGGCTTTCCTATCGTCTTTTCTTGATCTAAAATATCTGCCGTTTGATTATATCTGATTTTGTTTTAGGGTTGTGCTGCCTGATATTAATGAACCTCCCAGAATTTTGAACTGGGTGCTAGAAAAATGGTTGCCAATATTAATTGGCAACCATTTTTCTAGCACCGCCGTAGTAGGTCATACGGTACCAATCACGATGTTTGAATTACAAGACGATACCTCACTTAATTACTCACTATTTATCACACTATATGAGGGTACACAAATAATTTCATTTTGTTTTTTCCTACTTATAGTTTTGTGCATCTAAAGTGAACGCATCACAAGTCCGTTCGTTAGCGTAATTAGCGTTAAATTGTTTGTGATCGGATGTTTTACAATGGATATTCAAGTTGAAGGTATGTCAAGTGTATTTTAAGCATTTTCTTTCATTTTAATTCATGTGTATTTTTTTTTAATCGGTGCTACACCAATGAAATTAAAAGATTCTTTTTTTGTTTTACTTTATCTATGTCGAAGCTTTTAACTACTTTCTGACCATAACCTACAAAAGCAGTTTTATATAAAGACATTAAAAAACACTATATTTTAAATTTAAAAGAAAATTGACTGCGATATGCTGCGATAGTAGGTGGTACCTAGGATCTACGCCAGGTGTTAAAGGTGTCTACGAGATAACATTATTCTAAAATCCACACTATACTATTTGTATTTTGTTTTAGGTACAACATTTAAGTGTTCTTTTACAAGAATGCTTGTACTCGACACTTGGCTGTCTATTAAGAAGACTACTTCTGAAGCAGACAGATGTCGTCAAGTTTTGAAAAGTCTGGCGCAGTTGCTGCCAGATATCGAAAATATTGACATAAAAAACTTGGAAATTAGAATTACTCTGCTTTGTTATCTATCGGTGAGCTCTCGGAAAAGGCCGCTGAATCGTGTAATAAATTAATTTAACTATTTAGGCGTGATTATACAAGAAAAATGTCTCGACTTGCCACGAACACCGATATGATGCACAGACTTCTTTTTAATTTGGATGCATACCTTTCTAGTTTAAGGAAATTACCACGAAAGAAGAAGTCTGCTCTATCAGCTGACCTGTTAAATTTATCGTCCTTTTAAATCTGTGCCATTTTATAAGTAGTTTAGAAAACTTTAGATTTTAATTATTTGATTTGCTTAGATTTGTTCAATGTGCCTATAAAGCTATTTAATTGTAATTATTTGATGAATATTTGTGTTTATCATTAGTAACTGTCTAGTAAAGTGGTATTATTGTAATAGTAATTTATGCCAATTAAGTTTCAGAGTAGCTGTAATTTACCTTTCTCAATTATTTTACTTTGTACAAGAAATAGCTGAGTTTGACATTGAATGAATTATTATTATTCTGATATAATCTGTTTTATTTCTACTAATCTTTACCTCAGTTAATACAAAAATACTATAATACCATGCATTACTATGCATTTCAATAGCCATTCGTTGCGCGAAACCTCTATGACCGCCCTTCTTAGAGCGCGGAACCACTGTGCCGATGTATAAACAAGAATACGGTAATTAAAAATTACAAAAAGTGCGACAACGAAAATATAAAAAGTGCTTATAGTGCGATAAATAAAATTATAAAAAAGTGCGTTTAATGCGATAAATAAATATCGGTATGCATTAAACAAAAATAAAAAATAAATAAACGTATGTGCGTTTTCTCGTAATATGTAATCAAGTGTTTAAACATACATATTCATAATTAATCAATCGTAATACGTCTATCATAATCGTTATTAGAACATGCATCGCTTCGCGTGACCATGAACCTTACAGAATGCAGTGACATACCATATTCGGCAAGTGTACCAAACATGCAAGATGAACTTTGAACACTTATAGTTTATTGCGTTGTTTAAGATTATTAAATATGTATGCTAATGTTTTGCAAGGAATTACAGGCAAAAAATTGTTTCTATTACTGATTTCTACATTATGGTGGCAAGGTATGGATGATGTTGTGGCACTATATGAAGATTTAAGGAAAATAAGGGTATATTTAATCAAGCTAGGACCGCAAAGAAGGACAGAAAAAGTAAGTTTAATACAAAATAAATTAAAGGACATTAGTGTAATTTATGAGAGATATGAGTCTTGGCTAATTGATTTTAAAGATAAATTAAGTAAGAAATATTATAAGGCGCAAGATATTTTACTTATATAAAATTATTGTCATTTATTTTTAGCTTTACGTGTCGAAATTTTCTTATTGTGTCAAAGTGATAAAACCGAGTCGACTACCATAATGTCTTCGTTTGATTTAAAGACCGCTTTGAATATTTTACCTGTAATGACCAATGAAGAGACGAATACGAAACAGTTAATATTACGATTCTTTATTAAAAGATAGTGCTTGCTAAACAAAATTTAATTAACTTTGTTTTAAAAAGTAGATTGTCACAGGAAGCAAAGTTAAAGTTAAAATTTAAATATGGCTTGAGACGTATTTGTGAGAGAATTAGATAATTTTTGCAATTCCTTAAAGTTAGAAGAAATATATATATATATATATATTAAAAACGAAAGATAATGATGTCTTTATTAGAAAGCTAATAACGGAGATAAAAAGAATATGTATACTGAGTAATGTTAAAAGAATGGATAATTTGGATGACAGGCGAGTTATTTTAAATGACTTTCATCTCCTACCAAGTAGTGGCCATGCTGGTATGAGACGAATGTCAAATAATATTAAAAAATATTATTATTGGCCTGGTATAGAAAATGATGTTCAAAAGTTCGTTAAATGTTGTGATCAATGTCAACGACATAAATATTCCTTACCAAAGAAAGAACCTATGGTTATAACAAGCACAGCAAATACTGCATTTGAAAAGATATATTTAGATCTGGTTGGTCCTTTAGAAACTGATTACAATAACTATATGTTCATATTAACTTTACAGTGTGAACTGACAAAATACGTAGAAGCATATCCCTTAATTTCTAAAAAATCAGAAGACGTAGCCAGAGCATTTGTAGATAATTTCATTCTAAGATATGGGGTGCCCAGAGAAATAGCAACAGACAGAGGAAAATAATTTCTGTCAGAAATATTTCAGGAGGATTGTAAACTGCTTAATATTAAACAACTTAATTCTACAGCGTATCATCATCAGTCGATCGGAGCGCTAGAAGTAACACACAAGAATTTGAATGCATTTTTGCGTATTCAAACAGATAGCCACCCTGACTTGCGGAGTAAGTGGATTCCTTTTTGGTCTTTTGGTTACAACACGACGGTACATTCTGAAACCGGATTCACTCCATATGAATTGGTGTTTGGTAAGACATGTTCTTTACCCAGTAATTTGTCAAAAGATTTAGATCCTTTTTATAATTTTGAAAGCTGCCCTTGTGAACTTAGATACCGTTTGCAACTTTCTCAAAGAGAGGCAAGAACTAGTCTGTTAAAAAGTAAATTAAATAGAAAACTAAGCTATGATAAAGGTATTAATCCTGTAAGTTATAAGGAAAATACACAATATTAAATTTATTTTATATTATTATTTTAGTTACTTACTTACATTGTTGCTTTTCATTACAATTAATTACAATTTTAATTTCTGATGCATGCGGTATTCACCTTTAATTAGTTATGCAGTTTTTGTTTTAAAGACTGTAATATGTATAGTTTTAGTGTTGTAAATATTGTAATAACTGTTGGTGAATCTAATAAATAAATAAATAAATAAAATAAAAATGATTTGATTCTTGTAAAAAATGAATCACCTAGTAATAAGTTGGATTATGTATACTCAGGTCCTTATAAAGTTATCAAAGACGTGCCACCAAATGTAGAGATAATTAATAAATATGGTAAAAAACATATAGTTCATAAGAATCGTACTAAGCCTTATAATTAATCTAAGTAAATAAAACATATTTTTTTTATTCTACAGCAATAAATAGGTATATCTTTCTCCTATTTTTTCTATAAAATTGTAAAAAAAGAAAAATACTCTGTAACTGTATTTTTTTTTTCTTTAAGTGTGGTGATTTGATGTATGTTTAAATATATTTGTTACTTACTCTATTAATCTCTCATTATGTTAAGTACTCTATATTCCCAATTTGTAACCATATATATATCATCTATTACTTGGAATAAGTAAACAGTTTCATTTCATTTTCATTTATTCAAATTTTGCATAGAATGTAGGTACATAGAAAAATATGTTATACAATATGTATGTCAAAGAAACATTGAAGCCAGGTACATTCTGCCTGAAAATAAGCATGCAAATTATAAGGTAGATACAATTTAAATTTTTTAGGGTTCTTACATTTCAGTTATTAATGTCAAATATAATTTAATTAACAGTATACAAATATTGATCATGTTAATTCTATAATGTAATTAATAATAAGTCAGTTTGTATATTATAGTCAACATAGGTAACATTAACAAGGTCAGGTCAAAAACAAATAACAATTAGAAAATTAAAATTAGTAAATTCTCAGATAGTGCTTCTGGATCAATAAACATGACGGATTAACTTGTATCACCAAATTTATCGTTTAGAAATTCCTGTACCGAGTAATAACACCTGGAGACCAGCATTTCGTTGAGGGACCTTTTGAAACTATTAACATTTGCCGAATCTTTAATTTTCTTTGGTAACTTGTTGTAAATGTGAGGTGCCATACAGAAGAAACTTTTATGCATTAAAGTTGTTTTACTAGCAACTACAGATAGTTTGTCTGGATGACGAGCTCTATTCCTCTTACTAAACAATGACATGTTTTGCCTTGTAAATAACGCACATCCACTAATATAGATGCTTGGAAGTGTAAGTAAGTTATTTGCTTTAAATAAAGGTTTACAGGAATCTGTTTGCTTGATGTTAAAGATGGCCCTTATGCAACGCTTTTGTGCTTTAAAAGCTAGGTGCCAATCAGTAGAGTTTCCCCAAAAAATAATTCCGTACCGCAGTGTTGATGCTACAATTCCGTGGTAAGCTGTTATTACTGTGGATATATTTGCAATAGCTCTTAATCTATATAATGCGTAAGCATATTGATGTACTTTAGTGCATACATGTTCAATATGATATTTAAAGTTCATTTGACTATCAATGTTAAGGCCTAAAAATTTCGTTACTTTACATTCATCAATACGTTGTCGTTGTCCTTTATGGTTTATATTGATATATACGCCTGTTTCTACCCTTCTTTGTCTAAATTGTACTATTTTAGTTTTATTGTAATTAATTTTTAAATTATTTGATTGCAGCCAATGTATTATGGATATTAAAGAATTATTAATATTAGATTCGAGTAATGTCATTTTTTTATCGGTATAAAGAATAGTGCTGTCATCAGCGAAAAGAGTCATATTGTGGGTAGTCGTTGTTGGCAAGTCATTTATATATATAATAAAAAGAAGTGGTCCTAGCACACTTCCCAGTGGCACACCGAATTTGACAGTTCTTGTGTCCGATTGACATACAACTTCTGTTTTTGATTTTGTGCATAAACTGGTTATCTCTGTCAATTGTTGCCGGTTTGTTAGATAGGATTTTATTAAATCGTGTATGTTACCTCTTATGCCATAGTGATACAGCTTATTTAAAAGAATATCATGCCTTACGTGATCGAAAGCTTTCGTCATATCCATAAATAATCCTATAGTCGGTTGTCCTTTATCCATATTAGATGTTACGTTAAATAAAAAATTATAAATAGCCATATTTATATATCTGTTTTTTCTGAATCCATATTGTTGTGGTGCTAAAATATTATATTTTTCTAAGAATTCATAGAGACTGTTATATATTACCCTCTCAAAAATTTTTGCAAATATGGGTACGAGAGCTACCGGTCTATAATTACTGATATCTTGAATATCGCCTTTTTTAAAAATGGGTTTTATTATACTTTTCTTAAGCTTATTTGGAAAAATACCCTGCTCAATACATAAGTTGAATAGAAAGCTCAGATTCGGTGAAATTATAAAACCTACGTCCTTTATTATTCTTGTAATAATGCCATCATAACCCGCGCTCTTTGTGTTTTTTAGTGTATTAATTATATTCAGTATCTGCTGAGGCGTTGTGGGGGCTATAAATATCGAGTTGCTATTGTTAGATAATGGAGCGATATATTCCTGTTGATCCTTGTTGTCAATTGAATCTATGTAGAAGTCATTAAAAGCATTACAAATGTCATTTGGTTGGTTAAGTAATTGACCTTTTATAATAACACTACTTATACCTTTGTTTGGATTATTTATTTTTGGTCTGTTTATGATATTCCAAGTAGCTTTTGTTTTATTAGAGGAAGTTTTAATATAGTTTTCATTTTTTGATTTTTGTGTTAAACGTAGTATTAACTTTAGTCTTTTCGCATAGGTCTTATATTTTATCTTACTTGCTAGGGTTACTTGCTTTTATCTTATTTTTCCTGTACTGCCATAACATTTTACGTTTTCTTAACGAACACAATTTTATACCTTTCGATATCCAGTCGACTTTACTATTGGTAAACAATTTAATTCTTTTTATTGGAAAGCACAAGTCGTAAATGAGTTTAAATAAGTCAAAGAAACTATCAAAAGCATCATTAGATTTTTTTTCTTGAAATATATCTGAAAAAGACAGTTGTTTTAAGCACTGTGTGAATTTATTTCTATTTTCAAATGAAAAATCTCTCCTATTAACATACCAATACTTCAGTAAGCACTTTTTTGATACTGGGCATGTTAGTATTTGCGCAGCATGATCGGAAATAGCAAAATCAACAATTTTGCTTGAGCAGCCCTTTAAGTTGTGTACAATGTTATCAATACAGGTCTTACTTAGAAATCGCGTATATTCTTATTTTGATTGAAAGAATATACCTTCTAGTTGGTCCCATGATCATCAAGTCAGGATCTGATCATGGAATCCTGAGAAATCGAAGGAACTCTTCAAATTTTATAAGCACACTTGAAGCGATTTGACCGTAACAACCCAATGCCGTCGAGTTTGGGCTCGTTTGAGTCGTCTTTTACTTTGCTGCTAGATGATTTCCATGGTCTGATGATAGAGTTGGAAGGTGACCAAGAGATCTTTGTGATACAATAACCCAATCTCATCGAGGTTAAGCTCGTTTGATTCGTCTTTACATGGACTTTGGTACTGGATATTTTGCAGGGTCTGATGATGGAGCAGGAAGGTTGCCATGGGATGTTTGTAATACAAAGATGCAATCCCATTGAGCTTGGGCTCGTTTGATTCGTCTTTACACGGACTTTAGTGCTGAATGTTCACCAAACTCTGATGATGGAGCAGGAAGGTAGCCATGGGATATATGTAATACAGTTACGCAATCCCATCGAGTTTGGGCTCGTTTGAGTCGTCTTTACATAGATTTTGATGCTGGATGATTTCCATGGTCTAATGAAAGAGCTGGATGGTAACCCAATATCATCGAGTTTAGGGTCGTTTGTTGGTCTTTACATGGACTTTGGTACTGGATGTTTTCCAGGGTCTGAAGATGGAGCAGGAAGGTGGCCATGGCATCTTTGTAATACAAAGACGCAATCCCATTGAGTTTGGGCTCTTTGGATTCGTCTTTACATGGACTTTAGTGCTGAATGTTTACCAAACTCTGATGATGGAGCAGGAAGGTGGCCATGGGATCTTTGTAATACAATAACGCAATATCATCATGTTTAGGCTCGTTTGTTTTGTCTTTGGTATTGGATGATTTCCGAGATCTGATGATGGAACTGAAACGAACGTGTTAAGGCTATTTAGTTGAAAACAAAAAATACTTGAAATTGCCAGAAACGTACAGGTCTACATTGCGGCACGCAAGGAAGGCCTCCCCAGCATGTACCACCTACACTATCATATGTACCACCTATTACTATTCTTTATAAATATACCACTAAAAAGCAAAAAATAAAAATTATTTTTAAATTAAAAAAACCAACTTCAAAAAACACTAAGGAACTAAAAAACAAAAAATAATTGGTTTTGGAGCAAACATTTTTGAATTCGGTGCCAAACAAACAAACTACCTATTCCATCAACAACGAAAGTTATATAAAAATGTGTAGAGGTTTTATAGTCAGATCAGAAATACTTTGCTTGGCACCGACTCCAAAAATGTTTGCTCCAAAACCAATTATTTTTAGTTTTTTAGTTCCTTAGTGTTTTTTGAAGTTGGTTTTTTTTTTATTTAAAAATAATTTTTATTACTTGTAATTTTTTTGTTTTCATCTTTCAGGCTACTATTTTTGAGTAGAAGGGTCTCAATTTCCAATTGTGCACTGCTCAACTCAAGCTCCAGTTTTTCAACATATTTTTTTAATCTATTTATTTCATCCAATTGTCGTTGCGATGTAAGGTCAGGTAAACTAGAGTTCGTAATACTTTCCTCGAACTCTGTGTCGTCTTCGTCAAGCGTATCTTCATTTGTTAAAGTATATTTACTTGAGTTATTTGTTCCCGTAGTGCTAGAATCAGAGTGCGTGCGCGCTCGTCGAAATGTTATATTTTCTAGAAAGTTCATTTTTGTTACTTTATAGTTTATAAGTTTTATAGTAGAAATCGTATTTAAATTCAGTAGCACTTATTTATTGTACAAAAAGTGCTCAGGGCGGTGAGTGGGATTCGATCTCGGTCCTCCTGCGATCGTCCAGTAGTTTGTACCGACGGACTACAGCTGCTTGCTGATAGATGTTAAAATACTTGATCACTATGCACAACTCCTCATATACGGTTGATATGATGTCTCACGCTGCAAAAAATTTATTGATATACTTTTGTACCGTCACTTGGTTTTACGTTTTAAGTTTTTTAAATACGCGAAATGTTTTTAGTTTTATACAGTCACTTTCACTTAAGTAATGTTTTATTTAGTACACACTTTGTCCGTTTTATTCTGATTTGAATGTCTTTTAATGTCTAATCACACAACACTTATTTTATTAAATTTATATCTTCGTTGTTTGCCACTTTTTACATAGGATAACAATGTCACAGGTGGTACGCATTGTTGACATTATGAATTTCTAGTTTTAACGCTATATACTCGGTATAACTATTTTAAATAAATAAAATTCACGGAGCTTAATGTTAATGTGGCGCAACGCCATCTACCCTCTCTACCATCTAATCGAACAGTATTATTAGAGCATTCGGTCGTATCATTTACCTCCACCTCCACACCGTACAAATTGCTGAATCGACATCCCACATGTCGACAATCTCGTGAGCCAAGTCCAGATATTTAATCTGTTTATTTTTCTCAGCCTTCACGAGATTCTCGTCATGAGGGATGGCAACATCAACAATTATTGCGCGGCGCTCTGATCGATCTACCACCACAATATCAGGTTTGTTGGCTACAACAGTCCTGTCTGTGATGATAGATCGATCCCAGTACAATGTGATATGACCATTTTCCAGAACAGGTTCCGCCACATACCTGTAGTACGGCACCTCAACATCTACAAGCCTGTATTTCAGAGCAAGTTGCTGGTGGATGATCCTGGCTACTTGGTTATGCTTGTGCAAGTATTCGCCGTTAGCAAGACGCGAACAGCCGGAAACTATATGCCCGAGGGATTCACCAGGCTGGTGGCACGCACGACAAATATCCGTGGTGCCATCCCTCAGAATATATTTACGGTAGTTATTCGTCTTGATAACTTCATCAGCAATTGCACAAACGAACCCTTCGGTTTCCCTAAAAAGGTCACTGAAGCGTAGCCAGTTCACCGAGGCTAAAAAGTCTACATCTGGCCCATGCAAGGCCCGGTAGAACCTGCCATGAAGCTCCTTGCTCTGCCATACAAGCCTGCGATCATCAGTGCTAAGTACTACAGGTCTGCGCCAGTTGTCCTTAGAAAGACTGAGCGGGGTAAACCCGGCGTCCATATAACATCGCGATGCACATCCACGTTCGCGTTGAGAAAATATTCTCTGAGGTTGCATACCTCGCGGTTGTGCAGGTACTTGACATTTAGAAAGACACGACCCCCACACTTCCGCGGAATATACAACCTCATTACGGATGAGCGTGGATGATGCATCCGGTGTGCCGTCAGCAGTGTACGAACCTTTCGGTCTAAGGTGTCCAGTTCAGTCTGAGTCCACTTGAGTATGCCAAAGGAGTACATGAGAACTGGCATGACCCAACCGTTGCAAGCTCGAACCTTATTGCCACCTGATAAAAGACTATTCAGTACCTTTTTCAGGCGGCCAAAGAACCGATCCTGCAACGATTGTTTCATGTCAGCCTCATTAATACTTAAAGCCTGTGACATACCCAAGTATTTGTAGGTGTCGGTTCGGAGAAGTGATCTTAGGTTAATGGAATCTGAGAGTTGAATCCCTTCAGATTCCACCATCCTTCCTTGCTTTACATGAATCACAGCACATTTATCCACACCAAATTTAATGTTGATAGAATTACTAAAACTTTCAGTTATTTTTAGTAAATTTATCAATTGAGAATTTGTGTGGGCAAACAGTTTTAAGTCATCCATGAACAACAAGTGGGACATTACCCGACTACTTCTTCGTAACCTGTAACCTAGCCCTGAACTCTCCAGCAATACTGACAGGATTCAGCGCTAAGCAAAACCATAATGGACTCAGACTATCACCCTGGAAGATACCTCGCTCAATCTTCACAAGTTCGCCATTTCCCTGGATCCGTCGGCACCCTGGATAGCCAAGAACTGTTTTCCATTGCCCCATACATGACTTTAAGAAGGTGCGTAGAGTTGCATTTATTTTATACAACTCCAACACCCTCAAAAGCCACGTATGAGGCACAGAATCATACGCTTTCTTGTAATCTATCCAACATGCCGCAAGATCCTTTCGGTTACGACGTACTTGCTGGGTAATGGTCATATCAATAAGGAGGAGCTCCTTAGTACCACGAGCCCCCTTCCTACATCCATTCTGAGTGTCTGACATAATTAAATTCGATTCAACATGTTTTGATATTTTAGCATTCAGAATAGATGTAAGAAGTTTATAGACCGATGGCAAACATGTAATCGGTCTATAATTACCGGGCTCTGTGGTACTACCTGTCTTGTGGAGCAAGTGGGTTACTCCAGTTGTCATAAAATCTGGGATCGAACCAGATTCCATGGCTGATTAAAACTGGGATGCCAAGCAGCCATGTGAACTACGTAGCCATTTTAGCCAGAAATTGTGCAGTGCATCCGGTCCTGGAGCTTTCCAATTTGATAACGGACGGACTGCACTTGTAACATCTTCGCTGGAAATGACCACGTTTTCCATTTCTGGAATGTGTTCACATGACCGCTCAACATCCCGCATTCAGCCACCTTTAGTGTGGTCAATAGGCGCCGACCATAAGCTACGCCAACATTTTTTTGTGGCGTCTGCATCCAGCAAGTGCCCATTAGCCACATCTTGGGCTGGTCGATCCCAGTTTCTATAAATCCACTTTTGGTTCCTTTGAAATGTACGATTCAAGATATAATATCGGTCCACGCGTTATCTGCGTATCCGGTTTGCCCATGCATAGACTTTCTGCTATAGGAAGTCAATGCTCTCCGTGAGCCGAGATGTATAGTCAGCAGGACTGATACCTGTCCCCAAGAAAGCTCGGCGCACAAAGCGCATGTCCCTGGGACGTGTATTCCCAGACCTAAAGCAGATTAGCTTACCGGTAAGTGCCCTTGTCCCAGCAATACGCCGTTCAATTCTGTACTGCCACGCCGGGAAAGCAGATCTTTGTCGCATGCCAGTATCACGTTCTTCAAACTTGACACCTGCCATACGACAAGCCGCTATGGCAGCGCAGTACAAAATTGAGTGTGTATCACCAAGATTCTCACTATTCTCTAGAAAACTAGGTAATAGCGAGGCAAGGGCATATACCAGCGCTATATTACGCCTATGCATAGGCAACCGGGGCATGCGCGGCCTAATTGTTGGTGAAATGTGCCGATATTCCTCAATCGCACATTTCAAAGCATCCATAACCTCCTCATTGCACTGAATACTTACGTTACAAACCATATCATCCACATCCACGACGGCATTATTACACATCCGCGATGAATCTGTGTTACTGGTAGCACTAACGGGTTGGACGTGAACAGCCCGGCTTGTAGGTAAGTATTCTGAGCGTAGTCTATCAAGTACAACGTTATCCAGCTTGTTACTGCGCTGGATAACTCGCACCTGATCCGATAATCGTTGAGCCGTAACGTTGATACTTGGTTCTAAGGCCTGAAACAGAACGAGCATGCGACTGCGATACGCAGTGAGGTTAGTTCCTCCATCTGTAGCCCCAAAATATGCGCGCATGACATTTTCAATGTTATTGAGTTTTTCCGTAAGGAAATGTGCCCGGTACGACAATAGGTTCGCCCCCTATTAAGTGGGACCTAAAAATTCATGGCAAAATGTGGGTGTAATATTACACCTCTGCCTACCCCTTCGGGGATACAGGCGTGAGTCTATAAAAAAAGAACATTTAGTTATTATTAGGTTTTCTCATAATAGACCAATTTTGTAACAATTTTAGGCATATATGAGTCCTGTAAAAATACGTATATAGCCTACCTATAACGAATGTAATTGACGTGACCATCAGTGACAAACCTTTATATAATAGCTACATAATAAAACTAGTTTTGTTTACTTTTGAAAAAAGAGATGATTTAAGAGGAATGTATGTTTTAATATTGTTTTCTAAAATTCTATAGAAAATTGAAGAGATAATATTTTTATTTGATCTTACTTTCCTGTTTTTGTTCAACAGCCATATATTTAAACTTGTCTAAGTATGAGTTTGAGGATGCTGTGCGAGAAACTCGCCTGTTTGATTTGATTTTAGTAGAATAACAAGCCCTATACTAAAGAGTTAGTGATAAATACGTATTTATGCGATATCCATAAACCAGTCAGGTCTGTCGATAACAATCAACCATCCTGCTAGCTTTGACACGGTAATGTACCAACAAAACATTCACACTAAAGCCTCATATTGTCCAATGAAATTCAATTTTAAACTGAATGTAACGGCTCTCGAACGAGCTTTGTTCGTACGCTCTTAAATTAGAAATTGTGTTCCATTCACAGCTACGATGTGCCATGCAATTGTTTTGATTCCAGTAAATTCAATAATGAATCTGTACAATGACGCAGCTTGTTCCAAAACTTGAACAATTTGTTCCGAAACGTCGTACGGAAAATGTTCCGTGCACAGAAAAACACACTTAGTTCTCAACGTCAATTCTTTTGTACGAGTTTTGTAATGTGATTATAACCTAATCTTTATTTAATGCAATAACGTTTGAAAGTATTCATGACAATGAAAATGTTGAAGAAATTGACGACATACTTACGTGATACTTGCCAAATTGGTTCCCAGTTTTTACTTTCCTAATTTTAATATATTCTTAAATAGACATACATATTATAAGCAAATTCCACCCAGATACAAAACAAATTATCATTTTTATCATACAAATATTTGTACTGCCTGGGAATCGAACCCGCGACCTCTAGTTTACTAGTCAAAATCATTAATTTTCTTTTTTATTTATTTATTTAACTTTTTGCACAGCACAACAACACGTGGTTCATATTAGTAGAGGAGACGTAGAACATCGACCTTCACCGATCTGATAACCAGATGAGACGTATTTTTTATGTAATATAATTTATAAACAAATATGCCTGTAATAACTTGCCTATCAAAAAGTGCTCATAGCTATTTTAAATTAAAGTTAATTGTAATCAACCGCAAACATAACTTTGTATTTTATACAAACACTATGGAAAACAAAGTTATTTTTGGTGATGAAAAAGCGATCGTGATATTTGGTTGAGTGAAGATAAAGGGTATGTTATGTGGATACCTGAACTACGGGACCCTCACGGGACTCGCCATTAATCTAATTGTTTGATCCTTATTGCTATATTGCTTCCGTGTTCGTTTATTAATTACTAGCATCAGCCTTAACACTTAACATACCCTTTATCTTCACCTATCCAAATATCACTATCACTTTTACATGTACCAAAAATAACTTTGTTTTCCATAGTGTTTGTATAAACGACAAAGTTATATTTGCGGTTGATTACAATCAACTTAAATTTAAAATAGCTATGAGCACTTTTTGATAGGCAAGTTATTATAGGCATATTTGTTTATAAATTATATTACATAAAAAATACGTCTCATCTGGTTATCAGATCGGTGAAGGTCGATGTTCCACGTCTCCTCTACTATATCTAGGCGGACTTAATGCCTAAGGCATTCTCTACCAGTCAACCTAGGGTGATGCAGAGATGATAGATAGATAGTAGGTGCGTGATTATTAGAAAATAATTATTTGGAATTAGATAATAATTACTATATATGAAAATTACTACTTAAATTATAGATAAATATTTAAAATATATAAATATATATAGGTATACACGTATCTTAATATATAAAATCCTTGCGTTACTGACTAACTGACAGACCCGCTACAGCCGAAACTATTGGGCGCAGGAAGCTGAAATTTGGCATGTATATTCCTTGGGGACCGTAGGGGTGCACTAAGAAGGGATTTCACGAAATTCCCACGGGATCTGCCAAAATGGGTCAATTTAAAAGAAATGCAGGCGAAGCTGCTGGCGTCGACTAGTTAAGTATATTTAAGTATAAATACATATATATGTATATGAATAAATACTTGCAGATTATAAATATATATACATAACAATATATAAGTCAGTAAATACAGTCATTATGATATTATTCCGCAATTTTACTCCGTACAAACTCTCGAGCCTTTAGTTTGAAAGTGAGCCGATTGTTTGCCATCCTGATTTCGAGACGGAGCGTATTCAATAATGAAATAGCCTGGACATAGAAAGAAGAGTAAACAAACCCAGAACTATGGAAGGGACACAAAAGGAGACGATTATTAGATGACCGTACATTTTTGTCGTGATTGGAGCCTAAATATTGTAGAAAAGGACTTAGATAAGAAGGAAGAGAGGGAGAGTTAAGAAAAGAGAAAAGAGTAGTGAGAGCACGCAAACTACGGCGTTGACGAATAGTTAGCCATTTGAGCTGGGGGCGGTATTCAGAGACATGGTCATATTTTCGAAGGTTGTAAACATATCGAATGCAGTTATTGAGAAGCCGGTCTAGTTTGTTGAGAAGGTCTGCATTCAGGTCAAAATAGCACACATCACCATAGTCGACAATAGGGAAAATTAAAGTCTACATGAGCATTACCTTAGTGCTAGGATGGAGGAAGTTCTTCAAACGGTACAACGATCGCAAGCATCCTGTCACTCTCTGACTAATAGACGTAACTTGAGCCGGCCAGTTGAGGTGGCTATCCATGTATAAGCCAAGATTTTGAACGACTGGACTGAAGCGTATTGCTATCTGGTTGTACATGACAGACGGAAGCGTTGAAAAATCAAGTTTACTCATGTTGCGTTGACTACCTATGATGATGAACTGACATTTAGCGGGGTTCACTGCAACACCAAATCGTTATGACCAGTCATGTATAACAGACAGAGCTTGATTTACCCATCGATAGCTGAAGCGACATTGTCAACTCCTGCTTGTGCATATAGTTGCAAGTCGTCAGCGTACATGTGATACGCACACCGAAGAATTACTAATCACTAGACCAATAGGTCATGTGTTAGAAACGAACTACATTCATTATATTCCAAGAACAAAAGCGTAGTAGGTAGGTAAATCTTTCCAAGTGTTTTGTCTTATCTTATATATAATAATAAAATAAAGAGGTCAGTTGTAACGTGTCGGAGTATTATGTGTTTCATTTTGTCTTTGGCTGTGGACGTAAAATAGATGCCCACACTGCATAAATATTCTACTTTTTTTTTTAAAAGACAACTCGCGCACTAGGAATGAATCCTGTGTTGCGGGGTACTTTACAAACATACAACCAACGGAATGTTGTTACGTTACAATGAACACCCAGACTCAAAACAATAATTTATGGTTCACACAAAGTGTTGTCTCGTGTGGGAATCGAACCCACGACACTCAGCGCAGTCTAAAGTAAGGATAAGTTTTATGAGAGTTTAAAAATGAAAACCCATATAAATCTGTCACTTAAAAGGAAACAAGTAATAAGCCACTTGAAATAAATAACTAATACTTTTAAATACCACATCTGAGTCTAGGCAGCGATAGCCTAGTGGAGATACCAACAGCCTGCCATGCAGAAGGAATCGGGTTCCCGCCTGTGGAATCTCCACCTTGTCATGGTTGGGGGTAACCGGGCTCAGTAACCGTGGTTAGGGCACCCACGGTGAAGCTAGGCGAGATCCCGGGAGTGGATGCTCCGCGTGGGCTTTATGGAGGCCTGCGCGGGATTTGTCTGAAGGTGCGGGTGTGGTGGAAAGTTCTGTCTGTCCCTCGCAGTCGGGTGCGGTCGCGGGAGGAGAGGCGTCTCGGTGTTGCGTTGCCGTGTGCTTTATCTTCCGCGACCAAATGGGGTCGCACCATTTGTTGCGTCACGGTGGGGCCGCAAAGGAAGAGGAGATGCAGTGTTGTCAGGTTGCCGTCCTCTCTATCCTCTGCGGCCGTTTTAGTGCCTGTGGATGGCGAGCGCTAGGGCTGCTCGCCGTCCACCAAAAGGCAAGGGGCGGCGTAGTATCCGCGCCGCTTCTCAAGTCATAACGTGACGGGCCCAGCCAACATCAACGGCGGGCCAATCCCGGGCGGGGTCACGGAAAAGTATGCTATCCGCGAATCGCGTGACCCTGCCACTATACGGGACCAGTGGGGACACCGCGGTGGTTTTAGTGGATATGCCCCGATCGCATTTAGGGGAGAACCTCCACACACCTCCTCCGCCAGTCCCAAGTACGATCAATCAAACTCCGGCTGGGTTGGCGTCGAGTTGAGATGCTTCATAAGGAGAGTTTCCACCGTAGTCAATAAAATAAAAGGTATCGGTTCGAATCCATGGCGCGCACCACTAACGCGCACCATGGATGATTATTGCTTGCTACGTGCCCCGGAGAGCACGTTAAGCCGTCGGTACCGGTTTTCGTGAAGATCTTTGACAGTCGGTATAAGCCGTCAGTACCTTCTGAATAAGCTGACATTAGTCTAAGTCTAAACGACTTTAATTTTTTTGTCCCTTATTAAATAAATAAACCATGGCATATCGCTATCCCTTCGGGTTGCGGAGGTCAGACAGGCAGTAGCTTTGCGGTAAAGCTAATATCCAGCCAAGTCCGGTTAGACTAGTAAGCGGACCCCAGGTTGAAACTGGTCTAGAGTCTAAACAATAACAAATTTTAGCAAAATCTATTCAGTAGATTTTGAATTGAGGACGATCAAACGGCCATCCTTACAAAATTTAACAAATTAATTATCTTCTTAAAATGCCTGGTTACATAAAATTGCAGAATTCTTGGAAGTATAAATTAATCATATTTCTTGAATATCGTCACATGAATGGTAAGGTCAATTTTATAAATTTACAACATGAATAAAACAAATTGGTTATCGGCCAATGGACCGCGTTAATTAAATCGTACTTTATGAATACGTAGAATTCAGTAAAAAACCGTGTATGTGGAGTAAGTGACCTTAAAAACAGTATAAAAATATTTAATTCAACACACAGCTTTTCCAAGTCCACAGCTGGACATAAACCTCTCCTAATTAGCATTTAGTGATTTTAATGAGGCTAATGTCGTATGTGTAGGTTATTATATAAAAAAAACAAGAATTCAAACTTGACCTCGCTCAAAAATCTATGTGCATTAGATCAAGAAATATTTACATTCTGGGTAAGTAGATAACAAAAACCTAATTAATATTAACGTAATATGAAAATTAATTACCTACAGTTCAAGACGACCCTGGAGGGACGTAGATTATGAACCCTTGGTGAACACCGCTATGAATACACAATTAAGGATATAATTAACTACCTATAATATGATCAGTTCATGTTGTTATCACCATTATAATCAGTGAATAACATCAATTGAAGATGACACGTTGAAAGCAGCTAAAATGCCGAATATTACACTTGAAGTCCATTAATAATAATTAAATTCAAACATGAACATCTTTTAAACATCTAAATTATGATTTCTGCAATGTAGCAAAAGATTTAGTAGAAAAATCAAGAAATACAATATTAAGACTGCCTTTATGGTCCAGTGGACAGCGTATGCGTCTGATGATTGGAAGGTCCAGGGTTCGATCCCCAGGTCGGACTAAAGTGTTACTGAGTTTTTCCGAATTCTCAGTAGCAGCACAGAGTCTAGCAACGTGCCTGGTAACAGCAATAGGCTCGCCCTCTATTACGTGGGACGTAGAATTCATAACATGTTGAAATGTATAAATGTATAATTGGGAGATATCAACGTGAGTTTTAAATTATTACATGTAATATTACAAGGTGAAATCACTTAGATTATTCAATGGATGTATATCATTCGCGTGTGTATAAAACGGGGACAGGCAATTACGTCAATACCACAGAATAAAGAATAGTACTAACGTACAGAAAATTCACTTGTCAAACCAATTTATTGAATTTGCGACTCTTGCTACTAAGCAACAAAGTGCAATTCAACTCGCATAAGCACTCAGTGCCTAATGCGATATTAACCTAACCGTTCCCTTTCTTTTCTAACACATAACGCTGTCACTGTCTGGCGCGGAGTGGCGCGCTAGGGTTGTTGACTTGCCGCTGCAACTATAATATTTATTCATCGTCTATCTACCTACTTGACCACGTACCTAATTATAAATAATTATCATATAAGTATCCTATCCCACTATTTGAGCTCGTAGAACAAATACCACAAAAATTCTGGTTGTTTACATTTTTACTATACTGATTCTTAGTTATTTCCTAAACGCGTGGACCGATTTACATGATTCAAACAGATAAAATGGTTTTTGAACTAGATCTTTAATTTGACACCATAATCGTTAAGATATCTCAACAAACAAAAAATCCAATTATCAAGTTGCTCTCGTAATATAAATAAAATAAAATCAAATTTTCAAGTCGCTTTCGACACACAGTTAATTGAGCAATACTTTGCATTAGACTTGTGATGATACATTTTTGTTGTTAAAGGCGTTTAGGTATATAATTTGAACAGTGTATGAACACGGCGCGTGAGAATACGGAGCGGTCGCACTCGTTGCGTTGCGTGACGTCTAATGTGAGCGGCGCGCGGCAACCCACTAAATCCAACCACGTCGACGTGGTCGGCCGAGGTACTTGTAAGTTTGTACCTAAAATGCGAAGTGCGCCAGGCCTGTCAATACACAACTACCACACTCCTATAGTAAATAAATAGATCTATACACCTATAGAATCTAGCGTGTATCTTACGAGCCTATCAAATAAACTTATTGCCGATCTTGCCTCGTAAAGGCCATTGAAATATAACGAAACAGGGAGAGCTAAGATGGAATCCCCCATCTGCTGTAATTAACACCTAATGCAACCAGTAGCTTGCGGCTTGAATAAAACAGTGGCGCTCCTTATCGTTTCTCGAGGTAGTACGATACAGGAGAAAAGCCAGTCACATGTAGTTTTGCCATTGATCACTTAATACTAGCTTCTGACCGTGGAATCGCCCGTTGGAGTCTGATATCGCGATGAAAGCCTATCTGCTTTCGTTCTAAAAGTTATGGTACTGCATTTAATCAAAATCCGTTCAGTGGTTTTTGCGTGAAACCGAAGCAAATTTCAATCGTCAGAAAGTTTCATGTTTATATTAGCGGTAAGACGTCTATATTCTCGCTAAATCAGCACGCTGTCTAGACTAAGATCAAACCGGTGTCAAAACGTTCACCATCTGAATCTAGTGCTAATATATTAAACACGTAACAATTTTGTTTATGTAATCCCTCAGCCTAAGAATTGGTTCACACGTACCACATCAAACGCTCGTGGCATTTTTTTATGTAACTGGCCGCAGACTGCAGGATGACATGCTTTGCATGCATATGGGAGAAGGAGAAGTGGATGAGTCCTTCGGCACCCTCATTCATTGAACGAAACGCAACAATATAAATACTGTTATTTTGCGCCATTATTCTATGATATGGTAGTATTTCCCGAGTCGAACCGATCCACGCATGCTAAAATCAGCAAGGCTCTACTACTCTAACTTGTATGAAAATGAATAGTTAAATTCACACAAACTACCTTTAGCAGGTAACGCAACCGTAAGAATTCGCTACACTATTCCAACGTCACGAAACTTTGACTGCGTTTTGTCGCGACGGTGTGGTGTGCTAGTGGCACATATGCATCAAGCCTTAAAGTATACGTACCACCATTAAACAATAAGTCACAGCTTAGTGATGTAAGCTCGTTTAGTTAGACGCTCGGGGCGCAATGATTGTTTTCTGTGTATGGTTCAGTTGTTGGCTCTTTGTTGTGTCCGTAGAGATTTCATAGAGAATAATACACACGTACCTTATATACTGTATTACATGATGTGAGAGATGATCTTGCCGAGTTAATGTCGAGAGAGTCAGAGCATTATAACGTATATAAGATTATTTAGACGTAGGTACTCTTTGTCGGCGTTGCAAAGGGTTTGAGTTCATTCGTTTTCACCAATTCCATTGTTGGACATTGGGACCTTCCCGTGGGGTAGTGTTCCATAATTAACGACGTTAGGCAAGGGGATTGGTTGATTGGAGTACGTCGAAAAGTACGCAGATGAAATTGGTGACCATTCGAATAATTATTTAGCTCCCTTTGTGCCTTCGATAGGAAGGGTGGAATATATTTAATTTGAACTGCGTTCGTGTGTAAGTGTTTTGTTATCTACTCATTCTGGTTAAGTAGATTCCACCAAACGTTATAGAGACAGAGACGAGAAGAAAGACAAATCAATGTTTATCGAATTTCTATTACTGCTGAGATAACTCCAAAAACTAATTTATGATTACACTGCAAGATCTCTCATAATGAAATAAACATAATGTTATATAAATGCTAATAGAAATTATATAAAAGAAAGGGAATCCATAAATAGTAAAATACAATCTATGTTGCTAATAGAAATTCCATAAAGTTTGAGACATATTTTCCATGAATTTTTATGGTATCCAATTTATTTCGTATAGATAAATGCAATTCACTCTCAAGTTTATTATTCCTTACAAAGTTTACAAAGTTAGATCAATTGTGTAGATTGTCTGAGCCCATTTAAATTTTATTACGAAACCAAAAAGTATTTAGGTACCTAATTTTAGAGAAGAATTCAGACGGACACAGAAAGGGCACTGTGAACAATTCATGAACGTTACTTTCTTAGCGATTTTCGAACAATTTTGTGACTCAAATAAGTAGATGAATTATGCAAATCTATTGAAAATTTTGCAAGTGTCGAGTTTGCAAAACAACTTTGATTTATTTTACGTGGTGGTAGAAAATCTACGAGGCAAAACGTTTTACTCGAACGGTCTGCTATACCGTATAGCTCTTGATTTTGTCGGTTTGCCCTCGAAAAAAGGCTAACATATTGCTTAGCTGATTGTGTTTAGTTTTATGTGTATTCTGTAAGAATTTATGCGATATTGTTTATTTTTATCTACTTTTGAAGCGGTTTAGATGTGTATTTCATGTCAATGGAATTAAAATAGTAACGATAAATGTTTTATTGTGTTCACGTTGTTTTGAAATGAATGCTCGATATTTATTATTCTGGAATTATTTCGATTGGACGGATAGAACAATCATTTTACGTGTTAATATCGCATTTATCTTGTGTGCCATGAGTGCCTTCAAACGTAACATTATTTTTATCGCGTTTCCACTTTTTTAAATAGTGATTTTCATCACTAGTTAATACTATTTCTAAACTTTGGGTAATATTTTGGGAATTTTCGTAGTCAAGAATCGTTCTATGCGCTCTGTATAAAAACAATTCTTATGTAACAGTTATGACTCTTATGACTAGACAGTGGATTCCGGGTCAAAGGATCAACGATCATGCCCCAATTCATAAGCAAGAAATATAAACAACACAGCGGCTTATAAATCGCTTCGCATAGAAAAACCCCACTGAAACATATTACAAAATAACAAAAAGGCAAAATCCGAGTAAGCAGACCATATTTCAAGTGCCTAGGACATATTTTACAAGGCTATTTCTCAGTGTGGGTTACGTTGAGTTGGCTTTTCTAAATTGCCTTTATAACCTTAAGATTCGGTGTCAATGTGTTGCGTATATTTCATTCTGCGCTTAAACTGCTCCAAGCTCTTTCTATTTATCTAGTAGCAGGTAACTACGCTACATACGTGGACTACAAACTTTTACATTACCTCGCAGTAAATAAAATGTTTTAAAATTAATTTCGTAGAAGCTTAGTTTTCGACGTGGCGTTGGGATTTTTACAACTAGAGTCTTAATTTATAAATATTTTTATTATTTTGTCGTTACTGATATAGTCGACCAACAACTGTTTATACAGTTGTAAAATGTCGGTTCATATGGCAACGCTGCATTGTTTCTTTCCTTTTCGTTAACATCATATGGTTAAATGACTGCGATGTCTGCGAAACTAGGTATGCTTTTCATAGTGCTAGGTTGGTGACTCTTGCGTAAGTAGAATGGGCAAAATTTTTCACGAATACTGTTGCCAAAAATGTAATACGCAACCGAGTAGAACTTAATCAAAGCAAAAATAAATAATTTGCAGCTAGAATATGAACTAAAATAGATTAAAATTAAACACAACTACTGTTAGGCTCGGTGGATTGTTGTTTGACTACAAGATTTAGTAAAACGCTACAGCAGCAATTGTAGTGCTTATATTAAACATTGGGACACTTTTTACTGTACTTGTACTTGATTGCACGGGCTGTTTCCGCAACTCCACGTCTTGGCGCGTATTTTGCGTGCGGGTGGGAATGGTGTCGTCATTCGAGCCACCCCAGCTCTTCGAGGAAGGCCAGCAGACTCTTGATGTGGCCCACGGCTTCCCTTAGGGTGCTGTACCTGGTCAGGTACTGCTGCCTGTACTGCAGTCGAGGAGCAGGTGGGCTGCCGTCTCGTCTGCTGCCATACAGGCCCTGCACAGCGGGCTGTCGGTGATACCTATAGTAAATAGGTGTTTATTAAAGAATACGTGTCCTGTGTAGGCGGCCGTGACTGTCCGCAGTTGTTGTTTGGACAGCCGGAGGATTTGTTTGGCTTCTTACCTTCTACTGCGGGAAGAGCCTCCTTGGCCTGCCTACATGTTTCAATACCAATCCAGGACTGGTTGTGTTGGGTCCTGGTCCTATTTCTTACCAGGTTGCGATAAAAACCAGAAGGGAGGGGAATAATGGGCTCGGGTCCCACCACCTCTAAAGTAGCCCCTCTTCTGGCAAGTTCGTCGGCTGCGTCATTCCCTCTTGAGCCACTGTGGCCCTTGATCCATTGCAGTGTTAATTTGTTTTGTTTACCTACCTCTGTTAGTTTCTGGTGGCATTCAAGCGTGAGTGCCAAGGTGATAGGATGGCTTTTGAGGGCTGAGAGGACCGCCTAACTATCTGAGAGGAGCCTAATGGATCGTTCCCTTACCTCACGTGCCATAATTGCTGTGGCAGCTAGGATTATGCCAAAACATTCGGCCTGGTAGACCGTGTTGTAGGCTCCCAGCGGTGCTGCGATGTTGATGTTTAGGTCCTCGGAGAATACTCCTGAACCCGTACCTGTATCCGTCTTAGACCCATCTGTGAAGATCGTGAGCTCGTTGTGATTAACCGCTCCTTCGTGTAGATCCTCGTACATTTGGATTTTGTACTTCTTGTCGAACACAAATTGTTTCGGTATTTGATCGCCAATGGCTTGCGTGAGAGGAACTTCTTTAAAGAGTGTGTTTAAATTGCTAGTGTGCGGTGTGGTGTCTTTCAAGAGCTTCAGAGCTCTTAGCCGGACCGCCGACATCGTTGCTTCCTGTTGTATAAACAGGTGCAATGGAGGCAGGTCCAGCAACACTTCGAGTGCCGCTGTAGGTGTAGTTTTCATGCAGCCCGTTGCCGCTAGGCATGCAAGTCTTTGAAGCTTTTGAAGCTTGTTGGCGGCCGTTGTTAGGTTGGTCCGAGACCACCACACTACTACGGACGTATTATTGTCTTATAGAGCCATAAGACAATTTTGGGGGATAGGCACCAGCGTTTGCCTATCATCTTCTTGCACTGCCAGAAGACAATGCTGGTTTTGTTGAGCTTATTTTCCATGTGGCTGTTCCATGTCAATTTGCTGTCGAGAGTGACACCTAGGTACTTGACCTCGGTAGACAGCTTAAGCTCTATATTAAATAACCTGGGTAGTCGGTAAGTGCCCAGCGCGCGTTTGTGTGTGAACATAACTAGTTCGGTCTTGGTCGGGTTTACAGATAATTCGTACTCATTACACCACCACTCAGTAGAGTGTGCGCATAGTAATGCGTAGGGCTTGTTGGGTTAGGTCGTACACTGTACTGATTACCTTACCTGAGGTGAGTATGGTTGGATCATCTGCATAACCTATTGCGTAGAAGTCTCTCGCGTTGAGTTTGTCTATGAGTTCATTGATGACTAAGTTCCACAATAGCGGGGAGAGTACACCCTTTAGTTATCAAGGCTGTCTGAGTGTCGCCGTGCAGGCGCTCTTCTCCTTTTTGCTGAGCATGTTTTGGATCCACTGTATGAGCATCTGATCCACACCATGCCTGGCTAGGGCGTTGCTTATGCTGGAAAAGTTTGTCTTGTCGAACGCTCCTTCTATGTCAATGAAGGTGCCCAGACAGATGCTTTTTTGTTGTATAGCAGCTTCTATCTGGTTCACGACCTGATGTCAGGCCGATTCCGTCGAATTCCACGAGCTGTATGCATGTTGGTTGGCATGTAGGGGTAGGTGCTTAAGTGCCCCACTTCTTAGTTCCCTCTCGCAGAGCCTTTAGGCTAAGGCTAAGGCTTTAAGCCTGAAGGAGGTCACGCTTATTGGTCTGAAGGACTTTGCATTGGTATAGTCTGTTTTGCCTGGTTTTGGTATGAAAATTAGTTTGACTTCCCTCCATCTTTCTTTTTGACCGTGGGAGAGCCACGCTTCGGCACGAATGGGTCAGGCTCGACCGGAGTGATACCACGGCCTCATAGAATACCAGCGTGAAACAACGCTTGCGTTGTGTTTCGCCGAGTGAGTGAGGATACCGGAGGCCCAATCCCCAACCCCCCGCCCCCCTATGATGGTGCAGTTGAAAAACTTTTTACTACCTCAGGAGGGTACCAACTGCGCTGGCATTGGAGAATTCCTCTCTGGACGTCCGCGTTCAGGACACAACGCATCTAAGCGTCGACGCCCAGGCCGCCCCTCGTACACTAGGGGGGGGGGGCAAAACTGCGCTTGAAAATTCCATAAAAAGGAGCAAAAATATCCTGGCACCCCCTGCCACACTGGCCGTGGACTTCTGCAATATCAGGGGATTACACACCAGACGTTGAAAGCCAGAATCCTTCACTGCTGGACCTTCTGCTGACTTCTCATCCGGATGGCTACAAGGTATCCGTAGGCGCCCCACTTGGCTCCACAGACCACTGCCTTTTACGGAGTGTGGTGCCTCTCACGTGCTCGCTGCGATCACGGGCGCAGTCGCCATGTGTGGCACTACAAGTCAGCAGATTGGGATGGGATGCGGAACTTCTTTGCGTCCTATCCTTGGGGACAAGTATGCTTCTCGCCGGATTATCCCAACGCCGCTGCTGATTCTGTTGCTGATGTGGTGCTTGGTGGAAAATTTTGGCCTTGGTTTGGTTCATCTTCCAAAAAGACTTCCCGCAGGAAGCAGGAAGATAGATAGATAGATAGATTATACATTATTGAACACCAAAACAAACAAAGTATTTACAGAAGTATATAACTTAAAACTAGTGTGCAATTGGCGGCCTTATCGCTAATAGAGCGATCTCTTCCAGGCAACCGCGAATGGACAGAAATGATGTAGGTTAGCAGTCATGTATATTGATGGTGTAGCGTCAGTAATCTATAATAATTATAAATAAGTACCTAAATATATACATATTGTAATATACACTTACATAAATACATACTATATTATACTACTATAACATACATAAGTATAGGTACTATATGATACAATACATATTATAAATAAAATATGATTATATAATTATAAGAAAGCAGTGAACGGAACACTTGTAGAACGACAGCGTTACAATATAATTATGATAAATAACAATGCTTATAATTATTGGCGTTAGATTGACAGGTAGTGTCTTTTTAACATACACTTAAATATGTTAAGCGATTTGGCTTTACGGATTTATAGCGGCAATCCATTCCACAGGCGTACAGTTTGGACTGTAAAGGATTTTCCGTAGTAATTGCTAGAATGGATTGGCATCGCCAGGGTCAAATTCTCAGACGACCTCAAGGACCTTATATGTGTGTCATGAAGGAACTTAAAACGTTCTTTGAGATAAAAGGGGGTACTGGGATTAAATAAAACATTGTAAAGTAATGTAAGAATGTGAGTATTCCTGCGAAGACGAATTGGGAGCTACTTGAGTCTGTTGCGAAATTCTGAGACATGATCATATTTGCGTAATCCAAATATACATCGTATACAGAAGTTTTGAAGGCGCTCAAGTTTGTCTAGCTGCTCCTCTGTGGGGTCAAGATAGCTGACATCAGCGTAGTCGAGAATAGGCAACAGCAGCGATTGTGCAAGCGCAATTTTAGTAGCAGTCGGAAGAAAGTTGCGTAGTCTACGCAGAGATCCGGCTGATGCAAATAGTCTGCGACTCACCTCCTGTATTTGTGGTACCCAGGATAGATTCTCATCAAGGTAGATCTCCAGATTTTAAACCTTCTTAGTAAAAAGGAGATCTTTTCCGTCGAAAGTAATTAGTGGTAGATCGGACCAGTTAATTTTTGCAGTCATTCTTGGGCTACCAATAATAATTAACTGAGTTATATTAGGATTCACCATCAGTCCATATTTCTTGGTCCATTCGCAGATCTGAGTCAAATTTGTGCTAATGGTTCTACATGCATCTGGTAACTCATCTAAGGGGGCTTGCGTGTAAATCTGTAAATCATCTGCGTAAGGGTGGTAGAATGAAAGTAGTTGGTTAGAGATAGAATTAATGAATATCGTGAAGAGTAACGGAGATAGCATGCCACCCTGTGGTACCCCGGCATTCGTGTTAGACCAAGTGGAATAAGAGTCTTCAATGCGTATACGTTGCTGGCGACCAAACAGGTAACAATGAAACCAGTCAATTGCCGTTGGAGATATGTTAAGAGAGCGGAGAATGCCGAGTATGATGTAAAAATCCACGGTGTTAAAAGCATTGCTGAAATCGAGCAAGGACATAACCGTTAGATTTCCACAATCCATACCTCTCCGAATGTCATCAGTGATGTGTACCAATGCAGAGACGGTACTGTGGCCGGGACGGAAACCAGATTGGTATGGATTAAGGAGCGAATTTTTATGGAGAAAGGAACTGAGTTGAGTGTGGATTAGGCGTTCAAGGAATTTTGACAGGAAAGGTAGTAAGGATATGGGACGGTAATCTGAAAAGGAACAAGGCTTAGGTTTTTTAGGTAGGGGAATTATAAGTGCATCTTTCCACGCTGACGGAAAGATGCCACGGATAATGTACTGGTTTAAAATGTTGCATAGGATTGGAAGGATTATATCTAGGAGGGGAAGGATCATTTTCCTGCTGATACAGTCATCACCGACTGCATTGGACGCAATTGCCATAAAACTCTTCTTAACATCACAATCGGTGAATTGCGAGAAGACAAAAGGAGAATAATCTGGGGTTGGTAAGGATGAAAGATATTGTAATGTGTTATTTTTAACATTTCCATCAAATTTGGGCGAAGAAGAGAAATGAGCATTAAGAGAATCTAGATTTATATTGTTTGGGATAGATTGGTGCCTAGTCTTACCAACTCCTAAAGTGTTGAGAAATTTCCAGACCTTTGCTGGATCACCGTTTTCAACGGATTTATGTATATGTTGGCGTTGTGCTTTCCTACACACCTTGTTGCAGTGATTTCTTATAGCCACATAGTTTTCCATGTTTGAAGGAGTTGGCCTGTGCTTTACTTTTGTCTTTGCTGCAGCTTTTGCCGTGTGGTGGACGGCATAGTTGCCGTGTGGTTGACGGCATAAAATACAAGTGTCACCACCCTCTATCTTCCCGTGGATGTCGTAAGAGGCGACTAAGGGATAACATGATGCAAATACCATCTTTGCGTAGAGACAGAAAACTCGACATCAAACCCTTTACGACTGCCTCGTTGGTCTCGCGGCATAAATGTGCACGTGGGATCGGGTGGTCCCGGGTTCGATTCCTGGGTCGGGCAGTGTTATTGGGCTTTTCTGTCACGAAATTCTCAGTAGCAGCACGGAGTCTGGAAATGTGCCCGGTACGGCAATAGGCTCGCCCCTTATTACGTGGGACTAAAGTATATCTGGCGAAAAGTGGGTGTAGAAATACACCTCTGCCTACCCCTTCGGGGATAAAAGGCGTGACGATATGTATGTATGTATGTGCAGCTTTTTTTGTCATAATCTTCTTGATGTCCTTAGTAAGCCAAGGTGCGGGCAAATGTTTTATTTTTATAGCGCGAATTGGGGCATGAACGTCATATAGCTTAAAGAGATTGGTTGTCAGAATGTGCACCTTAGTGTCTACGCAGTCGGTGGACAGCAGTGGTTCCCAGTCTATTTTGGCAGCATCCTTACGCAGTTTGTCAAGCATACATACATACATTTTCCGCGGGGCGCGTCAGCGGTTAGACGTGTACAAGCTGTGCAGCAAAAATAATATTTCATTTAAAATCAAAAATTCAAAAATTCCAAGCAATAAAAATCAAAACAAACCAAATTCCGGGAATAATAGCCGCGCACCTGCAGCGCGCACGTGCAAACTTATCGCTGGCGCATGCCACAAGCGGCAGCGATTTCCGTGAGTTCAGTGACGATACAGGCGTAGTTAGAAATTATCTCAAGATAAATACGCTTTAGTTTATGACTTAATCGCGTAAACTCAGTATACTAAAGAATTATTATTCTCAATAATATCCACGATGGTGCAGTGCAAATTGTGTCAAGTATCTCTGGCAAGGGTGAAAAGCGATAATATAACGAATTGTATTGGAGAATGTAAAGGTGCATTCCATACAAAATGCGCAACTAAAATGAAATCTTTTGCGTCCACTGGAAAGTGTGAGGACTGCCAACCTGTGAATACCAGTAGGCAAGCCATAGAAGTTGACATCACGAAAGCTACTCCAGAGAAGGTGCTGGCGGAGGTTAATGAGAAATTGGCCATAGTTTTCTCTATGAAGAAAACGCTGGAATCCATGTCTCAGGACATCAATTTCTATGCCGAGAAGTATCAGGAGTTGATAGAGGAGAAAGAAAAGACAGACAAAAAAATAAAATCACTGGAAAACAAAAATACGCACTTAGAGACAAGCAACAGGGCCCTTGAAGAGAGGATTGCCTATCTGGAATTACGCGAAAAAGAGAAGAATGTGGAAATATATGGGTTAGAAGAGCAACAAAATGAAAACCTCGAAGACAAAGTAAAAATTATAGCCAGTAAATTAGGATTGGATAAAAGTTCTATATGCGAGATAAGAAGGGTTGGAGAAGATAACAAGAATGCCGCTACTCTTAACACCGAGTCGCCCACTAAGGTTGCTGAAAACAAACGCCAAGACAATCGAAGGACAAAGCCGCGGCCGATCATCATCACCCTAAACACGACAACAGCCCGTAACAACTGGATATCCACAAGAAAAACTCATCATTTAACCAATAATGATATATATGAAAATGGCAATATTCAGCGAATCTACGTCAACGAAGACCTAACAAAGTACATGCGTAACCTCCTTTGGACAACTAAAAACGAGCTAAAAGCAACCTACAAGTATATTTGGGCTCAGAATAATAAGGTATTGATAAAAAGAGATGACCCAAATGACAAAAAAATACGCGCGATACGTAGATTAAGTGACATAAATATGTACATTGCCAGCCAAAAATAAAGTATATACTGAAACACTGTCTTATAACGCTGAGAGTACCTTATTTAATAAAATTCGACGACCAAAGCTTAGACATAAATACATATATTAAATACAACAACTTTACAGACATAGTCAGCTGGCGTACAGAACTTCAGCGGTATGATGAAAGCTTGAATATTATACATTTAAATATTAGATCATTGCGAAAAACCTTTGACCAATTACAAGTGTTATTGAGTGATTGTACGGATAAAATCGAAATTATAGCACTAACCGAAATAAATATAAGGCAACAGGAATTGCCCTTATATAATATACAGGGATACAACACATACATAAATACAAGAGAAACAAAGAAGGGAGGTGGAATATTGTTATACGTTAAAAATTACTTAAACTTTACAGCAAAAATAATCACTCATAATTACTACGAAATGATTCATGGCAAAATATCTCAAGATGGGAGAGTTATTCATATATTGGTCATATACAGGCCGCCAAAACTGAATAAGCAAGGATTTGTCGAAGAAATACATACACACTTAAAGGAAATTCCACGAAACTGTGAAGTAGTCGTGATTGGAGACACGAACATAGATTTGATTAACTATTCTGCCGGTTGCAGCATCACCACTCAATACCTAAACAATATGAGTGAGATAGGAATGGAATGCGCCATCCACGATGTCACGCGAGAGGAGGTGTACGGTGACAGAGTGACACGGTCGTGCATTGATCATGCATGGGTTCGAACAAAGTGTGGTGTGTTTTCATATGTGTTACAATGTAAATTATCGGATCATTATGCTATTGGTGTGTGTCTAGATAGTGGTGTTAGAAGCTCTGATACCAATAAACAATCTCAGTTGACTGTTATAAGTGATAAAAAGGTAATTAAGTTATTAGAAAATATATCATGGACGGAGCTATTGAACTGTAAGTGCCCAATTGATCTATATAACAGACTATACTTGAATTTCTGCAGTGTCTATTCTAATGCTAAAATACAAGTAACCGTAAGTAAAAAAAGAAAGAGTAAACCATGGATTACAGATACAGTTAAGAATATGATCTATACTAGAGATAAACTTTTTCAAACATGGAAAGGAAACCCAAGTGATATGAACTTAAGAATTCAGTACACTAAATATAGGAATAGGACAAATAAGTTTATATATATGGCTAAGAATAACTATAGAAAGGAAGAAATTAGAAAGTGTAACAAAAATGTTAAAAAGATATGGGGTAAAATCAACACATGGGTAGGAAGGGAGAAAATTAGTTTAGATAGTACTATATTAAAATATTTAGGTAAAACAGACAGCATGATAAATATATGTAATAAGTTTTCTACTACATTTACCAAAGAAATTTTAGATATAAAGCATGTATGTAGCCATAAGTTTCTAGATAGGAATAGTTATGTAGTCGATAGGCAAGTGTCATTAAGATTTAAGAAAGCGTGTACAGATGATATCATTAAAATTATAAATATGTTAAGCTGTGAAAAGTCTGAAGGTGTGGATAACATTAGAGTCAAGGATATAAAATATTTGAAAGGTACATTGAGTCCAGTGATATCCTTATTCATTAATTTATGTGTCGAACGAGGACAATATCCCGAATTACTGAAAACTGCATTGATAAGACCTATTTTTAAACAAGGAGCCCACACAGACTATTCTAATTACAGACCAATAGCAATTCTATCAGTAATAAATAAAATTGTAGAAAAGTTTATTATACATCAAATAAGTTCGTTTCTAGAAAGTAATAATATATTATCAAATGCTCAACACGGGTTCCGACGCGGTCGGAGCACGGGTACAGCGTTGGCGCAGTTTACCGACTATATAAACGAGTGTTTAGACCAACGGAAGCAGGTGGTGGTGGTCTATGTTGACTTCAAAAAAGCTTTTGACACTCTTGAACACCACCAGCTGCTTCAAGCCCTGGAAGAGTGTGGAATTGGGGGTCCGTTGAACAAGTGGTTCCGTGCTTACCTGACAGATAGAACTTTGCGAACTATGATCAATGGGGTAGTCGGCGAGGCCAAAAATGTTACTTGTGGTGTCCCTACTGGTTCGGTGTTCGGTCCCGTCGGATATATCATGCACGTCAACAGCATGTGCAATGTGGTACAAAATTGTAATGTCTATATGTATGCCGACGATACATGTCTGGTGTACGCTGATAGAGACCTTAATGTTATAGAAAGTAAGCTACAAACAGATTTTACAAACATCACAAAGTGGGCACATGATAATGGTATTATCATAAATATAAAAAAAACTAAATGTATGCAAATACGCTCACCCTACCACAGAAATATGGCGCGGTCGCCTCGAATTGTGGGGCACACGTATGAGTGCCTACACCGTGAGTGTGACGGCCAACTATCGGTGTGTGAATGTGCACCTATTGAGGTGGTGGAGCATTACAAGTACTTGGGATTAGTAATAGACATACATTTCTCATGGAAAACTCATATAATCCAACTGTGTGACAAATTACGTTCAATTCTTGTAAAATTCCACCACCTTTGTGCCGTATTGAACAGGGCTACCCTATTTGTTATATATTATGCACTAGTAGATTCTCTGCTTTCTTACGGACTGGCATGTTATGGACGCACATTTAAGACGTACTTGGATAAAATAAAAGCAATACAAATTAGGTTTATGAAGCTATTAGTAGATAACAGAACAAAAACACGATATAGAAGTAGTGATTATGAACAATTGTTTTGTGAATGCAAAATGTTACCAGTACGTGAGAAAGTAGTACTACTAATAGCTCTAGAACATTACGAACGCGACCAATACAAGCTCAATACCACTAACGTTAGGCCCCGAAATGCAAAAAACTGGAAGCCGTATGTAGTACCCACTTATAGCAACTATTACGGGCAAAGATGTACGAGTTATCTAGTACCAACAATATTTAATAATTTTCCTTTAGATCATGAAAGTAATACCGTAACAAAACGATATTTCAAAAACAAAACCACAAAGTTCCTATTGAATGCGTTCTGTGAAAATTTGAGACAGCATGAACAAATGCTGGTGTGAATGTTATAAGTATGACTCAAATAAACTGCAATAATAAAATTGTTAACGTAACATTAGGTACCTATATAACTATGTACTTACTTGAATTTTGATTTTACTGTTAGAATAAGTACCTATTTGTTTTTCTCTCTCATGTTTACCTACTTTATTTATTTTTAATTTTGTACAGCGACAAAAATAATTGTGCCTTAGTTAATAGGTAGATTATCTAATAATTGTACCTATTTTTATTTGTTTTAATATGCTATGTGTATGACATTGTGCCTAATATGTAAACTAATACATGCGTCTGCCAACAAACTGCTTTGCAGTTTGGCAGAAGTAATTTATTTTTGTAAAATGTCTTACTTTAATGTGAATAAATACTTTTTTACTTTTTTACTTTTTTTTACTTTTTTACTTTTACATACATAGACTCACGCCTGTTTCCCCGAAGGGGTAGGCAGAGGCATATTAAACGCCCACTTTTTGCCAGTGTTTTGATCCCACGTAATAGGTGGCGAGCCTATTGCCGCTTATCGGGATATTTTCGTCAAGCACCATGCCACCAAAATTGCGCTGCAAAACTATTGTCGGCTTCGTTTTAGGTGGGCGTATTTTGTATGAGAGATAGATAAGGTCATGGTAGGAAAATGCATCGGCAGAGCATTGACCATGCCTGTAAACGAAATTAGGAGAAGAAAATAAGATGAGGTCTAGTAGAGAAGGAACAGAATTAGGAAAATGATGTGTCGCATTAAGGTTTAATATAGTCATATTACAGAATTCTGTAACACGACGAAAAGACGTAGTTCGAGAATCACGTTTAAGGAGACAAGTATTAAAATCTCCCATAATAATGAAATGATCATAAGATGGAGTAAGATTTTCCAGGATTTGCTCGAAGGAAGAAAATAAATTTATACGACACGAAGGAAAATAATATACGCCAAGCAACATTTTTGTATGATTGAGTTCCACTTCTAAGAAAAGATGCTCGCCAGCATTCGACGGTGGCGGCTGCGATGACATAGTGACTATATGATACGGAATGTGAGCACGTAAATATATGGCAACGCCGCCACCACCGCGCGATCATTCCAAATTAGTTGGAAACCTGGAAGAGAATAAGAAGTCGATAAGAGACACGGTTTCAACCATGACTCAGAGATAAGAATTGCATGTATGTTTTTGCAATCAAAATTGGCCAGCATATCTGGGAAATGGGCTGGAATACTCTGTGCATTTAAATGGACTACATTAAAGTTCTTGGGCACGTCTGAAAACTGTGATTGGAGAGTGTCTCCCAGAGACGGTATACTAGTAAAGCTATCATCAAAGTTCGTAGCTGTTAGAAAACTGTCATCGTCGCTAATTGAGTCTGTAACTGACATGTAAATATAAAATAATAATTATAAATATAGTAATATATAAAATCATAATAAAATATAATAATATATAGTACTTATATAGGATATATAAATAAATAATTTAATACACAATAAAAATTGTAACTACGTTAAGCGTATTCAGTTTGTCCACCCGCCAGTTAAATGCATTATCGAATAAAGATAACTAATGTGAAGAGATAAATTTAAAACTAACAAATATAACAATAAAATTAAGATAAAATAATATACCTACATACAAAATTACACAGAGTAGGCATTAACACTAATTCAATTTCGTACATTTCCAAATCTAAAGACTACATATTTTTTTTTACGAGAAACGGAACGTTGCGTGACATAATTGACAACTGACAATTATGACAGATTAGTTTTCCTATTTTCCATTCTTTATTGTCATGACTTAACAAAAATAAAACTGAAATAGTGTGATTAAAGTAACAGTGAGGGTGAAATAACAATATGTATAACATTAATTACCTACAGATTAACGCATATTATGAATAAGGCCTACTTCTTCGTGGCGGCTGCTCGCTTGATCTTGGGTGCAAGGAAGCTTACCAAGCCTGGGCTGATGCGGTGGCGGCAGGGGATGAAAATACCAGCGCATTAAAAAAGGAGTATAACTTTGCCTCCAGGTCCTTCAAAAGAGACATTGCTAGTGCCAAGACTAAGCACATCGGTAGAATTGGCGAGAGGCTTGAGCGCCTTCCTTCGGGAACTCGTGCATTCTGGTCTCTTGCCAAAGCTATCGAAGGGAACTTCTGTAAGCCATCCTTTCCACCGCTACACATAGGAAATGACTCCTTGGCCCACGACGCAAAGCAGAAAGCCGATCTTCTGGGCAAACTCTTTGCGTCCAACTCGACCTTGGATGACGGGGGACAGGAACCGCCTACTATACCGCTGTTGAAAGGCTGTATGCCGGATATTCCACCAACGCGCAGTCCGTATGGCACTTCTGTCCCTCGATATCCATAAGTCGAGTGGGCCTGATGGAATTCCCCCTATTGTCTTGAAGGTCTGCGCTCCAGAGTTGGCACCAGTTTTGACACGCCTTTTTCGTCTCTCTTACTCTTTTGGCGTAGTCCCAACATCGTGGAAGACAGCATTGGTCCACCCGATCCCTAAAAAAGGCGATCGCTCTAACCCGGTCACACACAGACCGATAGCCATAACCTCCCTCTTCTCGAAGATAATGGAGTTCATTATTAACTGCCAGCCCCTTCGGTTTCTAGAGGATAATCAGCTGCTTAGTGACCAGCAATACGGTTTTCGTGAGGGTCGGTCGGCTGGTGATCTTCTAGTATACCTGAAACCTCGTTGGGAACAGGCGATCGAGACAAAGCGGGAGGCTTTGGCGGTCAGTTTAGACATAGCGAAGGCCTTCCATCGGGTCTGGCACAAAGCGCTTCTTGCGAAGCTCCCTTCCTATAGGCTGCCCGAGAAATTATGCGAATGGGTCACCAGCTTTCTGACAGACAGAAGCATAAAGGTCGTAGTTGACGGTGAATGCTCTGACGCCTTATCTGTAAATGCTGGTGTCCCTCAAGGCTGCGTGCTATCGCCTACTCTGTTCCTCCTGCATATCAATGATATGTTGCTAGATAACGGCATTCATTGTTATGCAGATGACAGCACAGGCAATGCTTTATATACCGGCCACGCCAACATTTCTCGGGAAAAAGTCACCGAGAGCCGACATAAACTTGTGTCTGAAATTGAGAACTCCTTGGAGATAGTCTTAGATTGGGGAAGACTTAATTTGGTCCAATTTAACTCCACAAAGACACAAGTCTGCGTTTTCACCGCAAAAATACTGCCGATGGTCGTATGTCCTCGTTTTGAGAGCACCCCCTTAACTGCCTCCTCCAGTATTGGAATACTTGGTGTCGATATATCGAGCGAAGTCCCGTTCCGCGGTCACTTAGAGGGTAAGGCTAAGTTAGCCTCGAAGAAGCTTGGTGTGCTAAATAGATCGAGACGGTATTTCACTCTGGCCCACCGCTTGCTCCTTTATAAGGCGCAGGTCCGGCCGCATATGGAATACTGTTCTCATCTTTGGGCAGGGGCACCCCAGTACCAGCTTCTCCCTCTGGTCCGCATCCAACGGAGAGCCGCTCGAATTGTCAACTGCCAAGATATTTGCAATCGGTTAGGCGCTGCGTAGAGATGTAGCCTCGCTATGCATCTTTTATCGCTTCGACTATGGGGAGTGCTCCGAGGAATTGTTCGGATTAATCCCTGCCGCCTCTTTCCGCCATCTTTCTACGCGACAGCATTTCCATTCCCATCATTTAGATGGTTGGCAATCCACAACGGTGCGTTTCTCTAGAAACTTTCTGCCTCGCACCTCTAAACTGTGGAATGATCTGTCACCTGCGGTTTTTCCGAACCAATACGACCTTCAAACCTTCAAGAAAAGAGCGTTTTCCTTTTTAAAAGGCCGGCAACGCACTTGTGACTCCTCTGGTGTTGCGGGTGTCCATGGGCGGCGGTAATCGCTTAACATCAGGCGATTCGTCTGCTCGTTTGCGTATTCCATAAAAAAAATCTCTTCGGTACATATCTGAGAGCCAGGGTAGCCCTCATGATTGCCAGAAGTCTTTTGCGGACAGGTTCACCCCCCCATTGTAATAACCCTGGCAAGATGCCGTCCAGTCCGGCTGCTTTGAAGGGATGGAAGGTATCGATGACACATCGGCGTTTTTCCTCTGTGACCACGGTATTTGCTTGTCTCCAATCCAGTTCGGTCGCCACTGTTTGTGTATCGTGCCACGTTATTACCGGGGTGAGGACGAAGCCTGGGAAGTGTGTTTCGAGTAGGACGCGTCTTGTCTCCTCCTCCGATGTGGTGTATGTGTTATCCGGTTTACGGAGAGTACCTGGTGCAGCCGTTGGTTGCTGAGCCAGTAATTTCCTTACCCGGTTTGCTTGTTGGCAAGACTCAATGCTCCCACAGAATTTCCTCCATCCCATGGTACGTCTGAATCTGAGGCACTTCTTGTAGCTTGATTTGGCCGCTTTATAAGCGTCCCAATCTTCGTCTGCGCTTGTGTTCATTGCCCTGTTTAAAGCTCTTCTTTCCTTCTTGCGCTTGCGTTCAAGCTCAGCGCCCGACCAGGGTTGTTTGCCTGGGGTTGATGGTATAGTGGTTTCAGGGCAGGCTGCGCGGTAGCTGTCTAACATCGACTGCGTCAGTGTACATACCTGCTCGTCGATCTGTTCATTGTAACCCAGTACTGTCGGCGTAGCAAAAAGGGTAAGTTTCTCTGTAAGTAAGTGGACATACTTTGCTTTGTCAGTGTTGTGTGGTTTCCTACGCGGCTGTGTGGGTTGTATAACGACTTCCATGGAGAAGCTGATCCAACTGTAGTCTGAGCACGATGCCTCTTTCGAGACGTGCCATCCCTTGATGCATTCAGCCGCTCCTTCTGTTGCGAGAGTTATGTCGATAATTGTCTGACTACGTCTTGTGACGAAAGTGGGCTCCATACCTGTGTTTAATATGGTAAGATTGGTGGTGAATAGGTATTCAATCAGTGATTTACCTCTGTTGTTATTGCAGTTCATGCCCCACATTTGGTGGTGGGCATTGGAGTCCGTTCCTATTACGACCTCCGTATTGGTTCTCTCGCACTGGTTAACCAGACGCGTGAGGTCGAACGGAGGCGGGTCTTCGGCCTCGGGCATGTAGATCGATGCGAAAACAAACGCATTACTCCTTGGCTGCTGTGTTATTTCAATTTGTATCGCTGTGATGTCTCTGGAACAGAACTCCGTTAAAACTTGGGCTCTGATGTCTTTTGTAGTTAGTATACAGGTTCTTGGATGTGTGTGGTCAGTTGAAGAATAAATCTTACCTCTCAGGCTGGAGAGGCCTCTAATGAGGCCACCCCTTATCCAAGGTTCCTGGATGAGCACGATGGCTTGATGAATTTTGGACCTCCATCCATTTGCGCAGTTGCGCAGTAGCCGTTTGGCTGTGGTGGAGGTTGGTTTAAAGGCAGTTGACGTTACTAGGCGGAGGGTTCATCTTTGGATGATGTCCCCTTCTCCCCAAACGTCAGCTGCGTCAGGCCGGCCAGGATGTCGCCAGCCTCCACCCCGTCGTCCCGCCGCACCGGGCTCAGGAGCAGGCACTCATCTTCCGAGTTACCCTCAGCTGATGGGCCAGCCCCCGAGCCAGACGCGGCCGGCTCTGACGGGCCGGATTCTGCGTCGCACCCTGGCTTGGTGTTAGAGTCCTGCTTGACTCGTGTGGAGTTGTCGTCGCATCCCGGAGGATAGTCGACAAACTTACCTGAGGGGTCCCGGAACCTGACGTAGACGGCACCCACCCCAACGCGAGGCGGCGCTCGTTCTTCAACAGGATCGGGACCTGTTCCTCTGGGACGCCCACCACCAGGAACCACCCACCTGACTGCCTTTCGGAGTGCAGCATCGATCATTTGTCAACCTCCAACCAGGGGTTCTGGAACTCCAGAGCGCGACCCACGTCGCGCACGTCGTCCAAGACCCCCTGTTCGTCGGGTACGACGAAGCCGCACCGCACTCTCTTCGGGGTCTCTTCCTGGCCCCTGACCTCCAGTTTGAAGCCCGGTGGTGGGAACAGGAGAGAGACTGCCTCCGTCAGCCAGGTACGCGTTGCCTCGTCGGCGCACCAAAGTTTGAGGACCCCGTCCGCGTGCATGGGTTTCCCGATGAACGCTGGAGTGGGGCGTTTGGGGGTTTTGGTCGACCAGGCGTCACTCAGGATCTTCCTCTGGAGCTCCCGGAGTAACTGGTCCACCAACTCCTTCGGAAAGTTCCCTGTGCGTTTGCATGTTACTGCAACACCCAGGGACGCCTTAGAAGCCTGTGCGTAGGACTTACCTACTGTCATCCTGGAGGAGTCGAGGCGGGGCTTCTTGTGGTCTCCCCGAGGCAAACTGGTCTCGTTGAGAGCACATTTGGCCTCACCTCTGTCCTTGTTTCAGGCAGTTTTACCTGCTGTGTTGCTCGGAGGTGCAGTGACAGGTTGTTGTCCGGGGTGACCAGCCAGCCGCTTGGCGGCAGGCGGCTTCCCCGTACTGCCTCCGGCCTTCTTGCACCCCTCACTGCTGAGTGTGGGCTGCGCACTGGTCACATTGCTAGGACCTGCGACAGCAGCCTGCTCAGCTGTTTTTGTAGAGGCAGCACCGGCAGCAGTAGCGGTTTGTGCCTTCTGCTTGGACGCCCTGTGCTGTCTCTTGTTTAGGTTTTGCCTCTTCTTCGACGGGCCGACAGCGGCGCGGCCACTAGTGGGCGGGTGCTGAACAGGATTGGTGGTCTTGCCCTTACACTTGCCCTTCTTGTGGCCTACCAATTGCTAGCCCGCGAAGGAGGAGTTGTCTTCCCGCTTGATCTCGAACGGGCTGACGATTGTAAGGACGGGACCAGTACTAGTGTTAGCCAGCGCTGAAGTCCCGTCCTTGGGGGATGGTATAACCTCTGCAGCCGGGGCCACAGCGTCAACCATCTGTTTTGGTTTTGCGGCAGGAACAGCTTTCGCTGCCACCGTCGCCGTTGGGGTAATAGAAGGGATAACGGTATCCATAAATGTTTTTACAAGACTTCATCCCTCTGGCTTCCCACCCTCCATGGAGCCCGCAACTGGGAACGTCATAGCGGACGTTAGGATTACCAGAGGGATATAGGAACGCGGGGCTGGCTTACAGCACGACATCGGGCGCCCGCTTGGGTTAACGGCCTGAGCCGAGTTACCAACTCTAGACGTCCACCCTCGGTTGCGCCCTCAGTATAGTCTTCACCAACCACATCAACAGCCGAAATAAATTCCGACTGTTGATGTGGATCCTACGTCCCTAGCCCGTGGCCCTCTAACGGGACACGATGGCCATTTCCCCCGCTGCGGCTCACAGCGGGGGCTAACGTTTTGCGTGAAATCGGGACCAAAGAGGGCGTGTTGCCTCACGGTCACATTACCGCCAGCGCCGCTCAGCTCTACCCCCCAGGACTCCGTCATCCCCGCGTACGGCGCTCGACTGCGCAGGTCCTAGCGCAGGTGGTCAACTTCTCTTACCCGTGACTGTTTACTACGAGCCCAAGCCCACCCGGCCACGAGGGGGCGTGGTGAAGAGATGTGTTAGTGAATGTGTGTGTGTGTGTGCGTGCATGTGTGTACGCGTGTGTGTATGCGTGTTTTAAGTGCCTGTTATTGTGTTTCAGCTGGAGGTTTTGGTTGCATCCATTTCTGAAGGAACTGGACCAAGAACGGGCGGCAACCTCGAGAAGGCTAGTCCACCAGCCTTGCCTTAGGGATCTTCACGACCTGCGCTACCTCTGAGACCATTCGCCACTCCCTGCACCGGACTCAGGTGCAGGGAGTAGAAGTTAGTGCAGTTCAGTGGAATTAGAGACGAATTGAACTGCACGGGCTTCCACCCACTTTTTACTGTAAACTGGTAGGTTAGATCTACACTAAATATTCTGTTTAAAACGGTAAATTCATATTAAATCAATCTATGTTTATGGCCCCGTGTTTACGGCAGGACGTACTTAAAATTATTTCAAGTTCCAATAATACACCCAGCACATGATAAGACCGTATACAAACAAAAATAATTAAGGCAGTTGCGAAAGAAATTTGTGAGCCATTAGCACACATAATCAATTTGTTACGAATGGCGATATTTGAAAATAACGCCATCTATCGGTAAACGAGAGAACTAGAAGAGAATGGATATATCGGTAGTTTAAAAGTGTTTCATCTATTCTTTACTAGATGGCGTTGCTGTTTTGTTCTCTGGCAGTATCGACTGTTTCCGACTGATGCGAGAACATTCTCGGGAAAAACAAGAATGGACTAGTTATGTTTTCCGGCTGGTATAAATACCGCGTGGACAACCGAGTTCAGACAGTACAGTTGAATAACCACAGTGATCAACAAGCGAAGGAGTGCGAAGATTAAGTGAGTCGGACGTGTTTTTTTGACCGCCATTTACAGCAGCAGGCACGCCGTCAAGAGGAGCACGCGCGCCGCCTGGAGCAACAGCTACAGCGCGACAAGGAGGAGCCGGCTCGCCGTCAGGAGGAGCACGCGCGCCGCCTAGAGGAACAACTGCAGCGCGACAACGAGGAGCACGCCCGCCGTCTGATGGAACAGCTGGTGCTCATGAAGGGCCTCAGCGCCGTTGTAGGGAAGGACCTGAAGGCGGTCAAGGAGGAACATCAGCAGCACCAGGCCCGTATCAGCGACGTGGAGATGCTCGTACACGACAAGCTTGAGACTCGCGTCGCCTCTATAGAGAAGCGTGTACATGACCACTACGAGACCTGTGTTGCTGAAGTGGAGAAGAAATTGCGTGGGCTTGAAGTGACATCAGCGGCTGTAGCGCCCTCGCCTCGTGGGTTTAAGGTTCCACCATTTAATGGCCCGTCATCATGGTCAGCATACAAGATCCAGTTTGAGGCTGTGATGCAATCAAATGGGTGGAATAAAGAACAGGCCTTAACCGCCCTAACCTTGGGCCTTCGTGATTGGGCCCTGACGGTGTTGGAGGCACTCGGGCAATACGTCTCATACGAGAAGCTTGCTTGTCTGAGGTGTTCAAGGATACTTGTCGCGTGATGGGTGCACATAAAACCAGGACCACGGCTTATCATCCGCAATCAGATCGCATAGTTGAAAGGTTTAACCAATCACTGGAAAGGCACCTGGCGAAGGTCGTGTAGAGCAAATAATGAGATTGAGACAAGCAAATCCAACCATTCCTTCTGTCATATCGCAGTGCGGTCCAGTAACCACAGGAGTAACACCAGCTTTTGCCAATTTCGGAAGAGAACTACTTTTACCTGCAGACTTAATCACCGGTATTCCATCAGAATCTCCACGCAATATAACGGATTACGCGACCGAGCTACGCAACAAGATGAATGACGTATCATGACACATCAGGGAATCTGGACAACAGATATCTGAAAAGATGAAGACTCGCTACGACTGGAAGGCAAACAACAAAGGCTTCGATGAGGGGTCATAACTGTGGCTTCATAACCCAGTACGAAGCAAAGGTAAATTGCCTAAGTTACAAGCCAGATGGGACGAGCCATATCGCATAATTACCAGGATGAACGACGTTACCTATCGAATCCAGAAGGGGCCGCGCGATGCACCGAAAATAGTTCATGTGGACCGGTTGGCTCGTTAGTATGGGTCCAACGATGTTCGAGACGAACACGTATAAGAGGGAGGCAGTGTTACGAATAGCGATATTTGAAAATAACGCCATCTACCGTTAAATGAGAGAACTAGAAGAGAATGGATATATCGGTAGTTTAAAAGTGTTTCATCTATTCTCTACTAGATGGCGTCACTGTTTTTTTAGAGAACAAAACAGCAACACGGAAGTATCAACTGTTTCCGACTGTTGCGAGAACCTTCACAAGAAGACAAAAATGGACTAGTTATGTTTTCCGGCCAGTATAAATACCACGTGGACGAGCGAGTTCAGACAGTACAGTTAAATAATCACAGCGATCAAAAAGCGAAGAAGTGCGAAGAGTCAGGAGTGTTTTCTAGTGTTTTAATTGGTGTTTTTATTAGAGTGTAATTAAGTGTATTGTGAAATAAAGTACAGTTTAGTGGCATAGTGCATTTCATTTATCGCCGAAGCCCAGCTCGTAACAAATTTAAACATTAGTGAAGGAATGTTTCCTGATGCTTGAAAAAAGTCAGTAGTTCAATAATCTTGTTTACAAATATGAATTTCTCAGCAGAAAATAATATCAGCCTGTAAATATCTATTTATACATTGATATTACGGTATTTATTTGACGACCGGTTGGCATAGCGGGGGTGTAAGCGACTGCTACACCGAAGGTCGCGGGTTCGATTCCAGCTCAAGTCAAACATTTGTGCGCGAATATGAATGTTTGTCTTGGTCTGGATGTTTCTATGTATAATATGTACCTATGAATTTACAAACAAAAAAGTATGTGTGTTTATCCATTGTCTAGTACCCATAGTACGTAGCTTTGTTAGGGACTAGATGCTGTTGTGTAAATGTGGTAGAATATTATTAATATTTGTTTCTTTATCACGCGTACTTTTCTAACATATGTGCCTGCCAAAGTGCCGTGTACTTTTTAACATATGTTGTTAAAAAGTACACGGCACTTTGGCAGGCGGGCAGTTACATTGGGTTATTGGAATGGGAGTTTAATGAATCAATACATGAACACTATGGATGAAGAACGACGTCTGCCATAAGTACTCTTAGAGCACGTCGAAAAGAGGCAGATGGTGACTCTCCAACTCACTGGATGGGCCCTCTCTAGATAGCCGCCAAGGCAAAAAATCTCTACCATAAAGGCAACAAGAGGGCAACACCGGTGTGAGCGGCTGAAGGTGAAGAGCGGTGCGGCACCGGTTTCGCCATCGCGGGGCTCGTAACTCGGAGCAGGTTTCCCCGTTTATTATTATTATATTTAACTTTTGCTGTGATGTGGTAAATGTTTAAACTTATAATATATTATGTTGTACATATTCTCCCACATTTACTTAAATAAATTAGCACATTTGAACATTTTGTATTACTTGACTTGGCCCATGGCTGCGATCGCGTGGTTACGTACCATGCTTTAACGCGGTAAAAAGTCCACATCACTGTCTATACCATAATATAGCTCAGTTGTGACGTTAAAGAAGGACAAACAAACATACAAATATAAAAACTCTTGCATTTATAATATTAGAACGTATGGCTACACATTTTTGTAAATCACAAAAGGAATCGCAGAGACGCAAAGCACAATACACTAACAATAGTTACAATACACTATAAATGGTTTAGTATACTTAGCGAGCGTTCACACCCGTTAATGCCCGGACCGGCGAATAACGAGCCAGTGGCAGAACAATTTGTATGAAGCTATTCACACTAAGCTGGATCCGGTCAATAGACCGGATCCGGGCATTAAGACGGACTCGTACAGCTGGGCTAAGAGTATGCGTTAGAATATACCGATCGTTATGGCAACGATCATATGCTATATTAGGTATAGATAGTTATACGTCAATTGTTTGACTATCTAAATTTCATAACGAGTATAACCACCATGAAATGCCGCGCGTGGTCAGACTTTACCTATAATAATAATAATAATAATAATAATAATAATAATTGTTTATTTTCAGGTAAACACCCATTACACATTACATTACATTACATTTCATAATTTACATAAGATATTGTTACTTTGATTAATTTGGCAAAGGAACAAAATTTTATATTAATAATATTATAATACAATTCAAAATTTTATAATACAATTCAAAATTTTATAATACAATTTAATTCAAGTGCCTTCTTACATAATTCTGTTAAATTCATTCAATTACAAAGTCAATAAATTCATTAAATAAAATGTATTCAGATCCATAAATTCATTCACTAAAAGTCAAATTCATTAAGTAAATTCAATTACACAACACAAAATAAATTATATTATATTATATTACTTTAGAAAAGTACCTACCTCAGATGCATTTCAGTTACATAGGTACCTAATGTTATTATATTCCTGACTTATAATATAATGAAGAGAATTTGGAAAATAGGTAGAGGAACAATAACTCTTTAAATACACGAGTCATAAACTCATACGGTAACATTTACTGCTTATAAATTTTACAACTTACAAGTCACAAATTTACAACACTCATATACGGCTGCAACAGTTGCATTCTTAGATAGCCTGATTCGATCCATAAAGGATGCTGTTCTTTTGCGCATGATTGCATAAAAGTCATCTACTCTGTTCTCAGCAAACATGCCAGACGCACTACACCGCCAGGGCAGGCCGAGCATGACTCTAAAAGCGTTGTTATACTGCACTCGTAATGTGTGGAAGGTTTTTTGCGTGTAATCAGTCCACAACTGGCTAGTGTAGAACGACTGGCAGTAAGCTGTAAATAAGGTAATTTTTGCAGCGTTACTGCAGCGAGAGAATCTGCGAGCGAGCATATTGCTTTTAGCTGCAATACATCTTCTTTGTCTATCCATGTCGTCCTCATCTTTAAGATCATCCCTAATTATATGACCTAGATATTTAAATTTAGATACATAGTTTAGCTGTATACCGTTCAGTTTGACTGGAGGAGTAAACGAATGCATTCTGTCGTGCTTAAACAACATTATCTCAGTCTTTTTTACATTATAGGTTAATTTATGGTTAAAAGCGTATTTTTCACAAATTAAAATTAACTTTCTCAAACCACTGATAGAGGGACTCAACAGAACCATATCGTCCGCGTAACTAAGATTGTTTACAGGTTGATTAGTCATGTGACAGCCGACTCCTGACCTGTTCAGTTCATCTATCAGCGCGTCAATGTACAGGTTAAACAGTATGGGTGATGTTAATCCGCCTTGCCTCACGCCACAATCAAGCGTATACTCTTTAGAATAGTGATTATCCCATTTTACAGCATTAGTTTGATGATCATACCAATATTTAAATATTTCAATTATATTGTACGGAACATTTGATTTTTCCATTTTATCCCACAACAAATTATAATTAATTGTATCAAAAGCACGGCTAAGATCTAGGAAGCAAGCAAACACGCTTGTATTTTTAGCTAAGTAATATTTAACTGTATTTTTTAACGAATATATTGCCATATCTGTCGACAAACCCGAGCGGAACCCAAACTGAGAGCTATGCACAGATATGTATTTAAGTAACTGTGGATGTAACACTCTCTCAAATATCTTAGACACAACTGTTGCTAAAGAAATAGGACGATAATTGTTTATATCAGATGGATTGCCAGAGCCTGGTTTCGGTAAAGGTACTACAATAGTTTTCATAAAACTATCCGGTAAATAACAGTGCGATAAACATAAGTTAAAAAATTTGCTAAGCAACTCAAACAGTACAGGACCCCCGTATAAGATGTGCTCAATGCTCAGCCCATCATGGCCCGGCGATTTACCTCTTTTCATATTTTTTACACACTCAAATATACAATCAGGTGTAACCACAATGTTTACGCGCAGCTGTCCGGGCGACACAGGTACATAACGGCCCGAACGCGGTGAGTCACAGCTCTGACCGCCACTGTTTACCTTAAACTTGTTTGCAAACATCTGTGCGATTACACTTTGATCTTGAGTGTTATTGACTGTCAATGGTAAAGAAGGCTTAAAGGATAATTTGTTAGTAGATTTCCAAAATTTAGAAAAGTCGTTTGTCGATCTTTGTTGAGCTATGATATCCATTTTTATTTGGGTTTCGTTATTTTGACACCATTTTACCTTATTCTTAAACCTTCTTTTACTTTCACACATATTATTGTACAAGTCACCATCCGTGGGCCTACCGTGTATTAACCATGTTTGATACGCTATTTTGGCACGTTCGTGCAAGTCTTTAATGTGATAATTCCAACCTATAATACGGTTTTTGTTGTTATTAACATGTTTCATGCTTTTTCTACGAGTTGATGAAAACTTTGACGCGTTACGCAAGCTATTTATAATTTGTTCGTATAATATATCAATAGCGTTAAAGTGACACTGGTTACTACACGTTAGGTCAACGCAATCCAATTTACGTTGGGTCTCGAGTACGTTCTGTAAATATTTTACACATAATTCATTATACAAAGTTATTTGCTCCTTGCTCCTATAACCCCACGATACGTTATCGACGGCGACACTATCCGTTATGAGAGCTTTAGACGGTAACACTGAGAGATCACATGTAATCAGCAGTGGATAATGGTCCGACCACGACACTTCATTCATAACACTTACACTTTTAACCGCATTCCACGCTGCTGACGTCACTACACAGTGGTCCAACCAACTACAGGTACCGTGTGCCTCACTCAAAAAGGTAAAAGTGTTTGAGGACTCACCCAGAACTCGTATATCAGCACATACCCATTCCTGCTCCTCACAGTATAGCCTCAGCTCATCTCCGAACATACTGGTCATATCTGCATTGTAATCTCCCAGCATCATTGCACATTCGGTGCCACTATCTTCAATAATAGAACTGATTACTCCCAGACACTGAGTGAACTCAGGCAAATTATCCCTGCACTCAGTAGGCATATACACTGACATAACGAGGATATAACGATCCCGCAATTTGATTTTAACCGCCACGATGCGCTTCGATGTCGACTCAATAGGCTCAACAGTTGTAAATAGTGATTTTCGCCATAGTATCGCAACACCACCATATGGTCTACCCTTCAGTGTGCCTGCCGTTGTATCTATAGGTGAAACAGCATGATAGTCAAAGTCTTTCTGGATCTGGCCCAAGAACCCTAAGTCAACAGGGAGCAACCACAACTCTTGCAACGCGATAATATCATTACAAGCACATAGTTTTTCAACATATTGCTGCGATCGTTTTATAGATTTGCAGTTGAAGCTTACAAATCTGACTGTCATTTACTTCACAATGGAATGTTCCAGTCGGTCTTATAAGTGGGTATATTATTATATGTATATGTGCACCTAAACTGAATAAAAATAAGTAACTAGTTTTCTTTAGAGTTTTGTTCCTCTGTCCTTTTGTTTCGATATATACGAAACACAATCGATTCTGGCCAAAAATCTTCTTTGAGAACAATGTCCAGGTCCTTTTTCTGCACTAATATTTTGAACGATTTGAAATTTGTAGTTTTAGCTTGTTTTAGTGTTTCAATCCCATGAATCGTTCGCCCATTTTCGGTAAAATAATTTCTAATATCGGTTTCCGTGCACTCCGTAGAAAACCTGGATACGTATACAGGTACAATGTGCTCAGCTACCTTCAACGTCGAACCCGTATTGGTGCCTCTCTTGTTTCTAGATGTATATTTGGGCTTGTGGAGCGTGTCGTTGAAATTTTCAATGCGTTGCCTTTTTCTTTTTCTTGTAACGGGCGTGAAACCGTCGTCATCCAACATAGTGTTATTGGTAGGTACTGGGGCACTTTCGCAGGATTTGGTACTTATTAGCGCTTGTTTGAAATTCAAACCAGTAGTTTTAGGGTGATTTGCCGGTTGGTAAACCGTTGACGACTGTTGTGAGTCATTTAAACTCAAATCTATATTTCCGAGTAAATGAGGGTTAGGGGACAATTTTGTTCCCGCGCGGCTGTTGAACAAATTTTTCTCTCTATTTTCATTTTTAAGTTCAAATATCTCTTTTTCCAGAACATGAATCTTGTCTTTAGTTTCGGTTTTATGTAACTCCAGTTCATTTTTCATCGTTGCAAGTGTCTTTAAAAGGCTACTCACGTCCAGGTGGTCAAACGTAACGGAGGGTAACTTATTGATATCTTTTGCAACAAATGTCGGTAAATTTTCCGTTTCTTTTATAATTTTTATAATGTCCGTGATATTACTTTGGTTCTTTCTGTCTCCCTTTCTTGCAATCTTGCGAACGTTGGCCAACTCACACACTACGCTTTTAGCTTGTTCAATATCTTCTTCCTTGTACCATGAACAGCAGATTTGCACTACCGAAAGTTCATCCATTAGATCGCACTTGTTTTGCACGAAGCATAACAGTTCGTTAACTATTAAGTTACACTCGCTCGACATTTTTATTACGTTTCACATGACTTTTATAACATTAAATACTAGTTATCACCGCTCGCACGGCGATATACCTATAGGTGATATTACCGGTAACTCGGAACTAATAAGCGAGTACGAATGCGCGTGCGTCACGAGGCGATGACCGCGCAAGACTGACCTATGTAGTTATATTTTAACGTAGCGTTTTTTGACAGCAGAATGGTTGGCCGGTGACCATTTACATAGACATTTTGTAACATTCCAAGGCTTATTTATTTCTTCTTATTGTATTCTTTTTTGATATATTTATTGTTGAGTTTCATTTACTCTTTGATAAATAATTTTACGATTTGATATATTTTTACCATTTTTATACACGTTTTGGATTTATGTAATTTTTTAAACTTTTTATGTTACATAGTACAGATAAAAATATAATTATTTTATTTGTAAGTAACGGTATTACTTTTTCTATTTTTTTTCACTTTTGTGTTCAATTTTATTACATTTAGCTTTTTGTTATTATTAGCACCTTTTTTGTTTAATTTAACTTTATATTTTAATTTCATTTTGATATCTTTGTATACTTTTTGTGCATGTATTTTTTTAATTTCATTTTGTTCCATTTTTTTATTCCTTGAACTTTTAACTCATTTTGGCGTATTTTTGTTGTCTTGTTACGGTTTATTTGTTCAATTTTAACGTTTTGTAATGTGTGTGAATTTTAAAAAAACATATTTTTGTGATACTATCAGATTTTTTTCTTTTTGTTTTTTTTGCGTATTCTTCACATTTTGTTTAATTTTATTTTAAATATGCATTATATTTAAATTTCTTTAATCTTGCCACATTTGTTATTTGTTTAGATTTTTCTTTTTAATAATATTTTTTGTTGATTAACTTTTTGCTATTTTTGCCGTAGTTTTTGCCATCTCAATACATTTCATTATCGGCCTTATTACAAAAAACTGAATAAACCTTAGCTTCAACCAACACTATAAAGGCCAAGTCTTATAGCTGAGTAATGGTGTAAACTTGTTCTTATTACTAAACATATTTGAGCCTCGGCTTTTATGATACCACGTTATAAACTTAGCCCAAAATATCAACCACAGATAAAAACAATTCTTATTCGTTCATCATGACAACATTCACTCTTTACGTTCCGTATTTTTATAATAAAATATGTTTACTTTAATTGATAATGATTAGAAATTATATAGAGGGTACAAAAGCACTAGAAATTTGATTATTTACAATAAATATTAATAATCACTTCTCTCTTGATGCCAATTTCTTTTTCGAGGATTATATTTTTACGGAGTTCACTCTTGTGAAAGTACTTACGCTACATCAAAGTTTAGTTTGCAAAGACGTGAAACTTCTATTTAAATTATCTATTAAAATATTTTGTTGAAGTACTGCTCCGATGTAAGAACAAAAACAAAAAAAGGCAGGTTCAGACATGTCGACAATTTACATTGCAAAAGTTTTTGTGAATCTATTTTGCCTAAATAGCTCCAAATCTTCAATATCTTCGATAATGACTGAGTCAATCATATCTATGTCGATTTCAACAAGCTATTTCACCGATAACAGTTACAATATAAACAAAATATTTGTCATTAGTGATAGTAGCAACATTGGTTTATCGTAATAAACTAGGGGTCGCGATGGTTTAGGTTTATATCGTATAGTGATCCATAGTTTTGCGATAAACCTCATTTTGTAATAACATTGTGGTCTAAACTATAGTTTCTGCTGCTTTAAGCTCGGTATTAGCCTTAAACCGTCTTTTGTAATAAGGCCGTATAGGTCTCGATAACAATCTTAACATTCTTAATGGTTTTTAGGGTTCCGTACCTCACAAGGTAAAAAAGGAACCCTTATAAGATCACTTTCTTGTCCGTCTGTCTGTCTGTCTGTCTGTCTGTCTGTCTGTCTGTCTGTCTGTCTGTCCGTGTGTCACCACCGATTTTCTCAGGAACGGGTGGACCTAGCAAATTGAAATTTATACCAGATACTGAGGTCTATGGTTCCTATTAGGTGTGTAAAAATCAGGGTCCTGGGTCGACCCTATAAAAAGATATGGTCAAAATTACGTTTTTGCGAAAACTTGTAAGCACCAAAATTAACCTTAATTTTCAACTTTTTTTAATTTTCGGAATTTTTCCTTTACTTGTACTGTAAGACCTTGGTTTTGACAAAAATTGACAATTCTAGGTCAACCGTAAGTACCCTATAGGTTTTGGGTCGAAAACCTATATGGTAGTTCCCGTTGAACTAGAATCACGAAATTTGGCCAAAAGCAGGGTCCTACAGCACAAATAAAGGAAAAATTCTGAAAATTTAAAAAAGTTGAAAATTAAGGTTAATTTTCGTATTTGTTAAAGCGCCCAGCGTAATGGAGAGAAGCGATCGATAGAGACCGCTAGGGGGCGCATTTAGAAAATGTATGGAAATTGTTCCTGTCGTCTAGGCTATCGTCCACCGTGACGATTGAGTGCAAACTGGTACTAGACACTCAGATTTAGAAGACTAGCGTAATTAGCACCAACCTCAAATAAGGTAAACTGCGTACGGAACCCTCGGTGCGCGAGTCAGACTCGCACTTGCTCGATTTTTTAAAACGAGCCTTACCAAACCACTTGCTGTTATTATTCTAGTTATGCATTAGACATATCTACGAGTAAATACTTCTTCAAATTAGGTGATCGAACGATACAGATAGTTATGAAATTTAGATAGTTATGACAACGTGCACAGACCCATGCCTAGTGCCGGTGACATAGTGTTACCAACAGTTGAACTAAGCTCTCCACCAGAAACCACAAATAAAATTTCCCTAGACACATGACACCCACTTAAATTATCATTATAATACTTATTTCACTTCGGAAAACAATTGGTATACAAAAATAATAATTCGTTCTATTAGGCAATATGTAAAGAAAAATGCAAATTAAATGTTAAATCAACACATCAAGTAATATAATAATAATAGATTGAACAATGTACAAATTATTTTAAAACGAACGTTGTATTCAATTTTAGGCAAATGTTGAAACCCCCAGTTTTAGTGCTAATTCTACTAAGTTGGTAACACTGATCGGAGCTGGCCTTAGAATAAGGAAAATACTATAGAGACCGCATTACAATAGCAGTCTTGTCCAATATACATAGTTACTTCATTTTGACTTATGATTTTTCTAGCGTAGAGTAAGATAAATGTCTATAAATGATTATATTATTTGATTTAGAAGTGGTTTTAACATAGCCCGGCGCATGCAAAAATAATTTTCAAACCAATATAAAAAACGCCTGGCAATGTAATAAAGCCCCGACTAAATCATCTGACTTATGTTTGTTTGTATTCTATATACATTAAACTATTATATTTAAAAATTGCATGTTACTTCCAATACATTTTTGTTCGTTTTTTTCATAATTTTCTATAGCCTCGCTGCTCGCCAGCCAGGTCTGCAATCATGCCTCAAATACCTACCCAAAATTGATGCCAGCTCTCCTAGTAGGTATAAAGTAAATATCGATGAATCATAAATATGGATTAATAAATTTTAACGTAGGAACAGACACTTGTGATTTATTTACGAAACCTGTTCAAATTAAAACCTGCTTATTATTATTATATGTAACCAAGTCAGGAACAAATAAACAAATCGTGATTTTAGCTGATTTCATTGTCAAACGGACATTGAAGTTCAGTAACGTCAATGTTTGGTTGCCACCAGGCACCATGTACTTAATTTAAATGGCAATAAAATTCAAATTCAAACCCATGTCTCTGAGTTTTGGAAGTTATGTGCATTTATTAGGTAAGTATCACTTGCTATGGTCTAGGAAAAAATCACGACTAAACATGCATAGCTTAGTAGTTGTTTGCCGAAAATGGTTTTATATATAAACTGTTACTATGAACGCGAAAGTTTTTAAGGATGTATTTGTTTCTCTTTCATACAAAAACATTTTAAATAAAAGTATCGATAAAATTTCAACGTCCCTATAAATATCAGTACAATCTTTATACGCATAAGTCAAAATGTCTATGAATGAAGTTTCTAAGTTTCACATGAAGTTCTATTTAATTTTGACTAAAAGAATCTGACATTGGTGACCATGGCCACCCATGGTCACCAATGTCAGATTATTTTAGTGATGATCTTATGCAATACTTCCATCTATAAAGTAAATTTAATCTAGGGATCCAGCCGTCCTCCGGCTAATTAGCCGGTCGCGGCGTAGTGTGAACACTCGCTCCGGGAGCCGGCTGCCGGCTTATTAGCCGGTCCGGCGCAGTGTGAACGCTCGCTAAACTTATTACGTAAGACTCGTGGTCTTACGTAATAAGTTTAGTATATTAAATCAATCACCCAAAAACATTGACACTTAAAAAGGGCAACATAACGACCCAATACCTTAACCAGGAATCGAACTGGCAACATTGCGATCGACTACAAACTTACACGCAGGGCCGACGAGGCAGTCTCTTGAAAGTTTCAGTCATATTATGTTGTGTACATGTAACAAAAACTTTTTACATTTATTGCCAGTTCTCTGTTTCTTGTTCCAGTGTATAAATTGGCCGACACCATCTCACTACACATATGAGAGAGGAATATTTTTATTTTAAACCCTGCGTAATTATGTAAATTAAGAGAAGACCAATTCTCGTATACACCACTATTTTTAATTAGTATAAACATTTAATGGGGCTCTAGGCATCTTTAACCCATATATGCCCAAGAGCACAAAAACGACCCAACGGTACATTTTCAGTAGCAAAGCGTCATAAATAAAAACCGTGTATTATTTTCATAGTTTAACGCTATCTACGAATTGTCGAAAAAACTACGAACGTGTGAGTAAGTTACATTATGCAAAACTAAAACAATAACATTTGAAAATTAGGAGAAAAGTAGGAACACGTTTTTTTCGTCGAAAATTGAAGACCTTCGCTGAAAAAAATGTAACTACTTATTTATTTGCTTGAAATCTTGCAAGTATTGTTAATAAATTAATAAAATGAATATATTTAGTATGTGGGTAACATATCAAATCTGTACAGGACTATTTATTTTTGCTAATTTTGGCAGAAATGTTTGTTAGGGTCGAAATCGACCCCTTGGGCAAAAATTATACAGAGTGTACTTCTTTTTCGCAGGTCACGGCGCGTACTCTCAACGCATGAAATTGCTGATGTTTTGGAGAATTTGACTGATAAAGATGATTTTGGTAGCGTTGACGTATATTTGGACCCGCCTTTAGGAGGTAAAATATCCGACGGTGACTTAGGGTGCGAAAAATGCAATTATATTGCGAGCTTTAACCGTCATCAGTTTCTTGCCCCGGCTGAAGTGATATTACAAGACAATAAGGAAATCCAGTATCAACGTTACAGAGAATATATCCATTCAACAATCGGAGGTTGAGGTTCCTTTGGATATCCATCCAGTCACTCCCCCCACTAGTCGCAGTGCATCTCATCAGCCGATAGAGAGAAAGTAGTATTTGGGTCTTTGCTGAAGGCATATATAACAGAATGCTTCACAGTGTGCCACCTCCAAATCGAAGAAAAGATCAAAAAACTCAATAGGCTCACTTTCAGCCGACAGTGTTGTTACTGCTCGTGGTGGTGGTGCTGACCACTCAATTTCAGATTGACGAAGGTTCCGTTTGATCCATTTCCTTTGATGAGATTGAGTATTACTACGTTATAGCCTCGATGTGTGACTGCGACTACTGAAGGGAGTGATTGGATGGATAACCAAAGGAACCTCAACCTCTGGTTGTTGAATGGATATATTCTCTGCAACGTTGATCTTGGATTCTTCATTGCCTAAAGCTCGCAATATCATTACATTCTTCGTCCCCTGGGTCACCTTCGGATATAGTACCTCCTAAAAGCTGGTCCAAATACATGTCAATGCCACCAAAATCATCACTATCAGTCAAATTCTCCAAGACATCAGCAATTTCATTCGTTGAGAGCACGCGCCGTGACCTGCGAAAAAGAAGTACACTCTGTATCATTTTTGCCCAAGGGGTCGTTATCGACCACCTGAAAAAAAGTTACTTCCAGGTACTGAAACTGAAAATTACTAGTTTTCAGTTTAATTACTTCCTTTAAAGACAACAATATCCAAAATTAATTAAAATTGGTGATCTAAATATTTCTGGGCATATATGGGTTAACTAATCACATTTGTGTATGTAAAAAATAAAAATACTAAGTTCCAAAACTGTCCACAAAATAACGTAATAAATGGTAAATGCATAACTAAACACTATGTTGTAGTAATAATTTTACGCGGCACTGCTGCTGCTCCATTGATAAATTCGTGCAAACTCGAATTTCGCAACCCCCTGTCCCTTTGCGCCCGCGCTGCAGTGCTAAATTGATGGCGGAAGCTAGCGGATCCTTTTTTCAACACAATTAATTGTTTGTTTATGTTTGCCCAACGCGATGGCTTATCAGTTCACATCACGCGAGTGCAGCTGTGCGTTTGTACAGGGAAGTGTTTGGAAGCCAGTGGATCGGTCGAGGCGGGCCTGTAGCTTGGCCTCCATGCTCACCACTGTGTATAAAAGTGAGCCGGTTAGTGTCGAACAATTAAAACAGCGCATATTGGACGCTTTTGACGCAGTGAAAAGTCAGAGCAGCGTACATCTCTCATTAAAAAACAATGTATTAAAACGTGCCCGTCTGTTTATTGACAATGGTGGTGGCCATTTTGTAACGGGTTCTAGAATTAAAACGCAGTAGAGGTTCTAGGTGCGTTTATTGCCGAGTATTGTCTCACTTCCCTTGCCACGAGTATGACCGACCAACAACACGACACTGGCCTGAACACTAGGGGCTGCAGTCTCCCACGCTGTTCCCTCCGGTGGTGGGCAGGGCAGGTTGCTCGAACGGCTGCGCGTAGCGGCATATCCTCGCAGGCCGTTGGTTCAGCTGGCAGGCACCGGCGGTCTGAGTGCGATGAGCAGGGCGGGGCCAGACTCTTCGGCAGAGGTGACGCCGAAGGTGATGCAGGGAAGTGTTGCGGTCTAGGTAGCGTAGCCCGAAGCTTAAAGGTAGACCTGGAACCTGAAGGGAAACAGCATTAGGAAAGCCACAACCAATATAGTCAGGCAGGCGGCGTCAGCCGGCCTCAGCTAGCAGGTAGAGAGTAAATTTAGTAACTTACCCAGCTGCTGGGATCAGGATACACGTAAGACGTAGGGTCAGTAGATACGCGTAATTATAGCCATCAGCAATTATAGCCATCTTTGATCACGAAATAGATGTTGTATTTCGATTCTCCACCCATTAAAATATCGAAGGCGATACCCATATTGATATTTAAAATTTTCTCATCCGCCATCTTTGATTTCCCGTCCGCCATCTTGGATCACTAAATAAATTTCATATTATCAATCAGCGTCCCGAAAATCTCGAAAACGATACCCATATAGATTGTATCCTATTCGTTTAGCCTTTTTTTGCCTTTGACCCAACCCTCCCCCTTCTCGTTTGACCATTTTATTATTTTTGTCTGGGCCCTAAAAGTAGTGGCGTAATTTTATATAGCCTTTAGCCTTTCGGAATAATTGGGCTATGATAGGCAATAACAATTTTTAAAATCCGACTGATAGTTCCTGAGATTAGCCGACATTAAGTTTTAGCCGTTTTAGCCTTTTGCCCGGCCCCAAAGGTTAGAAGCGTTATGTTATATAGCCTATAGCCTTCCGGAATAACTGGGCTATCGTATACAAAAAGAATTTTTCAGATCCGACCGGTAGTTCCTGAGATTAGCGCGTTCAAACAAACAAACAAACAAACTCTTCCGCTTTATTATATTAGTATAGATTTGATACACTAGCGCAATTTTGAAAAGTTATTGTCACTGTTTTATTTCTAAATAAAGTATATACCTACTGATTACGAGAACAGAGTCGTAAATCGTGCGGTTTTTTTTTGTAAGTGCGGGTCACGCCCGTGCAGCCAACACGTACCAGCCAGTTATTCATACAATTTGCGTTCGATTTCTATGAATGACATACGTTCCAAATTCAAATCACTTTTCCGCCCGCTAAAAAGTTCTTAACAGAAAAGAGCTATTTTGCTTCCGCTAAAAGAGGAACAAAGCGACACTTTTCGAATAGAAGGGATGAAACATAATTATTGTTAAATCTGTAGAATAAAGCAATATTAATATATTTCGAGTCTGAACTTTGTGTCCATTTATTGCATGTTTGTAAAATCGCCTGACACATGTTTATTTTCTAATGTGAGAGGTTACTTTTTACTGTTTCTACGGTATATATACCACGTACCTTTGTTTTGAGTAACCGATATTTCAGCACTGTTGCAAGCGCCATGTTCACGGATGTACTGAAGCAATGTACTGAAGTATTGCGGGCGAATGAATGTTATGAACAAGTGAACCAGTTTTCCCGCTTTCTTACTCGTTTATTGGGCGTGATAGATTATTAGAAATATTTCGAAAATTAATCAACAAAAATATAAAAATAAGTACATTTAAAATATGTGTGTTTCATTTGTAAGTACCTATTTATAATCCAAGCAAAAGCTCGGATATCAAACTGTTATAAATCTGGCTAGAATTTACATCACTGTTACTTTTAGGTTAGGTTTTAGGTTAAGTTACTAGAAGATTTGATTCATATATGTATCAAACAATATAAAACTAAATATATTGTATCATTTATTATGTATAGCATAAACCTATCGTATATGGTTGTATTGTTTTAAATTTATAATGTTGCCAATAATAAATATACAATTTGATCTGACGTTTGGCAGTTGACACTGTCAAATGTGTAAATATAAAAGGAGAACAGGCTCTGTTCATGTTCAGTTCCGCCCCGGCAACGGCTAACTAAGGTACGATATAATTCTGACTTTTATATTATTGTGTTTTTATATTGTGTTTTTACTAATAATGTGTTTCACAATTTTATTCTTTATTGCTATTGTGTAGTAGGTGTTATTTAGAGTATTGTCAATATAGACAACGTATAGTTAATGTAATAATATAGCTTAGCAATTGTATAATTGATATTGTGGGTGGTTCCGTCAGTTGTGAGATGTTAAAGTTCAGAACTTGGGGTATCATATAGTATCGAATCGAATTTATGCTGCGAAACAAGCCGTGTCTATTATATACATCATTTAGTGAATATTTCAGTGGTAAATATTGAATACACATATAGTAAATATATTTGTGGTGTAATATTCACTATAATAGTATTATAGTATAAATCAATTATGCTAATCTATTGTATTAAGGTAATAGTTACTTTTGAAATATTGAACTACCCACAACCTTGCCATCCGATATGTCTTGAATGTACCGCTTTTATAAACGATAACTATAACTATTAAAAGAATGGCCAAGACTTTTCTTGGCCACGTTCTTTCTTTTGGTTCTATGTCCTTGCTTTGCGAACGTGGCGCTAAATGTAAATGTAGAATCAGAAACGAATATACTCTTACTTTAAAATATACTGTTGTGACAACCTGAATAAATGAAAGTGAGAATTGATAGTTGTATCTTTAATTTTCCAAATACCTGACAAATATAACTATAATAATACATATAGGGCGTATACCTTGTATCTATGCATATATATAATACCCACGCTATTACGCGCACAACCACTACAACCATTTTCACTCTCGCACTGTACTTGATCGCGACACACAGTATTCACTACATTTTGCGCGTGATTTAAGTTTTTGCGGTTCACGGGTTTTACATAGACGTACCACTTGATGCCAGGTGTCCGACAGTTCCATCTTCTCTATTGAAATTTTTAATACTTCTTAATTTCAATAGCTTCTTTAACCATTCTAGGTATATAGAGGTGTTCTGTCGAAAGCACCTGAGGGTTATGTAACTCAATCCAGTGGTTCGTACCCGAGTCTAGGAGATGTTGAGCTATTGCCGACTTGTGTGGTTCATTGTTTTTGACTGCCCTGATGTGTTCCTTGACGCGGCAGAAAATGGTGCGTTTTGTTTGTCCTATATAAGAACTCCCACATCTGCAGTCAATTTTGTATACACCCGGCTTTTCCAAGGGGAAAGTGTCCTTTGGCGTTCATATGTATTGTGACAGTTTCTACAAAGGAGTGAAGATAGTTTTAGCAGATAACTTCTCAAGGATATTAGAGACCTAATCAGAATCTGCGTACTTACCTTACGTCAAAGGAGTGATCCTTTGACGTAAGGTAAGTACGCTGGTTGTCGTTCTACCTTGTAGTCGAGGTGCTTTTAGTGCGTCTAGGTAATCTGACACGTCCGCTGTACCCATTTTGTCGTAGAACGTCACTTCACTATAAAAAACACCACAAAGTCACTATAAAAGCAAAAAAAAACATGCATAATTTTTTTTTTTAACATTTCTTCAGACCACGAAAGTTTGAATTCCTGTATAATACGAGAGGAGCTGTTAAAATTAAAACGTTGAAAATGATGAGGAATACTATCAGATGATTTACATCTCTTGAATTCGATTTTTATTTACACACCAGGCAATGACAAGCGGGTCAGATTTAGCTTGCAAGATTTGATCCACACTAACCAAAACACCGAATTAAACAAAAGCCTGTAAGGACGTATAGTGAAGACCTCACAAGCTTTTATTTCGGACACAGCAAAAGAGCTGCTGGTTTTTAGCACATACTATGCAGCGTTTATTTTCAATGAGTATTCCATTAGTCAGAATTAACGATACATCACGCTTTAAAGCTAGTTCATTATCCAAGTGTGGATCAAATGATAAAGCACGTATGATTACACTCGATTACAATAATAGGTAAACAATGCAGGCTCAAGCCTCCTAGTCTACCAAACAGGCAACAGTTAAATGCGCAAACCAGTTGTATCAAATTCACCGCAACCGCCATATTGTATTACATTAATATAAGTAAAAGAACACTTATGGTCTTTACCGAACAAGAGCGGCTCTGTAAGTCTCTATTTGGTCTAATGCCAAATGACTTTGCGCAATTCAATACAATTTCCATTGCGACTAACTACCCTCATGCTTCCCAGCTTTGAAAATAATAAACGGGTGTGCTTCTGTGAGCGAGTGTAAAGTCTTGAAAGACTGGTAACCTATTGAGGCAGTCGGTACAGTCGCGCGGTTAATTTACACTACTATCGGTGTTCATAATGAAGATTACGAGTGGAGCGTGTTGCGTGAATAGATTTAATGAACCCGCGTCACTACCAGTGTACCGACTGATATACACACAACTAATTAGTATGCTTAAGCCGCGTCACTCCTCAGTATTATTTAGAATGACAGATACTTTAGTCAAAGTGACCATTTCTGCTGGATAAGGGGGTGTCTGGGGTCGACATAAATTCCGATGTCGGCGTTATTGCGGTGTCTTTAGTTTGACGACGGTACCGCACGAATTGTTGAGGATATCTCAAAGCAGATTGAACCCCTAAAACTGTCTTATGTTTATTGTTTACGCGGAGGCGTTTGCAGCGAAGTTTGTGTCGATTTATCGGTATTTAATAAGTACGTCGTGAACACACCCGTCTTCAAGGTAATAAGGTTTCCACTAAATTGGATGTCATTCGTCGTATCTGATGAACGACGTCGGGATAAAGGTGAGACATGTTCGAGCGTGATTATGTGACAGCGGCTGTTATCAACGTATATGGTGAGGATTTTACATGTATGTAGGTATGTGGTGTACGCCAACATTAAAGGCATCTAATGATCTCAACAATGAGTGGAAATGTTCCAAATATTTATAATGATAGAAACTTGTCACGGAATTCAAAGGCGTTTAATGTTTTGGCGAAAAGAAGCACCAGGTGATGTTGTTTGATAACTAAGGCTACATGGTTGAGGCAGTGTCTCTATCCGTCTTCATATCGTGCTATCGGCTAGAATCCAACAGGTGAATATATTGTTGTATTTTAGGTTATTTAAAGTGATCATACATTTAAAAATGTTTGATAGTGTTGTTGATTTGCCGTCATATTCATGTAGTCTACGCAATCATGTCATCCATGGATATCAAGAAATGTCCCTTTCCAGTATGCAACAGGTTTTTAAGTCAATTTGGGCATAAACACTGAGCAATAGCCACTATTTCATAGGGTTGCTTAGCAACCGAACTAGATAAAATAAGATAACCGCAATTCTGTAAAACATGCGTGTACATTACAAGTTACATTAGCTTGTAAGTTTAAGCCTGTTATTTGTCATTTAAATACATTGGCCGTTGACACTCGTACACTACAACTTAGTGAAGCTATTTATGTTGTAAGCCATATCATGCTGCAGTATGCGGTGGCTTATGCAATATACTTAAGTTGAGAATTTTTCCCACGTTGTAAAATAAAACTAGCCAATTTACTGGTCATGTCACACCAAATGTGATCTTGAGTTATGTAGTTGAGATATACTGTATTTACTGTATATACACACACACACATTGTGCAAACATGTTTGGAAGCTATTGTATTTTTGAAATATGGTTATAACATATAATGCGTGATGGTTTGTGTATGACGTTGGATAGTTTATGTATGACGATACTGATAGAAAGAGTATGATTTACTACGCTGTTGCTTTGACAAGCTTTTGTAGTTCTTATACGAACTATAACTTACGATATTTTATCGAGTTCAGGTATTTTGATGTCTGTACGTTGACGCATAGATTATTTACGGTATCTTTATAAAATTAACCATTCTCTAAGAAGTAACAAAGCTAAGAATTGGGCTTGCTATCTCCTATCCTTACAGAAACGTAGAAAGACAGAATGACACCAACTTATAAGGCTCTTTGGCAAGTTTCTGTAACTATTTGACAGTTTTCTAGAGAAAATTCAGTCTTGCTCCGACAGTTTCCAGTTTAAAGTGAAAACTTTGATCACAATCAGTTCTCGCTAAAGGAGCCAGCAAAGTGCAATTGAATTGATAATTTGTTAAGGTACTAACTAGGTACTGCCCACATTTTCAAAGTAGATTAAAAATTAGCAGCTTTTTAAACTTAACAAAGTTTCAACGCCTATTACTGTTGGAATTCTAAAGTAAGTAATGAAATAAACAAAATGTCAATTGAGCATTGATAGGTGCTGAGTGCTAGTGAGCTCTTAGGTGGTAGCACATTAAAAAATCCTTCTTTATTTAGCGCCTTCGTCATAAAAGTAATCTGCTTTACTAATTCATACGGTATGTTTCTACCTTCAGTCATCTAGATTCTGCGATTATAAGGCAGTGATTATAATTGTATATGTTATACTAAGATGATGCTTCACAAATTCTAGTGAAGTGCTAAGTAACCTCACTAATATCTTCGCGATGCTTTGTGGCCGGCACGAGGAATGCACTGCGATTGCTTGCCTCATTGATTAAGTACGTAGGTTGCACCGAGCGCTCTTGTGTAGGTTACTGGCTTAATGGCTCGTCGGTTTTACTACCCAGTATCAAATGTGATAGGGAGCTATTTGAAATACTTGGTATAACAATAATAGTTCATGCTTACTGCATCTATGGTGCAAAGTTTATAATGGCTACTTCTCAACTACGCCAGTTCAAAATTTTAGAGTCTACTCCTTTAAAGCATAGAAAAAATTAAAAATTTACTAACATATATGAGTTAATTCATAGTTTGCATGATTTATAATTGTTTTGTAGTTTTATTCGTAATGCCCTTTTAAAAAATAGGTATTTAAAAATGTCTGCACAAAAGAAAACAAAATCTATACAAAATAAAAATATAAAACGTAAGTAGCTTAAATATTACAGCTCATTCAACTATTCAATCTCTTACCAATACTTTAAAAGTATTTTGCGAAACAAAGCGTTACTATAATGACTGACAGAACAAAACTCAATATAATTCCCAATTATTGTGATTCATTCGGAATGCTTCAAATAAATTACAGCTGTTGAATTTCGATATTCATCCAAGTATTTTGTTAGAGAGCATGCAATATAACGTAAGACAAAGAGAAATTAAATTTTATTTATTTTCACTCCATATTTCAAGTGGGTTTTATTTAACAAAAGGATTATTCGATTTTAATACAATGTCTAAAAATACAATGCTCTGTTACATTTCTGTAAATCACACTGTGGTTTTTGAAATCATTTATATAAATATTTGCTTTTCCTAAAGGAAAATTCGTGGTATTGCTAGAGATCGGTCAGCGATGCACCTGATTGGAGGCAGCTACAGAATAACTGTTCACGTAAGCCGGTACATATGCATGGCATAAGCACAAGATGCCTCACCTGTACCTACAAGCAACTCTAAGATATATCAAATATTACATAGACAAAGCTGACCGAGCCGTTTTTTTTTCTACACATGTATGCTGAATCTTAAAAAAAAACAGTATTTCTTCTTCTTTGTATGAGTGTGTGGCCAACTCAGATGTTAGAGTTTATAAGGCACCCGAAATCCTTTGACACGGCTTAACGGCCTTACACATCTAGTTCTGGAGCCACAAACCAGAACCGACGACTTTGCGTGCCCTCCGAAGAATGGTAGCTCTTTGACGTAAACGTCACCTATCCAAGTGGTTATCTCTGTGAGAGATACTTAGCTTGGCCGATCTATTTCGAACGGCAATTCAAGACATGCTATGAATCGTCATTCTTCCTCTACAGGTGAGATTGCAGTTGGAATTCTATAGGATTGAGTGTCCTAACCGTAGACAATTAGCGTAGCTTTTATTACGTACTTCAACCAGACTTTTTGAAGCAAGTTCGTTTGAATTTAATATTTGAAACAATAAGTCTATACATACTTTTATTACAGCTATGGTGTCGATATCCGACACGACTGAAGAAGCTAGGTTTAAACTAAAATGGGCAGTCCAACGGATAGTAAAGGAGTGCATCAGTTATCAGCTTCGTTCCGCTTTCGCTGTTACCGCTGACGCGGAACGAAGATTTAGAACATTATGGCCACTTGGCTCATCTCCGCTTTAGGGGAAAAGCACCCTTAGAGTTTGTAAGGTCATTATCATCCTCTTAGCGTTATCCCAGTTTCAACCTGGGTTCCGCTTACTAATCTAACCGGATTTGGCTGGATATTAAGCTTTTCTACAGAGCGACTGCCTGTCTGACCTCTGCAACCCGAAGGGATAGCGATATCCCATGGTTTAAACTAGTGTCAGTTTATTTAGAAGGTACGGAAGCCCTGTAACGACTGTCAAAGATCTTCATGACAACCGGGACCGACGGTTTAACGTGCTCTCCGAGGCACGGGACAAGCGATAATTAACAATTCAATACGCACATAACTCCGAAAAGTCATTGGTGCGCGCCGTGGATTCGAACCCGATACCCTCTGCATGGCAATCTGTTGGTATCTCCACTAGGCTATCGCTGCCTTTGCTGAGTTCCGCTTTCGCTGTTACCGCTGACGCGGAACGAAGATTTAGAGCATTATGGCCACTTGGCTCATCTCCGCTTCAGGGGAAAAGCACCCTTAGAGTTTGTAAGGTGTTACTGCAAAAACTTGGCTGGATCACGGTGGCTCAAGATCGATGTATGTGGAGCGCCTTGGGGGAGACCTCTGTCCAGCAGTGGACGTAGAGACGTCTGTACGTTCCACGTGACGTAGGCTGGGACATTTGGTTCTTCCTGATTCTCTTTGGTCATCTCCGAAGAGGAACGTCTGTTGTAATTTTGTAAGTAATTCTGTCTCAGGTACTGAAATTACTGCAATCTTTAACTGGTTGTACGAAACGACTGTCAAAAGTCATGCCGGCCAGAACCAACGCGGTGTCGCCGCAACATTAAAAAATATAAGCACGTATTTGGATTTAACACAACATCGAAAAGAGGGTAGTCAGATCAACAACACCAAAAAATGTTCGCTCTATATTTTAACTTAATTAAATATAGTAAATCAAATAATCTCACAATAATTAATGTAAATATTTAATGCTAACTTAAATACCAACCAGTTTTAGTGTTAATTCCTGCTTCACAATCTATTTTACAAATTGCACTATCACTGAATTGTTATGGACAGCGTCGAGGCAATCAAATCATCTTTTTCCACCACTATGGCTGGCATCGAGGAGCGCATGGCCAACTTTGAGGCAGAACTGAAGAAAAGTGCCAAACAGCCTAACAATGCACCCAGCGTAACGAGTTTGGCAACCGAGTTTTCATCTTTCCGGGCATTTGTGGTGGAAACCATTGGAGCTTTCCGACGTCAGATTGAGTTGCTGGCGCACGAAGTGGACAGCATCGAGATGCGCAGTCGCCGAAAAATGCTTCTGATCCATGGTGTTGCTGAACATAAAAATGAAGATCCTGTTCAGCTGGTCATTGAAGTAATTAACAATCTCCATCTTACTGAGGTCAGCACGGATGACATCAAGCGGAGTCACCGGATGGGTCGTCAGTCAGGTTCAAATAAGCCGAGACCAATTATAGTGAAATTCCATCAGGCAGCAATTCGTGATAAGGTTTGGTTCTCCAAGACCAAACTGAAAGGTAGCGGCAAAACCCTGTCTGAATTTCTTACAAAGGCACGGCATGATACATTCATGGCAGCAAGGCACCGATTTGGAGTCACAAAGTGTTGGACTCGAGAGGGCCATATTTTTGTATTGGACTCCGACGGATTACAGCATCGCATTTCTACTCTTGGCGAACTCAACCGGATTAAGGCGGGTACTCAAAAGACGCCGATTGCCGAGAAACCTGCGGCTGGGAAGACAAAACGAGTAGCTGCCACGAAGAAATAGGTAGCATGCATCACATAGTTCTAATTTGGCAGTAGTTGCGGCATCCGTGGTGTGTTTACTTTATATGTTATGTATTTTACACTTGTACCCTATCTTCAATAGCACTAATCCTTAATACCTCCTAATTCGTAACTTTTGACTTCGACTTCCTTACTAATCAACTTCTCTGATAAATATTATTCCACCTTCTATCTATAATTAATTTAGCATTTCACTGTTTTGCAACTTCACGAGTTCATGACAGTTGACATCTATCAACGTCAAAGCTACGTTTCGTTTTCTATAGTTGGAAACGTTTAGAAACTGAGCCGTGAATTATAAATAAGTCTTTACTCTTCATTTAATATTCTTTCTTAATCCATATAAATATTTATTTACTTTCTACAATTATTTATTTGCACTATTTTACTTATTTGCATATTTATTTATTCTTTTCTCCCCCTTTTAGCATAAATGTATTTATTGGTTCCTTAATTATTGATACTTATAATCCATGTAATATGTAATATTTATCTCTGAATATTTACGCTGCAGACAAAGCCCGGATGTTGCATTCTACAATTACCTATTTATTTTCGAAAGCGCATAATAATTAGATGTTTAAACTTTAACTCTCATTTTTTTCTTTGGTATACTTTTTTATTTTTGTTTATTAAGTAACTTTGTTTTTGTCAACAATCGCAATTTGTATATTTATTTTTTTTGTTCTATTATTTGTCAGCACTGAACTGGTGGGTGGATAAGATTAGACAAACTAAGTTAAGCACTCAAATTTTATTTTATTATCTTTTATTTTATTTATTTATTATTTTATTTATTTTTATATATTATGTCAGATCAGTTACTAAGTAGCGATAACGATAGTTTTTTCTCTACGAGTAGTCATAACAGTAGTTTTGAAAGCATTCCTTCTCTTGCTGAAACGTTGCAGTGCGAGTTTGCCGATGTACCTGGGAACTTTAATGTCGTTCATATAAATGCTCAGAGTATTCCGGCCCATTTCCAGGATATGCTGACCACTTTTGACTGTAAGAATATCCATGCCATTCTTGTTTCGGAATCTTGGTTAAAACCTTGCCTAGCGTCTGTGTCTTACTCTCTTCCTAATTTCCGACTCATAAGAAATGATCGAACCGGGAGCGGTGTTGGTGGTGTTGCCATTTATCTCCGTACTCACATTCCTTTCAATGTTGTTAATATGTCATCACAACCTCCACCGCTCAATGCCGGCGAACATCTCTTTGTGGAACTAGATCTGGCCTATACCAAGGTTCTGCTTGGTGTTTTTTATTCCCCTAATTGTCGTATAAATTACTTCTCGTCTTTCGAACGCATCTTAGAAAATCTAGCTCCTACTTACAGTCATACCATAGTCATGGGTGATTTCAATACTTGTTTGTTGAAAAAGGATTCGCGCTCATCTTCCTTGTGTAGTATTGTCGAATCTTGTAATCTATCCATCCTCCCTTTAAATGCTACACATAATTTTCCTAATTCCACTCCTTCTCTTCTTGACCTTATGTTTGTCTCCTCACCTTCTCTAGTCGCCAAGCATGGGCAGTTTCCAGCTGATGCTTTTTCCTATCATGACCTTATCTTTCTCTCCTATAAACTTCGTCTTCCCAAGACAAAGACTAAAATTCTTCTGCAGCGTAATTTTGGTGGTATGAATGTAGAAAATCTTCGCAGAGATGCAAGTATGATCGACTGGAGTCCTCTACAAAGCGCAGAGACCATGGACGAGAAAGTTGAATTGTTCACTAACGCTATTATTCGTCTATACGATGTCCATGCACCAGTCCGTGCGATTAGAGTCAGACAATTACCGTCACCTTGGCTAACCACTGAAATTAAAGTACTGTTGTCGAAGAAAGCTGTATCTAAAACAAAATATAAATGTCGACCTACTTCTCGCAATTGGGACAAATACATTGCAATCAGAAATCACTGTCAAAAGGTGTGTAGGAAAGCACAACGCCAATACATCCATAGTTCTGTTGAGAATGAAGATCCAGCTAAGGTCTGGAAATTTCTAAAAACTTTGGGAGTTGGGAAATCTTCTCATGATCCTGTCTCTGATAAAATAGATATTAATTCATTAAATCGTCATTTCACTACTTCGTCTAAATTTGATCAGACAACCAAAGCTAACACTTTACATGATCTTTCATTGCTTCCAACCCCAAATTATAAAGATGGATATCTTTCGTTTTTAATCAACTATCTGAGTGTGATGTTAAAAAGAGCGTATTATCCATTGCCTCTAACGCAGTCGGTAATGATTGTATCAGTCGGAAAATGATCCTTCCCATATTAGATGAAATCCTTCCCATCCTTTGTCATATTTTTAACTATTCCTTATCCGGGGGCGTTTTTCCCACTGTATGGAAAGACGCCCAAATTATTCCTTTACCTAAAAAACCTAATCCGTCTTCCTTTTCTGAGTACCGACCAATCTCTATCCTACCATTCCTTTCTAAAGTGCTTGAGTGCCTTGTCCATGTCCAACTTAGCACATTCCTCAATAAAAACCTTCTTTTTAATCACTCCAATCCGGTTTCCGTCCAGGTCACAGCACGGTTACGGCACTGATCAACATTACCGACGACATCAGGCTCGGTATGGAAAATGGCAACGTGACTGTCCTTTGCCTACTTGATTTTAGCAATGCCTTCAATACTATTGACTTCCATATTCTGATTGGCATATTGCGCTCTATTAACATATCTCCACCAGTGATTGATTGGTTTCACAGTTACCTGTTTGGTCGCCGACAGCGTATACGGATAGAAGACTCTTTGTCTTCTTGGTGTACGTCTATAGTCGGTGTTCCACAGGGTGGCGTTCTATCTCCCTTACTTTTCTCAATTTTTATAAATTCTATTTCCTATCAACTTCAGTCATCCTACCACCTTTATGCAGATGATCTCCAAATTTACACTCAAGCTCCTGTCCATGAGTTGTCTGAAGCAATTCGTATAATAAATTCGGATTTGGATCGTATAGCTGAATGGAGCGTCAGATTTGGTCTCCAAATCAACCCTACAAAAACGCAAATTATTGTTGTTGGTAGTCCCAGGTCGATTGCGCGCGTTGACCGGACTTGTTAACCCCAAGTTAACTTTAATGGTATTCCTTTACCTATAAGTGATTGCGTGAAGGATTTGGGAGTCTATATTGATAAAACTTTATCCTGGGGCCCTCAAATCAGGGAAGTAAGTAGAAAATTGTTTTCTGCGGCTGGGACGTTGCGAAGATTGCGAAACTTTCTGCCAATTGCCACTAAGATTGCGCTTGCAAATTCTCTTCTTCTACCTATCCTTGACTATGCCGATGTCAGCTATCTAGATCTCACGGAGGAGCAACTTGATAAGCTTGAGCGACTTCAAAATTTATGTATTAGATTCATATTTGGATTGCGCAAATATGATCACGTTTCTCAATTCCGCAACTTGCTCAAGTGGCTCCCAATCCGCCTTCGACGAAATACTCACATACTTTCTTTACTTTATAATATTCTCTTTAACCCTTCTTATCCCCATTACTTAAAGGATCGCTTCGAGTTCCTTTCTGATACGCATTCTAGATCTCTGAGGTCATCGGTGAATTTGAGACTGGCAATACCAATGCATTCCAGTAGTTTCTACGATAAATCATTTACTGTCCAAGCTGCACGCTTGTGGAATGCATTGCCGATGTCTATTAAACAAGCGCAAACGCTAACTTCATTCAAGAAATTACTCAAAGATTACTACTTGACACTTTAATCTTATTACTCTTGCACTACCTTACTCTTGTAATTATCCTTTTTATATTTCCTTTCATTTATTTAGTACTGATAATTTATGTATCATTAATATTAATATCTATGTATTTAATAATTATTTATTTCTTATTTATGTATGTACATAGTTATTTATGTAAGTATATCGTTATTTATGTATATACATAGTTATCTATCTATGTAAATATTTGTATTATTAATCTTTATCAATAAGGATCGCCAAACTACCCTTTTTCTGAATCCGTGTTTATCTTATCCATCCAAGTTAGGTTGCCTGTAAGAGATTACTTAATAGTGATAAGGCCGCCAATTGTACTATCTGACTTTTTGTTAAGGTTCATTATTGTAAATTTCTTTGGTGCAATAAAGATGATTATTATTATTATTATTATTATTAAAGTGACTGGATATGCTGTACAAAATATGCTAATAGTATATTATCACGTTATTCTTCCCCATTGTACTTGGTTAACGTACCGAACAGCTACATAAATAATGCTATTAAATCCTTTACGAAACGGGAACAAACTTTTTTAATTACGCCAGTAGAGATTTCAGTTTACGACATGGAGACCATAAAAAGGCTGAGGAAAATACGTTATTGAATACGTTTTTTGGTATCTATCTTCCTCGAAATGCGGACGTTCCCTTATAATTCTTGTTTTTCCTTTTACTTAATTGTATAATACAATGCTAGGGTATAACGGTTATCTGAGAGCTGGCCTAGATGTTGTTGTGAGGTACATAAAGGTGTGCTCTCAATACGCAATTACTGGTACAAGTCTATCCTGAGGCGGTAGCCTCAGGATAGACTACCTATTATCTTGAATGTTAACCCTTTCCTTTAAAAATTGTGTATTTAGAATATCTTTAAAGCTTTTTCATGTTGTTACTGATAAGGTTGCCTTTAAAGTTTGTTTAGAAATAAATTATTAGAATTATTTGCTAATATTTTTTCATCTAATCAGCATTTTTTCACCTAAATAATTGGCATATTGCGTACATAAATTTCATCCTAAAAAGAGGGCAACAGTGGATTACTGTCCATTACTGTCCGCCCACACCATTTTATTTTATAAATCATTAATATCTGCATGAATATTGGAGGTTAGGTCGCTTTAAGTAAGGCAATATTGGACCCTCAATCTATACACTACAGTGGCCGGTTCATATGCTATGTAGCTTAGCAACTGAATCTGTTAGGTGTCATTTTAATATACATACGTGGCGACTGAAAGATTATTGCCTTGTATCTTCGTAATGTTGAAGTATATCATGCAGGTATACCGTGAATAATCCATTATAACTAGGGTGTTAAAGTCTATAAGTTATACATACATATCTCTAAGTTTATCGATAGCCTATTTTACAAACAAGATATGAAACTCTCCTCGATTCATATATTCACAAAATCTGTTGAGCCAGCAGAAAATATGGCCTGTTTTCTTTTAATATTATTATGTTTATAAGGAATTCCGTTGCAAGAATATTTTTACATAACCAAAGTGATAGAATATTAAGCCTTTGACACGATTCTTACATTGGCGCCCGTTAAACGGGCACACTTTCGTTAGCGTTTCGTTTTCTTATAAAAACCTTTGATGTGAAACCTTATAAGAAAATTACCAAGGAAACTCTATGCCGGCGGAATATATAGTGGGAAAAATGTGAGGAATATTGAAAATTAGATCAAACATATTATTTTGAACGTTTTTTTTACATAATAATATATCTAATGACTTTCTGCTGTATTTTATCTCGTACTTTGCGAGGTGAAGTTTGCATTTAATTATTGATCATGGTTTACACCGAGCCTTGGAGAACACGTTAAGACATCCTTACCGGTTGTCAATACCCTTGCGTATACTTGCCCAGGCCTTGGAATATCGCTTTCCCCTTGGGTTACGAAGGAAAAACGGTGGTTGGTTTGTGGAAAGTTTATAACTAGCGAAAGCTTTATTTTTACAATGATTGCCCTTTGTATTAGATTAGTCAGCGGCCGTTGCGAAGGTAAGCTTACGAAATACCTTTACTTGACCTAGAATGGTCCGTGTGGTGACGGATTAAGAATACGAATTGTCACCACCCCATATCATCCCATGGGTGTCGTAAGAGCCGACAGAGGGAGCATAGTATGCAGAGAACAGCACTGTAAGAGAAGGAAAAGTTGATACAAACCCTATACCAACCCGTTTGGCCAGCGTGGTATAGTAGGCCAATTCCTCCTTTCAAAGGAGAGGCCTAGTCCGGCAGTGGACTATTAAAGGCTGATGATGATGACCTAGAATGGCATCAAAGTGACAAAAACGAAACAGACCAAATCTGCATCGAAGGTCATATAGGCCTCCAGCAATCGCAACATATAAAACGCAGAAAAAAAAGATACAACATAGATAGTGCAACCACAGACATACAGTAATTTGACGCCTTTGATCTCGTAGAAAAAGCCGACAACGTCTAGACAAGGGTAAGGAGGCTAGGGCTGCCACATGTAAACAATACCTACTTATTCAAACACCGTCTATTTATTTTAGAAAAATTTTACAATTGTTACGCTACATGAATATTATAGTGTAAATCACTGATCTATACATATAAATACATTTATACATATAAATAAAATTGGAGTGTCTGTTTGTAATATTAAAATAACCGCTTTTTACTAAATGCATATTATGGATGTATACTCGGCACATAAACCGAAATGATTTTTTTTGCCATTTTTGTCTGTCTGTCTGTTTGTTTTCACTACTCTCTGGAACGGTTGGACCGATTTTGACGAGACGTTGACTGGCGGATAGCTGATGTACCAAGGAGTAACTTAGGCTACAAATTAACCGGTTACGCGAAGTAGTTCCCTCAGGACGCGGGTGAAACCGTGGGAAACAGCTAGTTTATTATATTACAATAATTAACGATAAATAATTATTATAAATTATTTATGGTGCGGTGAGTCAGCACCTATTTCATCCCGCAGGTGTCGTGGGAGGCGGTTAAGCATTTTTCAGACATCCTTATCGTACAAACCATGTTAAAATAAAGCGATTGACATAGCGGTGGTTTAATGGATGGGTAACCATGAGATCAGCTTGAAGAGCCTACGTTATCGATATGAAGTATTTTGCAGATATTTTTTCGTGCAAACTACGTTAAGGTAAAGCAATAGAAATCACGGTAATTTTATGGATGGGTGTCCGGGCTATGAGATTACGGAGAACATGTGTGGGCTTAATAAAAGGGGGCCAAAAATATGGTTATTTTCGAGCTAGGATGCGCCGTTACCAAGATACATAATAATATGTGATAGGTATCTGTGTGGTGACGGATTAAAAATACGGGTTGTCACCACCCCATATCATCCCATGGGTGTCGTAAAAGCCAACAGAGGGAGCATATTGTGCATAGAACAGCACTGTAAGAGAAGGAAAACTTGATACAAACCCTATACCAACCCGTTTGGCCAGCGTGGTATAGTAGACCAATTCCTCCTTTCAAAGGAGAGGCCTAGTCCAGCAGTGGACTGTTAAAGGCTGATGATGATGATAAGTACTTAACTAATACGAAGGTACTAGGTACTCATTGCATGAAATTAAAATCACACTTAAATCGAATATTACCTTACAATGCATATTTTTTTACGTCTGCCATGTTGTTTACGTACAATGATTACTACTTTATTCTGTGATTTGGCCAGACATGAGATATTGTAAAAAGTTAGTAGATTAAAAGTTAGTAGAACGTGCACATTATTTTAAGTGGTTATAGGTATATACATTTCAAAATAATATAAATAATTATACTTAATCAAATTTTCTTTTTTGGTATAAATAAATTGATGAAATCGCAGATTTTTTTAATCCTTATTTATTTATATCTTTTAACAGCATAAAGAATTTCAATGTCTCACAGCACAAGTCGTATGCACCATCTTAATTAATATTCATAAGCAAATAAATAAGTAACGAACAAAAATCAAGCACGTGCCAGCCCCCAAAAACATGTACCTAGTTACGAACTAAGACGATATACGTAACTAGGTACCGCTCTTCCCGCGTCTCACCTCTTGCCCCCCGCACGATTGACCCGTCTAGACGCGTTCGTCGAACGACTGTATGGATTATTAGACTGTGGTGCAACTCTCTTTCTTGACGACCGGTTCGCGTAGCGGGAGTGTAATCGACTGCTAAGTCGAAGGTCGCGGTTTTCATTCCCGCTCAAGTCATACATTTGTGTGCGTGAATATGGATGATTGTCTTGGTCTGGGTGTTTCTATGTATAATATGTATGTATTTACAAAAAAAAGTATATAAGTATGTATGTTTATCCATTATCTGGTACATAGTACAAGCTTCGCTTAGTTTGGGACTAGATGGAGTTGTGTGAATGTGGTAGAATAAAAAAAAACTAAATTACATACATACATACATAACGTCACGCCTTTTATCCCCGAAGGGGTAGGCAGAGGAGTATTTCTACACCCACTTTTCGCCAGATTTACTTTAGTCCCATGTAATAAGGGGCGAGCCTATTGCCGTACCGGGCACATTTCCAGACTCCGTGCTGCTACTGAGAATTTCGTGACAGAAAAACCCAATAACACTGCCCGACCCAGGAATCGAACCCGGGACCTCCCAATCCCACGCGCACATTTATGCCGCGAGACAAACGAGGCAGTCGTATAGGGTTTGATGTCGAGTTTTCCGTCTCTACGCAAAGATGGTATTTGCATCGTGTTATCCCTTAGTCACCTCGTACGACACTCCGAGAAGGTAGGGGGTGGTGACACTTGTATTCTATGCCGTCAACCACACGGGCAGAAAAAAAAATTGCAATATTTTATTTGCAAGTCCTCACATCAGTTGAATGTATCCGAAGTGAGACTTCCGCGCCCATATTTGTTGCTCATATATTGCTCTCAGATTATTACTAAAGGTTGTTAGCTAGCGATACTTAAAAGTTGTTAAGTAGAGCAACTTTGAAGTTGATAGTAATTGTAACTAGCAGTTTGTTAGCTTCTGGACTTTAGTTGTAGCACCTGGAAGTTGTTAACAAGAGAAGGTTATGATAGATGCAGATAAAATTAACAAAGCTTCTTAAATAAACAAACCAATATTATTAAAAAAACGTTGAAATAAGTTTAGTTGTTTTAATAAATTAATATACATCTAGATTGATGAAGTAGTTTATATCTGAATTTGATAATCATAAGTGTCACACTGGGCGAACAAATTATTAAGACTTTAACTAAGTTGTAAGTTTTACACATTATAAGAAGACCAAAATGCTTTGCCACCTAAATTTTGCGGTGAATCGGTTCATCTACGGTCTAGGGGTTTATCCCTGCCTCAAGAATCACTTCTTCAGATCACAAATTTCAATAAACCCATAATTTTTTTTTTAATCTTCTCTACATAGTATAAAACATAGCCTATCTTCTGTCTGCCTGTCCCTATGTATGCTAAAATCTTTAAAACTACGCAACAGATTTAGAAGCGGTTTTTTATTAATAGATAGAGTGATGCAAGAGGAAGGTTTAGATGTATAACATGCCTAATAAGCATTGCACCCGTGCGAAGCCGGGGCGGGTTGCTAGTTAATTATAAAACAAACAATTTTCTTTAAAGTGTTCATTGAAGTATAGAACGCGTGTAAATACTCTTTTCAACCGGTTGTAACTATACTGAAGCTCGTAACTTGGTGAGTAATACAGATGTTGGCACAATCCACATTGACTAAACAGTAAGATAAACGGTAAGTGTTGCGGCGACATTAAATAAACATACAATCAAATTGGGGCTCGTTTCTCGAAGTACTCTGACTTTAACAGTTATATAATATTGATGACTGCACAAAATATTTGTCCAAGAGAAACGCTAAACTAAAATACTTAGAAATTCTCAACGACCGTCCGTCGAGGTTGTTAATTAGTAAAATAATTTGATAACTAGCGACATTTCGTTGGGTTCGTTGAATGATGCTCATTTAACTGTAAGATATCGTGTATGCTGATTCTAGCTTGTAACATTACATAATTGTTTAGTTACAATATACAAAGCATAAATATCTTTAACTAGATACGCCACCGGGTCAAGCAAAATATTGATGGTTCGGCCATCTTGGTATATATCTACTCAGTTGCTTCACAAGATAGTTTGAGAAGTGTGGATCTATTATGTGTCTATATCAAGCTACCGAAACACATGAATGCTTTCATGCGATGACGATTTTGCACTCTTGAGGCATAGAGTATTGTTGGGTGAAGAAATAATCCAGTAAATCCAACAGACAAATTGTTATTCTGATTTGCTTAGCGGGTTGTAAATTAAATGACGTGATTCATCGTTTAACTGAATAAAATTGTTTCACTACTTTTTAAAAGCAAACCCTGATTTTATCTATAGTTTTGATATAAATTTCCATAAAAATAACTATCCACATTTTCATCACAAACAATGATCTCTTAATGAGGAGCGTTACATCTTTTCAGAAAATCCTATCCCGAAAAAGCTCTTATTATACCGGACGGTACTCCCACCAGTAACAAAGGTTTCCAGAAAACTACGTTCAATAGATTGCAGATCGTTTTTGTTCGAAGCACGAGTGCTCTTTCTGTGAGCAATTCCTTACTCTTGTAGAACATTAATCAAGGACGTTTTAAGAGCTGCCATGTACCTGCTAAGGAAATTTATGGTCCATTATGACTTATTTTTTATTGATAAAAATTATGTTGGAATATAACCTTAACTTAGGATGCTATGGGCCGTGATTCGAGCCAATGATTTATTTATTACACATTAAAAGGCATTGTACATGAGTCTGCATACATTTTAGTAATACAAGGCGCCGAATCACTAATACTTTTACGAGAAAATCAAACAAAGAAGCCTTAAACCATCAGTTGGGCCCTTAATCAAATTATTCAGGGTATAAAATGAAAGAGGAGAGTTTTGTCTAAATGACCACAATCGTTCAATTAAACGTTTTCTGTAAGAATAATGGAAAAAGTTTCTCAGTAACGACTATCTGGGAAAATCAACCAAATTCTTCGGAGCTTTGCCGACTTAATAAATTGTTAGCGATACCTTTGATTTGGCTTTTCGTTAATTTAAGGCTTATAGTTTAAAGCCCTTTGAAACTTAACTTAAGACCATAACTTAGCTTACACTATAGACGACAGGCGTATACTGATTTATATAAAAGACGTTAAAATAAACACTTTTTCTTTCTTGCCTGACGTTTACCCACGATATAGACTAACATTACGATGTTTTATAAAAGGTATTTCTAAGGGTGTAAAATAAAGATTGAAAATTTGGATCAGGTGAATCCGTAGGCGATCAAGTAATAAATAAAATGTGTCGAGACCGAGGCCTCAGTGCACCCAGCGAATTTCCACCTACGGGGTTAATGTATACAAATGATATTATACAAGTTTCGGCTACAATATTGAAATGTTCCTCTGTAAGAGACTACGATATTGGGAAAGTAAGTTTTCACTCTAACCTGTATCGACGTAATTTTGGTATTAGGTAGCTGTAGCCGGTTATAGGTTTGGTGAGGCATACAAATGATTGATCTAAATAAATGTTATCGCAACTGTGCTACTTGTGAACTGGCTTACTAGCAAGATGACTGTCCTGTTTGTATGAATGCCGTAAACTCATAAACTACCGAACGGATCTTTGTGCAGTTTTACAACAATTATAATACTCCTCAGGATGTTTTAGCTTGGCTGCAAATAAAATTTTGAATAGCTTATTGCCACATAATTTATAACTACTCAATCGTACCCCAATATAAACATTTTAGGTCATCGTATAAATTTAATTAACTCTTTAGAGCAATCTTGTATTAAAAGATTGGAATGGAATTGGAGATTGGAAGAAAATATCCGTTTAAAAACGTTAATAAAGAGCATAAGCAAACCGACTTGCTTGCCGAGTGGGCCTGTTAGAATAAGTGATTTTTCATAATTTTAAATAACTATATCTTTTCTGAATCAATGGGTTTCAATTTACGCAAAAGAGTCTCGAATTGAACTGAAGTTTTCAATTATCGTTCCCATTAAAAGAGGTTAGAGGGTGTTTGTGGAGCTTCATCAATTTTTATGTCACTGAGACTGGAGATAAGCCACCTCATTACGGATGGTTTTTAATGTGATTATATTTTTCGTCAAATTATTTGAAATAGAATCTGAATAAAAGGTTTTTTGGATTCCTTCTTTAATAATGTACGAGTATAAGTACATAATATACATACAAGTAGTTAAATGGTAGCCCCCACTATTACATTGAACGGTAACAATGAAACTAGCAGGTATTGTTCTTCGATGGAGATTCAAGGAATATTTATCGAAGGACAATTGAACAAAAGGCTAACAAAAGTGTCCGTTTATGACTGTTCTCAGTTGACAATATCACTGTTCTAAAGCTTAAACTTAAACTTAATTGCAATGTAACTTACGAAATCTATCGCTGCGTTAATCTTCTTCGTCTTATGAAAATGACAGCTCTTGCAGTAAAAATAATCTTGTGGCACGGCAGACATTTCAACCATACATACCCTTATCACAACCCTCGGCGCAATATCAAGCGGCGAGCTGGCCGCTTAAAATCACTATGCCCAACCGTCTAGTCATTGCGTGATTCATATACCAAGAGGTTCAAAACTGTATGTTATAGTAGTCAACATCTCAATTGACTTGATACGTATGTTTCTTTAGAGCAAATCCCAAACCTGACATGAAAATTCAATAACGGAAACATTAATTTTCCAAATAGTTCACAACTGGATACTCAATATTCCTTAGGGCAAATAGGCGCCTGTTGACGTCACTACAGATACAAACTATGTTAGCAAGATTGTTAATATAAATAACTATAGTAGTCCAATCGAGAGATACAATATAAAGACAAGACAATAATATAATACAAGACCTTGATAAGGGTCCAAGACTAAAACGAATTACAAGCATGGATTAAATGATGTCATATGTTAACTTGTTCCTACTAGAATCGCATTTATAATTTATTTGTGCAATTATTTACTATATGATAAATAATTACGGAGCTAAATGAAATTTAGGAGTCGTTGTAATTACGAAAATCTTTAAGATATGTCACACTGATATTATTTCTATTAATTAGCAAATATATTAACTTGTTAAATACGTTCAAATAATTTGATCATAATTTACTCATTAAAGATTTTTTCGATATACTTATAGCTCTGTAAGCTATAAGTATATCGAAAAAAAAAACCATTAACAATTACCTGATTTATGGTTGGTTGCTGCTATACAGAATCTACTTCTATTGTAATAAAGAATTTTATGAATATGTAGAGTGTCAAAATTCAAATTATTCCTAAACTAATAAATTACACTGTAAGTCACTCTATCCTGTGTAACAATAATACCAGTGCAATACAACACTTGCATTTGAATGTTACAGAACAAAATATATTCAAAATTAAACACTTACGCTATAAAAGCACTTACGGGGCTTTACGTAATAAACAAAATGCTAGTTCTACAAATAAACGAAATTACGTGAAGTATTTTTTATTTCAGTCTCAATGGAGGTATTAGTTCGCTTTGTATACGACAAAAAGATCAAATCTGTGCCTCCTGTGAAAGGTGATACAAATCGAGTTGTACCCTTTTTGAGTTTTTTATACAGATATGATCAGCAAAAAATTACGAATTTTTAGGTACAACTCACGTTCTTCTATCTGCTATAGCTTCCGAGATAATTTTGTGAAAAGTGATACAACTAGCATTATTTTAGTTACTAGCATCCAAAAAACGTGCATATTGCTATATGTCGAGTTATAACCCCTTTATGTAATTGGTTCAAAAGCAATTTTTCGTGCTTTTTGGTATAAAAGGAATTGAATTAGTTTTCACATATTATTTTTCAGTATTTTTTGCGAATATTGATATAACTAGTGTTATATCACTTTAAACCAAATTGTCTGAAAGCAGACAAGGGTACAAGTCAACACGTACCTACCAATCCGAAACCAATTTGATGTATTTTTTTGTGACAAGTGATACATCTTGAGATGTATTACTTATCACAAAAAAAAAAGTGTAAAGGAATACAAGTTGAATTGTATTTAAAACTCATACTATTTCTATAAAAAATATTTTAGTAATAACAAGTGCTAAGTGATACAAGTTCGAACATAAAAATGGAGGCAGGCGTAAGCGGGGGTGTGCAGGGGTGAAATGACGCGGAATCGGGGGTGCGCGGGAGCTGTTCCCCAGTGTCGCTGCGGCTATGAAAAGGTGAGGTCACGTCAGAATTCACTATGGATCGACGCGTAAGTTGAAAGTTATATCATTTTACACGAAATTTCATATTATTTATTTTTTGTCTATGATTATTATACAGATCGCAGGTGTACGCCTGTTTCCTTGACCTCTCCAGGGCATTTGATCTTGTCTCGTATGATGTGCTCTGGAGGAAGATGGGAGACAGGGGTATACCTGCGGAAGTATGTAAGCTGTTCCAGTATTGGTATGGTAACCAAACCAATCATGTGAAATGGGATGGTACATTCTCAGACCCGTATAGGTTATAGAGTGCGGGGTAAGACAGGGGGGTCTAACGTCTCCCAGGCTCTTTAATTTATACATAGATGGCCTCATTACTGAACTCAGCAGCTCACGTGTCGGATGCAGTATTGATGGTCTTTTTATAAATAACATCAGTTATGCGGATGACATGGTGTTGCTGGGTCCATCGGTGGGAGCTATGAGAGAGCTAATAAAAATTTGTGAAGCCTACGCTGCCGCACATGGTTTAATATATAATGTGAAGAAGTGTGAGTACATGGTTTTTAAGGTCGGCGGCAAATGCCGCGAAGATGGGCTGTCAATGTACGGTTCGCCAATTAAAAGGGTGTCCACCTTTAAATATCTAGGGCATTTCCTTGCCGACGACCTTAAGGACGATGTAGACATCGAAAGGGAACGTAGGGCTCTAGCGGTGCGGAGTAACATGTTGGCACGTAGATTTGCCCGGTGTACGGACCTAGTTAAAATTACACTCTTTCAGGCCTACTGCCAGAGTCTGTACACGAGCAATCTATGGGTCAACTGTACGAAGAGATCGCTGGACGCCCTGCGCATCCAATATAACAATGGTTTCAGGATGTTGCTGGGATTGTCTCGTTACTGCAGTGCGTCGGAAATGTTTGCACAGGCACGAACCGATGGCTTTTACGCTATTATTCGAAAAAAGACAGCCTCGCTACTGAGAAGAGTGAGGGACAGTCCAAACAGCATCCTGAAAACAGTTGCAGAGGATCTTCATTCCCCAATTTTAAAAAAGTTTGTCTCTAGGTTAATCTATACTAACAATAGGAAATAAGTTTCAAATTATATTACTAACAGTTTATGGATTTTAGTAGTCCGAAATAAAAGTATTATTATTATTATATTATTATTGAAATATATCACTTGGCACCAAATATTGTTATTTAGACGTACAGTCACACTCAAGCTAGTGTTTTTGTTGCATTTGATTTATGTAAGTATACTTTTTAGATAAGAGGCCTCTTAGAAATACCTATACCTAAATTGTGTCCGTGCTGATAGTTTTGATTAGGCCTTTTTACTCTAGCAGAATCTCCTTCTGCTCCGCAAGCATACAAAAAAGTAAACTATGATCTAATCAGACTACCTATCTATTAAACTACTATATTAAACTACTAACTACACTACTTGCTACTTATTACTGACTACAACTTTCATAAATAATTTTAAACTTATTTTTCGCATGATTTGTTTCAGGCACTGTTTCCAAAATCCCGAATTGAAAAATTGTAGATTTAGCTACTTATATGGCAAACACAACGTCTCAAGATTATGTTAAGGTGGATATTAAAAAACAGAAGTTAATAGCCATGAATATGATACTGGATCAAATTTGATAGAACCAATTGAAGAATCGTACTCAGAAAAGCACATCCAATGTCCAGTCACTACTTTTGAAGTACAGCAGAGTCCAGTATCTGTCCAAACAAATGAGAATGCCTCCAAATACCTCCCAGAAGACTTAAGTGTTTCAGAAGGTGATTTTGGATCATCTAGCAGCGATGATTACATACCGCTAAACCGGTTTTGTGGAGCACTACTTTATTAATAATAATATATGTATTGTAAAACAGTAAACTGTAATAAATAAATAAAAAATAATGAATCGGTGTATTTTACATATTATTATATTACCATGCAGCAGCGGCAGCGATAGCCGAGTGGAGAGACCGATAGGCTGCGACGCAGAAGGTCTCGGGTTCGAATCCACGGCACGCACCAATGACTTTTCGAAGTTAAGTGCGTATTAAATGTTAATTACCGCTTGCTTATCGATGAAGGAAAACATCGTGAGGAAACCTGCATATTTGAGAGTTCCCCATAATGTTCTCGAAAGACATGTGAAGTCTGCCAACCCGCACTTGGCCAGCGTGGTGGACTACAGCCTTACTCTTCTCATAAATGAGAAGAGGCCCGTGCCCAGCAGTGGGACGGTATATAGGGCTGATGATGATTTGCTTTATTCATGAGAGTGCGCACGAGTTTTATAGAAGTCTGAGCTGCAAAAGTGACGCCAAAGACACTCCTCCAGACCTTGGTAATGATTCTGATGATGAGTACTAACATATACTTACAACCGATTAAAGACTGCTATTTCTATAAGTTAGCTATAAACGTACGATAACCAGTTTTGTATATCTTTTATAGTTCATTCTTATTTAGTTCATAATTATTAGTGCCCTACCTTCGTAATTAAGTGATTTTTTTATCTCTCTACAATCTTATTTTATAGCACATACCCATAATATAAAGTTATCCGTATAGGCTAAGAAAAGCAGTTACCTTGTTGTTCACAACAAGGTAAGAGCTTTTCTTAGCTAGTTTATAATTTTTTGTAATTCCAGAAGTTTTTTAGATTTTTATGATTCAATGTTAGTGACATTGTTTTTTAACTAATAAGAAAACACGTCTAATTGTGATACTATTAAACCGTGCCATTTCATAATCTTTAAGTAACCTACTTAAATTTTCTTGCAAGTTTTGTGAAACTTTAAGTTCCTTTAGATTGACAAGTTGAGCTTCATCATTACCTTAAAAAAATATGATGACTTACCTTGGATAAGAATTGTGATGAATATGTGAGTTATTTGTTCATTTTGATGAATTTTAATAAACGTTGATTATTTTCTAAAACTTGTATTTATTTACACAAAAAAATGGAGTTTAGCGAGGGGTATAATTTGACTTGTATTCTTTTAACACATTTTTTTACAAAGCGAGGATTTTTGAAAACTGATATAAGTTATGATTTTTTTAATAATAACTCATTAAAAAGTGTAAAAATATATTTTTCATGGTTTTATCTTCTACTTTAATTCGAGCATTATTGTGCTAGGAACATATACTGCTGAGTTATAGGATTTTGAAAGTTCATGTATATCAGTTTTCACCAACACTGAAGACGAGTGCTCCGAGGGTGCACTATGACATAAGTAAACTTGTATCATTTAACACATATTTTTTTCTTGTATTTGACATATCAATAGGTACAACTCACAGATTTCTTACGATTTTCTCCGAATTTATAAAATTTATCAAAAACCTATAAATTCAGGTCTAAAGACCATGATTTTATCTATTAAAACAAGTACTTGGATCAAGTTTAGCCTTCTTGGTTTATGAACTAGATTTTTTTTAACTTTATTTCGCTCTCCTGTAAAATGATGATTTTCGACTTGTATCACCTATCACAGGAGGCACAGAAATGTTTTGTGACAAAGCAAATTGTTCCGTGCACGCTGCCATTATTTATGATGTTTGCCCTTTTGTAATTCGTTTTATCGAGAGCAGAATGTTTGTTTTCTATTACAATATAAATAAAATTTTGGCTATGACTTGCCTGATATGTTCCTTGTCATGATTTCAGATACAAAAATCCTGCACGTTATGTGCATACATGCACATGTTTATTCATGTTTATACGCAGAAAATTCTACTTTAAAACAATGAGGGCCGGGACCACTACCGTATAATAAGTTTGGTTAACTTGGCAGATGACAGGATACAATAATCGTTCTAATTTTAAATTGATCTGGAGTAGTAGCTACACAGAGGTGGCGAATTTGGGCTTCGGCACCCAACACTTGTATACGAATGTTGTATGCTAATAAACACGAGGTAATTATTAAGTGTTCTAATTTCATTTTTTATTCTTATATATCGATGCCTTACGGCCAAAAGAGGCTAACCGCCACTTTACAAACTTTACAGGAGAGTAGTTTAAAGTTCAAAATAAGTGAAAATAAATCATAGAAAATTTTCTGTACGTTCCAAAAGTTTCAAAATTTAACCATATAGTTTTTGATTAGGTCTCTACAAAATGGCACTGTTAATTAAAACAAATCACACTCCAAACACAATTTACTGTCGCTTACCCTCAAATGGTCCTAATTATACTAACAGGAAAAAACTATCAAATCTAGAGAAAATAGCACATATGGCACTTACAACATTTCTGCCTACACCAAACCGTATGCAACAACAGATGAGATAATGAAATGCTGTGAAAACCTGAAATTGAACGATTCTGATAAAATTATTATATGCACAGGTGAAAATGACACAAACCCTATGAAAGTTGTAACTGAACTATCAGTTATTCTAAAAAAGTTTTGTAACTATACTGTAATTTTATCTAATGTACGTAAAAACAGATACTTAAATGTCAAAATGTTGAACAACTTGCTAAAACTTACTTGTAAAAACTTCTCAAATTGTTACTTCACAGATGCATTTCATACTTTTCATAATAACATACACTTTACATGTCAGAAAATTAACTTAATTATAGACTCTATTGATTATGATCACAAATACTTGCCCAAGAACACTAATAGACCCTTTAGTCAATCCCATCTTGCCCAGCATAACGCTAAAATCTCAAATCAGTATAAAAAGTCTTGTATCAAGGATAAGAATATGAGACAAAAAACAATTTTGGAATATTTCCCTAAAGTAAATAAAATACATGACGAGTTATCATCGTCTAATGTAACAATTCCACATAGAACCATAAATGAAACGTTTTTTCGAGCTTAACAGCAATGATAATGAACTCCTCATATTACACCAAAATATAGCTGGCCTGTTATCAAAATTGGACTTACTAAAAATAACATTAGGAGAACTAAAATCACAAAAATATGAAATTGATATTATCTGTCTATCCGAAACCTTTATTAAGTCAGGTGAAGAACATAATATACACTTGGACGATTATAAGCTTGCCCATTATTTTTCTAGAGCCAAGCAAAAGAGGGGAGGTGTCTGTATTATGTGTAAAGAATACCTATCAATCAACAAAATGCCTTGGCTGAAAACATTAGCAACTGAACTTCATTTTGAATGTTGTGGAGTAGAGTTACCCCAGTATAAGTGTATAATAATTTGTATATATAGAATACCAAATTCCAATCCCAATATATTTCTGAATAACTTAGAATTAATTTTAATTAAAGTACGGTCAAAAATAAAGAAGAAAATAATTATTTTAGGCGATTTTAACATAAATTTATTGAAAGGATCACGGGTTCGAGATGAATATTTGGCAACTTTACAAATTTATAACTTCCAGACACACATGAATGAACCAACTAGAGTTAATTCCTGTTTGGATCAAATAATAAGCAATGCTCCCAATGCTACAGGTAGAGTCTTACCCTTAGGCCTCTCGGACCATGAAACATGCCAAATTTTGCATCTGCCTGTTAATTACAAATTTATACCCAAAAGGCAATGGTTTACATATAAACGTGACTATAGCACAGAAAATTTAAAAACTTTTACCCATTCTATACAGCAACTGTCTTGGTCAGATATATATGAGTTTTCTGATGCAAACACTGCATTTAAAAGCTTCCATGATACTTTTACACTATTTTTAAACCTTTGTTTCCCTGTTTATAGGGTAAGAGTTAACAGAAAAGGCAATAAGCAGCCACATGGATAACCACAGGCATTAAAATCTCATGTGCTATAAAGAGAAAAATACGATACATGTATAACCGTAAGGCTCTGAGCCATTCCTACAAAAAGACTTATACTAAATACTATAAAGTTCTCAAAAAATGTATAAATATTGCTCAAAAACTAAATAATGTGCGCTTACTAAAAAACTCAAAAAACATATGTAGAGACTCATGGAGAGTAATCAAAAGCCAAACGTATAATTCGCATAACAGTCGACAAATTGATAAATTAAATATTAACAACAATATTATTACAAATCCAAAAGAAATAGCTAACTCGTTTAATAGTTTTTTTATTGGGCTGACTAACAGAAATGACCCTAATAACAGTAACATACGGTCTGTCGGAAACCCGATATGTTCTGCTAGTGCTAGCATCTATTTGGTACCTGTCACATGTGATAAAGTTCATAAAATTATTCTATCCTTAAAGAATACAAAATCTGCAGGGTATGATGGAATCACCACCGATATTCTAAAACACTGTGCAACTACAATTACTCCCCCTTTATGCTATATTATTAATTTATCGCTATCGCAAGGTATCTTTCCAGATAGTCTAAAAATATCTGTAGTGAAACCAATATTTAAAAAAAGGTTGTAATGCGTCACCTAATAATTACAGGCCTATTGCGCTGATTCCAATACTAGCAAAAATTTTCGAAAAGGTAATGCATAAACGACTCACTAATTTCTTCAATAAATTTAATGTAATAAGTACAGAACAACACGGGTTTCAAAAAGGGAAATCCACCACCTTAGCCACATTTAAATTAGTAAATAAAATCGCCGAAAATATAGATAAAAACATAAACACATGCGCCATTTTCTTTGACATGAGCAAAGCTTTTGATTACGTATCACATGATCTATTGCTTCAGAAGCTTTACACATATGGTATTCGTGGTGTAGCCCACAAATGGCTACAAAGTTATTTAAGTTATAGGCAACAGTATGTCGAGATAACGAATATCAACAAAGATAACCATGAAATAGCATACAAGTCAAATTTAACTTCCAATACAGTCGGGGTGCCACAAGGCAGCATATTAGGCCCATTGTTATTTCTGCTTATAAATGACCTCCCTAATGTTACTGACCACTATTGTACACTCTTTGCAGACGATATAGCTTTAGTTGTTAGTCAAAAGCATACTAAAACTGACAACGATTTCCAAGATGATGTTAATGAAGCAGTAGAACGTATAATAATTTGGCTGGAATCCAATAATTTAAAAATAAACCTAGAAAAAACAAAATATATACATTTCTTTAATAGAAAAAAAAAACACAACTGTCTAAATATACAGTATAGGAACGAGACACTACTAGAATCACAGAATTTGACCTTTCTGGGTATATGCCTTGATAATCAACTAACCTGGAAGTTGCATATAAATATAATATGTTCAATGATAAACAGGTATGTCTACGCACTCTGGAGATTAACAAAAATATCAAGTCGGAAAATTGCTATTCAGGCATACCATGGTTATGTGGCATCAATTCTTAGATATGGTATTTTATTGTGGGGTGCCTCAGTAGATTTTAATAAAATATTTTTATCACAAAAACGGTGTATTCGGGCAATATGTGACGTAGATCCTTTAACCTCATGTAAGCCTCTCTTTAAGGAATTGAAGCTACTCACTGCACCTAGCATGTATATTTTAGAATGTAGCACATTTGTAAAAAATAACATACATTTATATAAAACTTTTGGTGATTTTTGTAAATTTAATACTCGGTATCCAGATAAATTATTATTACCTAGTATAAGGACAGAACTGTACAGAAGGAATTGCTATCCAATGTCAATAAAAATATATAATAAATTGCCAAGGGAATTGAGGGATATGCCTCAAACTATCTTTCGTCGAAAATTATATGCCTAGCTGGCGGATAGGTGCTTCTATAGCGTCCAGGAGTATCTTGACCCCTAAGTCTGCATGTTACGACTTGGCAGTTAATCCCTCATAATATGTATGTAAAGTGTTCTGTGATGCCTGTTATCTTTTTTATTGTTTGTATTTTTATTTAAATGTATTTTGTAATGTTAACTTTGAATTTAAATTATAATATATCGAACTGTATAAGTAAGTTTAAATCTCACACGCCAGTAATGGCCAATATGTGGATACTTAATATTATGTTTACCACCTGTATGTCTACCCATATTTTGTGAGTAAATAAATGGTTTTAAATGGTTTTAAATGGTTTTAAATGGTTTTAAATGGTTTTAAATGGTTTTAAATGGTTTTAAACGTCGTAAATGAAAACAACTCAAGTAATGAGTTCCAACCCAAATGATTTAACTGCACCATTTATTTTATTTCTGTTGAAGAAAAAGAGCATACCTGTGCTTTTTCTGTTCATCAAGTGGAGCCAATATGACATAACCGGCTATTGGTTAATGGCAGAAGATCAAGGAAATTGTAACAAGTTAACTATCTATAAAAAATACAATAAGCTCTTTTATACAACGCGAAAGCACATTGTGAACAAATGTTGTGAAAATGTGCACAAAATAATACATACATACTTTCATACATACATTAGACTTTTATAAGTTTTTAAAAGTGGCTAACCGACTAAGGTATGAATTAAAAAAAAAGAGAAATTGTGCTCAATCAGTCTTTATTTTAGAAAATTAAACAAAACAATTGTTACTCATTGTAATTTAGTCTTGCATTATACATTCATGCTGAAATTCTAGTTATGACAAAAAAATATAAACTTAAAATTTCGTACTTACCTAAGGACCACTTTTAGGTATGACGGTAGGCGTTTGGTCCTCGTCATCCGCATGTCCGCGTCTACAGTTGCTGTAAATCGCCTCGCGACTTCCGTTGCCGGGGGAGTCCTCCACAGAAAAGAAACTACCTAAAACAACCGTGTCCGGTGAAGACATGCGTCAGGCGGAAGGTGATGACACATTGGCGACCTCCAGCCACTCCACAAAGAGGGTTCTTACTATCGCTTTTGCCGTGCATCCATTCATTCTCACTCACCCATCCATTCACTCAATCGATAAAACAATGATGATGACACATGTTGAATCAGTCATCATCATCATCAGCCTTTAACAGTCCACTGCTGGACTAGGCCTCTCCTTTAAAAGGAGGAATTGGCCTACTATACCACGCTGGCCGAACGGGTTGGTATAGGGTTTGTATCAAGTTTTCCTTCTCGTACAGTGCTGTTCTCTGCATAATATGCTCCCTCTGTCGGCTCTTACGACACCCGTGGAATAATATGGGGTGGTGACATTCCCTATTCTTAATCCGTCACCACACGGACAAGCATTAAATCAGTCTCAATTTGCAAAAGAGGGACCTACTAACGTGTGCTAATATATGTGCAAAACAAACGTGCAGTTTTTTATTCTCTCACTCTCATAGTCCCATAGGCAATTCGATACAACAGAGTCATATCAGTCGCAGGATTAACTCTTGACTGTTACTGAGAATTCATCAAAAAATCCAATAATTCCTTGCTGGCCCAACCCTGGATTCGGACCCTTGATTATGATCCTAAACCAGGCCAGCCAACAAAAACTCTGTAGGTACTTATTTAACCATTCAGTATTGTCTGAACAAGATAGCAAAATAATGACTTCTTACCTATAAAACTTAAAATAACGAATTAGAATACACAATTATAGATGAATATAAAAGTCTATTAAAATAATATTACCTTCGAAAAACTTCGCGCCAAACAGACTCGCAAGCACGGAGGTGTTTACGCCGCGGTAAATGTTCGCTGTGCATCGCTAACGACATTTTGTTCAAACCAAAGAGTGAGATAACCGATGCTGTTTGTCATTCTTCTGTAAGCTAACCGCCAAACCTTTGATTTACCTTGTTATCTAACCACCATACCAGATATTTTTTTTGGGAGGGAAAAAAGGGTAAGCGACAATGTAAGGCGACATTCGTTTGGATGATTTATCCTAAGCGCCTTCGATGGTTGATTTGGTGACTAGGGAAAATATAAATAAGCGTCAAATAAAGTTACGGAAATGAGACCTAAATGTAATAAATGACATATATTTTATCCAAAGAAACTGCCCTAATATCCTAACCGAAAGTTTGGTACACAAAGATTCTAGTAAATTTGGTTAATGTATTTTTTACAAAAAAGTATTTACAGCCTAAACTACTTAACGTTCAAGTAAAGAAAAAAATATTCAAAGCCAAAATTGCTTATCTCACTGTTTTGAAATATTATTTTTATCCAACCACCGTAATACAAAATACACCGAAAATAACTGTCGTTTATGACGAAAAACTTAGTGTAAGAACCTCAATTCCTTTACCGCCTAAGCGACAAAAATTTGTCCTAGAGCCACGAAACTTAGACCATTAGACGCAGAAAAAAAAGCCGATTCTAACCATATATATAAGTCGATTTCGCAAAAAATGTCGCTTACCCCCTTTTGGCCGGAAGACATCGATATACATATTCTACAGACATCATATACGCAAAACGTACATTTTGCTGAGATTACTCGGCGTATTGCACTTGGATATTAGTTAAAACAATAGTGACCAATAAATAGAACAGATACTGACTCAAGGAAAAAATACTGTATCATGTGCCTTGTATTTGGTAAACGACAAGAAACTGCCATCCTCCGAAATGAAACTAAGCGAACTTGAAGCGATACGTAAGTCCAGAATCTCGGCGTCTTCAGCACAAAATTAATTTTCACTTGGTACCGATCTAGGCTTCGGTTAGGCAAGATACTTTTATATTAGAATAGTTTTAGTCGATCTAATTGCCGACCTGTGCCATTCTATAAGTCAAACTTTGGAAGATGACAGGACTAGTGCCTTTGGGCAGCCGTTTCATTCCAGTAATACAGCTAAATAGACTTGAGCTCCAATAAGTTGGCTTTATTTATGTACAGGCAGGTGGTGAACTCAGGAATCTGTAATAAGTAAGAGCTCTCAGCTATAAATAACAAATAAGACGATCTATTCGATGATTGAATACTCACATTCTTTCTTTACTTTATAACATTCTTTTTAATCCTTTATTTCCGCCTTATTTAAAGGAATGTTTCAATTTTCTATGTGACACACATTCAAGATCGCTGAGGTCATCTGTGAATTTAATATTAGCAAGTCCAATGCATTCCACTTCTTTCTATGACAAGTCATTCACGGTACAAGCCGTTCGCTTGTGGAATGCTTTGCCTATATCCATAAAGCAGGCTCAAACTATAACTTCCTTTAAAAATTTATTAAAAGACTACTATTTATCTATTTAATATTTTCTATCTATTGTCAAACTCATACTTTGTTCTATCTTCCATTTCTTACTGTTTTCTGTATGTATTATATATTTTATAATTATTTATGTATGTTTATTTAGTATATTTTTCAGTATTTTATGTGTGTATTTTTAGCACTATGTATGTAAATATTAGTTTTATTTCTTAATTAGTTTTTTTTTTATCGTGTTTACTGTACCTAAAAAATTTGAATAAATCATCAGTATCGCCAAATTGCCCTTTTCCAGGCTCCTTGCTTTTTTAGTCCATCCAAAGGTTGCCTGGAAGATATTGCTTATAAGTGATAAGGCCGCCATTTCCATTTGTACATTAACTTTTACAAATAAATATAGTAAATTGTATTACTTTGGTGTACAATAAAGATGATTTGTATTGTATTGTATTGTATTGTATTGATTGAAATAGCTGTTCTGTCTGCGCCATATTTAGAAGTTATTCAAATATAGTAGTTATGTTGAATAGGCATATGAATATTAATATGTGCAATGTATTGCCTACAACTTAGTAGGCAGGTGACTTTGCCATCTTGTGAAAGATTGTGAGGCAATCCATACACGAGAGAAATAGATACATACATGATACGTGATACGACTGCCTCCGTGGTCCAGATCAGAGGTCCCGGGTTCAATTCTGAGGTCGGGCAAAATGCCGAAGTCTCAGCAGCACGGAGTCTAGTGATGTGCCCGGTAACGGCAATAGGCTCGCAGGACTAAAAATCTAGGACCTGAAAATTCATGGTGGAATGTGGATGTAATATGACACCTCTGCCTACCCCTTCGGGGCAAAAGGCGTGAGTCTATAAATAAAAAAAAAGATTCTATCCGTGACATAGTACTTGACAGGTACGTAACTATACATACACTATCACTGACAGTATCATTATATTTAATCTTTGGGAGATTTGTCGTCGAATGCCCTTCAGAAGCAACACTCAACTTACTTTACAAGTCACTACAGAATCAAGTAAATAACTTTAGTTTAGTTTAGATATTCTTTATTGCTCACCAATATTTAATTGAACAGTACATTAATTATACATAAGTAACTTAAACTATGGTATATGTACAAACGGCGGCCTTATCGCTAATTGCGGTCTCTTCCAGGCTCCCTTTGGATGGACAGGAATGATGTTAGCAATTTTTCCTAGCGATGGTGTAGTACTGGCTGTTATGGATAGCAAGATAATTTAAAATAAAATACAAGCATACAATTTAATAATACTATGGAATATATACATAGACAATACATACATAAATAATAATAATATTTAATAATATTTTTTTTTATGAGTGAGTGTAGCAAGTGAGGTATGTCAGGATCGTTGCAAATGGCGTGCCGTAGTCTCTGCCTACCCCTCCGGGAAACAGGCGTGAGTCTATGTATGTATGTATTTTTTTATAGTATAAGGCGGCAAACGAGCAGACGGATTGCCTGATGGTAAGCAATTACCGCCGCCCATGGACACAAGCAACACCACAGGAGTCACAAGTGTGTTGCCGCCCTTTGGGGTTGGGAAAAGGGATAGGATAAGGAGTGGGATGAGGGAGAAGGAATAGGGGATAGGGCCTCCGGCACTCTCACTCACCGAACGAAACGCAACAGTTTAGGAACTGTTACTTTACGTCGATTTTCTGTGAGAGGGTAGTACTTCCCCGGTCGAGCCGGCCCATTCATGCTGAAATCAGCAAGGCTCTACTACCTAGATTTATAATATTCTACCACATTCACACAACACCATCTAGTCCCAAACTAAGCGGAGCTTGTACTATGGGTACTAGATAATGGATAACCATACATAATATATACTATTTCTTTTTCTAAATACATATATATTATACATAGAAACACCCAGACCAAGACAAACGAACGAATCGAGCTTAAGTATTGAATATTAGACATTAAGTATATGGGAGGACTTGGGGAATGAAGAAGAGAAAAAAAGAATCGTGAGAGTGCGCAACCTTCGGCGCTGACGAATGGGCAACCAGCGAAGTTCGGAACGAAAAGCAGACATATGGTCATACTTGCGAAGATTAAAAATAAATTGAATGCAGTTATTGCGAAGACGGTCAAGTTTATCGAGAAGGTCTGCATTCAGGTCGAGATAACAAACATCACCATAATCGATGACCGGGAAGAGTAAAGTTTGCACCAGCGTTTCCTTTGTCTTGACGGGAAGAAAATGTCTTAAACGATAGAGAATTCGCAGGGACCCAGTAATTCGCTTACTCACGTTCGTGACTTGAGCTTGCCAACTAAGAGATTCGTCGATATGCAATCCTAGGTTTTTGACACTCGAATTTACCTTTACTACAGTTCCATCAAATAAAATCGATGAAAGAGATAGTGCCTTAACTCTGCTCATCATACGATTACTTCCTATAATAATAGCCTGGCATTTAGAAGGGTTGACATGAAGTCCAAAGCTATCGGACCAATGTTTAATAGCGGTCAAATCATTGTTCACAGCGTCAATGGCAGCAGTTAGATTATCTACCGTGGCCTGAGAGTATAACTGCAAGTCATCAGCATACAAATGATACGTACACCGAAGGTCATGGGTCAGGAGATCAATGAAAAGAGCAAAAAGAAGAGAAGATAAAATACCGCCCTGTGGAACGCCAGAGTCGAGAACGCGCCAAGATGATAATTATTCATCGATGCGAACCGCCTGCTGACGCTACCGAAGATAAGAGGAAAACCAATCCAGTGCATCAGATGAGACCATAAGATGGGAGAGGATGGATAGGAGAATATCGTGACTGACGGTATTAAAGGCGTTCGAAAAGTCAACCAAGACTAACACAGTAACCTTGGAATCCTCAACGCCCGCCTTAATGTCGCCAGTCACTTTTAACAGGGCAGAGGTAGTGCTGTGTCCTGGCCTAAACCCTGACTGAAGAGGACTTAAAAAATTGTTGACATGTACAAAGTGAGATAATTGTTTATGGACACAGGCTTCCAGCACTTTGGAGAGGTATGGAAGTATGGAAATGGGACGGAAGTGGCTAGGTAATGACGGATTCGGGATCTTAGGTAAGGGTCGGATAAAGGCTTTACGCCATAAGGAGGGAAAGACACAAGAATTTAAGGAAAAGTTAATAATGTGGGATACTGCAGGTAGGAGTTGGTCTAAAATTGGCATGACCATTTGTCGACCAATGCCATCGTATTCCACAGTCTTTGTTTTAATGGACAGGATAATCTTCTTGATCTCACCTGGTGCAACTGGAGAAAACTGAAATGGATCTATGTTAACCTGGTGCAAATTTGCCATGAATTCGACCGTCCGATCCCGGGTTAGATGACAAATTGAAGGAGTAGTGGTGAAATGACAATTAATATCATCCAAGCCGATATTATTCGGAAGGTCGAATTGCTGCTGTTTGCCGATGCCAAGAGTTCCAAGGAACTTCCAAGTAGCAGCTGGAGAGCTGGGGACAATGTTTTCAAGAATATGGCGGCGTTTGGCGTTACGTACCATCTGGTTACACCGATTCCTTGCAGCTTTGAAAGAGGCCCAGTTGTCGTCCGAACGATCTCTTTTATATTTGCGGAATGCTCGGTCCCTGCGTCTCATTGCCATTCTTACCCCTATGGTCCTCCACGGGGCTGGAGGGCATTTTAATTTAACCCTTCGAACTGGGGCATGGACATTATACAAGTTGACTAGTACGTTATTGAAGATATCAACCTTGTCATCTACAGTGCCAGCCGACAGCAAAGGCTTCCAATTAACATGAGAAGCATCTTCTACCAACCTATTTACATCCATCCGAGCAATACTACTTTTTACTGTATCTGTTTGTTCTGAGTATATATTAACATACTCAGAACAAACAGATACAGTAAAAAAGGAAACGAAAAATCAGACAACCGTTAAATTAACAAGTTAGTAAGTAGTACTTTTTAACCAGGTTTTTTTATGTAGGTAGAGAATTTGCCCTTCGAATTTCTAATGGTAAACCATTCCACAGGCGGACAGCCTGAACAGCAAAGAATTTGGCGAAGTAATTTGTGGAATGCTTCGGCATCTCCAGCGTTAGATCCTAAGACGCCCTCATGGACCTTATAAGTGTGTCCTGAAGGAACTTAAAACGTTCTTTGAGATAGTAGAAGGATAGAATAGAACATTATATAACAATGTGAGAATGTGTGTATTCCTACGAAGACGAATCAGCAGCCACACATTTCAGATTTTCGTAACAAGCTCTGTTACGAAAATCTGAAATGTGATCATATTTGCGCAGTCCAAATATAAATCGTATCCAAAAGTTTTGGAGACGCTCAAGTTTATCTAACTGCTCTTCGGTGGGGTCAAGATAGCTGAAATCAGCATAATCAATTACGGACAGAAACAAAGATTGAGCAAGCGCAATTTTAATGGCTGTAGGAATAAAAAGTTCTTAAATTTACGGTCTCCAATACAAAGTTTCGTTCAAGTAGATCCCCAGATTTTTCACGTGTTTGGTGTAGGTAAGATCTTCGCCATCAAAGCTGGTTTTAGGTAATTCGGATCACCTATTTTCGAGACCAGTTTGGGGCTGCCAAAATAATGAGTTGACTTTTCTCAGGATTTACTTGAAGACCATATTTATTGGTCCACTCACAGATGCGCGCCAAGTCCGTGTTAACGGTGGTACAGGCTTCAGATAACTTATTTAAAGGAGCTTGCGTATAAATTTGCAAATCATCTGCGTAAAGGTGGTAAGATGAAAGTAATTGGTTTGAGATAGAATTTATAAATATAAGAGTAAAGGAGATAGTGGCATAGCGGCATTAGTATCAGACTAAGTTGAATATAAGAATCTTCTATGCGTATGCGTTGCCGGCGACCAAACAGGTAACTATGAGCATCTTGTCATGACAATAAAATTCACGTAACATCATTTCCACATATTAACTCGACGCAATAAGCTAAAGATGGAATGGGAGAATGTAATAAGTAAAGTGGAAAAACTAAAGTGATTGATTTAGCAAAGTTTGTGAAGGATAGGCATAGCAATCTGTCGAACGGTGATACAGGATAACTTTATTGGATCGCTAGGTGGGCAGGATAATTTTGAGTAACTTACCGGGTCAAGTATCTAAATGGGGAAACGTAGGTAATGGTGTAAGAGATTTTCTAAGTAAAATGTATGGTAAGGAAAATTGTGTGTTATGATGAACGGAGGATTGGCTGATTCGGACTTTCTTAAAGATTACTACCAAACTATGACTAAAATACAATTTCAAATTTAAAGAAGAATAACACACACTATCTTGGTTGTAATCGGGACAACGCTAGAACGATGATGATGAATTAAAACATATTCGTCGGAGGTGAATCGATTCGAAAGTGCGCTTCCTGTGCTGGCAACGGTTGGAAAATTGTTACATGACAGTAGCTTAGTGGGCTTCACAGAGACAAAATGTGAACTTTCCTGGGTGACCACAACATTAAATTTCCATCAAGTACCAGTACCAAAACTGTTATCAATCAGTGAAAAGTTCTTAGTGAAGTTATCAAAATGAAGTTTTAGACTGACTACTTTGTACCAACGGACAATGCATGAAATCAAAATACTCGGCTGGATAGTGCCTAAATATCGGTAGAACCGACTGACAGTCTTCTTTGTGCTAACACATTTATGACAAAAATACAATATTTTAATAATCTATTATGTATACACGATATTTTCATATAGCAACGACGCAGATCTTTTCGACGACGACGATCGACGAAGAATTAAAAAAAAGTTTTAAAAGGCTTTCTCATATTTCTTTTTATTTTATGATCATGTAATATGATCATTAAACATAAATGCTGTTGAGTGGAAAATTACTTTAGTTGTAAAACTAGAAAAAATATTTAGACCATTAAAAAAGTTTTTGAGCTCTATTATAATAAACTGAATTATTTGTTTCCTTTTATTTGTTAGTTATTTAAGTATAGAAATTATTGTTTTAATTGATGTGTAAATAGCCACTTAGTTATAGTTAGTTTTAACAACATTTATATTTATTTGTAGATTACCTCTTGTTCATTATTTGTAGAATGGATGTTAAGCTGTTATGAAGATGGAATCATTTCGCGTAGGTAATTTATAAAAAGTGTTATTTTGTTGTAATAATTTGTGTTATTATTTTCTGTAACCCCTTTTAGCTTAGACTGAATAAGGGTCATTAGTACAAATATATGCCTCGAACTGGCGACACAAATTAACGATACCCAATTATATTATTTTACAATCTTTATTATGTTATTTGTGTTATCTTTTTATTGATTATAATTTTAAGACCATTTCGACAGTATAAGTATCTCGGGGGACTGTCCAAATATTCAATCAACACGCAAATTTGAGAAACAACTATGTATTTGTGTCACACAAGTAAACATTTGTAGGGATAAGTGTGCTCGGAATGATCGAAGCTAAAATAAAATGAAATATAATCTGATTCCCATCTCCACATGACAACTTGCTTTATAAAAGTATGATACACGCAAAAGCTAATTATAACAGAATTTTTACTTTTAAAATGGTAATCATTTTCTGAAAGAGTGGAAATTAAACGTGTTAACCTTTTCCGGCCCATTCATGCTGAAATCAGCAAGGCTCTACTACCTAGATTTATAATATTCTACCACATTCACACAACACCATCTAGTCCCAAACTAAGCGGAGCTTGTACTATGGGTACTAGATAATGGATAAACATACATAATATATACTATTTCTTTTTCTAAATACATATATATTATACATAGAAACACCCAGACCAAGACAAACGAACGAATCGAGCTTAAGTATTGAATATTAGACATTAAGTATACGGGAGGACTTGGGGAATGAAGAAGAGAAAAAAAGAATCGTGAGAGTGCGCAACCTTCGGCGCTGACGAATGGGCAACCAGCGAAGTTCGGAACGAAAAGCAGACATATAATAATAATAATAATAATAATAATTCATTTATTTCAAGCATAAACTCATAGAAACACATTCATTATACGACACTAAAATTTCAACATTAAATTAAATTACAATGGGAATACATATCTACATACAACATTAAATTTTATTTCATATGGTCATACTTGCGAAGATTAAAAATAAATTGAATGCAGTTATTGCGAAGACGGTCAAGTTTATCGAGAAGGTCTGCATTCAGGTCGAGATAACAAACATCACCATAATCGATGACCGGAAAGAGTAAAGTTTGCACCAGCGTTACCTTTGTCTTGACGGGAAGAAAATGTCTTAAACGATAGAGAGTTCGCAGGGACCCAGTAATTCGCTTACTCACGTTCGTGACTTGAGCTTGCCAACTAAGAGATTCGTCGATATGCAATCCTAGGTTTTTGACACTCGAATTTACCTTTACTACAGTTCCATCAAATAAAATCGATGAAAGAGATAGTGCCTTAACTCTGCTCATCATACGATTACTTCCTATAATAATAGCCTGGCATTTAGAAGGGTTGACATGAAGTCCAAAGCTATCGGACCAATGTTTAATAGCGGTCAAATCATTTTCACAGCGTCAATGGCAGCAGTTAGATTATCTACCGTGGCCTGAGAGTATAACTGCAAGTCATCAGCATACAAATGATACGTACACCGAAGGTCATGGGTCAGGAGATTAATGAAAAGAGCAAAAAGAAGAGAAGATAAAATACCGCCCTGTGGAACGCCAGAGTCGAGAACGCGCCAAGATGATAATGATTCATCGATGCGAACCGCCTGCTGACGCTACCGAAGATAAGAGGAAAACCAATCCAGTGCATCAGATGAGACCATAAGATGGGAGAGGATGGATAGGAGAATATCGTGACTGACGGTATTAAAGGCGTTCGAAAAGTCAACCAAGACTAACACAGTAACCTTGGAATCCTCAACGCCCGCCTTAATATCGCCAGTCACTTTTAACAGGGCAGAGGTAGTGCTGTGTCCTGGCCTAAACCCTGACTGAAGAGGACTTAAAAAATTGTTGACATGTACAAAGTGAGATAATTGTTTATGGACACAGGCTTCCAGCACTTTGGAGAGGTATGGAAGTATGGAAATGGGACGGAAGTGGCTAGGTAATGACGGATTCGGGATCTTAGGTAAGGGTCGGATAAAGGCTTTACGCCATAAGGAGGGAAAGACACAAGAATTTAAGGAAAAGTTAATAATGTGGGATACTGCAGGTAGGAGTTGGTCTAAAATTGGCATGACCATTTGTCGACCAATGCCATCGTATTCCACAGTCTTTGTTTTAATGGACAGGATAATCTTCTTGATCTCACCTGGTGCAACTGGAGAAAACTGAAATGGATCTATGTTAACCTGGTGCAAATTTGCCATGTATTCGACCGTCCGATCCCGGGTTAGATGACAAATTGAAGGAGTAGTGGTGAAATGACAATTAATATCATCCAAGCCGATATTATTCGGAAGGTCGAATTGCTGCTGTTTGCCGATGCCAAGAGTTCCAAGGAACTTCCAAGTAGCAGCTGGAGAGCTGGGGACAATGTTTTCAAGAATATGGCGGCGTTTGGCGTTACGTACCATCTGGTTACACCGATTCCTTGCAGCTTTGAAAGAGGCCCAGTTGTCGTCCGAACGATCTCTTTTATATTTGCGGAATGCTCGGTCCCTGCGTCTCATTGCCATTCTTACCCCTATGGTCCTCCACGGGGCTGGAGGGCATTTTAATTTAACCCTTCGAACTGGGGCATGGACATTATACAAGTTGACTAGTACGTTATTGAAGATATCAACCTTGTCATCTACAGTGCCAGCCGACAGCAAAGGCTTCCAATTAACATGAGAAGCATCTTCTACCAACCTATTTACATCCATCCGAGCAATACTACTTTTTACTGTATCTGTTTGTTCTGAGTATATATTAACATACTCAGAACAAACAGATACAGTAAAAAAGGAAATGAAAAATCAGACAACCGTTAAATTAACAAGTTAGTAAGTAGTACTTTTTAACCAGGTTTTTTTATGTAGGTAGAGAATTTGCCCTTCGAATTTCTAATGGTAAACCATTCCACAGGCGGACAGCCTGAACAGCAAAGAATTTGGCGAAGTAATTTGTGGAATGCTTCGGCATCTCCAGCGTTAGATCCTAAGACGCCCTCGTGGACCTTATAAGTGTGTCATGAAGGAACTTAAAACGTTCTTTGAGATAGTACAAGGATAGAATAGAACATTATATAACAATGTGAGAATGTGTGTATTCCTGCGAAGACGAATCAGCAGCCACACATTTCAGATTTTCGTAACAAGCTCTGTTACGAAAATCTGAAATGTGATCATATTTGCGCAGTCCAAATATAAATCGTATCCAAAAGTTTTGGAGATGCTCAAGTTTATCTAACTGCTCTTCGGTGGGGTCAAGATAGCTGAAATCAGCATAATCAATTACGGACAGAAACAAAGATTGAGCAAGCGCAATTTTAATGGCTGTAGGAATAAAAAGTTCTTGAATTTACGGTCTCCAATACAAAGTTTCGTTCAAGTAGATCCCCAGATTTTTCACGTGTTTGGTGTAGGTAAGATCTTCGCCATCAAAGCTGGTTTTAGGTAATTCGGATCACCTATTTTCGAGACCAGTTTGGGGCTGCCAAAATAATGAGTTGACTTTTCTCAGGATTTACTTGAAGACCATATTTATTGGTCCACTCACAGATGCGCGCCAAGTCCGTGTTAACGGTGGTACAGGCTTCAGATAACTTATTTAAAGGAGCTTGCGTATAAATTTGCAAATCATCTGCGTAAAGGTGGTAAGATGAAAGTAATTGGTTTGAGATAGAATTTATAAATATAAGAGTAAAGGAGATAGTGGCATAGCGGCATTAGTATCAGACTAAGTTGAATATAAGAATCTTCTATGCGTATACGTTGCCGGCGACCAAACAGATAACTATAAGCATCTTGTCATGACAATAAATTTCACGTAACATCATTTCCACATATTAACTCGACGCAATAAGCTAAAGATGGAATGGGAGAATGTAATAAGTAAAGTGGAAAAACTAAAGTGATTGATTTAGCAAAGTTTGTGAAGGATAGGCATAGCAATCTGTCGAACGGTGATACAGGATAACTTTATTGGATCGCTAGGTGGGCAGGATAATTTTGAGTAACTTACCGGGTCAAGTATCTAAATGGGGAAACGTAGGTAATGGTGTAAGAGATTTTCTAAGTAAAATGTGTGGTAAGGAAAATTGTGTGTTATGATGAACGGAGGATTGGCTGATTCGGACTTTCTTAAAGATTACTACCAAACTATGACTAAAATACAATTTCAAATTTAAAGAAGAATAACACACACTATCTTGGTTGTAATCGGGACAACGCTAGAACGATGATGATGAATTAAAACATATTCGTCGGAGGTGAATCGATTCGAAAGTGCGCTTCCTGTGCTGGCAACGGTTGGAAAATTGTTACATGACAGTAGCTTAGTGGGCTTCACAGAGACAAAATGTGAACTTTCCTGGGTGACCACAACATTAAATTTCCATCAAGTACCAGTACCAAAACTGTTATCAATCAGTGAAAAGTTCTTAGTGAAGTTATCAAAATGAAGTTTTAGACTGACTACTTTGTACCAACGGACAATGCATGAAATCAAAATACTCGGCTGGATAGTGCCTAAATATCGGTAGAACCGACTGACAGTCTTCTTTGTGCTAACACATTTATGACAAAAATACAATATTTTAATAATCTATTATGTATACACGATATTTTCATATAACAACGACGCAGATCTTTTCGACGACGACGATCGACGAAGAATTAAAAAAAAGTTTTAAAAGGCTTTCTCATATTTCTTTTTATTTTATGATCATGTAATATGATCATTAAACATAAATGCTGTTGAGTGGAAAATTACTTTAGTTGTAAAACTAGAAAAAATATTTAGACCATTAAAAAAGTTTTTGAGCTCTATTATAATAAACTGAATTATTTGTTTCCTTTTATTTGTTAGTTATTTAAGTATAGAAATTATTGTTTTAATTGATGTGTAAATAGCCACTTAGTTATAGTTAGTTTTAACAACATTTATATTTATTTGTAGATTACCTCTTGTTCATTATTTGTAGAATGGATGTTAAGCTGTTATGAAGATGGAATCATTTCGCGTAGGTAATTTATAAAAAGTGTTATTTTGTTGTAATAATTTGGGTTATTATTTTCTGTAACCCCTTTTAGCTTAGACTGAATAAGGGTCATTAGTACAAATATATGCCTCGAAATGGCGACACAAACTAACGATACCCAATTATATTATTTTACAATCTTTATTATGTTATTTGTGTTATCTTTTTATTGATTATAATTTTAAGACCATTTCGACAGTATAAGTATCTCGGGGGACTGTCCAAATATTCAATCAACACGCAAATTTGAGAAACAACTATGTATTTGTGTCACACAAGTAAACATTTGTAGGGATAAGTGTGCTCGGAATGATCGAAGGTAAAATAAAATGAAATATAATCTGATTCCCATCTCCACATGACAACTTGTTTTATAAAAGTATGATACACTCAAAAGCTAATTATAACAGAATTTTTACTTTTAAAATGGTAATTATTTTCTGAAAGAGTGGAAATTAAACGTGATAACCTTTATATTTGATAAGGGTTGCCCAATATACGAGATAGGGTACTTTGTTGACGTCGGAAGTATCAGTCAACGTTGAACCAGCTAAACCGAAGCTAACAGCTTAAAGCTTAACCGAAGTATGAAATATTTCAAATTTAGGTTTTAAAAGTATAAGCAAATGTGGTGCGTATCTTTCACGTCGTCAGTTCGTAACAAAAGTTTACAATATCAGTGTTGGTGATATTTTAAGCATTTTTTGAGTATATATTCTCTTGATATGTGAATGTAAGATTTGTTTTGATTTTTATAGGCATTGCTCTCAGAACGTAATGAAGTTTGAAGAAGACTTTGAAAGTAAAATTGTTGTACATTTGTTGTACTAGGATATGACTTTAGCCTATGGAAACCGCTAAATTAAATGATGTTATAGGTACATTTCGTTACTTAGTATTGAGTATTCCATATTTCAATACTTAAGCCAAGTCATATACTTTGCACATATTAAACGCTTTTAGTGCACAAATACCTAAGTTATTTATCATTCAAGTAAGTTTTTTGTGCGAATGATATAAAAGTATTTAATAAATTAAAACCGTTTATAACAGTGGCGGCTGAAGTATGATTAAAGGCTTAATGCGTGTAATGTACAGCTTTTTCCATGCATGTGCCGCCGAAAATGGTGAAGCATTCGCTTCGGCTATTATTTACACCGAAGGTACCTACGTATTGTATGACCTTTAGGTTTGTAGGTCAAGTTACTATGACATTATTTCTATAAATATAATGATATGTTGTTAGTTTGTAAATTTGCCTTTTAATAGCGTCACATTAGCTGCTTATGAGGAAGCGAGGAAAAAAAAACACAGTTATAGTATTGGTGCTGTTTTTCTCACGCACCGTTCAGCTTCCCTGCTTATTTCTTGCAAAATGACAGGTTTGTTCCTACGGGTATAAGGCTGGCGAATCTTTAACCAATCAATCGTGCGATTTAAATTGACTACTCGTTGACGGTTTTTGATGTTTGAATAAATTATTATAGAGTGAATCTAACAACCGTGGTCAAAATGTGTGAATCAAGATTTTATAACTATATTTTTTGTCACCGTCCTGATTTTAACCAACTTATTTATAGCACTATTGCACATCTGTATTCTTGTCACACAAGAAAATATATTTCAGAATGTGCCAATTCTCAACAGCAATAACATTTGTTTAGTCTCTCTTACCTTTACAAGTTATAGGGTCCAGCCAGACCAGTCCAGCGACCGAACCTAGTCAAGTCAAATTGAAAACAGTTCCAGTAATTTCAACACTTTGAAATCCACCTTAACAGTTACTAAACAAACAAAAAGATTAAAGAATTCTTAAAGCAAAAACGGCTACACTGTAGCCAAAATGTCTTACTCAGAAATAACCTTTGAGTTCGCTGATCCAATAACATTAGTTCACTTTTGTGACTGACAAAAAAGCATGTTAGTGCCGAACGAAATTTCTCCTATGAGTAGTCACTACTTACCTGTTTATGTGTCCTCTATATACATCAGTGTACACATTACGGAAATATTTTCGTAGCGTTTGAAAAGAGATACAGTCACAACAAATCTGAGTTCGCTTTTTGTGTATAAACAGGGTTGGGTTGCGTTCACAAGGGAATGTTCTTGCTTTCACAGCATTATTTTAGGCTTACTGTGGGTATTCTCTCGTTTTCCATAAATTCATTTGCACTAATATTGTTTGCCATAATCATCCCCGATCATAATATTTACTTGCACTATTATCATTTATACTAATAACGTTTGTCTTAACAGCTCAACAGTGGTAACTTTTATTTGGCATAAAATTACTTTCTATAACAACGTATATCATAATAATTAGTTTCCATAAGTAACACATCTCATAATCGACTCTTGCCTTAATCAAAATTTGGTATAATTATGAAAATAATACATAATTTTGTTAGGTCGAAATTAATTATCGTTAACACCCCGACTCAGTGCAATCCAACTCGGATAGGTTAGGTTAGGGTTCTCTTTTGACCCTTAACATTGTTATGCATATTTTTTATTTCTAGTAGGACGGTGCTATAATTTATTGTAGTGGTGGATATTAGAAATAGTAAAAATATAATTAATAATAGTCTATTATTCTATGAATAGACGTGAGTGTCCGAAGTACAATTAGATTGAATTAGGTAGGTATTTTAATAAGATCAATAATAATTAGAAGTAGTAAAAAAATTGTCCTAAGTACCTATATTTTTGTTGAAATGTACTTTAATAGGATCTATCCATTTCATAAAATTGCTATACTAACGATGAGTAACTACTAAATAAATGATGCTCTTATCGGCCTAACTTTGTAACTCAGTATCTACGGACCTTGGGTGTCTAGTTCGATGATACTAAATAATAAGTCCCTTCAAACTAACTGATCAAACTCACGCTCTCTCTGAGTTTGTAATACTAATTGATAGCGCGTTAAAGCACTGTAATATAATCGCGAATTCCAAAATACAGGTCTATTCATAGACAAATTTAAATATGATGGATATTAATCATCTGAAATATAAATACCAATGAGCATTTATTACTAATTTTTAACTAAAATACGTTTAGAAGAGTTAGATTGGTGCTTCGGAATATAGTAAAATGGCTTACATATATAAGTTGAAGGTCGATCTTGATATCTCAACATTCGCAATGTTCAATACCAGTTTTAACAATTATTTGTTTATTGTCACAAAAATAATTATTTCAACACGATGACAGAGTTTACCTTACAGCTTTCTCTCTTTTATAATAAACATTAAAATAAGTTAACAAAATAAAATAACGTTCCCATCTATTTCATTTTTTTACCCTACTAGCCGTTTCCCGCGGTTTCACGCGCGTCCTGAGGGAACGACTTCGCGTACCCGTAAAACGCAAATATCTTACGGACCCCTATTTTTCTAAAATAAAATGTAGCCTTTGTTACTCGCAGATAACGTAGCTTTCTAATGGTGAAAGAATTTTTAAAACCGGTCCAGTCGTTTTTGAGTTTATCCATTACAAACGAACAAAAATACAAATTTTACCTTTTTATTATATTATAATAATAATAATATTAATATATAATAATATTAAAAAACAAGGCGACATATAACTGTCCGTGTGAAAAAAATTGCGTTGTAAGGTCAATCCCAGCAGTTTTAAGGGTTTGACTTTGAGCTTGTTTATCTTATACCGAACGCTAATTTTATGGGGAATTCGAGTCACTTGTATTGAAAAGTCAATCATCGGGATTCTCTGTATAAAAATATTACGCTTACAAGTACCATTTCTATCCTACCAATAATATCTCCATCCAAAGGCTGCCTGGTAGAAATCGCTTTTAGCGATAAGGCCGCCCATTGTACTGTATCTTACATGTAAATTTCTTTAACATATTTGTAAAGTGTACAATAAAGTGTATAGGAAATAAATAAAAAAAATACACCGGTTGATGTACCAGTTAATATGATGCACTCAATCAAATATGTTTTTAAATTAAGTACTTATAAGTCTAGTACCATTGCACAATTTTGGTGGATTAAAATTTCTTTGAAGTATAATAGGAGAACCTACTTTTAATACTTTTTTTTATATATAAGGATTAATACTGTATTGTTAAAATAGGTTCGAAAATAACCTATCATTTTATTGCAATCTGTAAAAGCAAAATACGGATATTGTAGGTTATCCTTGGAAGATAGACATATACCATCTCGGTCTTTTTGTAGATCTATTAAAGAGGTACAATCCCACCATACATTGTTTTGTTATAACTCAAAAGGTTTTGGCAGCGTTTTCGAGGAAAGCTCCCGATCGGCTTAATTTTTCCGGCGCGTTGAACTAATATCGTCGTAATATCGTCAGTTTGCATAAAACCTAAACTTATTATAGACTAAAACCTTCCTCAAGGTTTTAGTCTATATGGTCTACTCTCGATGTTGTTGAAAACTGTCCAGTACTTTTCGAGTTTTGAGCGAACAGACAGACAGACAGACGCGGCGGAGGACTTTGTTTTATAATATGTAGAGATGGATTAAAAGTCTACACATACAGACTAGCATAACATCAATGTTCCCATCGGGCAGCTAAAAAAAGAAACGCACCTTCCACCCCAAATTCCAACCGCTGCGCAGCATTTTAAGTAATTTTAACAAGGTGACTACAGTTACCGTAATATTTTAGACTATTTATTACTCAAATAAGAACAAAAAACGCAATAGTGAAACACAACAGAAGTCAGTATTTTAGAAATGACTATTCGTTACTTTTTAAACCTTTCATTTACATTTAGAATATTTCGCTTAACACGGCTGTAATGTATTTCGTTATCTATGCAACGTCGTAGCTCTGTGGCACAAATGGTTATCCATTTGAGCATTTATCAGTGTGCTGGTTTGTGTTGTAAGCTTCTGTGATCATTTGTCAACAGAGTTGTGACCATTTCCCGGTTATGATACATGTGGAAAATCTACTTGATAATATATTACCATTGTCTGCGCTGAAATTCTGCGGCCACTCATACAAAGGGGCTGTGTCTCGCTGCATAAATTCAGGTCAAGCTTGCATTTACGTGTTTAATGGTATTTCATACAATATACAGGGTGTCACAAGACCCATCACCAAGCCGAAGTCTACTCGTTGTCGACATCATGCCAAGTCATACTAACAAAAAATAATACCTGGGAAACGAATTTTTCTTTTGAGTTTTCTCATTTTTTAAACCGCAATTAAAAGCGCGCGCGTGAAATGCTCGAAATACCTAATTATCCATGGGGCCATAGGGAATCTAAAGAATATATTGGCGGGGTAAATGCATCGATTTTGTACCTAATTAGAAAAATTCCATACTAAGTTAGTATGGATTTTTTTAATTAGAAAAATTCCATACTAAGTTAGTATGGAATTACTAACTACTACTACTGTGTATTACTAACTATATTATGCAATTAATTAGTTAGTATTACTAACTTTAAGCCTCAATATCTCCTGAACCAGTAATTTCCCAGGTATGGTGCCAAAATAAAAAATGTTCATAGTGATTGGTACAACATGGGATTTCAGTTTTCGTTAAGGGTCTTTTTACACCCTGTATAAGTGTCATATTTGGCCCTTTATTAAGGTATCATAATAATAACTGATTCTTCAAAAAGATTTGCCACATTTTGCATTTATTTGGTTTAGTACCTACAACTTATGTATACAAAGTATCTCATGTACTATATGATAAGGAAGAACTTAAGGATTTTACCATCGAATATTAACGGACTGAGAAATAAACGAAAGGACGGATGGCAGAAAGTCTTAAAAGCCTTACATAAATTTTGAAGGGTCGGATGATGGTGAAAGGGCAAAATAATCTGTTGCACTGTTTGAGACAAACAATAAAATATGATCCTTTCAGAAAACTATATATTCTAACAGTTAAAGTTACGCCACATAACTGTTAAAATCTTATCAGTAATTTCAACTTTAAATATTAAAATATTGCGGATTTCATGGATTTTCGACAGCTTCATTTACAAATAACTGGAATTTGCTCAGGCATTGGTAATCCTTCGGTAAATATTTACACGGTCGGTAGTGAATAAATCGTCACATTTTACGCAAACAATGCATTGTTATTCAAGGTACAGCGATATATCGCGGACGCGTGTCATAACGTATGCATAAAAATGAAAAAAATGTTGACGGAATTTTGGCCATCGGACTACTTAACGATTGATTGACATGATATCAGGCTTAAGTATTTACCAACTTCAAGCAACCATTACCACAAAAAAAATATTGAGATAATAATAATCGCAAATCATTAGAGTTTAACTTTTCTTCAATCAGAGTAAAAAATATATATAAATACATATATTGACACAATAGGTCAAAATTATTGATTGGCTGAGATGTGTTTTTTTATTATAGGATATTTCACGATCAGAAGCGACATTCGTAAAATCAAACGGAAAAATTATATCGTAGAATGATACAGTTTTTTGTGCGCCTGTCTCGGTCGTACCTATCCATAGCACTCCTTAGTGAAATGGCTAGGCCACTTTTTCGTTAACGAAGCTTGTAATAGGCTGGAATGAAAGTGTAAAGGGTAAACCTTTACACTTTCATTCCAGCCTATTACAAGCTTCGTTAACGAAAAAGTGGCTGCCAGTTGTTGTGGCAACTTGGGATCCAACTAGCCTATTTGCCTAACTACAATACGGGACTCTACGATCGTTCTAACAGATTAAAGGTTCGGTCGGGACGTGAGTAGTGCCAATACACATTTTTGTTTATTTTCATGTACTGTTTCGTGCCTCGTTGGTCTCGCGGCATAAATGTGCGCGTGGGATTGGGAGGTCTCGGGTTCGATTCCCGGGTCGGGCAAAGTGTTATTGGGTTTTTCCGCTAGGAAATTCTCAGTAGCAGCATGGAGTATGGTAATGTGCCCGGTACGGCAATAGGCTCGCCCCCTATTACGTGGGACTAAAGTAAATCTGGCGAAATGTGCGTTTAATATTTACCACCTCTGCCTACCCCTTCGGGGATACAGGCGTGAGACTATAAAAAAAATAAAATTCGTGTTCATGAGGATCGTATCAATTGCCTTGATTATTATATGCCTTGGTTTCTTATTTGGTCTTCGTTGCTTTATTTCGTCAATTGAATATTTGCTTCGATGAGCGTATTGAGTGTCATATATATTTACAAAAGAACACGTTTTCTTGGATGTTTTTTTGTTACATGCTTATTGTTAATTTAATAATGAAAAGGAATAAGGATAAATATTTTGTAAGATTGCTAACACGTCAATGATATTTTATTGTACAATATGAATGCTACTGACCTTTCATATGTATGGCTCAATTTTAGAACCTTGTTATAAAACGAGTACAGTATACAAATTATGACTTTTGGTTTCATTCGTTTGGCAGTGACAAATATTAATTTGTATGAGTTTTATTTGTATGGGTTGACAAATCCTTATTGGATGAAAATCCCTGTACAAAATTAAGGCACAAGAAACTGAATATAATTCCACGAACAATATTTATAGTACACTACACACCACAACGCCTGACAATAAAAATCACGAAATCTTTACCATGTAAGTTCCTTTACATTTTTTATTTCTTTCTTTCTATTTTGTAAAAAATAAAACTTCCGCACTAGGACTAAAATCCTATGGCCCAGGGGACATAACAAACATGCAACTAACGGACACAATGAACACCCAGACTCGACACAACAATTTATGAATCACACAAAGTGTTGTCTCGTATGGGTATCGAACCCACAACACTCGGCGCAGTGTCAAGCAGCGAGACGGTTGCTTAAATCACTGCGCCAACCGAGCAGTCTAGTCAGTTGAAAGTATATGTTAAATATAATTATATTTAGATTGTCGTTGCGGGCCAATGTTCACCTAATTGCCGTCAGACGGGTCACTTCATGTCATTCATAGCTCACCCGAACACGGAATTACACCCGTCCCCTATGAAATTTCCGTGTAGTTGGAAATCCCTTGAAATTTTGGACTACCTGAAGGAATGTGATTCCTGTACACACTATAATAGGCTACTAATATTGTTCATGGGATTAGCCACCAGTTCTTATAATATTAAGAAACGAAACATTATTTTCAATTTTAAAATTAAAATAACTTTAAAGAAATCGTTTTTGAAATTTATAAATGTAATAACAAGTAATATACTGTGGTGTTCATTCAAATATTATTATGTTCATATAAATACAAGTAAGTCAGTATACGAATGGGAATAAATGAATCTTTTCTTTTCTTTAGCAAATTGGTCAATTAAATCAACGTCAGATGAAAATCATAGTTTGGTTGACCATTAAATAAAGTATTGGCGAAGAGATATCAAACCCACAACCCTCAGTACAGTGACTACATTATGTTGCTTACAAATGACATTACTTTGACATTAGAATGTAAAATAATTTGATAAACAGGTGCTACTGTTTATCCAAGGAATATATATTTACATTTGATGATTTTCTTTCCTACAGCCAAACCAAATCTACCTCAAACTCAAACAAATAAATATATCTAGTATGTATTCAGAACAAAAAAAAATGCATTGCCATACAGCGTGGCAATGCTGCCAGTCTTCTGGGCACGTTCCCAATAGACGACGATGCGCGATGTGGAGGACTTTCACGACGCTCTTTGAATATAATTATATTATCTTTTTATTTGTATTGTATTTTAATATCATTTTAATGGTAGTATTTAAGTAGTTATAATTGGTTCTAAAATTAATTTAATTTTTTTATATATAATAAATAAACAAAAGTAGGTAAGTATACGTAAATTTGAGTTCTACTTGCGCAGGCCCTCTTGAAATAGATTTACATGATGTAGCTGCTTAAAACTATTTATTTTACGAAGCAAATATTTTATTCATTTTATTTTGCACTCTTTGTTGAAATATATTTTTAGAATCAAATATCGAAACGTAAATAGATAAACATGTTAATTTATAAAAACTCAATATTTTTGTATTCTAACTTAGATTTTTTTAAAAGCTTATATCTGTATTTCTTTGGGTATAAGGATTATATTTTAAGTGATACGGTTTTGAACAACTCGTGTTTAGAAAATCGTTCTTTTAAATTGTAAATGGAATAATTCACTTAATCTTGACTGACAGACAAGCTACAGCTAAAACTATGGGGCGCATGAAGCTGAAATTTGGCATGTGTGTTCCTTGGGGAGCATAAGGGTGCACTAAGAAGGGATTTCCTAAAATTCCCACGGGATCGGGAAAAAACAGCTAAATTAAAACAATGTGCGGGCGTAGCTGCGGCTGTCCTCTAGTAGGTTATAACTTAAGAGGGAGTAATAGACTTTTTTTTTGTTTTACGAGGTGAAAAATCCCTTCGGATCTCCGACTCTTGGGGGAAATGAGAGCCGGAGTATGTGTTGTTACCACTAAAATCCACCTCGACTTTCTCATGTACCCGTGTGTCGGAGGGTAGGGTATCGCCGAAGCATTCTCGCTACCCTCCGACAGGTATTGGCCCGCCAGATGGTCAGGCGGGCCCCGAACAAAACCCCCTTGGTGGCGGATTAAGGTGTTGGGCTCCGCCGCCAAAACACCCAGCGGCCGCAGAGGATAGAGAGGACGGCAACGCAAAACCGCATCTCCTCTTCCTCTGCGGCCCCACCGCGGCGCATCGAATGGTGCGCTCCCATGTCTGCCGCCCTTACGAAAAGTGCAATAACTCGAGTTTTGCACCGAATTGAGTTAAGTGCATATTCGGAATCAGGAGAACGAGATCTATATATTCTTTTAAGACACTTTTTACGTATCTATGACGCAGCCGGTTTTAATACAAGGTAATTTAAAGTAAAGTAAATGTTTTGATATAAAGTAAAGTAATCAATACGAAGATAGAAGAAACAAATATTGAAATAGAAAAGTCTATGACTTATATTACTGATCAGCTATCGTCGCTGGAAATAAAAATTACCTCGCTCGAGAAAGAACGAAAGTCAACATTGACAAAGATAAACACACTCGAAGAGAAGTTGGAGGCTTTTGACCGTTCAATGGTAAAAACTTCTATCGAGCTTCGCAACGTTCCAAAAAGGCCAAACGAAACAAAGGAGATGCTATATAATTCCGTACAAAAACTAGCTAAACAATTAGATATTAACATACAAACATCTGGTATACGGGATACGCTACGCCAACCCTCGAGAAAGGAAAACCCTAATTCCACTATAGCAGTCGAGTTCACAAATACTCTTATAAAGAATAACTTTTTATCTGCTGTTAGGGCATACAACAAACTTCACTCTAACAACAAGTTGAGCTCAGCCAGCCTGGATATAGCACCTAATACTCCTGTTTTCATCGCAGAACAACTAACAACTCACTCCAAGCGACTATTCTATCTGGCTCGAAGCTATGCTAAGTCAAATGGTTTCTACTACTGCTGGACGTTAAATGGGCGTATAATGCTAAAGAAAGATCCAGATAGTCAAGCCATCATTATTAGAAGTGAATCACAGCTAACTCAAATATCTTCAGGAGATAGTAAATGACTAAATTTATTTACCTTAAAATTTAATGTGCTCATTATTTTTATTTGCGCTGCATTTCATTTGCATATTTTATGTCATACTAACATTATAACAAAACACTTTACAATACAAACACACCATCACACGACTTACAAAACACACAAACACTACACATACAAACATAGCCTATACATATTTATTTCACTCAGAGTACATAAAAATGTGCCCACTGTCACACTTTATGTGTGCCTTTACCAACCCAAAAACATCATCTTAAAACACACAATAATATATATTTTGCCTTATTCACAGTTCTTTGCATACTTTAAACATTTTAATAAACATGATGAACACGGTTATTGACTTTAGTGACACAATTGACTATTTTTCTGTATCGGATACTCACACATGCACCCCGGAACAAACCCATGACTACATCAAACTAGGCACCTATCAGTCAAAAATATTCGCAAATTTTTTAGATCTTCAAAGTTTACTGCACCGTATTAATATTGAATGTGAACTCCTCGTTCTGACTGAGTGCTGGCTAAATTGTACCAGTAACAACCGCATTCCTATTTTATCAAATTATATAGCATATAATACTACGCAACATATAAACAAGAGCGATGGCGTCGTTGTATATGTAAAATCCACACTTATATCAGCCTGCGAAGAACCTGATTTTAACGGATCAGCCTCGGGTTTGATAGTAAAATTAGACGCAGACATAGCAATACTTTGCATATACCGGTCACCCTCAAACGATGATATCAGTATATTTCTCTCAGCACTCAACAATATACTTCAGTCACTCGTAAACTTCAAAACAGTAATTATGACAGGAGACATTAACATTGACATCAAACACAACTCTTCTGATACACGTTCTCATGAATACCTTAATACTCTAGCCCATAATGGATTTTTACCTGCACACACTAAGCCAACCAGAGTGAATAATTGTCTAGACCACCTTTTAATTCGATCCAAGTCTAAAACTTTGACTCTCATCTATGACTCAAATATAACTGATCACTGTTCTACTATGTTATGCCTTAACAAAATTAAAATACAATCTAACGCTAAACAAACTACCAATAAACTAAACTATGACGCTCTTGATACAGTTATGGCTAGTTTAGACTTTACACCTCTGCTATCTATGACGGACCCTAATATTGCAATCGAAAACTTTATATTGCTATCTAAGAAAGCCATTGACAGCTGCACCATAATCCAAAAACTACCCGCAAAGAAAAGAACTCTGAAACCATGGATAACACCGGGGTTACTCCGATGTATTCGAAACCGTGACTCTCTCCATAAGAAAGTGAAACAAGCACCGGATAACCTCACAGCTATTACTACCTACAAAAGATACAGAAAATTTTGTTCTGCTATATTAAAAAAAGCTAAAAGAGATTTCGACTCACGAGAATTAAATAAGGCTATGAATAACCCTAAGAAACTTTGGGACACAATTAAAACCATAACAAACACAACCAAAACTAAACACTCTTACACACAAATATTATCTACATCATCATCACCGAAACAGTCTTGCAATGTAGTAAATAATTTCTTTGTGGGTATTGGCAAGAATCTTGCAAACAACATAAACAATGCATTAAGACTACCTAACGTTACACTCCCCGATACTACCAACTTTAAAAATTCGTTTGTGTTGGAAAATACTGACTCTACCGAGATTTTGTCAATTATAAATACATTGCGAACGAACGCGGCTGTCGGCTGGGACGGAATTTCTGTCGTCTTCTTAAAACGGTATGCCCATATGCTAGCACCTATACCATGCCACATATTTAACCTTTGCTTTGATACAGCTATTTTCCCTACTTCCTTTAAGAAGGCAGCTATTCATCCTATTTTCAAGGGTGGTGACGGGAGCCAAGTCAATAATTACCGTCCTATTGCGGTACTCTCTACTTTGTCAAAGATACTCGAACGCTTAATTAACAAGAGACTCACATGTTATCTAGAGCACTACAACTGCTTATCTCCTCATCAATTCGGATTTCGTAAAAACAAATCTACAAATGAGGCCGTACACGAATTGGTGGATAACATTGAGGCAAAGTTAGATAATAACAAAAAGGTTTTGACCATATTTTAGATCTCGCCAAAGCATTTGACACGGTTCCTATTCCAACCCTTCTACTCAAGCTTGAACGTATAGGTGTTAGGGGCACTCCATATGAGCTTTTTAAAAGCTATTTAATAAACCGGACCCAATTTGTTACTATGGGTGGTCACAATAGCGACGTAGACTACATTCAATATGGAGTCCCGCAAGGCAGTATTTTAGGGCCTACACTCTTCCTCGTGTTTATCAACGACCTCTGCAACCTCGATATTCCTCACGCGAAAACCACATCTTACGCTGATGACACTGCAATAACATTTACAGCCAACTCTTGTTTCGAACTACAGTCGAAGGCATAAAGTGGTTTTAATTTGGTACTAAAATGGCTTTATACACACACCATGACACTAAATACTGATAAAACCCACTTTGTCACTTATTCTCTGAGCCCTATTTCCCAGCCTGTAGTTCCAATCTCGCTCCTAGCTCATTCATGCTCCCTAATGCCTCAACTCAACTGCCAGTGTCCGTCTCTTACACCTGTTGACCAAATTAAATATCTCGGCGTAGTAATTGATAAGTACTTAAACTTTAAAGCACACATCAATAATCTCACAGGCCGAGTAAGAAAACTCATATACATTTTTAAAACACTGCGACACGTAGCTAACGCATCAATTATTCGGAGGGTATATTTCGCTCTTTGTCAATCACTCATTACTTATTGTATTTCCTGTTGGGGTGGAGCTGCAAAAACAGTGATGAAACCACTAGAGATGGCTCACAGAGCTTTACTTAAAGTAGCCACATTTAAACCGATCCTTTTTCCAACCGCCGAACTGTATAAATCCTGGAAAGTTCTAAATATACGGCAACAGTATTTATTACATATAACTCTACTCTACAACCGGCGGAAAAACAAAATCTGCACTATTCCACCTCCACATACCTCTTTTGTAAAAAGATTCTCTGTCTATCTAGCCCCATTCATATATAATAAAGTGATTAAAAAAATTCCAATCTTCGGACTCTCGCTCTACAACTGCAAGAAAACTGTTCAGGCTTTTCTCTTAGAGCTGGATTATGATGGCACTGAATTATTGCTTACCATATAATCAGGTACACCATAAAATACACACACACACGCGCGCGCACACACACACACACACACACACACACACATGCGCTCACACGCATCCACTAATACTATTTTTATTATATAATAATATTTTAGCTTTTAGAATTTGTATTCATTGCTTTTAGTATACATACGAACCTTTGTTTCTAGATAAATAACAAAAAGGGGATCGGCACTGTTTTTCCTTATCACAGGCTAATCTGTAGCCTATTTAGGAAAACAGTACTACACCCATTTTTATTGTGATCATTATGTAATTTAATAACTCGTGAATACATCTTGTGTAAAACTTACAATCCCAGTGTGTAAATAAACGTTTTATTATATTATTATTATTAATACTAAGCCTAACTGCAATATCTAGGTCAATGCTCTATGATTTACATATCATGACCGCAATAACTATAGATAGGAATAACTTACTCACGCTATTAAGCAATTTTGTTAACTATATCTGCAATAAGTATAGTATACTATATTTATAATAAGCATAGTTCGTAATTTGTAATATTCATTTACTAGTTATAAGTGCAATATGTTTGAGTTATTGCAGATATGATACGGATCCTTATTTACGGTATTAAATAATGTACTAATTATTTCTGCAATAAGTAGAGTTACTGCATTTATTATTACCATATTCAGTTACTTGTGATTCTCATTTACTAGTTATAAGTACAATAAGCTTGAGTTATTGCAGTTATCTTAAGGGACCTTATTAATAATTATGGGAAGGATACTAAAATTGATTTAGTAAGTAGATATATATTGCATATATTTCTAGGAAGATTAAATGAATACAGTATACCTACGCGATATCATTTGCAATAAATTCACAATTTATTGCGATTATAACAAGCACCAGGAGGTTAGGGAGGGGGAGTACGAGGGGAGTAAAATATTTCGTGCAAAAAATAAAACAGATTAGACAAATATTTGATTGGCACAACTGTTTTCCATTTTGGCGTGGAGTTTGAGTTGCATCTAATTAGTTATATTAAATACAGTGCTGTTTTTCATATCTATTGTGTATTGCGAATTTCATAATGGACAAAAACATCGAAAAAAGAGTTTGTCTTAAATTTTGCATTACCAATGGAATTTCGTGTTCGGAGTCAATGAAAATGTTACAGAAGGCGAATACAGAAATACGGTGAATCAACTTTATCAAAAACTCGTGCTTACGAGTGGTACAAAGCGTTCAAAAGCGGTCGAGATGTGATGGAAGATTAGCCTCGCTCTGGTAGGCCATCAAAGCCTGCAACTGAAATTAACATCGCAAAAGTGAAGGCAGCAGTGACCAAAAATCCTCATTCAACTTTGTGGGAGATAGCCGCCGAATTTTCGGTATCTCACGAGTTGATCCGTATCATTTTAATAAATCATTTTAGTATGAAACATACTGCCGCTCGGTTAGTCCCAAAAGACCTGGATTTTCTCCAAAAACTCAATGGCATGAGTGTCGCTGAGGACATGCTAGAACGAGTCAATTCCGACCTAACATTCATGAAACGCATTGTTACTGGTGACTAGACGTAGGTTTACGAGTTTTACATGCAAACTAGTCAACAAACTTCGGAGTGGCGCCTTCCAACTGAACCGAAACCGGAAAAACCACGCCAAAGTATTTTCTTTGACTATCGCGGTGTTTTGCACTTGGAATTCTTGCCGAAGGTCAAACGGTAAATAACTAATATTATTTAAGCGTTATGCGGCGTTTAAGAGAGAAAATTCGAAGAATAAGGCCATTTTTGTAGAAAAATGGATTTTGCACCACGATAATGCGCCTTTGCACAAGGCTATCATTCTGAACGAATTTTTGACCAAACACTCAACAAATACCATTGAACACCCACCACATTCACCAGATATGGCCCCAGCTGAATTCTTTCTTTTTCCTAAACTCAAATTACCACTTCGTGGCACCCGTGTTCAATCGGTAGAAAAGACATAAAGGAGAATTCGCGGCGAGAACAGAGGGCCAATTCTGCTATTTTTATATGACATTCATATTATATTTTGAATGGATTTAAAAGCGGTATTCTGAAAACCGTACCGAGATTATCGTATAATTTTAAATAAACTGTTCGTCGTTGACACATACGATCTCGTTACAATTTCATTCAAATATCAGGTAACTAAGAAAAATACGCTTTTTGTGACGTAAGTATGACCATGACATGATATCCAGACTATATTTATTTGGCAAAATTGGGCCCCTGAACTCAATTCCGGAAACAGCGTTACAAAAAGTTTTTATGATTGGATTATTCGTTGGCATAAGTGTATCGTTTCTGAAGGAGCATACTTTGAAGGTGATAAAATAAATTTGGATGAATAACAAACAGTTTGTGTATTATTGATCTTAATCGCGGTACTTTCTTGATAGGGAATTAGTAACCGTTGAACTTTAAATACTCCATAATAGACCAGAATTAATAAGTAATATATAGCAAAGATAGCAAAGTGATTCCCATTGTAATTGTACTTTTTTAGTTTGAAATAAAAAAGATTATTTTTTATTCATAAAATTATAACCGATTTCACATTATTTTAAAAACACATCTAAACGTAGATATGTAGAGTAGAATTGGCTTTACCGAAAACCGTTTCAAACTAAATCGGTGAGAGGAAAAATAATGTTTTGCAAACTTCTGTTTATTAATAGGTATTTGACATAAAAGTGTAACATCTCCGTTTTTTCTAATAGTAAAAAGTTAAAACTTTGTCGTTCGAAATCTCTCACTAATGAAAACCGCAATAAATAAGAAACTTAATGCACAATTGTTTAGGAAGCATGTAAATTAAAAATAAGAATTGCTTCTCAAAAATCATCATGTTGGTTTCCTAACCATTAGTGCAATAAGTAGGTTACTTATTGCGGTTATTACTAGTAAACATTATTTCTACATTGTAATAATACTTAACATTATTTTATTTATTGGTGTTTATACCGGGAATAAATGCAGGAAGAAACATTAAGTATCACATAATATTCTCTACATTGTTTTTCATCATGTAGTAAAAATTTCAATCCGATACCTTGTATAGTGATGGAGATACAAACAAAACAAAAATAAAATCTTTACTCGCGTTTTTCTCAAAATCAGGTTTGACCTAGTTATTGCACTTTTTTTTTTTGACAGACAGAACTGTCCCTCGCACCCGCACCGTTGGACGCATCCTGCGCAGGCCACTCTAAGCCCACGCGGAGCGTCCTCTCCCGGGATCTCTCTTAGCTTCACCGCCGGTGTCCAATCCACGGTTACTGAGCCCCCCCACCACGACAAGGTGGAGATCCCACGGGAGGGCTAATAAACTGCAATATCAATTTTAAAAGGTGTTCCATTTTTTATGTGATAAGTGAAACACCCTAATGCATTTTAAAATACAGGTATTTATTAACAATGTTAGTAAAAGCAAATTGTTATAAACTACTATGAAATAACCATAACATCAAGTTTATCTGGCTGCCATTTCATCCAGCATAACAAACGATATCTCATTTACCTTTCATAAAATTGAATTTGCTTACAATATATACGTAGGTAACCCTTTAATAGATAGGGTGAAACCGAAACCATTAGGCAGTATTTCAAATAATTTCTCCCCAATTACCTCTGTAATAAAGTTAGCGTCGGTATAACTTTCATGTGTGTACCATGTACATCAACACATCTATTCGTAGGGAGACGTCGACCGATTATAGGAAAATTCAATGTACGGTTACGTAATTTCGGTTTTCCGGGTTGCCGCGTTAGGTAATAGCCCTTATATCAACGCCAACGTATCGTAGATGTGCGCTATAGATATATTTTGGTGACAGTGATGCGAGAATGTCGCGGCGCCCGACGGTTTTGTGCTAAACTTATTAGGTGTGCCGATCTGCGCGGAAATTGGCGATAACGGACGGTAACATGATAATGATTGAATTTTGTAAAATATATACAGTAGCTCTTTTTAAATATTATCGACTTAAATTATGTGGTTGATAGGAGTCGTGATAAAACACATCTGAGAATAGATTGTTGTTGAAACGAAACATTTGACCGCGGTATATATAAGGACACAACGACACCCAGTTACAATTAGATAAGATTATCTACTTGTATCCTTATACGGGACAACACTATGAGATCGAAGTGTTGTCCCGTATGAACACCAAAACACCACAATCAACCAATCAGTATATTTAGATACAAATATACAATAGCATTGTAGCAAAACAGCACAAACCACAAGCATCAATAAATAAAACCCTCGACCATTGTCGAGAATATACGTACGAATATCCAATTTCTTATAGCCCATTGAAACTCATGAAGTATATATATTTCTAAACAAACAGTCCAATATCCATACATTTTTATGTTATTATACGAGTACGACCGACCAACGAGGGATTAAACATTTAGCTGTAAGGCAGGTACCAAACGTACCAAATATTTATATTATGGAGAATAAAGTTTGTGAAAAACCGCACGGGTGGATATTTAACAACTAACTTGTAATTATTGGTTTGGTTGCTAACAAATGACTTGCAATTATTTCGTCATGGTGAGAGAGTAATTTTATTTGTTACACACTGAATAGTTTTATTTTATAGATTTTGAGAAATTATCTTTTAAAAATATGACATAAACGAAGACAGAGATTCAAGATTATTTCTAAAAAATGATTTAATAGAACCTGTACCTTTCGTTGATTATTTTTCTCCTTACTATTCAGACAAATTGAGTCAATTTTTATTGAATCCATTACAGTAGTAGATTCGTAGCATACCAATATATTCTGATAATTAAACTGTAGGAACTACAGTTTAATCATCAGAATACCTATATTGATATGAACGTTTGGCAACCTTTGCAAAAACGGTAAATGCAAAATAAAGCTACTTATTTTTTACTATTTGGTTGGCAAATGAGGTCACAGCCTTTGTAACAGTAAACAGTAGCTAACGATTAGGTATATTGTGTTGTTAATCCTAACACAATGTTCTGAGAAACACGAAGTTTCGGTTGCATGAGTAAGGAATTGTTCTCTCTGTTTCATTTGTAGAACTATTGTCTAATGTGAGTCGAGATACAGATAATGTTGGGCTCAGTAGTAGCCCTTGCGGGGAATTAATCCTTAAATTAATTGAATCATCCATAGAAATGTGTTTGAGTTAAGATTATATATATAATTTATTACAACTATTATACTTTCTTATTGGGTAAGTTATTATATAAATTTCCTGAAAAGCATGTTAGTTTAATATTTTGGTTTATAGACCACGTGTAGTTTCAATGTTATGGTATTACTATTAGCACTGTTGAAACTGTCACAAAGTGTTTACCACGGATGCTCGTACGGGGTTAATATTCCGAGAAACAATGCAGTTATAGGGTAAATGTATTGCGAAATTTTAAGTAATTATGATTCTCTTTAATTTTAATTAACATTTTGCAAAAAATTGCTGAAAATAAAAAGAGGTGAAAGCTCTTATTGGTTTTAATGACCTATTATACCCGCACGGCAAATAGTATGTATAAATCGTTTGCGTGTCCACATATGGCTTTAAAAATCTTTTTTCAATTTTACTCTACTGCTTTGTAGATTTGGTTGAAGTGTATTTTATCATACCAAACTGTGAACAATGAACACTTATCATTGTAGGTTACTACGCTGCCATAAAAATTAGTTCGGTTGAGCAGGAAAAATAAGGTTGCTAAAATTTTCATTACATTATTCTCTTTTAACTCTGTAATGTGACTTGTGGTGTACAATAAAGAATTATCTATCTATCTATCTATCTACATTTCCATATTCGACTAACCTTTTCCAACCAATTATATAACCCGGCAAGTCGTTTGGATCGAAACTTTGGTACTTTATTCGACATTTTCCGGCTGATTAGTTACCAATGTGTATTAACAGGTAAATTCTACCAATTGTACCCAATTTGCTGGCACTTAATGTGAATTTTATTACAATTTGATACTTGGCAAATCGGAAAACTTTTTAACAGTGATTTCCCAAAAATGTATTCGCCAGACATCCGTTTGACGTGTTCGCCCTAAGGATTTGTGTAAAAGTAGGATAGAAAAAATTTAATTACTTTTCCCTTCAAATCAAGTTTGGGAGGTAGCATCGGTTTTGCACAGCTTCATGTATTAACCATACGAGTATGACTTAATTAAACTGAACATGAGACATGTTCTACTTTCATATGAACGGAATTCAGTCTGAACAGACTAAATGTAAAGATTATTATTTGACTACTCGGAAAGCGTAGTCATTTAACCGGTATTAGACACGGTGGTGACGGATTAAGAATACGGAATTTAATTTTAATTACGAAAATTTAATACGGAATGTCACCACCCCATATCATCCCATGGGTGTCGTAAGAGCCGACAGAGGGAGCATATTATGCAGAGAACAGCACTGTAAGAGAAGGAAAACTTGATACAAACCCTATACCAACCCGTTTGGCCAGCGTGGTATAGTAGGCCAATTCCTCCTTTCAAAGGAGAGGCCTAGTCCAGCAGTGAACTATTAAAGGCTGATGATGATGAGACACTTGGTGTGATCTGATATGTTTTGGGTCTAGGTCTTCTTTATGTCCGTTGGTTGAATGCTTGTTAGAATCCTTCGCAATACATGGTTTTGTCCTAGTGCGGGAGTTGTGTTTTCAATAAAATAAGATAGATATAAATAAATACTGCAACTTTATCCATCGTTCTCGACATTGGTGTTTGGGAGAACATACAAAGATATTTGGACAATCGTTTCGGGAATAGGTTTTTTAAGAACCAATATCCTTCTCAGTGTCCTTTTCTGTCTTATGCTAATAAATATTATGTCATGTGATATCTACATAACTAATAATATCTACAACATTACGATATTGCCATTACTTTCTATACTCTTTGGTATTCGTTAAATTGGTAAAAATTATTGTTTCATGTTATCTTATTTCAAAGGTCCGGTTTGCCGTTTGTTGTGAGGTATCCTAAAAAAATTTCAAACCAAAAAAAATTCTTATTATATCCACGTTAATTGCGATTAATTTCCCAGGAAATACGCAATTTGATGTAAACTCCATAACCTCTAGTCGGAATAACCTTTAGACCAATATAAGTCACGGACGTCCATCCTTTACGTGAAGTTCGCCTAAAATAGAACCATTCCTTGCATCAAAGCCTAAAGCAAGGCAAAATGCCCGCAGCAGATCAAAGCTAATAATTTTCATGCACGCCATCAAAGTTCGCAATGATCTTTCTGTATCGGTTATGAAGTTCAGTTACTTCGGTCTGACGCAATTTCTCGCTAAACTTGTTATTAACCTTTCAGCCCAGTTAAAATTTTTTGACACGATTTTGACAGCCCCTGCGCCTTAAATGTGATGGCGTCGAAAAAATTGCGTTGTACATAATATATTATATAATAACTCTACAACCAAACCATATTTTTTAATTCAATAAACTATATTGTAATCATTATTAAATTTTCTTTCTGTTAGGCAAAATAAAGTGTTTAGTCAAATATTTATTTTGTTTTTACAGATTCAAACTTCACAACAATGATAAATCACTTCGCAATCAGTCACATAACAACAAACTTTTTCGCAAACTTTTTCGTGCCATATTACGATGTATTTCATTCAACCAGTTACATAAAAACACTTCTAATAAGCTAAAAAACAGTTTTCTAATAAGAAACACTATGTAGGTGTATGTACATATGTATGAGTATGTATGTGTGTGCAAGCGTGAGGCATGCATGCCGAGTCGGCCAGTTACTGTTAATTGGCCCGACAGAACGCTAGGCTCATAAAACTAGAAGTATATAATAAGTAATATTGGGAATTTAAATTGTGCGTAATATAATTTATGTATGTGTGTGTGTTATAAATAAATATTTTATATATTATCAATGACTGTTGTCTGTCGGACCAGTGCCGGTAATTCCCTTGTAGCGCTTTAGCAAGTCTCACGCTTATCTTACGTTTGGACACAGTAGTTTTTTTTTTTTTTTTGGTCTCTGGCAACACTGGTATTAGGACGTAAAACTGTGCTTCTCCCAATATTTATTTAATTTTATTTGATTTAATTAACTTTATCAGGTATTATTTGTGTTTTAAGCTCTTATTAGTGTGTGATATTAATAATTAACTATATAATTTCATAATTAGATATATGTTATTCACCAACATTCACATGTTGGTGAATAACATATAGTAAAAGTTTTGCAAAGTCATCTGTCAAACAAACGAACTATATAATTTAAAATACTTTGCATTACTTTTCTAATATTCGAGCAGTTGAGGTAAGTTTACGTAATATCGAACATTTAAACTATTTACTTAACCAAATGTTTTCGGTGCATTCAGTTAGCGAGAGGTGTTAGATTGGATATGGCGACATTGAGTTAAATTTAAAAACAAAAATTTCAGCGAGAATAAATACACAGAAATACATAACTAATTTACAAATATGGGTTATTATTTAGAAATATTATTATGTATTTGGTGCCTAAAACTTATTAATCTAACCTATGTCATAATATAAGAATGTTGTCTTTAGAGAACCTATTAACAATAATTCATCATCAGCCTTTAACAGTCCACTGCTGGACTAGGCCTCTCCTTTGAAAGGAGGAATTGGCCTACTATACCACGCTGGCCAAACGGATTGATATAGGGTTTGTATCAAGTTTTCCTTCTCTTACAGTGCTGTTCTCTGCATAATATGCTCCCTCTGTCGGCTCTTACGACACCCATGGGATGATATGGGGTGGTGACATTCCGTATTCTTAATCCGTTACCACACGGACTAACAATAATATTAATTTAATTTTAGTTAAACAATACCACATATCCAAATCAACAAGACACTTTGACTTTATTTTATATCAAACATTCATCACAAAAAAATCACTGGCCTGTCGTTTTAGTTCTAGTTCAGATCTGTTCTAGGCACTAGTCCAATCCGATATGTAATGAGCACGATTGTTAAGTTTGTGTCTGTATATAATTTGTCTATTAGGAATATAAAAGTATGCTTAGCCGTTACCATAATACAGGCTTTACCAGTGCCTCTATTAGAATCAGATTTATACGTATGAGGTGAAAGAGTTTCAAAGAATAACAAATATCATACCGCACTGATATTAATGTCTTTCATTAATTAGGGGCCGTCTGACGAACGCTGATAAGAGAAGGCAGGCATAATAATGTCAGAAGAATGCCCACTTTATTACATAATTATCGTTACGAGAAATTGTTCGCGATCAACGCTCAAAGTCCGTTCTAAGAGTTACACACAAAAGTGTAATAAAATTAGTGTTTCTTCATGCTGAACATTTTACGAAAAGAAAAACCCTAAGAGGTTAATTTATTAGTACAGTTATAAAGTATAAGGTTACGGCCAAACTTGTGCCTTGTAGTTACCTGAATAACGGCAATTAGCGAGTATGGGTCAGCTCTAGTACACGCGAAACTGTTGAATAAAATGGTGGTACTAAGTGTTTAATACTCGACACCGAGTTTACGACGGGCACCAAGTTTCCTTGATTGAATATTGTAACAGGTAATGATAACTTTATTGAATTATAACTTTTGTGGCTTGTTTGACTTCAGTACATACGGCTACCTACCAGGTATGTAGTATTTACATCAAAATATGCGATACTCATTGTCCTGTTAATCATTTTTCTTGGTGAGTGACTACTAAGCCGGAGATCAGGGGTTCGATTCCCGAGCAAAGGTTTGTGTGATGAAAACAATAATTTACTCTGTGCCTAACATAGGCACAGAGTAAATTTTCATTAATAAGGCTATTTTCAATAATAATTGTGGATATATCAACCGTGCAGTCAAACAATTTGATTGCACGGTTGATATACCCACAACACTACAGTTGACGTAGTGGTTAAAGCGGCCGCATCGTCGCTTGACACTGCCTCAAGTGTTGTGGGTTTGATCACCACACGCGGCAACGCTTTGTGTAATCAATCATTTGTTGTTTCGGTATACTTTGTGACCGTTGCTTGTATGTTTGTGACGTCACCCGCGACTCAAGATTTATTGGTAGTGCGTGAGTTGTCTTTTGTGATCGAAAAACAAAATTCAAGAATATATAAGTATGTTTATCAGATATCTGGTTACCATAGTATAGAGTCTGCCTACTTTGAGATGAGTTGACCGTGTGCGAGAGATCTCGACATGCTAGGTACCTATTGGTATATTTGTGTTTTGTGATAGGTAAGGCGAACACCTAACAACATATCAGATAACGTTAAGCAAAACATGTATTATGATCCGTGCTAAACGTACGTAATTCCGGCAGTGTCCCGGTACCCGGTAACTAGTCGGTTTTTATCATTTTGTAGGTTTCTACCAAAAGAATATTGAAGTTTGAGAATTGCAATACATACTTGATATTATTTCGTATAATTATAATATGAACGTTGCTCAATAACTGTAATGGTTGCAAAACTATACTACAATGAAAGTGTGGTGTGCGAAAATTTTGTGGAATTTCGAGGTTCTGTCACTAAACTACGAAGCTACCACATTGTATTGGTTTGCTTATCATATTGCTGCGGATAGCGGCACTGTGAGAGTGTTTATTTGCTTGAATATTTGAGTTAATTATCTCGCGATATAGTACATAAGCGGCGATGAATTTAATGAAATAGTAAGTATTTTGGCATAATACATTTACTGGGACTCAGAAACCCCTACATGACCCAGTACCCGGTAATATTATACCCTTTTTACCGGATACTGGTACACGAGTTAACTTCGTACTACCCGTTGCACCGGAGCCCATTACTGCACCATAGTGCCTTGCAATAAGTCTCATTATCCTTTGAAACTGTAGTAGTGTAGTAGTAGAGTATTAATTATGACATTGTATATTCTGCCTGATGCTGAGACGTACACTACCACTTGATTCTAAACCCTATCATATGCAAGGGCTTGATGTTTATATTTCAAAACGTATTTTATTACGAGGCATAAATACTTATTTATAATGAAAAATAAAACGGTGCTCTGCTCCCATTTCTTAATTTGTATGGAGTACTCGCATGATGGAGCTGGAATGTGGCCATAGGAACTCCGCAATAAAACGACACAAGCCCATCGAGTTTGAGCTCGTTTCAATCGTATTGACGAGTACTCTGATCCTATATGGCAACTAAAGTTTGATGATGCGTTGTCAAAGTTGACTTCAACTCAAAGTAGATTTCAAATCATAGTAGAGTTCAACTGAAAGAGGAGTTCCACTGAAACATGAGTTCAATGTGACAGACCAATTGGGCGACCACAGAGCCCTCGAGCTACTTTACCGAAGTTACCTATCCCGGATGTCAAACAGAGTGAGGTACGGATGGCATTAGAGCAAATTAGGAAAAATAAAGCACCTGGTGATGACGGAATCACTGCAGAACTCCTCCGAGCAGGTGGAGACACAACCTTGAGAGAGCTAGCAAGTCTTTTCAATACCGTCATCAGCAAAGGTTCAAAACTGAAGCGGGTGTGTGGTGATTCTATTCTTAAAAAAGGTTGCAAAACTTTATTGAAGAATTACAGATCCATTTCACTCCTGAGCCATATCTACAAGTTGTTCTCGAGGGTTGTAACAAACGACTCGACGACTTCCAGCCATCAGTGCAAGCCGGGTTTCAAAAAGGCTTCATCACCATGGACCACATCCATACCGAAGACCCATGAGTACAGCCAGCCGCTGTGTATGGCATTCGTGGACCACCAGAAAGCCTTCGACTCTATCGAAACCTGGGCAGTTCTTGACGGCCGGCAACGATGACGCATTAGCTAGCGATATATGGAGGTGTTAAGATACATAGAGTTGCGTAGGGGAGTCCGGCAAGGGGATGTAATATCTCCAAAGCTGTTCACCAAAGCACTTGAGGATGTCTACAAGACACTGGAGTGGGTTCAACGAATATCAACGGCGAGAACATCTCACACCTTCAATTTGCTGACGACATCGTCCTAATAGCAGAGACGTTGAAAGAGCTTAGCGGTATGCTGTCGACATAATGAAGCCTCCCCGGTGGATTGATCTTGGCATGAACCTGGCTAAAACGAAGGTAATATTCAATAAACACGTCGCGTTTAGACCGATCTGCATTGACGGTTCCTTGCTCGAAGTTGTGCAACAGTGACATACTGACGTACCTGGAGCAAGTAATATAGTTGGGTAGACACAGGAAATCGATAAGTGGATTCAGTTGGTGTGGGCAGGATTCGGTAAGCTACGTCGGATCTTCTCATCTCCTATCCCGCAAAGCCTCAAGACAAAAGTCTTCAACCAATTCTTCCTACCGGTAATGATATACGGTGCTGAAATCTGGACACTCACGGTAGTGCTGGTCCATAGATACAAAATAGCTCAGCGTACTATGGATCGAGCTATGCTCGGAGTCTCTCTAAAGAATAGAATTCGCAACGACCTCATCAGGAAGAGAACTGGAGTTACCCACATAGCTCGCCGTATAAGCAGCCTGAAGTGGCAATGAGCTGGCCACGTCTCCCGAAGGACCGACGACCGATGGAGCAGACAAGTCTTAGAGAGAAGGCCCAATTTCAGCAAACAAAGAGTGGTTGTTGAGCTGACTGCGCGGTTGGCATTCACTTCTTACAGTAATTTTAAAAGTTCAAAAATAATGTGATGTAGGTATACTTTTCTTTGTTTTTAGTTTATTTTAGAAAGCAGTTGAAAAGATATAAACATGGTATTACGACAATTTTAATTCTTGCTTGGGATTTCCTTTGAAATACATTTCAATAAAAATCTTTTCTTTGACCCCTTTAGATACATAACAATTACATTACACAATATTTAAAAATAAAAGGTTTAAATATTATAAACTTTAATGTTAAGCAAATAGGGTTCAAATTCGCGGTTAAAATTTGCCGGTATCTGGGACAATCTACCGTTTACTAGGACAAATCTACCGGATACTGGTACAAATGGGTCTTTTCAAACTTTATTTAAATTAAAGTATTCTTAACGTCATATATATCAAAAGCTATAAAATTGCTCGAAAACTAGAATAAATTATCTATAAACATCCGTAAATTTAATTTTTGTTAGTCTTTTAAGCTTAACATAGCAGACCTGCAAAGTCAGCGAAGTTCAGAATTTCACGGCTATTGGGACGTTTACCTTATGTGCTATTACAATGCATAGACCTGTAATTGGTATAATAGTCAGCTGTCAAATCTGACAGTTGGTTAGACAAACGACGTGTCGGCACATCATGTAGTAATAGATACATTTGTACAGATTAGCGGTCATGTTAATGTACTGTAACTAGATATTCGGCTTATATAATAATAATATCTTGGAGCAATGTTTACGTGGTCATTTGATTTCTAACGAGGCATAGCTTCGGGCAACCAAATGATAGGTAAACATACATATAATATATTACTAAATACACACATAATGTACGGTCGGCAAAGAAAATGGTCCGCTACTTCTAACAAAAATTTTTAGGGTCATCAAAATAACGGTAACTTTGAGGTTAGAACTGTCAGAATATTGTTTCAGATGAAAATCGACCTTGTCGTTACACGGCTGGACACGAAGAGCTGAAAATCGGTCTCAGTGGCGTGCCATTGAAGAGAGCAGTGGACTTTGACAAGCTGATGTTGATGATGACTTCTACTATTATTGTCTACTCTAACATTTGGGTTTAAGTGTAAATAATTCGTGTGTTGACTAGTTTGTGTTCGTGGAGTTTTGATAAGTCAATTCAATAAAATATGATGAAGAATCGTAATAATTTTATATGAGTATAAATATGATTGTGTATAATGCTCACGAAAAAAAGCTAACTGTAATTTTTCTGTATTTTTTCGTAACTTCAGCTCAATTTTGTTTGCATAAATATTTTAATTTTAAATGTACAGACTTCTTATCTCGCTTGCCAGCATTCCGTGATATATTTCGAGGTAGTGTTATAAATTCATCGGTGCCTCTCCATATAATTATAATTATTACGTAGGTCGACTATTCATGAATAATGTGAACGTTATTAGGATTTACCCTAGATAACTAACATGTTAATGTTAGGGTCTAGGTCTACGTTAATTAAAATTATACTAGAGGACCCATGCTGCTCCACAGCATATTTTAATATTATAAAAAAGCTCTTACATAGGAATAGCAGTTTTGCTAAAATGGTAGGTAGTTTTGATAAAACGGTAGTTTTGGTAGGAAAGGTAGCTTTGGTAGCAATCGTAAGTGACAGTTCTACCAAAACTACTATTCGTACCGAAAATACTATTCCTATCAAAACTACTATTTGTACCAAAACTACTATTCGTACTAACACTATCATATGTACCATTTTTTTTAAATTACCATTTCTACCAAAACCGCCGGAGCTGTCCAAAGTACCTTTTCTCTCAAAACTACTATTCTTACCAAAGCTACAATTTCTACCATAACTACCACTTGTAATATAATTATAATATTACAATAGTACTATGAACCGCTGTAATATGTTCCACATAAAAAAAATATTTTCCGTGTGGTGACGGATTAAGAATACGGATTGTCACCACCCCATATTATCCCATGGGTGTCATAAGAGCCGACAGAGGGAGCATTTTATGCATAGAACAGCACTGTAAGAGAAGGAAAACTTGATAAAAACCCTATACCAACCCGTTTGGCCAGCGTGGTATAGTAGGCCAATTCCTCCTTTCAAAGGAGAGGCCTAGTCCAGCAGTGGACTGTTAAAGGCTGATGATGAGAAAAAAAATTAAGATGCCCGAAAAAAGTCCGTAATTTAAAAACACAAAAATTTTCCTAACATAAAACGTAATTTACCCGTCTGTAGGGTTGATTTTCCCAACATTAGGCGGACATTTCACTACATTTGGGGAAAATTCCTCGGGTCGCGGGTATACTGACGTCGTTACCGCGACCCCGTCATGGGGTTTGATACAGGAACACCGCGGTGTTTTAGTGGGTATAAATATCGAATATCAGTTGTGTGAGATGTTGTGTCAGAGTAACAGTTCTTCCAACTTCAGTCTAGACAGCGTTGCACTGTTTCAAAAGTTGAGTCTTATTGAATTTTACTAGTCTTGCAATTTACTTGTTTTTACCAAGTAATGAAACTTTATAGCACGTAGGGGTTGACAATAACAGCGAATGCATAAGTCGTTCGGTTATTAATCTTCACATAAGAGTTCAACCTTTCAGAGAATATAATATAGCAATTTTTCAACAAAACTTATTCTGAATAAGAGTAATCGATCAACACCTTGACGTCAGGAGTTATAAGTTTGTTTATTTGAAGGTTAGATGCGAGAAGTTTTAAAAGATTCTGGTTGGCTTCAAAGCATAAGTTACAAAGTGTTCAGATCGGTGGCGTGAAGTCTCTACTTATACACTTTTGTGGGTAATAGTAAACTCGTGAGGGGAATATAGAGAGTCTTCAAATGGCCCGGACTGCCATCGCTACCCTTTGTTTGACTTGAGGGCTCGATCGTCAATCGCATCAGCTTTGAATAACTTTTAGATTAAAATTTTAGGTTAGGATGATTGATTGATTGGACTGAAAATAGATCTATCAGTAAGATGTGATATTTATGTTTTCTAGATATTGTGGCTACTCCTTTTACTTATTTACTCATCGATTGTTATGAGTATTATCCATAGATAGTTTTGATGAGTGTGAGTGTCACTTTTATTTCACACTATATTCTGGCCGCGGCTCCGCTTGTGTGGGTGTCAACTATACCGACAAATAGTAACCTACGTGTTATTTTGATGTACCTATAAGCTATATTTATCATCATACTAATAGGTACATAATATTATTTAATTTTTACTTCGTCTGGATAATAAGACTTCTATCTAAATGTGGTGCGACAATCTTGTGTTCTTCGTGTCTACGAAAATTTTCATCTATCTAGCTTCGCGTAAACTATCGTCTTAAAATATATGTGCGTCTACATCTCCCACTCGGGACATTTCTAGGTCTTATCTACAAAGGTAGATTACGATATTGGAAGGCATATACATGTACTATTTTTTTTATAAAATGCCGAAACATTTTACTTCTTCATTTATTTAGACAGCCTACGTAATATTAAGCTCTGTCACTTATTTATTAAGACATTTTTAGACTAAGCTGAAAGTAAATACGCAATATTATAAAATTACTTCCACTTTATAACATTGATAGTGTTTTTTTTTATTAAATATGTATGATATTCCGATAAAATTAGGTAGTAGCAAATTAGTTTATATTTTTATACAGTGATACTAAAAATTACACACTCTTGACTATAGATGTGCGAAACGTATACTTTTTATGAGATATTTCACAAATTTATGTTCGATGACAGTTTTAAGTAACTCGGGAATTCAATCATTTACACACATAATACCTTATCAATACCTTGCGATTTGCAATTAGATTGGAATAGAAGAATATTTTAATCATATTAGCAGCAAGTTCTATCAAAAAATATTTATTTGTTAAGGTGTGTCCAGTTTTTTCGGCGAATTGTGGCCAAATCAACGACACTCGTTTTTACAGTTTTTATATGACTCACTTGTATTTGTGAATACATTTAAAAAAGGTAGAGAAACTTATAGTAACATAGCACTAATACACTATTGTAATCGTTTTATACGGCCATTTCCATCAGTACTCTCTAGAACCACTCTTCTAACAACAGCTTTAGAGGCACATCATTGACCTACTATGAGGAAGAGCTCTTTGTAATGATGCCTGTGAACCAAGTTTATAGGCAACCCGTCCGGCAAGCTACTGACGACGTCAATAACTTTGAAATACATTAATATTGAAGAAGTTCTAATTAAATGCATTCGAACTTTGTTCTAGAACATAAGATAGTAGCCAACGAAACTTTCTTAAGACCGTGCTTGAATATAATTTCGTAAACGTTAATTTGAATCTTGGCTACTTTGCTTGTTTCGTCCTTTAAAATAATATTCTTTTTGGTTTCTTAAGAGATTTTACGGTTATATGGAACAATAGATTTGAATTGTAAATATTATTTAAATTAGTATGAGACCTCCAGGCATCCTTAAGAAAACTAGACCTTTGACAAACCACTGCAGATTTTATGACTTGTCTGTACTGTAATTTGTGTGGGATGATATTTCTAATTAAAATATTACGATGTGCCTTTGCATGAAACATGCTTGAATACTTTTTATATTAAACCAATATTTTAGAATATTAGTAAATTAATTCTGTCGAAAATATGAAACTCTATCAAAATACTCTATTTTGGGTTTGTATTTTATTTGAAAATTTGGTGTTGACATAATGAAATCGGATTAACTACAATAACTTTAGATCGCAATCGTTTTAAAAAATATAAAATATATTAGTAAGAATGATAAAAACCTAACCTTTGGAATCTACCCTGAAAATACGATTTACCTACTCTAAGACAGAGGCGAGTTATACCTACCTATGAACATATACAACACTTTTGCCTCGGAAACTGGTTCATCGGAATCGGCCACCGTGGTTTCGATTTCCGCAAGAGACAGTTTTGTTTGTGATCCATAAATTCTTATCTGCCTCCGCGGTCCTAAGGATAGCGTATGCGACTGCTGATCGGAGGTCCCGGGTTCGATTCCCTGGTCGGGCAAAAGTATTACTTACTGGGTTTTTCCGAAATCTTTTCCTGGTGATGTACCCGGTACCGAGTACCGGTAACAGAGTACGTGGGACCTAAAAATTAATGGCGAAATGTGGGTGTAATGCCTACCACTTCGGGGATATAAGTGTGAGTTTATAAAATAAATTCTTATTTCGAGTCTACGTGTTCTTTGTGATCGTTGATTGTATGATTGTAAAGGTTCCTCGCAACGCAGGAATGATGACTAGTGCAGGTGATCTCTTTAAAAAATAGTTGTTGTGTAACCATGACGAAGTTACGAGTGTATTTCTAGTTTACTTAGATCCCGAAAATAGCATAAAAAGCAGTTGCATATAATAAAGTTTATAATAGATAAGGAAAGAAAACCACTCGCGGCAGGTGGGACGGAGGGTCACGAGTTAATTAGTCTCGGGAGGGCCGTAACTCGGCGAGTGAGCGCCATTTGCCTCGGAATCATACACTGAAAGCCAACGTAGTAGTTTTAATAAAGACGCGTTAGACACTAATGGAGTAAATCTACTAGGAGTTTAGGAGACTAGTGTTAGTGATGTAGACATGTTTTAGTGCTTTTTAACTTGAGAGATTAGTGTATGACACGTTTCGGCAACAGTTACTCATTCCGTGACATGGACATATGTATCAATGAATTGACATCGGGATATAGATCAAATTCTACCTTTCTTGTGAAATAAGTACGTCCTTAGCACTGGTTACTTATATTTGAATATATTTATGTACTGGATGCTTGGAGAAACTAAACAATTAATCAATCTAGAGATTGGTTAGTTGTTTAGTTTCTATTATACTGAATTGATGCAGAAATAAATTTTTAACACTTTACAAAGGGATATGTAGAGGTGTACACCGCAATCACATAGAAATACACTGTTGCTACTTTTGCAACATATTATGGCTGCAAAGTATTTAGAAAATGTACAGTTGAGTTGACTGTACACTTATAGTTAGTTGTGTTTGTTAGTTAGTTTAAGTAGTAGTTATTGGTTGTGAGTGTGACTAAAAGATAAACGCGTTTAGACACCGAATTTAGATTTATTATTCACTCGTTACAAACAGTTTACGTAAAAGTTGTTGATTCTCACATACGTCTGTCTCGCGCGTTAGTTAAAATGCACACTACTTACAATATAATTTGTTACGACATCGATGAGTCGGCAGTTTGTTTATAATGCTAATTAAAATGTACGTAAACCGCACATATTCCCAACCCGAGAAAAGGAAAGATAAAATAAACATATGAGAATCACCAGTACAAAGCAAAAAAATTAAGTAAAATAAAATAAAAGTATAAAAGTAGTAAAAAAATAATGTGAACGTTTAGAAATGAAATTCAATATCAGGAACAGCCGAACCCTTGATAGACTCGGAGCATGCTTGATTGTTGAGAGTATTCCCATGTAGTGACTCCTTGGGACGTGGGCGCTCCAGCAGCGAACGCGACCGGTACACCGTCTTCCTCGTGACAGTAGGTTTATTGGCTTGTAATTCAACGTCAACGGGTGCGGTACTTTGTTCTGATGTGTTCTTGTTACAGTAACCATACTTTTTCGCTATCCACACGCTTATTGCGGCTCCAGTAACAGCAGAAGTAAGTAAGATATTGCATAGTGATGAATATCGTGATTTGTCAGGACTGGGAGATGTTCATGATTCTTTAAGTACCGCAACCGTTCTTCAACTAAGTCAATGTTTTCATCGTGAGATACCTTCAGCAACGGCGTTGAGTAGGTGTTAACTATGCTGTTTATTGTCTTATCCAGCGAAGGTATTTTCAAATCGTAGTCTAATCTGGCATTGCTGTCGTAGTTGTTGTGCGAGTGTATTTTCATATCCTTAGTCTGCAGAAGGCATCCTTGTTTCAATGACACAATCGATGACGTATTGATGATGTGAGATTTGACGTCATTATTGCAAACGGTACGTATGATGCATGTGTCACAGGTCAGTACCAACAATGTATTTGTAGTATGTAATTCAATCCAGGTAGTTTCACATTCAGTTTTCTTTGTTATACATGGCAATGTAGTTTGATGACCAAGTAATTTTGCTTCACATGGAGCGTTGACATTTTGTAAGTTTCGTATGTATTTTGAATTTGCCTATTTTCAAATAGGCAAATTCAAAATACATACGAAAATATTTTCGTTTAATTCCACGTAAGAGTTCTTCTCGAGATTTACTGCAATATACTTTGTTGTGAATAATACAGCAACCGCCTCGTTCTCTTCATGCGGATTCTTCATAGGTACAGGTATGTTGTGATACAGCATAAAGTCCTCGTCGCTTGCCAATGGAATGTGAAGCTCGTACATCGGTACTCGTACACAAGTGGCTGTTGGTAACTCGGGCCTTTACGTAAATTAACTTGTAGATATCTTTTAGCTCATCCTGGATGTTATCCATTGGTAAAGTTAGTGTTTTTGGTAATCTTCCCGAGATAATCGTTAGCTGTTGTACCAAGTTGACAGGGGTGAGCAAGTGAACGTCTATCCTTCCTTTGTAGACGTCGACTAACGTGTTGAACAGAGTTTCTTGAATATTCTTCAAGTTTGCGAGTAGTAAATGCGCAGTGAGAGAAGCTGAACTAAAATAGCTCGTAGCCATAGCTATCTCAATGTCCGATTCAACACGTGCTAATCTTCTGTCCGTTTCATTCATGAACTGGTCGATAAGTGTAAATTGTCGATCATTATTTTCTTCATTTTTCTTTAAGATATTGTTATCAATTTCGGCAATAGAAGTCTGGTTTTGTATGAGTTGTAGGAGATATTCTTCATTCTTCTGTACCTTCTGAATGTCCATCTGATATTGATCGGCGAACCTCTGGTCCAGGATACCAAATAAATTATTCGCTATATATCCTACGCCGTCGACTCGGCCCCTTTTCATCTTGCTGGATGGATGCTTCTGTGGAGCTAGTAGCGCCTGGTTGTAATAGTGCAGATGATCCATCTCGTGTGTAAGCTGTTGAGTAGTAGTTTCACAATATTTTGGGTTCACACTTTCGCACAGGTTTTGGATGTCTTGTAAATAGTTTCCAAATTTTTGTACAGCAGTCCAGTACGTAGATAGATTGTAGTACATCAGCAATCTCCACTCGTCATGAATCAGCTACATTTTTCCAACTGTATCGTAGTAGATAGGGCGATCAATTCCGAGACTTGTAATTTGTACGGTTGATGACGCGTCTGTTGGCGTAACTCTGCCGCTCGAGCTGGTCGCTAAAGAGATGCAAAACAGTAGCGTAGCTAACATGATAAAGAATTTTTATTTTCTAGTTGTCTATAGTATGACTTAAGATAAGTGAATAATGTTATAACTAGTTATATTGTTCGACTTGTATTGTTATTGCGTAATTTCAATTGGCAACAGCGACAGTTTTGTTATGGGTCGCTTCAATATGCCTGCTTGCGTTTTTATTGTTGCAACACGCACGTGACCTTCGCTGCCCGGGTGTACTTTGATTACGCGGCCAAGGGCCCACTTTCCTGGTGGAAGATTGTTTTCCTTTACCAGAACCATTCAGTCTATTTCAATGTAAGGAGTAGGTTTTAACCATTTGCTGCGTGCTTGCAATGATGTTAAATAGTCAGAAGACCAAAGTTTCCAGAACCGCTGGTACATATTCTTGGTTAGTTGCCACCTTTTGCGTAAATCTAAGTAACGGTCATCTTCATAGTTAGAGAGAGACAGAGTCATGGTAGGACTGCCAGTAAGGAAGTGACCGGGTGTTAAATATGTAGTTGAAGAACTCATCTGGATCTTCTGTAAGAGGGCAAAGCGGCCGAGAGTTCATGCACGCTTCTGTCTTGGCTAATAGTGTTGAAAACTCTTCGTAAGTTAGCTTTTGTTCCCCCAAAATACGACGTAAATGGTGTATCATAGGTCGCACGGCTGCTTCCCATAATCCTCCAGCAGTTGGCCATGCGGGGGCATTAAAATGCCATTCAACTTTCATTCCACTTATTTTGTCGAAAAAATCTGCGGGCAATTCAGTCTTAAGAAGTTCGTACTCGCTGTTCAGCATTCTTGAGGCTCCAATAAAATTTGTGCCGCAGTCGGAGTAAACATTGCTAGGTGTCCCGCGTCTTGCGTTTCTGTGCTCAAATCCGATACTAGCTCGATGTGTACCGCTTTTGTTGTCAAACAAACAAATATCGCTATATATCCCTTGGATGTCTTAACGCCTCTTCCTTTGTTTAGTTTAATGTCGACACAGCCTGTAAAATCTACGCCGCACTGCGTGAATGACCGGGAAGGCGTCACTCGTTGAGATGGAAGATCGGCCATTAGTTGATAGTTCTCTGTAGTAGTTCTAAAACGGTGGCACCAAACACATTGACGTAACTGAGCCTTTACTGCGCTGTTACCCCCAACGATCCAATATTGTTGGCGTATGTAAGCGAGCGTGAGCCGGGCTCCGCCATGTAAAGTTGTCGCATGGGCCTGGTTTATCAACAGTTCAGTAAGTCTACTGTTCCTTGGTAGGATTGCTGGGTTTTTCATTCCAGGGGTAAATTCGTTTTGTTTAGTCAACCTCCCACGCGCATAATACCATCCTTATCAAGGTAAGGGCACAATTTAGAAATTGTACTTTTGATGTTTACATGAAGATTTTTGAGTAACATATTATATTCAGTGGTAAATTCACATTGTTGTACAGACTTTGTTATTATATTCATCGCCTTATCAAGTTCGCTTGTTGTTAGGCAATTACGAGCAAATGCCTGTCGGCGGGTGTCAAATTTCATCATTGTTATGATTGTTATTGTGTTACTGAGTGAATTTGTTTTAAATCGCATAATCCAAGCGATGACACGCGTTACATAGTGCAATGAACTGTGATTATTTAATAAGTTATTTATAACGTTTTCTGAACTACTTAGGGTTAACACTACAGTCCTTTTTCCAATTGTGGTAGTATGTAAACATTGGATATCATCTTCCGGTTGTAACGTAATACTACACGTATTGCGTTATAATATTTCGCAGGCGCTTAACGCCAGCTTAGCCGTTCGCAATATTACCTAATATGGTCATGTTCACCAGCCAAAGGCAGTTGTGAGTCATAGGCCTACATCTATATAAGATGGGTGCGCGATCTAAGTCTGTCACTTGCCCTACACACCGTCTCGCTGATGGTTGTAGTGACTATTACTACTATTATTAAAATCCTACTTCTCTGTCTACTGTCCCGCTGGGGGTAAGCATATTCTAGTTGTCTGTGTGCCTATACGTTCTGTCTGTAGTATCTGTGTCTCCTAAGCATAACAGCCGATCTAGGGACCGCCTGTTCCTGACCGGTTGTTGTGTATTCTCTATGCTGTTTCCAGTTCTTCCTACGGGCTACGTTCTTCCTACGGGCTACGTTCTTCCTACGGGCTACGTTCTTCCTACGGGCTACAAGCCACGAGCTGCTGGCGCCGTGCCGCTACTAGCCAGCTGCCACCCAAGCCTCCGTTCCTGCCTACGAGCTCCTACAGCCAGACCACGGACGCCTGAGCCTGACCGCTCGGCCCACTTCGGCTGCACCGCCTGAGACCCGCTCAGCCTGAACCTCGACCACAGAGCTGCCTGCGAAGCGCACCTTGGCCAGCTCATCGGCGACCCTACGAGCAGCTACCCTGCGAGCGTCGGAGAGCAGCAGGAGTCTACGCTCCAACCCCTTAGGCCAGTGCTTACCTAGTTCGGTCATACTGTATGTAGGCGGTAGTGAGACATAATAAAGAACCTGTTCAGCCTAGCAGTGTTTCTCTTGAACCCCGACATCCTACCTGAGATCCTCCGTCTCACGGTGTATCCTTGAAGGTTTTTAGAATATCCGGGCCACACCACCAAAGTGAATGCTTTACCAGCCGGGTATAAACCTCTAGTTGCGCAGTCTGCTGGGTTAGCTTTGGATTCTATGTACCGCCAATGCGAAGCAGGTATTACTGTTTTTATCTTGTTAACGCGATTTTCCACATATTTTTCCCATTTGGATGAGTTTCCTTGTAACCGCGCCAGCACAACCTTAGAGTCGCACCAAGCTCGAACTGTGATTTCGTATCCCTCCAAAGCTTTGAAGACTTTGTTTACAAGCTGCGACAGAAGTAACGCCCCGCTGAGTTCGAGTCGTGGAAGAGATAATTTTTGCGCGAGTGGGGCAACCCTAGTTTTCGCAGCGAACAAACTTAGTACATTTTGTCCGGTTTCATTCAATGTTTGTGTATAGATGACGCACGAGTATGCTTTCTCGCTTGCATCGCAAAAGGTTAGGAGTTCGATCTTGTTTTGTGCACTTCCAATCCAACGATTCATTTTTATTCTGTTCAGTTCTTGTAGTTGACTTTTTAGTGTCAGCCATTCGTTTTGTATGTCAATAGGTAAAGGTTCGTCCCATCCTAGTTTTTCCGTCCAGACGCGTTGGAAAATAAGTTTGGCTCGTATAGTTACGGGTGAAAACCAGCCAAGAGGATCATATAATTGCGATATTTGAGATAGCAGAGACCGCTTCATCATCATCAGCCTTTAACAGTCCACTGCTGGACTAGGCCTCTCCTTTGAAAGGAGGAATTGGCCTACTATACCACGCTGGCCAAACGGGTTGGTATAGGGTTTGTATTAAGTTTTCCTTCTCTTACGGTGCTGTTCTCTGCATAATATGCTCCCTCTGTCGGCTCTTACGACACCCATGGGATGATATGGAGTGGTGACATTCCGTATTCTTAGTCCGTCACCACACGGACCGTTTGTTGGAGACCGCTTGGTTAGTCCCTTTTTTGAGTCTTGTTTCAGTTTCCAGTTAAAAGTAAATGTATCTAAGGTCGAATTCCACCCAAGTCCAAGAGTTTTCATGGAATCCTCCAGTTTGAAATCAAAGTTCTTCTTAGAATTTTTTTCTTCGGGAAGGTTTTCAAGTAATTCGCTGCAATTGCTCGTCCACTTTCGTAAATTCATTCCACCACCATGAAGTAATTTGATTAGGTCGGTCTGTAAGTTTTTGGCAGTTGTTAGTTGATTATGCCCGCTAATCAAATCGTCGACAAAGAATTCATTTAGAAGTAATTTCGCAGCATCCGGGTACAGGTGACCATCATCGATAGCTAATTGTTTTAATGTTCGCATGGCTAACCAAGGCGCACACTTTGTACCGTATGTCACCGTGCATAGAGCATATTCTTGAAGTCGATAATTGGGAGAGTTTCTCCATATAATTTTCTAAAGCGGATGTTGGTCTTCATCTATCCATATGCATCTGTACATTTTCTCTATGTCAGCGGTAAATGCTTATTTATAGGTTCTCCACTTCAAAATAAGAGCTTGAATGTCCTTTTGCAAGTTGGGACCCTTTTCCATCAAGCTATTTAAGCTCTTGTCAGTCGACGTTTTCTGTGACGCGTTGAAGACTACCCTGAGCTTAGTGGTTGTGGATTAATCTCGCAATACTCCATGGTGCGGCAAATAACTTTCAATTTGATTAGATGTTTGATGGGATAAAGGCTTCATGTGTTGTAATTCAATGTATTCGTTGATAAAGTTTGTATACATAAGTGAAAGTTGCTAATTTTTGGCTAATCTTTTTTCTTGTTGCAAAAATTGAGCTATTGCAGATGATTTCGAGTCGCCGAGATGTTTTTCGAAAGATTGGAACATTGGCATTTTTACTACGTATTTTCCATCGCATTGACGCTTAGTAGTTTCTCTATAGTAAATTTCACATTGGTTGTTTTTTTCTATGTCTTCGTGACCTTGAACTATGTCTTCGCATTCCCAGTATCTTGATAAATCATCCGTGTCTATTAAAGTTAAGTGACAGTTGAATGTTTTGAGTTTTCCACACAATATCCACCCTAAATGAGTTTGCTGTGTGCATGTTGTTGATCTTTCAAGACTCCATCTAGGATTATATCTGCGTATACGTCAGCCCCTAGGAGGAGGTCTATTGAGCTAGACACGTTGTAGTGCGGATCAGCGAGTTTTAAGTTTTGTACATGTGTCCAGCTAACATTGTCATAAGTACCGCTTGGTAATTTGTTTGTTAGCTCGTTCGTTGAATTTGAAGTTAGAATGAATGGATTGACACTGGAGATGCACAAGTCCTTGGCAGTTCCGGGATGTTGCTCCAATTCCAGTTACAGCTGCATCAAATTTTGTTCGATGGAGATCTAGGAGATGGAGATCTAGGAGACCACGGAGGGTTATATAGGTTCCGTCGGCTGATTTCACCTTGACCTGAACCGTTGTTAATAAAATTTCCGTGTCATTGATCGCTAAGTGGTGGGCTCCCTGTTGACTTGATGTCGAAGGACGTGAGTTAGAGTTCGAATCCTGATCCCTTTTTGTAGTTGGTTCAGATTCGGAAGGTCGTTTCATGTGTAATAATGTATGATGTTTTAAATTGCATTCCCGGCACGTTTTCCAAGAATTACACGCTACGTTGCCATGACTGTACAAGCAGTTTTTGCAAACTTTTAATTTTAAAACAGTTTTGTTTCGTTGCGGTATATCCATGTCGAGAAATTTATCGCATTGCATCAACACGTGATCGCTGGCACATAGAGGACATTGTCCGTAGTGTGACGTATGAAAGGTTTTCGGATGGTTATTAGTTTCATAGGTCGATAATTTCTTAGTATATTGTTGTTTAATAGGATTGTTATTCTTGTAGTTTATCCAGGGCTTGTTATTTGGTTTCTGAGTCGTTTTGGTGAAAGAATGGTTTTGGGATCCGGGAGCGTCCTTTAAGCAACTCTTAGCGGCTTCGTAAGCTAGGAACTTGCCTTCTAAGAAGTTCAAGAATTCATCCAGGTCTGGTAGTTCCCTATTGTTTTGTGTTTCCTTTGTATACTCGTTAAGCGTCATAGGATCCAGTTTTAGAGACATAAAGTAAACAATCATGGGTTCCCAACTAGACACATCAATACTCATGTTACCAAGGCCGTTGAGGCATTTAGTTATTACCCCATGCATTGTTTCCATAAAAATGTCCTTGAAAGTAATCCAATGAACGTAGTTTCCCGTAAATTCCGGAATGTTGATTTTGGTTGCCGATTGTTGGTAGTGAATATTGGACCATATCTTGCTGTTGAAATCCCTTTTCAAACTGTCATATCTTTGCTCGATGACTTCAAACTTTTGATTGTACTCCTCCTTCAAACTGGACACCTTTAACTCATCTTCTAATTTCCAGTGAATTTTGTCTATGGATTCCCACTTAGATTTTAAAGTTCTAAATGCTCTTCAAACTCCCATTTTTCGGTAATAAAATCAATGTTTATCTTAGACATATTCCTCGATAACGCCTTAAAGTTTATCTCTAGTTGGTTAATAAGTTTCTTTAAGTTGTCGTCACCTTCTTCATCCATAATTCCAGTTATGTCAAAATCCACATTTTGTTGTTGTTGTTTCTGTTGGACTACCAATAAGTCCATCATATGTTTCTTAGTAGATTCGTACATACTCTTTGTTTTCTCATACACCTCATTGTTAAAGTAGCCGATATTTTTGTTTTCAATCGTATCCAACAGTATTTTGTGTTGTTGGTCGAAAGTTTCCCATAGGGTTTCTACAATACGTAAACGTTTTTCTAAGTGATCCACGGTTTTCCTGGTTACGCTGTGCTTTTTGTAGTTGCTACATAAAGTTTTAAAATCTTCAACGATACCTACTTGTTTTGTAAGCGGATCCATGATAAAAATAATAGTTAATTAAAATTAAGTACAGTAACTTAATTTTAATTAATCTCCTTAACTTCGAAGTAAGTTTAGTTCAGCGGCCGTTACCAGGATAGTTATTTCCTAGACACGTAGACGACTGCGAAGCTCCGGTATGCTGGTTCTTTCAAGGTTCCTGCGTTGCCCGTCCCAGTTTACGATCTCCGGCGAATCTTGAAGTACGATGCTCAGTGTACCTGTTGTCCCGTTGTGACGCTCGACTCGCAATCTGGACTGGTGAGACCCGCTTGTGGGAGGCCACCCAAACCGATTCGCTATCACACTTAAGCACACACCGAATTCACTAAGCACTTAGTTTTCTCCGGGAAGGACCAGAAAAATGTACAGTTGAGTTGACTGTACACTTATAGTTAGTTGTGTTTGTTAGTTAGTTTAAGTAGTAGTTATTGGTTGTGAGTGTGACTAAAAGATAAACGCGTTTAGACACCGAATTTAGATTTATTATTCACTCGTTACAAACAGTTTACGTAAAAGTTGATGATTCTCACATACGTCTGTCTCGCGCGTTAGTTAAAATGCACACTACTTACAATATAATTTGTTACGACATCGATGAGTCGGCAGTTTGTTTATAATGCTAATTAAAATGTACGTAAACCGTACAGTTATAAAAGACAAATCAAATTGCATAGAAACTCTCTGACCCATAGTGTATACGAAACGGCTATATACAGAGATGCAATTCAACCTCAGATCAGTGAAGTAAGTATTCAATATAAGTACAACCGTGGGGCAAGCTTTAAAAAATACCTCTTAGCTATCCTCGAAACTAAAGAATAACAAGCGAAAAATAATAATGTAAGTTGCATAAAATCAGAGTGCGCACCATAATATCCTCTCAGATCTGGTTACAATATTGCAGTGTGCTGCTTCATGAGGTCTATAAGCCTTGTATTCATTAGACAACATTTGTTGATAAACACTGTTTATAAACAGTTTATAAGCAGTGTTTTATCATCTCTGGATACAGTTTATAAACAGTTCATAAACAAATGAGATGAAACATTGTTTCTGAAACATGTTGCCGTGTTCCCCAATCAAACGGAGAACAAGCCGAAACATTTTGTTAATAAGCAAAAGTCAACATGTATGGACGTGTGTTGCGCGAGTTTATTAACATGGAAGTAGTGTGGTCCAACAACCAAGTTTCGATGCTCATAGAGCTTTATCAACAGCATCATGTGCTTTGGGACTCTTCAAATAGAGATTATAAAATAAATATAAAAATAATGATGCTTGGGCCGATATTGCTGCAGAATTGAATAGGTATGTCGCAAAAAGAAGTGGAAACGAAGATGCATACTACTCTACCTACGCATAGATGAAGTAAAATTACTCTAGGCTCACACTTTTTCCGTAAAAGGAAAATACTTAGGTCATCAAAAAGACTTATACTTGTCTGTTGATTGACTTGTACTGTTAACTTGACACTGGTCCAATCAGTCTCAATAACATTTCAAAATAAGATGTTGTAATTCTGATGAAATTCTGAAAAGACCCATCAAATTTACGTAGGTCATGAAGTAAGTAATTTCTATTTAAGAGATAATTTCGACTCCACCACCTTTTCTTATTTTTTTCTAGTAGCACTCTTATGAATTATTATGTAAGCAACACTGAGCATCACTACCTCCTCGGGCGACATCCTAAGAGCGCTTGTACACGTTAAGAAAATTTACCGTGTCTGTGGCAGACAAGAAAAATTATTTGTGTACACGACAAGAATTTTGTCTGTTCTACACACGAAAACTTTTCGTGTCTTCCGTGTTGTTGTTGTGTTCAAACGAAATATGGACCGCTCCTGAAACAATAGCCACTATGTATCTTGTGAATTCTAGGAATTGTTACCAGTATTTATGCTGTTGACTCTGCTTTCAAATGGTTTTACTTTGTTTTGATATTCATTTGAAAGACTTTTGTTGAAAAGTTGTGGAAAATAAGTTATTGTTTTATTTCGCAGACGCGTGGTTATGTTTTGTTGGTTGTCAAAGTGTATATTTACTTTTCCTGAGCTATGATTTATTTAAACGTATGAGATCTCTTTTTTTTCGCGTGTGTGTGATTGGCTCTGTTGACGGAGTTTTCGGAGCGTCGGAAGCTCTCACAATGCTTGCCCTGAAACAACGCCCAGGAGTTGTTCCACTGAGAACAACTTTTATGTTCACTCCGAAGCATGAAAAGCTTCGTTATCGTGAACAAAGTGCCATCGGGGCACTGACGCGAAAATTCAAAACTCTGTCTGATCTGTAGATCAAGTCGTTAACCTGGCGTACCTTGGAGTATTATTCTCCTTTTTTTTAAAGGCAAATCTGCCCTTTAGGTCCACACTGAGGCACAGGGAACCTTATAAACATTCAGTCAAAGGACCCAAGAACGCACACCCAGACTCGAAACTTTTGATAATTGCTGAGGCGACCGTTTAAACCACTATGTCATACGTGCAGAGACGATATGAGTGCAAAAGAAAATCCTATAGCTACGTTCTTTGTTTCATATCCACGCCAGGTAGAACTTATAACACGAACTTCCTATTTTGTGCAAAGTATTTTATGACAGAGCGTCTTATCTCCCAAGCCTTATACTTTTTCCTGAATAAAGAAAATATTTTTTTTATAAGGATTCCTATGATCTTTATATATTTTCATACAGTCGCCATTTTAATATGGCTGTTGAGGTTACAAAGCGAACATTTGGCGTGCAGGCCGGTGTTCATGGTTTTGGATCATTTGATTATGATAATTGTATTTCACTATTTTAATTCAGTTCTGGCAAGCAGCCAAGATCAACAATAGAACTCGCAACACTAGAACCGCAAAATTGATGTAAATTATTTCCCCGCTTTGTTTTCGACTTAGCTCACACGGAAACCACATCCTAATGTGCAACTGCAGCGCAGACAAAAATATGAAGCTTACTTGATTAGATGCTTTAAACAAACTTTGAACTAAGTTTCCAAACCATAACTACCACACCGTTAGAAGATAAAGAAGACAATCCGGCAATCCAGTTTCTGTACTACAGTACAGAAACTGGATTGCCGGATTGTCTGCTTACTCTGACGCACCAGAATTCTCTGTACAAGAATAATTTCTATGATTATTTTCATAAAATATTGCATGAACAGCTTATTAATAATCGGATTCCTTTTCATATTACAGAAGAGAAAAATATAACAGAAATAGCTAAAGATGTCAAAGAAATCTTTCTAGAAATAGATACACACATTCAATAAACCGGGGAGATGGGCCTCGTTAGCCTTGGTTGGCAACCTGTCTAGGAGAAGGAAAACTCCGAAATTAAACCAAACGTTCGGGGAGATGGGCCTCATTAGCCTTGGTTGGCAACCTGTCTAGGAGAAGGAAAACTTCGAAATTAAACCAAACGTTCGGGGAGATGGGCCTCGTTAGCCTTGGTTGGCAACCTGTCAAGGAGAAGGAAAACTCCGAAATTAAACCAACTTTCAGGGAGCATACCCGACACAAAACCCCGATCTAAGGTGTAAACCGACCCGTGCCGAGAGATTCGTGGCCAGAGGGTAAGCTGGTCGCAAACGGAGGGTGCCTGTGTTGGTGGTCACAGGGCACACGTGATATTCCGCCTTACCCCCGTAAAGGGCTCTATGGGGATGGACATTTAAAAACCCTAAATCTCGTGGGAACGCAATGGTAACAATTAATAATATTTCCTCACACGGCGGCGACACGGTTCGCAACCCATCACGTCTCGTTTCCCGCGAGGGCGAAAAGCGGCCTACGGAGAGCAGGTTTGCAACATTGAATGTTGGAGGAGGAATGAACGGCAAATTGGATGAAGTATGTCAGATGATGGATGATAGAAAGATTGATGTTCTTTGTGTGAATGAAACAAAAAGAAAAGGGTGTGAAACCACCAAACATGGCGCATATACGGCGTATTGGTCTGGGGTAGATAGTACCACCAGATCCTGTAAGGGAGTTGGTGTAATACTGTCTGCGCGAATGAATGAGTGTGTAAAAGAGTTTGAATGCGTAAATGCTAGGCTACTGTGGATGAGAATGAAAGTAGGACTTACTCGTCTCTTTATTGTGGGGGTGTACGCCCATGAACAAGACGAAAGGCAGGAGTTTTGGGAGAGTTTAAGAGAGATTTTGAGGAACTGCAAGGATAATGAAAGATTGATCTTGTTAGGGGATTTCAATGGATGGGTGGGAGTAAAGCGAGATGGATTTGAAAGGGTGTTAGGTGCATTTGGTGATGAGAGTGTGAACGAAAATGGAAAAGTACTGCTTGAGATTTGTTTGGAGTGGAGCCTTTGTGTGACTAACACCATGTTTGATCATAAAAGGATACATATGTATACGCGAGAGGCGAAAAATGTTAGAAGAAGTATGATTGATTTTGTGATAGTAGATGAACGATTGAGAAAGAATGTGTTGGATACAAGAGCATATCGAGGGATCGGCATCCACACGGACCACTTCTTGGTGTTGAGCCGGATAAGTGGGCTCTTTAAAGGATGGCGACACCGAGAGCGTAATGAAAATAGGGTCTTGGAAAGAATTAAGATAGAAAATCTACAAGAGAAAGATGTGAAAGATGAGTATAAACGAAGATTGATAGCAAAATTTGAGAGGTTCGATTGCGTAAATGATATGGAAGAATTATGGCAAGCCTTTAAAGAAGAGGTAGTATGTGTAGCGTCTGAAGTATGTGGTGTGATCAAGAGAAGGAAAATACGAAAGGTTAAGAATACATGGTGGGACAAGGATGTACAATCAGCAGTGTCAGAAAAGAAGAAAGCTTGGTCAGATTGGTTGGCTGCCAGAGCAAATGAAAGAATGGGAAAAGCAACGAGTGTAGACATAGATGAAGCAAGAAAGGAGTTTGTTAGGTCAAAAAGAATAGTGAAAGAAATGGTTAAAAGGAAAAAAGAGGAAAAGAAAGATGAGTTTGATAGCAGATTATCTGATGATTTCCAGAGGAACATTAAGTTTTTCTGGAAATCCGTTCGTGCAGTTCGAGGAAGAACTCAATCCTCAGAATACACCTCCATCAGAGACGAGAATGGAAAGATAGTAAATGATGAATCTTGCGTGCTGAAGAGATGGAAAGAGTATTTTGAAAGTTTATTTGAAAGATTGGCAATAGAGACACCGATAGCTGAAATGAATGGTAACGATAGCAATGATGAAAGCGTTATTGGCGTGGATGAGATCGTGAAGGCACTGGGAAGTATGAAAGTAGGTAAGGCTGCAGGATATGATAGGATTACAGTCGAAATGCTGAAGGCTGGACAGGGCATCATAGTTGGTCAGTTGCAGCGGTTATATAACTTGTGCTGGAGCACCGGCCGAGTACCTAATGACTGGGCCACAGCTGTAGTTGTGCCTCTTTATAAAGGAAAAGGCTCGCAACAAGATTGCAAAAACTATAGAGGCATTAGCCTTCTCAGCATTGTTGGCAAATTGTATGCAAAGGTACTTATTGAAAGAGTTATGGAAGCAACCGACAAGAAAATATGGGATGTACAAGCGGGATTCCGAAAGGGTATGGGGTGCACGGATTTTTTCCTTGCGAAGCATAGCCGAAAAGTTTTTGGCCAAAGGTCAAAAGGTCTATTGCGCATTCGTGGATTTGGAAAAGGCTTACGATAAAGTGGTGAGGAATGAAATGTGGTCGGTGCTGTCAATGAATGGGGTGGACAGCAGCCTCATTCGAGCTCTGAAATCCCTTTATGAGGATTCTAGAGCTTGTGTGAGGATAAACAGGGCATACACTGACTGGTTTACCATCGAGAAAGGTGTTAGACAGGGATGTGTAGCGTCGCCGTGGCTGTTTAACCTCTTCATGGACAGTTGTTTGCAAGATTTAAAACATAGTGACGGCGGATTAAGGATGGATGGGTTACTCGTCAAATGCCTCCTTTATGCTGATGATCAGGTAATACTTGCATCTTCAGCGGAGGAGTTGCAGGAGATGGTAGCAATCATGCATGGTGCGTTAGAGAGGAAAGGAATGAAAGTGAATGTAAGTAAAACGAAAGTTATGGTTTTTGAAAAGGAGGAATGCGTTACGGCTTGTAATGTTTTGATCGATGGACAGCGAGTGGAACAAGTGAATGAGTTTGTTTACTTAGGTACGTTGTTTACAAGAGATGGTAAGAATGAAGAAGATATTGAAAGGAGAGTTAATGCAGGTAATAGTGTGAATGGAGCTCTGAAAGCGTTTATGAACAGTCAAAACGTGTCCAAAAAGGCACGTTTGGCTGTACATAGAGGCGTGTTAGTGCCTACCCTTATGTATGGTAGTGAAAGTTGGGTATGGCAGAAGAGATTTGAAAGTATAATAAATGCTGTAGAAATGAGAGCACTGCGAAGTATGTGTGGTGTGTCTTTGACCAACAGAGTAAAGAATTGTGTGATACGAGAGTGGTGTGGGGTAAAAGAAGATGTAGTGACAAGCATTGAGAAAGGCATGTTAAGATGGTTTGGGCACATGGAGAGGATGGATGACGATAGACTGACAAAGAAGATATATAAGGCAAGTGTGAAGGGAACAGGACAAAGGGGAAGACCTAGGCGGACGTTCTCTGACCAGATTGGAGACATCCTGAAAAAAGGACAAATCAGAAGTACCCTTAACAGAAGAGCATGCATGAGAAACTTGATCGGAGTGAGTGAAGCAAGTGAGGTATGTCAGGATCGTTGCAAATGGCGTTCCGTAGTCTCTACCTACCCCTCCGGGAAACAGGCGTGAGTCTATGTATGTATGTATTCAATAAACCTAATGCGCAACTCGCAAGCAGACTGTAGAAAATTAGATCAACATAATTGAGAACGAAAATGTGGTTTTTAATTTCCACATAAGTGGAGCAGGCATTGTAATAATATTCTATTAGGCGGTAAAACTTCATATATTTTACTTAATGCGAAGAATTAAAGACATGATCAAAACATTAATACGCGTAACTCCAGTATATAATCTAAGAAAATAATGTTCTCGAGAAATCACCAATTAGCGCGGGGATAAAAGCGTTTTCAACATTTACAAGACATTTGACTCGAGTATGGCCGACTTTCAGCCTCTTTCGTTGTTAATGCTCGTGTTCATAAAGTGTTAAGTTTACTTTTACGCGCGCAGGTGTGTTCGCGGCAATTTTTCTCAGGGCCTTAACGTGCACGGTAGATAGCACCGGATATATGAAGCCTTTCGTAACGTAAGCTGCTATATCAACCTGTATTTCTGAGCGTTCGAGGCACGGATTAGTGTTGCTTTAAACTGTAATTAATTGCTCGTGTGCTGGAAGGTACATTGTTTTAAAGATTGTTGATTTTTTTGTGTCGGATAAAATTAATAGAATGGTATTTGTCTCTTAAGGATATGTTTTTATCTATGTAGTTGATCTTGTTTCATTGAACTTGATGCAAGAATTGAATTAACTAAATGAGATTAATAATGTGAACCCAAACTACGTTGTATTATGTAACCCAGAGGTAAAATACAGAGTTATCATTGGTAATAACGAACTAATGTTTTATTGGTTGTTACCAAACATAACTGTAGAATATCGAATATCCAATAATTTTCCTTTGAACATTCATTGGCACACTCAAAAGCGTTCGTTCATTGGCCAGAGGCAACTTGTAAATGAAGAGAGTGCTGTTGACATCGTTGCACCTGTGCACGCTTTAAAACTAGTTAAAATCAAGGATTATGAAGTTCATGCAAAAAATATTTTTTTATCGACTTAACAGATGGTGTAGTTGTTTAAACAGCCGCATGAGGTTTAATACGCCGCGTTGAGGGCTTCAGTTCAATCCCCTAACAAGACAACACTTTGAGTGATCTAAACATGTTTATCGAGTATTTATTATATTTTTAATTGGATGTTTATAAAGCTTGGCGATTATCATTCCTAACTAATAATCATCTAAGAGACCCCTCATCAGGGTATATAGAAACGTCATATATGGCGTGTTAAAAGGGTGTACATAAATTATTATCATCGAAGTTTTTTCCAATGCGATTTTAGCGATCATAAAGTGAGATACGTGGGTAATAATGAAATATTAAAATTACTGTCTAAGGGTATCTATTTATTTAGATTTTAGTATAACTAGATCCTATGAATAAAAAATCTTTCTTAGTAGTTTCGTTGACAACAAATTGTTAAGCGTAGGAAGGCTAGCCAGGTTTCTGCCATTCGCCAGAAAGATAAAAATAACGTTAAGCCACTTTTTCGCTTTGCTATTCTTAGGCATGCAAAACCAAGGTAATTTTCGCCATAACGATTGATTTCTAATAGATAGGCATATTACGTGGGATGTTAATAAATCGTCCAAAACTCTGAAACGCGAAACCTACGATTTATGATTCAATTCAATTCAATTTTATTCAGAAACAATTTACATTGTGTTGAACTTACATTAGCATGGAACATGTCATAAACAATTCAATAAAATAAAATAACAATATACATTAATACAGAAACATAATTAAATCATTAAAAACACATGTCAAGATAAAAAATAGCATGGAACATGTTATAAACAATTCAATCAAATAAAATAACAATATACATTAATATAGAAACATAATTAAATCATTAAAAACACATGTCAAGATAAAATTGAAAAATAAACAAAAGAAAATCATAACCAAGGATGTCAACTAATATAATAAATAATATGTCACAAAATGTAAAATTTCATAATAAATATATTAATTAATTCTTTCATATATCTCTATCTAGCAATTTTATAAATTGTCAATTGAATAGAGACATTTTTCTAATAGGAATGCCTTTAGCTCCGCTTTAAATGATCCTGTGTATAGTGCGTTTTTTAATTCAATTGGTAGTCTATTAAATATCTTAACCGCCTGATATTGTGAACTGTGCTTAATTATATTCAAATGTGGCACAAACCCAATTTCAAAGTCTTTCCTACGTGTTTTCTCCCTTTTCAGCCTGTCCTCATGTGTTTCATATTTAAAGAGATATTTTTTAAAAGTGCATAATAGTACATATATATACAGGCCAGGTACTGTAAGGATACCTAGTTCTTTAAAGTATGGCTGGCAGGTCTCTCGTTGAGAAATGCGAACAATGGTGCGAATTGCTCTCTTTTGAAGTATAAAAGCCCTTTCACAGTTGTAGTTGTAACTATTGCCCCAGAACTGTATACTGTATCTAAATTTAGACTCTATTAGGGCGTGATACACCATTTTTAGGTCTTTTACACTTACTTCATCTCTTAAAGATCTTAAGGCGTAGCAAGCAGATGATATGTATGAGTCCAATACTGATAGTTCCTTTTTCCAGTTTAACTGTTCATCCAAATGTATTCCAAGAAACTTTACTTCTTTAACTAAATCTAATTTAACTTCATTTATTTCAATATCCATAGTATCTTGGTTACGTGCAGTTGTTTTAAATAGCATTATATTTGTCTTATTTACGTTTATTGTGAGTTTGTTTACCGTAAACCAAGAGTAAAAAATTGATAAGGCTGAATTTACTTTATCAGTAAGAGTTTGGATGTCAGTTGACGTAACTATAGCATTGGTGTCATCCGCAAAAACTACCAATTGTATATCAGGCATTATTGTGCTAATGTAGTTAATGAGATCATTAGTAAATAATATAAATAAAATAGGGCCCAAAATTGATCCTTGTGGGACTCCATACTTAATGTTTAACATAGTTGACCTATTGGATTTTTTTAATCTGTTATTTTGTGTACCACTAACTTCTACAAACATTTTCCTTTTATTTAAATATGATGAGAAGATCTGTAGGGCTGTGCCTCTTATACCATAATATTCCATTTTTGTAAGAAGTAATTTATGATCAATGGTATCGAAAGCAGAGCTCAAATCTAAAAAGATACCAGTTACCCTTAGTTTTTTATTTATATTGTCCATTATATCGCCTATCAAGGTATAAATAGCATCTCCTGTTCCTACATATTTTTGATAACCAAATTGTCTGGCATTGATTACTTTGTTAGCATTAAGATGAGTATTTAGTCGGTCTTTCAATATTCTTTCATATATTTTCGAGAGTGTGGGTAGCAAAGAAATAGGCCTATAGTTTTTCGGATCTGATTTTTTTCCCTTCTTATAAATGGGTATGATTCTAGCTATTTTAAGTTGCTCGGGGAAGATACCGTCCGAAATGCATTTATTATAGAAAGTTGAAAGTGGCTCTGATAATATCTGTAAGTTATTCTTTATGACTGATATTGGAATTTCGTCATACCCGCATGATTTCTTGTTTTGCATACTTCTGACAATTTTAGTAATTTCATTTGGGGTAGTAAGTCTAATGCCCATATCATTTTCCACTCTAGTCGTGCTCTGCTGTAGAAACGTTATAGCATTAAAACAATCTGAATTAGATGAAATACATTTATGGTCGAATTGATTTGCTAATACATTCGCTACTTCCTCCGGATCATCAATTATTTTGTTCTTTACTTTTAGTCTGATATTCTTATGCACTGTTTTTACCCTATTTGTACTTTTATTTATAACTTTCCAAATCTCCTTACTAAGATTGAGAGATTTCTGGATTTTTTCACTTATCGTAAGTTTTTTTGCCTTAGATATCACCCTTCTGTAAACTCTAATGTAATTATTTCTATACTGTAATACACTACCGTCGAGCCTGTTACCACCAGTCATTAGAATTCGTTTCATTCTACTTGATGTTTTCACACCTTTAGTGACCCATCGCAGTTGCAAACTATTTCCAGATTTAGTTTTACAAATATGTTTTCTAAAACTTTGTTGAAAGATTCTACCAAAAGTCCTCAAAAATGAGTTAATTCCCATACTACTCCAGGTTTGTTCAAAAATTTTTTGTCTAAAAGTAACACTTTGCTTACTATTATAAGTTCTCTTATATGTAGTTTGGTGACTATTATTTGGTTTTCCAGAAGCATTCTCTATAAATACTTCCGCAAGTAAAGCTGCATGTCCATCAGCCAGGCCATTGTGGTCTACTTCACATGACTCTACATATTCATCTGACAAGTTTGTTAAGAAATTATCTAAGCAACTGTAACTGTTATTCCGATTAAATGTATGAGTATTAATTAGATGTCTAAAATTGTAGCATGCTAACAGGCTTATGAATTCGGTACGTTTTCTACTTTCTGTAAGCAGGTCGATATTAAAATCACCGCAAATTATGCATTTCCTATTAAACAAATGTTCCAACAGACTTTCCAAGCTATTCATAAAATTTTCAAAATTCCTATCATTAGGAGTACGGTAACAACAACACAGATACAAATCAGAACTAATATCTTTTATGCAACAGATCTCAAAGCTTTCTACCCTGTACAGTTTATTAATTACCTCTATGTTCTCGACCTTTCTGTCTGTGCGTCCTAAGATTAAAGTACCTCCCCTTTTCTTTGTATTTCTTACATTGAATGACACAAGATTATAGTTTTCCAAATGCAACAGATGTACATTTAGGTCATTTAAGAAGTGTTCACTTATGCAAATGTAATCTACCTGTTTAGAAAGAGTTTGTAAGTATATTTCTAAATCATTTTTCTTGTTAGTAATACCGCACACATTTTGATGATATATAAACATTATAGATTCATTTTTTGGTTGCACTGACTGTCTTATATTGTGCTGGAATTGCTGCCTTGTATCAAGTTTAGACAAGAAAAGAACTATTTTCTGTGTCATTTCTATTACTCACAAGTATTTCCCTTTTTTCATGCAAGTTACAAACATTATTATCTATATTTGAAAAGGTTTCTGGAATGTCAGTTTGAGTACATTTATCTGCAAAGATTTTCTTACCATTACAACAGATAATAGATTGATAACTTTTGGCCCTAAATTCATAATCTAGATGAAGAATTTCTCTGAGGAGAGACCTGGACAAGTCAGTGACATAATTTGACTTAGATGGCATATACCTGGAATAATCCATGTCCAAAAACCTAACATTATCATATCTACTGCATATGAATCTTATGATTACTTTAGCACTTACTGTTAGAATTTCTCTGTAAGCCTATAATGGCCTACCGGAAAAACTTCTAAGTTACTGAAAATTCAGAAATGAAACAGTTGGGTGAGCTGGGACCGACAATTCCAGGAACAATTTTTTTATATCGAGTGTTACGCTTGGTTATTCGGGCCTATTCGTCGACTTTTTGTTACTTAGAATGTAGGTTTTAACAATCATTCATATAGTTACTCAGTCTAGGAATCCCTACTGGGCATAAAATCAGTGTCGGCGTTTTAAAAAATCATTCTTATCTTATTAAAATCAACGAATATAAAGAGCCCTACACAAAGAGCCCTAGACTCGAAACAACTGTTTCTGATCGCCCTAATTGTTGTCTCGTGTGAGAATCGAACCCACTACAGTCGGTGTAGTGCAAGAACGGCGAGGCGACTGCTATGCTGGAGGTACAGTCAAATTACAACGACATATATTGTAATAAAGGTCACCGTAATAAGAGTCTACATACTTCTTCTACCAAGCGTTTTCGAAAATCGTGTGTCACCATGAGACGGAGGGTCTCAGAAAGGATGTCGGGGTTCGAGAGAAACACTGCTAGGCTGAACAGGTTCTTTATTATGTCTCACTACCGCTTACATACAGTATGACCGAACTAGGTAAGCACTGGCCTGAGCTGGCTGGAGTGTAGACTCCTGCTGCGCTCCGACGCTCGCAGGGTAGCTGCTCGAAGGGTCGCAAGGTGCGCTGCGCAGGCAGCTCTGTGGTCGATGTTCAGGCTGAGCGGGTCTCAGGCGGTGTAGCCGATGTGGGTCGAGCGGTCAGGCTCAGGCGTCCGTGGCCTGGCTGTAGGAGCTCGTAGGCAGGAACGGAGGCTTGGGTGGCAGCTGGCTAGTAGCGGCACGGCGCCAGCAGCTCGTGGCTTGTAGCCCGTAGGAAGAACGTCAGCCCGTAGGAAGAACGTCAGGTGCAGTGAGCTCGTAGGGTGAACTGGAAACAGCATAGAGAATACACAACAACCGGTCAGGAACAGGCTGTCCCTAGATCGGCTGTTATGCTTAGGAGACACAGATACTACAGACAGAACATATAGGCACACAGACAACTAGAATATGCTTACCCCCAGCGGGACAGTAGATAGGAAGTAGAATGTAGAATAATCGCGAGGTGTAGCGGCAGCGTTCCGATGTCTAGGGAAAGTGACCATTCTACGACGCGCACCCATCTTATATAGGCATAAATCTATGACTCACAACTGCCTTTGGCTAGTGAATATGACCATATTTGGTAATATTGCGAACGATGTCTGGCTAAGCTGGCGTTAAGCGCCTGCGAGATATTATAACGCAATACGTGTAGTATTACGTTACAACCATTGACAATGTCGTAATACAATAATCCAATACCAATTATTCCGCCTTGTGAACGATCCCGGACTTTATCAGCCTCTGCAAAATCATCATATCGACTGATGAGCGGCTCCTAAAAACAACATTGAGCAAATATGATACGAAATCATAAATCACCTTTTAAACAAACATCATTTCAATTTTAATTAGACCATTCATTAGGCGAACAAATCAAAATTTAGCTTAATTTAACTGAACTGAAACAGTACGAATTTGAATTAATTATCTGTGTTTGTTTGTGCTACGTATACATGTTGATTACATCCTGAAAAAAAAAATATATAGTTCTTTCATTAGTTGAGTACGGTTGAAACAATTGTGTTTTAAAATATTTGCTAATTATTTTATTTTGATTAATTTCAGTCTGTGATTTCAGAAGATGAATGTATTGTATGCCCTAATATCTAATAAGCACAAAAAATAATACGATAATCGCTTATTTAAAGCTACCCTGAGCTGTCTATAAATTACGGTTTCACCGCCACCGACGGACGTCACATCTGGACATAGGCCTCCCCCAAGGCAGTCCACATGGAACGATATTGAGACACCTGCATCCATTAGCCTTCCGCCATCCCAATAAGATTGTTAGATTACGTATGTATAAGTCGATTAAAATACACTAATATTACAGTCCAGTGTTTATAATGACGCAAATTACCAGAATCTGTCGATTCAAAACAGAGATATCATTAAAGATATGTAGAGGTACATATCAGAGCTATTAGAACTTGAGTGAGGATTTGGAAACAGGAGAAATTAGTTCACTGCCCTAGTCTACAATGACCGTAGTCAGTATAACATGTTCCAAGCGTCAGACTGTCTAAAGGCCTATTCAAACCTGAGCGATATTCGCTGCCGCTGTGGGTAGAGGTACATACCGCGCGGGTTTCGCTCAGGTATTTAGTATCAAGTACCGCGGCTAGAGCGACCTGAGCGATATTCGCTGCCGCTGTGGGTAGAGGTACATACCGCGCGGGTTTCGCTCAGGTATTTGGTATCAAATACCGCAGCTAGAACGACCTAAATTTCTTACCTCTCTGAGCGAAACTCGACTACCGCGCGTTATTCTACCCACAAGGATAGCGAATACCGCTTAGGTCTGAACAGTAATATTACCGCATACCCACTGGGTTTTCTCTGCCGCAGACGGTATCGAATACCGCTTAGGTCTGAACAGGCCTTAATGTTTGTAAATCAAAACCATGACTCGCCTTAGAACCCATGATAAAAAGTCACGCAATGCCAAAGTATACAGCTAATATAAGAGCGTTTTTGAGATGGAGCTCCACAGTCGCAGTGAACCTGTGAGTGTTCTAGTCACTGTGGAGCTCCATCTCAATCCATGGCGCATTTGCTTTCTTGCCCTCTTTGCCCATCTACCTGCAGCAAACAAGACCTTAAAGAGACCTCAGACAATACAGTCATCGTAGCCAAGTTTTGGGAACAGAAAATATGGACCATTGGTACGAATATGGGGCAACTGAGTAGAGGTAGACAGAGTATTTATGGCACAAAAAAAGTGTATTCGAGCCATGTTTGAATCTGATTACCTTGAAAGCTGTAGACCTATCTTTAAACGACACAAAATACTGCCACTACCGTGCCTTTATATATTAGAAATCGCACTTTTCGTCAAAAAGCATCCAGAGTTATTTATTCGGCTCGGAGATGTAACAACAAGCCGGACTAGACATAAAGAAAAACTGCAGATTCCTAAAATTAATCTAGAATTATTTAGAAAGAACACCCACTACATGTCCATAACAATTTACAATCACTTACCGAAGAATTTAAAGAATTTGCCGCTTAATCTGTTTCGCCGCCAATTGTATAAAATGTTAGCTGAAAGGAACTATTATAGTGTCAAAGAGTTTCTTAATGATAAATTGTTGACTGTATGATATTGCCTTACTTAATAACATAACTTGCCACATTTTATATTAAACTATAATTATATTATTATATACAATATGAAAGTGATAATTACAGGCACATCTTGACATACTTTATAAAATCTTAGCATGACATCAAATTAACATTCCATTTAATTACTGAATAAATATTGTGTGATATAATTGTTATTGTATTAGAATTGACATTTTTACTGTACTATTTAAATTTGTGTATAATCATTTTGTAATTAATTTATATTTTCGCACCATCAATGGTAGAACATGTGATCAAATGTATTTATTTAACATAAGACCTGTAATTTATAACCATGTTCTTGAGAATAAAGACTGATTCTGATTCTGATTCTGAAGAAGAAGAACGTTTTTAGTCAAAAAGATATTGGTAATGATTAAATAAATTATGTTAAAAGCGTATGTAGTATACGACGTAAAATTATTCTTTTAAAAATGTTCTCTAACAACCTTTTCCCTAGAAATGTGCTCGCCTAATAAGCTCGCATCTTGTTACGTGAAAACGAGACACAACAACAAATTAATAATACTTGCCTTAAGCTTACCCCTACCTACCCAAGCAAATACAACTAAGAGTAACATTATGCATGTATATTATGTCCATACAATGAAAAATAATATGAACACCATATTCTTGTAAAAAATCGTATTAATCTCAAGGTCCTTCTTAGTTAATTAACACCCAATAAACGTGACCCAAAAAGCCTTTGAGCCTTGTATATTCGTGAAACTACACCGAAACTAAGCCCTACTAATGCTAACCAAAGCCAGACTCGCCAAACAACGAGAGAATTCAATGTTCCCCAGACCTCATACCTAATCCATTTCGTACAAAAAGTGACGCGTAAAATCCCCGTAGAATAAAATGAAATGAAATGAAATATTTCTTTTTATCACATATAGAACACAGCTGAATTAAAAAGGTAACCCGATCGTAAGATTTACGAAGGAAATATGTACGAACATTAATTAGTCGGTTTACCTGTAGTAAGACACAATACATAAACTATGTCCTTTGACCCATAGAGCCTACAGATTTATGATGGGACTTTATGGAGCTTGCGACATAACAGGTAAGGGTTTGTGGACCGTATTACGTTATTTGCCTTCGAATTTAGGGTTATTTTCGATATTTTTCCGGCAGTGCCTTTGTGTATCATTTGTTCAAAAGTGTAAGTGAAACTAAAGTATGAAATGTCATATATGCCATTGTATAAAATAAATGTACAAATTACTTTTTACTCCGTTTGGTATGTGTTGAAATCCTTTGTAAATGTGGATGATATCCTATGATATCTGTTTATTCAGTTGACACAAGAGCTTGACATTTTTACAGCACCAATAATTCATAGTATGAGTTTCGACACTTTCACTTGTTTCGGAGAAGAAATACGATGAACAACAGCTATTTTTAAGACATCAATAGGCCAACTGTAGACTTCTGGACACAATCTTCTTCAAGGGTGCCAGATAGAATGATATTAAGCGCCTTCATAATGTGGGCCGCACATTATGAAGGGTGTGATTATGCTGCATCTTCCGGATTGAGAACTTATTTGCTCTAAAAACCACAGGTTCTACGAGCAATGTCCTCGATTCCTTTTCTGTTTGTAGGAGTGTCGCAAATTTGGTTGACATTCTCGTAAAGTCTCATAAGTGTAGTGACAGCATTGCCCATTGAATGCGTAAGTTGACTGTACGATGGGCGTAGTGGTTTAAGCGGGCACCTCGCTGCTTGACACTGCACCGAGTGTTGTGGGTTCGATAGGGCTGTTTACAACTAGTCAAATCAAGCACCTTTAATGAAATGTCAAAAACGATCTTTGCCAGGGGTTTTGTATGTAATGTGACGTAGTGACGTCATAGTGTTTTGCTGTCAAGTAGAATACTTATTATCAATAAATTGACCATAAAAAATCTATACTATAATAAAACTGTAGAGGTGAAAAAGTCTGTACATTAAAGATATTTTGACGAAAATTAGCTAAAAAATCTAGGAAAATGCTAAAAAGCAATACTTGATAATATTTTGAATTTATGTCTGTCTGTCTGTCCGACGTCTTTCCCTATATTGCTAAAGATCTCCAAAATTCCAAAATTGATTTCAGTAAAACTTACACTAATGTACAAAGGATACTCAAACCTATAAAATAGTATATGTTACATCACAATCGGTTGAGTGGATTTCGGTGTACAGCTTGACCTCGCCTTTGTACGTAGTCCCAAACAAAACAGGGATCATCCAAAACTGGTTATATATTTTAAATTTTATTTATTCCTTTACAATTATCCAATAATTATTTAAATGATTAACAATATAATTAAATTAAGTCTTAAAATAATAAATAAAAACTAATTAATATATACAAGGGAAAATTCAAAAAATTAAAAATTAAAATTTAGAAGGCGTCATGAAACTCATCCGCATCGCAGTCAATTGGAAGCGTGCCCAGAAGACTGGCAGCATTGCCTCGTTGGATGGCTATACTTATTTTTTGAGCCAAATACGTGCCAGCCCTCTGGTCACGCGAAGCGTCTATGAGTCTCTTTGCGAGATCTCTAAAAAGTGATCGCGCACTTGGATCCCATGGCCCAATGTTTCGACTCTCTTATTAGATTTACATATTTGCGCCGTTTGAGTGTCTCCGCTGTAGCAGCAGGAGCGCCCGCACAACCTGCTGTGCTGGGAAGATGAGATGGCGCAAGGGTATCGACACATGTTGCGTCCCATACCAAAGGCCTACCCAGCTTCCACGGCAGTAACGACATCCCGTCTGGTCTTTTGCCATCGTCGCGTGCCAAGCATTGAGGTTCAAGTTGGGCTGAAACGCCAGCGGTGGCAAGAGCACGGCGCAGTATGTCATTGAGGTTGGCGTGTCGAGAAATACGACCCGCGCTCCTGCTGCATGACAGGCCATGGTGACCAAGGCTATCGACAGCCTCTCCACAGTTATATATGTGGTGCCATCTATGATCATTATAAGTTTGTTAGTAAAAGTATAGTTAGTCTAAATAGGTACCTTCAAAGTGTTTTATGGCTATTTACCCGACTTTAAAAAAGGAGGCGATTCTTAATGTCGTCAGTATATTTTTATGTATTTTCGGTATATAAATTACTGGAACCGAGCATATTTATAGTTATCCTTCCGACTGATAGATGTCACTATTTTAAAATAATTTTCTAGCAAAATAAATGTTTCTTGCAAAAAAGACAATAATTATGTGTCGCGTATCTTTCTGTTATTAAAAAATTAATAGAGTATAATATTCGGCACTTTTATAAACAAAAAGACTCTGTGTCAAAATTTAACACAATGTCCACTTAATTTAAACGATCAATCTCATTTATTTCAAATTATTATGTTTATTATAATAGTTACATAATCATTTCATTTTATTGTAAATGATAAAAACAATGACTAAAGATCTTTTTTTCAATAAATTGTCGATTAGTCCATATTATTTTCTATCTCGGTCGGTTTGTTGTAAACATAGTTGTTGAGCAAATGACGTCATTTTCTGAATGGCGGTGTAAAGATTCTCCGTGGATTGATGAGGTTCTCGGTTAATTTTCTTTCGTTTTCGTCGGATTGGTGTCTTTGTGGTTTCTTTTGAATAATGAATGTGGTTGTGTTTCTTTGATTTCTTCCGATCGTTCGTGTTCTGTACTTATGCAGGCGTCTCATTATTCCCAAATTCCCACACCTCACGTACGTAGGAATCCGTGGGTGAGAGACTGAGGCCTGAATTCAGATACCTCTTGAGTAACTCAACGGGACTATCTTACTTTCGCCAGGGCTGGATATTCGTAGCCCTGTGTGTCTTTTTTTTTGTATTTTCTAAATAAATCGCAGGGGCAGACTTGAAACAGCTGGAATCGAACCCCGAACATGTTGTTTTTCACATGGTCAGTTATATGTGGCATGTTCACGAGTAAGCGGTAAAAATAATTTACATGTTCTATGCGAAGGTGGTAAAACAGTTAGATAATGTTGTGTATAAAGAAATTCTCTAATGATACGTATTATCTAAATCCCTACTAATATTATAAATTTGAAAGTGTGTATGTATGTATGTATGTTCCGTTTTCACGCTAAAACGGCTGAACCGATTTTGTTGAAATTTAATATAGAGATATATTGGACCATGGAGACGGACATAGGCTACCATAAGTTGCAAAAATTAAACTGGGAGGGATTGTAGGGAGGGTAGAAGTTTG